>CM040403.1:88976740-89576740 GCA_022702515.1 Ilyophis sp. 1 JC-2022 | reverse complement strand
TGTCTGGAGACCTTCATCATCTACTGTTTGTTGGTGTAAAAGAGAGTTCAGGACCCATCTGACTGACCTGATCAGTCTCTCCCACACCCCACCATGGTGAGATGCTCCTGGTGGATTGAAACTCCAGCTTATTCCCCTCTCAAGCATGGCACTTTGAATTTTACTGCTGTTGAAGCTGGACAAAGCCCTTTTCAGTTCTTTTTCGGCACCAACCAAGTTGGTGCCATTGTCGGACCAGATGTGCTTTACCTGGCCTCGTCTACATACAAATCTCCTCATGGCGTGGATACAGGTGTCTGTGTCAAGGGAACAGGCCATCTCAAGATGAACGGCTCTGCAAGACATGCATGTAAAGAGCACACCATATCTTTTTACCAAACTTCTTCCTCTTTTGGTTTCTATTGGCCCAAAATAGTCCATGCCAACATTGGTGAATGGTGGGAGGTCTGGTTGTGTTCTTTGTTGTGGCAAATCGGCCATCTTTTGCTCCCCTGTCCTGCCTTTCAAGCGCCTGCAGATCACACATTTAGAAATGATCCTTCTTGCTGCACTATTGCCACTGACAATCCAATACTTCTTTCGCAACTGGGCGAGGATGTAATTTCTGCCACAGTGCCCGTACCTTTCATGAATGTGGTGAAGCAACAGACTGGAGATGTGAGACTGTTTTGGAAGGATGATGGGATACTTCATGGTCTCAGACATGGCTGACCTTGACAATCGTCCTCCTACTCTCAACAGCCCATCCTTCAAAACTGGATCTAGCCTGTAGACTGTGCTCTTTCTGAGAACACTAGGTGGTGTCCTTTCTAGGTTTTCAAACTCACTTGGGAAAGCCTGCTTCTGAGTAAAGGATACAATTGCTCTCTCAGCCCTGTCAAAATCTTTCAGGGAAACACACTGACCACTGAGCGTTAACTGGAAGACTAGCTGCTTCTGACGGCGAGAGCGTGTGTTGACATTGGGGGCAATCTGTTTCCTTTTGGCAGCCAGAACTAACAGGGTGTCTCCAAGCTTTTGATACCAAGCAACAGCTTTCACTAACTTGGTCCAATCTGAGAAGAAAGAGAGAAGCTTATGAGTTGGACTTGAAACATCTTGCATTACAATATTGCACACAACAGGGCAACCTTTGACCTCTGGGTCGTCTTGTGGTAGAGACTCCTGATTGACAGTTTCCGCTGGCCAGTTGTGCTTTGGCTCCCAAAGGAATTCAGGACCGTGAATCCATCGTCTATTCTCAAGGAACTTCAGCATACTCAGCCCCCTAGAGGCGTCATCTGCTGGGTTCTGCTTACTGGCTGTTCTCTCTTATGACAGAGACTCTATTTGCCACAAAGGTGTGGAATCTTGCTCTATCACTGGCAATGTATTTTAACACTGCCTGACTATCCGTCCAAAACAGAGAATTCTCCAGGGGGAGCTGCAGTTCTGACTTGAGCATCTTGTCTACTCTAACAGACAACACTGCAGCTGCCAGTTCAAGTCTTGGTATCGTCATATGCTTTAAAGGGGCAACTCTTGCCTTTCCTATCATGAAAGAGACATGTGTCTCACCTCTGCCATTGGTCATTCTAAGGTAGCTTACTACACCCTGTCTCGTTGGCATCAGCAAAATGGTGTAACTGGAAGGATTGCAGCTTTCCAAAGTTAGTGGGTTTGATGCAGCATGCAACACTAAAATCTGTCAATTTGGGAAGGTCTTGCACCCAACTAATCCACTGCCTAGACTGAACTGTGGGTATCGGCTCATCCCATCCATAACCTTGCCTACAGAGCTCTTGTAACAGTTGCTTGGCTGGGAGAGTGAGAGGTGCTAGAATGCCAAGTGGATCGTACACAGAGCTTACCATTGACAGAATTCCTCTCTGTGTGTGTGGCTTTTCAGTGACCATGATGTCAAACCTGAAGGTGTCGTCCTCCACACTCCACTGAAGTCCTAGTGCACGGTCAGTTGGCAATTGGTCTTTGTCTAGGTCCAGGGATCTGATGTATTTTCCTTTGTCCTCCTCTTTTATGGTAGAAAGCACAGCTCTATTGTTGCTCACCCACTTGGTGAGCTGGAATCCTCCTTTGCTGCACAGCTCCACCAAGTCTGACCTCAGTTGCACTGCTTCCTGTACTGTGGGCAGAGATGTTAGACAGTCATCCACATAGAAATTCTTCGTTATGGTGTCGGTCACCTGTGGTCTGATGTGTGGATTGTCCTCAGCGGTTCTTCGCAGGGCAAAACTGGCACAGCTTGGGGAGGAGACAGCTCCAAACAAGTGTACCAGCATGCGGTGATCTACTGGATCCTGTTCAATGTCTCCGTCTGACCACCACAGAAAGCGCAGGAAATCTATGTCTGACTTGGAGACCCTTACTTGATGGAACATGGATTTGATATCTGCAATTAGTGCAACGGGCTCTAGTCTAAACCTGAGCAAGACTCCGTTTAGCGAGTTGGTAAGATCAGGGCCTTGCAAAAGTTCGGAGTTCAGGGATGTACCCTGAAACGCAGCAGCACAGTCAAATACCACCCTTAGTGTGTTCTTTTTGGGGTGATAGACTGCATGATGTGGGATATACCAGGTTCTTCCATCGGCTGGTTTCTCCTCGTCCTTGGGGACCACCTCGGCATATCCATTAGCTATGACGTCACTGAGAAAGGCTGTGTACTCTCTGTGGAAAGACTCAGTTTTCTTTAGCCTTTTCTTTAGGCTCAGAAGACGTTGCATGGCTATGTGGCGGTTGCTAGGCATTTGCACGTCATCTTTCCTGAAGGGCAAGTTAAGGGTGTAGTGTCCATCCATTAGTGAGACTGACTCATCTGCAGTTTTGAGGAACTTTTTATCCTCGATTGACAATTCTCGCTTTTCTTCTGATGCCTTTTCATTGAAGTCGTGATTGTACTGATTAATCAACAGCTTTTCTAAGTTTGCAACAGAGATTCTATTTACTGTGGCAGCCTGAGAGTCATTGTAGGCACGGGATTCACCACCTCTTAAGGGCCCATTGACTACCCATCCCACTAGGGTCTTCACTGCATAGGGTCCCTCACCCTGACTGTTTATAATTTCCCAGGGTTCTATAACCTTTGAAGCATTGGTTCCTATCAGCTGCTCAATGTTGCTGTCTATCTCCGGCATCTCAACCTTTTGCAGGTATGGCCATCTAGCGAGATCCTGCTTTGTGACTATGTTGTCAGTGGTAACTGGCATCTCTTTTTGGGTGAACACATCTGGTAACTGTAGAAAGTTATTTCCATCCAATCCAGACACTTCTAGACCTGAGATCACATATGTTGGTACTGACTTCTCGTGACTCATTGTTTGCAGTAAGATGTTTGTTCTTCTGCCTTTGATATTCAGCTGGGACACGAGGCGTTCTGTACAGAAAGTGGCTGAGCTACCTGGGTCAATGAAAGCATACACTGGGACAACCTTATCACCTTTACTAGCTTTGACTTTCACTGGCACTACCGAGAGGACACTACCGGCCCCAGTACCGGCCCCAATGTGCCCACATGCTTTGGGGTGCATCACTACAGTGTTTACTGCTTCTGACGTGTCACTCTTCTCTTTTTGCGTTGTCCTTTGTTCCATTTGCTCAATATGGAGGACACTAGGATGCTGTTTGGAACACACTGTACAGGTAAGTCTTTGTCTACAGTGTTTGCTGATGTGGCCTTGCTGTAGACAGCCAAAGCAAATTCCCTTTTCTTTTAGGAAATCTATTTTGTCCCTGTGTTTCTTTTTCCTAAATGAACTACAATGCTCCAATGTGTGCTTGCTGCTGCATAGGGAGCAAGAGGCTTGGAAGTGACTACTCTCAGGTTGTTGTGGCTGAAATGCAGTAGTGGAGACACTAGTTGCAAAGCTGCTGCTGCCACTGGACTTGGGCCTAGCTTTAATGGGCAGCACTTCTTTTGCTCTGGGGGGTCTATCCTGGATGTCCCCATATACTGGGTCAGAAACTATTCTCACTTGCCTCTCCAGAAATGCAACAAGATCTGTGAATTGAAGTCTGCTGTTTTGCTTCTCCTGAAATTCACACACACGGGATCGCCATCTTTCTCTGAGTTTGTAGGGAAGTTTCATGATCAAGAGTTTCATGTTTGATGACAGATTGATTTCATGTGAGTATCTCATTTCCTCCATTGCATTACAGCAACTCCTCAAGAATATTGCAAAGGCTTGCAACGCTTTTGAGTCCTCCGCTTTCACTGAAGGCCATTCTAATGCTTTCTTCATATAAGCAGAACAGATTCTGAATTCATCTCCATACTGTTCCTGTAGCAATGTTTTTGCTCTCTCATAACCTCTATCTGGGCTCATGTGCAGACAACTCCTGACAAGATATCTGGGGAGACCACTAGTGTACTGATCGAGAAAGTACAGCCTATCTGCACTACTATCAGTCTTACGCTCAATCGTATGCTCAAAAGCTCTGATAAATGGTCTGTAGCCCTATGGGAATTTGGGGTATTTCAGTATTTCCTCATTGTAATTTAATTTTGTTTATTTTACTTTCATACGTGTTTTTCTAAATGCTAGAAATGTGTACATAATGTTTACATGCATTAAAAAATATGTTAGTTTAAATTCATGTATTTGGAGAAAGAACCAATCAGAAGTCGGGGTGAGAGTTCGAGAGGAAGCAGGAAGAGAAACGGGAAGGAGAGAACGAGATGAGAGACCGGAGAGAGAATTGCGCAGTGCATGATACAGTTAGAAGTTGCTAAAACGCAAGTTTATGCTTATGGTGGCGAATGTGCTTTTGGACTGCACGAACAGTGAGTCTTATAGACATTTTGCAGTAAGTAGCTTGTGCGTTATATGCAATTATTGCGGAGAACTCGGTTAGAGTTTCCAACGAGGAGAAAACGGAAAGCTAGTCAGCTCGACTTAGCAAGAGGAGTTTCAAAAGACTTTGCCAGCGAGTAGCCTGCTCGGCCGCCCTGTGTGCATTGTCTGGAACGAGGGCTGATCGTGTGGATCACCTGCTTTGCTTTGCCGACTTCACCAGCCCGCCAGAACAGCGTGCAACGGCGAGGACGACATCGACCAGCACTACGGTAGTAATTCTTTTTTGTTTGCGGCGCCACGGCGCGAAACGGCCATTTTGTTTACGGTCTCTCCGCTCCCCAGCAACGCTACAGGCCTGCATCATTCCCTGCATCTATTCACACGACAAATGGTTGGGTACCCAGTTAATTTATTTAGTTAAATGCCGGCTTAGTTTAGGACTGAAACTGTGTTGGAAGGATTTGTTATGGATTGAACTGTTTGAGTGAAACTGAAAGTAATCTATGTGTATGTTTGTGACTAATTTTCAGTAAATAGTTCAAACTTATTTCTCTTGGGTATTGTGTATGTCATTGAGTAGTTTGAGACTGATGTGTTGATAGATAGTAATGGTTAAAAAGTTACAGTAGCCTCATTTAAAGTGATTCTGATTTATATGATATTTCATTTGTTGTTTATTACACTGGTAATGAGAATAGCTATTTAACAAGGTTAAAATAGTGATGTAACTGTAAAAGCTTAATTTAATTTAAGAAATTTGAATACATTTAGTGAATTACTATTAGTGCATTAACTAACCTTAGAGAGAGAGATCTCTCGCCCAGGGGCGT
This sequence comes from Ilyophis sp. 1 JC-2022, assembly GCA_022702515.1. Classification (NCBI taxonomy): domain Eukaryota; kingdom Metazoa; phylum Chordata; class Actinopteri; order Anguilliformes; family Synaphobranchidae; genus Ilyophis; species Ilyophis sp. 1 JC-2022. The sequence goes on along the minus strand of CM040403.1, from coordinate 89,571,120 downwards.
GTCTAGAACATTTTGAATGGGGGGGCCAGGCTGGGGCACAGACCCAGAGGAGGGGGGCCAGCCATCAAGGCTTACCTTTTTTTTTTTTTGCCGCGTACAGCAGACACACGTGTATTTATCCGACCAAACCTTAGCCCTAGCCTTAACCCTAGCCTAACCTTTTTTTTATACCTGCCCCAGATTCTAGGTAATCATATACAGTGCTTTCGTATGAACACTCTTTCAAATTTTGCTGTTTGACAGCTCAAATTAAGATATGTTTCAATGGGCTTTTTGTTACTCATCTACACAAAGTGCTCTATAATGTCAAAGTGGAGTAAAATGTTTTGATTATTTCACTATTGGATACACCAGAGCTTATTTTTAAGCCTTTACAGCAATGGGTGTATTTTTTTCTCTACTTTGACATTATTAAAATAAACTTGTCGTAGTCTATACAGTGTAGCAACTCATGAAGAGTTCTCTCCAAAAGTAAATACATGTTCCAGCCATGGGGAGTTCCAGATAGTGCAGTTAACGGTTATCCATCAAACGTAACTCCGTACCTCCTGCTTCAATCCTCAGGCCAGTAAGATCGACAACGCAGTAGCTATCAAACCTAACGTTATATCTTATACGCAAAAGGCAGTGAAATATCACCGGCCAGTTAACTATGGTTAACGATACGAAAACAACTCAAGTAAATATCTTTGAGGCTACAAGATAACCATCACGTTAGCAAGCCAACAAGACGCCGTAGGCTGCACTTAATTTAACTTAACGCATTTGGAGGAACAGAAATATCAGTCGGGCTTGGTAACGTTTCCGCATTCCTTTGGCTGGCATACCCCAATTCAACCTGGGCATAGTGTAACTGTTAACGTTAATCCGCGGATGCTCTTGCACCCAGAGAAAGCACACTTGCGACCCATCAGTCATTGCTTGTAAATTGAATTGCTTACTTTTGAGTTTTATGAAATAAACGTTCGACTGGCAAGTTACGACATAACATTAGCTACCAAAGTGTATAACGTTAACGTCAGCTGTCCAGCTAGTGGGCTGCTAAATTATTAAATAAAACGTAACTTGTTAACTTAGCAAAACATTTAACGACAAATAACGTTACCTTTCAGAATGGTTGAAAATGCTTACCTGTAAAGGCGGAAGGTAGGACTTAAATGTTGGTTTTAATGGTTTGACGGAAAACATCACAAGCAGAAGTGGCTGGCTAGCAAGCTTGCCAACTCGCCAGCTCACAATTACTAGCTAACTTAACTCAACAGGTGTCGACGTTAGTGAACTTAGGTTAAACAATCAACTCGCCAGCTCGCATTAGCTAAACTATTGACTTTAACTTACATGACTGAAAACGTTATAGCAATTCAGTGTTTCTTCCTTGTCTGCAGAGGAAAGTTCTTGTATTTTATTACTCACATTAACGTTACTCTTATTGTCCATTTAGACAGTGAGCAAAGAAGCCTGCTTGTTACTTAGCTAGCCAGCTATCGCTACATGACGAGTTATCTCTGCTTGCTATGCTACGAGCAGATATTCCAGATAACATAACGTTAAGCTAGCGGTAACATTTTGTTAGCACGCTATCGTTGGAGATCACAATGGTGAACGAAGTTGCGTTCAACTTTCTCCATCTCTCGCTTCTGATGGTCCCGAATGAAGTGACAACAGATACGTTTTTATCTCTTTACAGATCAGCTATCTATGCCATACAGCATTCAACTTAGCCAGCTAGACTAGATGACTAGATAGTTAACGTATAACGTTATGACTCTAATAGAAGACATCATAACTACCGTATAGGCCAACTATGATAAATCAATCTGAAGCTGTTTACAGCTAGAGAAAGCAGGTAGAAAGATACCAAGTTCGCTAACAAAACAGCTATAAAACCCCTGACACTTCGCGTTAAAGTTACGCGGCATAATGAGCAATGAATGCGGCAGCGAATGCCACTGGTCCGGCAGGTAAGATAGGCTAACGTTAGCTAACTCGCAGGCACGAAGCTTGTTTATGCACAACCACGATTTTCTACAACAAAAATATGTTTATGATGTACATATAGACTAATATATATATTTCATACGTAGCCTACAGCCTCCAACTTAGCCAGCTAACGTTAACGTTAACCATGCAGACAGTTAACGTTATACTTAACGTTATGACTCGTAACATATCTAGAAGACATCATAACTATCGTAACGTTATACCATGGTAAATAAATCTGAATTAAAACACCTACATGAATCACTAACGCCACGCTTATTCAGGAACGTCTGCCTAAATTAAATTGCACATACATTTTTTTAACCGTGTCTGCAGCACCACAGACCACAGTTAAGTAGCGCTTATGAGTTGAGTGCGCGTTCGCGCTTTAAAAACTATTTTGGGAAACGCGTGTTGACGCAACAATAGGCCTGTGAGCTGACGCAATTTATGTCCATTCCCATTGGGCTACAGAGGCTTCTTTCATCGATACTGACAAGACAATGGCCTATCATATTCCGGTTCTGGTAGGGGGGGCACCAGGGGTGGCCAATCAGATTCCAGTGGGGGCCAGTGCCACCCCTGGCCCCCTACTGGCCCCGCCCCTGCTCTCGCCATCAGAAGAATTCGGGAGCGCACTCCACACTAATAGCTAGACACGCTAGGGGGCGCTACATAAAATGGGGGCTCGTCCGGGATGGTTAATTAATGCAATTAATTAATCATTCATTTGATGCTAATAGCTGGTGGCATTAGCTGTTAAAATTTTTGTTAGTTTCTCAAAGAAATTCCAGTAGTTCAAATAGTTTACTGAGAAGCTAAAAGTCTATGCTAATCTAAATTAATAGCTGTTAACTTTAGCCTGGAATTTGTTATTAGCTTCTCAAGGGAAAATAAGTCAAATAGTTTATTGAGACCTAAAAGAAAATGGAGTCGCAGAGTAGCACTGTAGAATTAGTTAAAGAGCTCAAAGTCTGGTGCAGAAGAGAAGAATTGGATGAAGACCATGCCGTAATGGTGATGATTCCAGAAGATGGAGAGAATGCCCAGATTGAAGAAAACATGGGAAACATCAAAGCCTTAGGCCGAGTGCGAGTGAGAGGACGGACACTCAGTCTGAAGCTGAATCTACTAAAAGTGCTATGCGAGTGTAAGGAAGTGGTGGACCCCACCAAAGTCCCTCCGGAACTGTTGCCGGCTGGCAAGACTGAAAAGTGGAGGATCATTATTGCTTCTGAAAATCCTGTTCCTGGTGACGGTGCTTCTCCTAGCCCGTTAAAGAGTTTGTTGGATGATCCGCCAGCGGGTGGCTCGGCTGAGTCTATTATTCGTGCGGTAGGTGATTTGTTGACTAAGATGGGGAAACCATCAAGCGAGAACAGCAGTTACCGTCGTCTGAGAGTGTTCTCCGGTACTTTGCCAACTCCAGTTGGAGAAGAGTCTCTTGAACATTGGTTAGAGCATGCGCAACTGATGGTCGAGGAAAGCGAGTGTTCCACTAAGGAGAAACGACGGCGTATCATGGAAAGTCTGAAAGGTCCTGCGTTAGCTGTTGTAAAGGCTGTGCGGACTGCTGATCCAGAGGTTAGCCCGGCTCAGTGCTTAGAAGCCATTGAGAGTGCTTTTGGGTCAGCTGAGACAGGTGAAGACCTGTATTTTGCCTTTAGGTTGTTACAGCAGCAGCCAAAGGAAAAGTTGTCTGACTTTCTTAGGCGCTTAGAGTTGTCGTTGACTAAGGTAGTTCGTCGCGAAGGTCTCCCTACAGGCCGTGCTGACCGTGCTCGAGTGGAGCAGCTGCTGAGAGGTGCTGTCCATTCCGATATGATGCTGGTCCAGCTCAAACTCAGGGAAAGGAAGGAAAACCCTCCATCATTCTTGGAACTGCTGAGCGAGATCCGGAGTGAAGAAGAGTATGAAACTTCTAGGATGAAGCTGAACACATCTGTGCAGAGAGTCCATGCTAACCCTGCTACGGGCAGTAGAAAGGAAGACGTTGAGCATTTGAGATCTGAAGTTCAAGAACTCAAGTCAATGTTCACCTCCATGAGAACGCTGCAAAGCCAAGTTGTAGCAGATAGCAAAGACCCAAGGTCGCTGACAAAAGTGCCCTCCCCAGAGACAGGCGGTGAGGATGAGGTAGCTGCCTTGAGAAAACAAGTGAAGAACCTGCAAAAGCAAATGGCAGGCCAAAAGTCTAAAGTCTCTGAATCCCCTGCTACAGTTCATAGAGTAGAGTCATCAAGACAAGCCCACAGTGATAATAGAAAGCAACCATCTAACGACTCGGATGGGAACTTTTGTTATCGCTGTGGTGAAAATGGCCATTTCTCTGCTAAATGCCACAATGCAGAGAATCAGGCCAAAGTGATTCAGAAATTGATCAACTCTCTGAAGAAAGCTAAACAGGGTGAATCACCAGTAAGCCGTCCCACAGTGTGCTCCGCTAAGAAAAGTGAGATAGCCACGCTGAGAAGAGACATTCCTCATGGACTGATTGGCCCCTCTTCAATCGTTCCAGTGAAGATAAATGGCCAACATTGCGACGCACTCCTTGATAGTGGCTCACAAGTCACCATTATCTTTGAGACCTGGTACAAGCGGCACTTACATGATGTCCCAATCCAGCCAGTGTCAGGATTGGCGATATGGGGGCTAAGCGACACCAGCTACCCCTACCTCGGATATGTCGTAGTGGAGATGGAGTTTCCGGAGAAGGTCACAGGCTCGAAGGGGACACTGTCGGTCCTGGCCCTGATATGCCCAAGTCCTCAAAGCCCTGAGAAGACCTCTGTGATCCTAGGAACTAATGCTAACCTGTTCCAGAGACTGTCTAGACTCTGCAAAGAGACCACAGGAGTGGACATTGCTCAGACACTTGGCATAAAAGCAAAGAACTCCATCGTGCACACAGTCCAGCCAACCAACGAGGGTGGAGAGGATGAAGTAGGATATGTGAAGTGGATGGGCCCAGGCTCACTTACCCTACCTCCGGGTGGTGAATGCTGTGCCATCTGTGAAGTAGAGTTGACGAAGCCTCTGGATCAAGACCTGCTGATGGTCGAAGCCTCACCCACTGTTCCATTACCATCTGGAGTACTGCTGCAGCCTATGGTCGTGCCGAGTACCGCAGTGGATGATCACCTCACAGTTCTTATCCAGAATGAGTCTCTGAAGGATGCAGTCATCCCAGTTGGAACCGTCTTAGGCCAGCTATGCCCTGCTGATTCAGTCGTTCCATCTCTTAAAGTTGAAACCAAAGCTGTGACTGTTCCAACAGAGTTAGACCCTCAACTGATCCAGTTTGGCGACTCGCCCATACCACGTCAATGGAAAGAGCGACTCCGTCAAAAACTATGTGAGCGAGCTAGCGTATTCTCATTGCATGAGTGGGATGTTGGCCTGGCAAAGGATGTTGAACATCATATCAGGATGACAGAACCAAAGCCGTTCAGAGAACGTTCAAGACGCCTAGCTCCAGCAGATATTGACGATGTCCGTAAGCACTTGCAGGAGTTGTTGAAGACTGGCATAATTAAGGAGTCACGTAGCCAGTACGCATCGCCAATTGTGATAGCCAGAAAGAAAACTGGGCGTGTCAGAATGTGCATTGACTATAGGACCCTCAATAGCCGTACGATTCCAGACCAGTACACAACTCCTCGCATAGATGATGCGTTAGACTGCTTGACTGGGAGCAAATGGTTTTCTGTCCTCGATCTACGCAGCGGCTACTACCAGATTGCCACGGCGGAGGAGGACAAGGAAAAAACCGCCTTCATTTGTCCCCTTGGATTTTTCCAATTTGAAAGAATGCCCCAGGGCATAACAGGAGCGCCTGCAACGTTCCAAAGACTTATGGAGAAGGCGGTCGGCGATATGAATCTCCTTCAAGTGTTGGTTTATTTAGACGATCTCATAGTCTTTGGACGTTCGCTGGAAGAGCATGAAGAGCGCCTCCTGCGGGTGTTAGACAGGCTTGAAGAGGTAGGGCTTAAACTCTCCCTTGACAAATGTCAATTTTGTCAACCCAGGGTTAAGTATGTGGGTCACATAGTTTCCGCTGAGGGCGTTGCCACTGACCCTGAAAAGCTAGAAGCAGTTGCTAAGTGGCCTAAGCCCACAGACCTTAAGACGCTGCGATCTTTCTTGGGTTTCTGTGGGTACTACCGACGCTTTATAGAGAACTATTCAGCAATCGTTAGGCCCCTCACGGAACTGACCAAGGGCTATGCACCTACCCGGCATGGGAAGAAGCAAGTCCTGGACAAGACCAAGACCTACTTCAAGGATTCAGAACCATTCAATGACCGATGGGACCTGTCCTGCAGGGATGCATTCAACCAAATCATTCAGTGTCTGATTAACGCGCCGGTGTTGGCATTTGCTGATGCCAATAAGCCATATGTCCTACACACAGACGCAAGTTTCAAAGGGCTCGGTGCCGTCCTCTATCAAGAACACCCCGAAGGGTTAAGACCGGTGGCGTTTGCCAGCAGAAAGTTGAGCTCTCCTGAACAACGATATCCTGTCCATCAGCTAGAGTTCCTTGCGCTTAAATGGGCTGTCGTGGATAAATTTCACGACTACCTCTACGGAGCCAAGTTCACGGTACGCACCGATAATAACCCTTTGACGTACGTACTTACCACGGCCAAGCTCAGTGCGACAGATCATCGTTGGCTTGCAGCCCTAGCCACCTATGACTTTGACGTAAAGTATAGGCCTGGTAAAGCAAACATAGATGCTGACCTGCTCTCTCGTTACTTTCCTGAAGATGGTGAGGAGTGGGATAGCATGTCTCCAAACGTGGTGAAGTCCATATGTCGGCGGATACAAGTTGAGGAATCCTTGTATACTTCCCCCAGATATGTGGAACAATTAGGAGCTTTGCCAGCCTGTATTCCCGATGTGTATGCCTTTCCGTCTCAGATACACCTGAACTCACTGGAGCAACTGTCAAAAGCGGACTTGATGGCTGCCCAGAAGAAGGATAGTGTGATCCGACGTGTGATTGAGGCAGTGAAACAGGGAGTCTGGCCTAGCAACCCAGATCTACACCCAGAGATGCGGCTGATGAAGAGGGAAGTTGGCAAACTTGTGATGAGAGATGGACTTCTGTACAGAGCAAGCAAGAAAGATGAAGAGGAGACACTACAGCTTGTGCTGCCTGCTGAGTTCAGAGAAGTAGTGTTGCATTCTCTTCATGACGAAATGGGCCACTTAGGAGTGGAAAGGGTCACTGAACTCCTAAGAGCAAGATTCTACTGGCCCAAAATGGCTAATGATGCAGAGGCATATGTGAGAGACTGTGGGCTGTGCATCACTCGTAAAAAACCTGCCAAGAAAGCCGCTCCCTTACATCAGATCACCAGCAGTGGTCCTATGGACCTGGTGTGTATTGACTTTTTGTCAATGGAATCCGATTCCAGAGGCATTAGTAACGTCTTGGTCGTGACCGATCACTATACCAGATATGCTCAAGCCTTTCCTGCGAAGAATCAGAAAGCTCTGACGGTAGCCAAGATCCTTGTCGAGAAGTATTTTGTCCACTATGGCTTGCCTGCTAGAATTCATTCCGACCAGGGAAGAGATTTTGAGTCGAGACTGATAAGAGAGCTGCTGACAACCTTGGGCATACGGAAATCACGAACGACTCCGTATCATCCTCAAGGGGATCCCCAGCCAGAGCGCTTCAACCGTACGTTGCTCTCTATGCTTGGTACGTTAGGCCAAGAGAAGAAGAGATCCTGGAGCCAGCATGTACCTTCATTAGTGCATGCTTACAACAGCACAAAAAGTGATGCGACGGGATACTCTCCTTATTACTTAATGTTCGGTAGGGAAGCTAGACTACCTGTAGACCTGTGCTTTGAAACCTCCAAAGATGGAACTCAGGAGAGAAACCATTACCAATATGTGGAAAGCCTGAAGCGTGACCTGCAAAGAGCATACCAACTTGCTAGTCAAGCTGCAGACAAGACTCACTTGAGGAACAAGAGAGCCTATGATCAGAAGGTCAGCTTTCAGAACATACAGGAAGGAGACCGTGTTCTTCTGAAGAATCTAGGACTCAAAGGGAAACACAAGCTTGAAAGCCGTTGGAGTTCCATACCCCATGTAGTTGTAGGAAAGATGCCAAACTTACCTGTATTCCGTGTAAAACCTGAGGGAGGCAAAGGCGGAGTAAGGACCATCCATCGTGACCACATCTTACCTATTGGGCAGTCTGTCAGGATACCAGTCGATCAAGCATGTGAAGAAACCCCTGTGAGAACAAGAACACGTTCAACCCGAACAATACAAAGACAACAGAACCTGAGTCAAAGAGAAGTCCCAGAGATGACAGATTCCTCGTCTGATGTGGAGTGTGGCCAGTCTCGTACACCATACCGGGAGTATCTGGAAAGCCTACTGAAGAGGAGAGTGTCAGATCGAGTCTCTGTAAGCTCAGAATATGAAGACGCCATAGAGCCAAGTCCTGTCCAGTCAGCTGAAGAGCTTGATGCCGACAGAGAAGACGAAGGAGTTAAGGCTGTGACAGATTCGGACCCCTATGATTCCGAAACAGACCTGGATGCGAGAAGAAATGCTGTCAATGCACCCAAAGAAAAACTGAGCTCTAAAACCAAAGTAAATAGAGTACTTAGACCAAGAACAACTGAAAAAAGACAAGTAAAACCAGTATTAAGACTTACTTATGATGAACCTGGAAAGGCAAGTGAGCAACCACTTACCATAGTTCATAGAGGCATTATCATCAAGCTAGGTAAAAACTAGTATTAGTTCATGATAGGAACTTACAGTTCTAAAAAAAAAAAAAGTATTTCTCTACAGAGTTCAATGTTGAGAGTATGTTTTATGTCTTATGAGGACAGTTAGACATTTAGTAAGGGGAGGATGTAGCCCTATGGGAATTTGGGGTATTTCAGTATTTCCTCATTGTAATTTAATTTTGTTTATTTTACTTTCATACGTGTTTTTCTAAATGCTAGAAATGTGTACATAATGTTTACATGCATTAAAAAATATGTTAGTTTAAATTCATGTATTTGGAGAAAGAACCAATCAGAAGTCGGGGTGAGAGTTCGAGAGGAAGCAGGAAGAGAAACGGGAAGGAGAGAACGAGATGAGAGACCGGAGAGAGAATTGCGCAGTGCATGATACAGTTAGAAGTTGCTAAAACGCAAGTTTATGCTTATGGTGGCGAATGTGCTTTTGGACTGCACGAACAGTGAGTCTTATAGACATTTTGCAGTAAGTAGCTTGTGCGTTATATGCAATTATTGCGGAGAACTCGGTTAGAGTTTCCAACGAGGAGAAAACGGAAAGCTAGTCAGCTCGACTTAGCAAGAGGAGTTTCAAAAGACTTTGCCAGCGAGTAGCCTGCTCGGCCGCCCTGTGTGCATTGTCTGGAACGAGGGCTGATCGTGTGGATCACCTGCTTTGCTTTGCCGACTTCACCAGCCCGCCAGAACAGCGTGCAACGGCGAGGACGACATCGACCAGCACTACGGTAGTAATTCTTTTTTGTTTGCGGCGCCACGGCGCGAAACGGCCATTTTGTTTACGGTCTCTCCGCTCCCCAGCAACGCTACAGGCCTGCATCATTCCCTGCATCTATTCACACGACAAATGGTTGGGTACCCAGTTAATTTATTTAGTTAAATGCCGGCTTAGTTTAGGACTGAAACTGTGTTGGAAGGATTTGTTATGGATTGAACTGTTTGAGTGAAACTGAAACTGAAAGTAATCTATGTGTATGTTTGTGACTAATTTTCAGTAAATAGTTCAAACTTATTTCTCTTGGGTATTGTGTATGTCATTGAGTAGTTTGAGACTGATGTGTTGATAGATAGTAATGGTTAAAAAGTTACAGTAGCCTCATTTAAAGTGATTCTGATTTATATGATATTTCATTTGTTGTTTATTACACTGGTAATGAGAATAGCTATTTAACAAGGTTAAAATAGTGATGTAACTGTAAAAGCTTAATTTAATTTAAGAAATTTGAATACATTTAGTGAATTACTATTAGTGCATTAACTAACCTTAGAGAGAGAGATCTCTCGCCATCAGAAGAATTCGGGAGCGCACTCCACACTAATAGCTAGACACGCTAGGGGGCGCTACAGGTCTATACAACAAAACGTCACCATTGAAGATTGGGATTTCTCTTTGTGGGAGATCAGAGTGTTGCTGTTGCTTTACTAAAGTGGATGTTATATCATTTTGACGTTGGAGGATGTCCACCAGCCCTACCTGGCTCAAACTGCTCTGTGATGTCATTAAAGGTTGATCAGAGGCCTTCTCAGATCTGTGTGAAGTTTGAAATGAAACACTCTCTGCACTAGGATTTAGAGGCCTTGCTGTCTGAACTGAGCTGGTTTTCTTGTCTACATTGTGTCTCTTTGGTTGCATAGGGACCGGCTGAAAGTGGACGCCCTCCTTGTGGCGAATACTTGGGGTTTGTAACATGGAACGGCCTCTACTAATCTTCTCTAAAGACAGAAATGCAATCTCTGAAGTATCACTTTTCATTGACATCTCAGCCTCTGCATGGTAGGCATTCATTGCATCTTCTTCACTTGGCAGGGTTTCAGCAGGTGGTTTAGCTATTGGGTCTGCTACTGGGCCTGGTTGATGATCCTCAGTAGGCGGCTTAGTTGTGGGTTTGGCCACCACAGCTCCTTGTTGTTCCTCAGCAGACATGAGAACTGCTAATTTACTTGATGAGGCCGCCAACTGTGTTTTTAGCTCCAAGGCTTCACGTTTTTCCTGTAGTATTTGTATTTCTTTCCTCAGGTCGTGCTTTTCTTTCAGTGCTGCCACCTTGGTCATGATGGCTGCTCTTTCTGCTTCTGCACACACCCTCGCAGAGGTTACAGAGAAAGTACTTGAGCTGGACCTGTTGCTGGAGACTTGGGACACACTGTCCTTAGGGGCAACTTCCTCCTCTTGAGTTCCAATGGTTTCAGTGGTTTCAGCCTTGGATGCCCCGGGTAGCCACTCATACACAAAAGAAAGAAAATTGTTAATGTCAGCCAATCTAGGTTCAGCCCATTCACATTGATCTTTTGTTGCCTCCTCCTCTGTCAACAGTTCATGATAAGCTCCATGTACAGATTTAAAGTCATCCAACAGTTGTGTATACTTGAGAAGATTTTCTTTGACTTCTTCCACACATGACGCATCTTCCATGAGTTCTGTAATTATATTCTTCCTCCGAGTTAAACGTGCAAGTTTTCCTTTTCTAGCATTTCTTAATTTGGATACACTCTCTTCCATTTCTGTGCCTATGCTTGAGGGTCCAGAGCTGTCTTCCTCCTCTTTGTCTGTCTTCATGTTATCTGCCATGCTTGTTAGTTAACGGTTCCTTCTTAAGAAGTCATCCAAACAATCCAATAATCCACTCCTATAGTAGACTCTTTAACATTTGAACGAATTCCCAATGTAATCCACTCCTATAGTAGACTTTTTAACATTTGAACGAATTCCCAATGTAATCCACTCCAATAGCAGATTTCCTTTGTCAGTTTCCAATATCCATGCACAGCTTAAGAAATTCATTGAGGGGAGTACATCACCTGCTCTCAAACAATCCGGCCATGTGCTCATCAGCACCCATCCAGCTCTCCATTTTCAGTTCAGTCTTTGTTGTTGGAGTTCTTCAATTACTTGCTGGATGGAGTCCTTCCTCTGTTGGGAGTAGTTCTTAACTTGTTGGAAGGAGTCTTTGACTTGATGTAGTGGTTATTTCCTGGCCTATTGATAACCACTATGGTGGCTGAGCAAAAATGTCTGACTCTCTGGCTCCAAAATGATCCAAGGTCCACAGAAAGGTGTTGTCCAAAACTTAAACAACATTTATTACAACTAATAAAGAACACAAAGCTCAGAAGTTTCAATTGTAAAATAAAAATTAGGATTGCCAAGATAAATCAAGGATTGTCTATTGTATTAAGCAGGAGCAGTCTCTGGTTGCCTGGCCTTCAGGATGTGAGGTCAAAGACTGTGTCTTCCTGCTCCGGCCACGCCCTCCAGGTAGAATCACCTGGCTTTTATCTCCCATTCCGGCCACTAGATGGGGTTGACTCAAACAAAACGTATATGAGACACTGCAAACTTAAATATAATCATTTTGGCTCCTACAAGTGGCATTCAATAAAAAATAAAATAATGAATATTTTTGAAAATATTTTAACTGAAACATGTTTTTATCATCCAAGACACTTGTATTATGTAAAAAAACATTAAAATACAATATTTTTTTCTGCCGTGTCTCAGGAGGATATGCTAATGAAACATAACAGAATTCATTTTCACAGCTGGATACATCCACTGAGGTCTTTTAGGTTAAATACCTTGTAAGTGGTTTACAGCAGCAGTGCTTCTTCTGGGAAGAGAACTTGCACCCTGGGTTACACAAGACTATTTACAAGACGTTTGAGAACTGACAATGCCAAGAAGCTTAAATAAATAAGTGTATAAAACTTAAACATAAATTAAAGTAAGTTGCAATCTTACCTGACCTGCAGTTAATGAACAAAATCATAATGGAAGGTGTTTCAACAGTGAAGAGGATATACATCACCCAACTTTCTTTTTGTTTTGTTTTTTACACTTCACTCTTTACATTCTTTTACTTATCACATGCTGGAAAAATATATTTTGATAGATCAAGTATTGGCTATTAAACCATGTAAAGGGCCCGAGTGATTCCACGTTTTCTTAAATAGCCTAAAAATTGAATTCCCATAGAGATCCATTCAAATGTAGAGAGGTTATAGTATCGCTTCTAAGAGTACCTAAAAATAAAATATCAAGTCTTTTGATGTTGTTATGTCACAGTTATCAGGAAGTCATGGCTTGCAAAAAAAATATGCAACCAACTATTAAATATGATGACTTTATTAAAATGTATGTTAATTAATATTGGCGCCATAAAAGGAGGGGACTATGTGTAAAAATGGCTACAATTGCTAAAGTAAAAATATAATGAAATATAAATAGTAGTTTATAACATTATCAATGTCTTGACTGTATTTTTTTACCGATTTAATGCTACCTTGGTGATTCTAATTTTTTTTCAAAAACATAAAAATGTCTGTGATTCCAAACTTTTGAACGCTAGTGTATATATATACATATACAGTATATAGACGGGTGAAAAATTGTCCGTGGCTCTGTTATCCTGTGGAGGGCATTTTCTTGGCATGGTTTCGGTCCACTTGTCCCCTTAGAGGGAAGGGTCACTGCAAATCAATACAAAATTTTATTCTGAGAAACATTTATATCCAGATGGGAGTGGTCTCTTCCAGGATGACAATGCCCCCATCCACAGGGCACGAGGGGTCACTGAATGGTTTGATGAGTATGAAAATGATGCGCCTCATATGCCAAATAAGGGAATATTTTTTGGAAGAATGGTGTTCCATCCCTCCAGTCGAGTTACAGAGATTACAATCTATGCTAGACTAGAGGTAGAATCGAAGCAGCCAATTGTCCAATTAGGCTACTTTTTGCCCCCCAAAAAGGGCTGTAATTCCAAATGAATCACCCGATATGGATTTAAACCCCGTCAAATTAAGGCTGACAGTCTGCACTTTAACCTGATATTCGTTGTTTCATTTCAAATCTAATGTGCTGGAGTACAGAGCCAAAACAACAAAAAATTGGGTCACTGTCCAAAAACACTTACGGACTGCATGGCCGTGATTGAGGAGCTGGTCCACTAATCCATGGGTTTTCAAAGTGGGGGCCGCAGCCTCAATTCAATTCATAAGATTATTGTGCCGGTCTAAAATAAAATATAAATTGTTATAAATCCTTTCATATCGAAATGAGGTCTTTGCCATGCCCTTCTTTCAATCGCAGCCAATAACTAACCATCTGCCTTTCAGTCAAAGCGTTACATTGAGCTGCTAACGGCCCGATTATGGAATCAAAATAGGATCAAAAGTATTGTCTTGTGTATAAAGAAGCTGTATGTTTGATGTTTTTATATTTGCCAGTGTAATTTAAAAGTATTTTTTTAAGCCGTTTCGCAATAGGGGGGCCACAGCCAGAGGGGGTCCTTGGCATGGAAAGGTTTGGGAACCCCTGCACTAATCGACAGAAACACAGTGCCGATAGGGGGGTTCCCTCTTCAAGGCCCTGGCTCCTTCTTTTAGTTTTTCTGCCTATTCTTTAAGAGTTGAATTCGGTCCAGACTTCTCTCAGATCACATTTATGCAACATGAATAACAGTTAGCGCTGCTGCTGTTTCAGTCTTTATCGACTGAGATCTGCCTACTTTTGCTAATACTATTATTTTTTACCAATTTTACATATTTTTTACACAGGGCTGTGGGATTCTGTGTGTATAAAAACACACAGAACCTTACCCTATTCTCTTCTGGCCCCAAGTATTCAAACACCAAGGTCTCTGGGAAGCTTCTTAGAACTTGTGCTATTTTCTAGAATTAGCATTGTGAGTGTTTTCAGGGTACTGAATTGATTGGCTGAAACCTCCCTGCCTCCCCCATGGCTGCTGTTAAAAATTCAAACAGGCACCATTATTCCTGTTTAACAATACACAGTTTAGTTGAATGAGAATGGCGGATGAGCAGATGTTACGTTGCTTTACAATATACAGTAGCAACCTCTTTACATTTCTTCTGTCTCGTGAAAATTAAGAGCGGCAGACATCAGCCCATCTGCAGCTAGTGAGCGCTGCCAATTTGGCTGTCTACAAATGCCTGGCCTGGGTGGGGAGAAGGAAATTGAAAAAAAGTGATGCGGAATTATAGCTGCATTCTGCCATTGTGGAAAAAGTGAGGATCTATTGTGCCCTCTTCAGGGAGATACTATAAATCTCCTCTAATGGGATAAACCCAGGAGGAGGACTCCTTCAAGACCCTGGCCTTGGTCCAAGCATGGCTTGTGTAGATATTTATATTCCTTTGAGATATTTCTATTCTCGTGTGCAGCTGAGAAGCACATTGTAGTTTTGGTTAGTTTTGCATCTGTTGAAAGATTATACAGTCACACAAGGAATGGGCTGCATTATTTAGTCTCAAGAGGAAAAAACAGGCTGTCGAAAAATCAGAGCCACACTTTGTTGGCTGGTAATGGCTTGTGTTTTTTTATAGCGTTGGCGGTTCCCCATACAGAAAATATAGCACAGAAAAAGGATACAATTACTCTTTTGGAGAAATTTTGGAGTTATTTATTGATGGTATGCATGCGCAAACTTTTGTGAATGTGTGAGTATGTTTGCATATGCATGTGAGTATGTAAGACTGTCTGTCTCTGCATGTGTGTGAGCACAAAAGTGTGAGCATGTACTCCTCCATGTCTGTTTGTACGTGTGTGCGTCGGTGTATGTGTGCATATGTTTATGTGCATGTGTGTGCGTCTGTGTAAACGTGTGTGTGTGTGTAAGCTTCCATCTGTAGTATCTTTCGCATTGGAATCAAAAGGAAAAACCAGTATTGTGACCTGTGAGTGGCCTTGGTCAGGTGTGTGGTGTTGAGAGGACCGTCTCTGTCATATAGAAGCATTCTGCTTCACTCATCCCATCTTCCTCCCTGATGCAGTCCTTACATGAGCAGATGTCTGGGCCCAGCCCAGTTATATATGCCACACTGCCAAGAGCAACAAGAGTCAATTTGAGGGGGAGAATCTGTTCTTTTTCTGTTTATATAAAATTTTGTTTCAGGTACGGTCCCATCCAAATTAACAATTTGAATCATCTGTGGTATTATTCCGACTTCAAAAGAAGACGTGTATTACAGAGCACTCGGACTCTTGGCTTTACTGCAGGAAGTCGTTAAGTTCTGGAAAGCTTGGGTAGAAAAATGCGACGAACAGAACACGGTTAACATTCGGACAGACAGCGAAATAACATTTTTTCAAGAAGCATTGCTTTAAAGGCACGGGTGTCCAATTCCTGTGTAGAACAGAAGAACATCGAGTTATATTAGCAGTGCGTAAAAAATTAATGAAAATGGGACACAAATGGACTGATGTTTTATATTATGTGTCTGGAGTTCACTTAGTTAGCGAATGCTTGCCATTTAACGTTGAGCTTTTTTTTTTAAACAGCAGTTGCTTTAACATTTACAATTTCTGAAAAATTTCAGTTCTAAATTTTAAAAAAACTTGGGGAAAACAGTATGAAACTAATCATTCTGAGACTTTTGTTGAGACAGCAAATAGTAAGTAGCCTACATACGTAACAGTGTGTCCTGTAGATACAAGTAGTTGTACTGTAATTAACCTGTAGTTTTTGTGTAATTAAATCGGTATTAGGGCGATCTAATGTAATATGGAACCAACGGCTATGCTATTGCAGGAACTAAAAAATCTCCTTTTCATTTGTCAGAGAAAGTAAGAAGGTTCACCACAGCCTCCACATAAATACCACAGACAAAGAGACTACAGGCAATGCTGAGAAACTGAAGAACAAAACCTCTTACAGCCTTTCTCTGTGCTGCAACACGTTCCAAAAAAGTTGTGACAGGGGCAAAAACAAAACACACATTCCACAGGTAAACAGGTGGTGATGATGATGCCTTGCATTTATATAGTACCTTTCTCACCAACTGGTGACTCAAAGCGCTTTACAATGATGAGGAGGAAACTCGCCTCTACCACCACCAATGTGTAGCACCCACCTGGGTGATGCAACGGCAGCCATTTTGCACCAGAATGCTCACCACACATCAGCTGAGGTGGAGAGGGAGAGAATGATTTTAGCCCATTAAACTGGGGGATGATTAGGTGGCAGATTGAAAGAGCCAGGTTGGGAATTTAGCCAGGACACTGGGCAAACCCTTACTCTTTACGATAAATGTCATGGGATCTTTAATGACCACAGTGAGTCAGGACCTCGGCTTAACGTCTCATCCGAAAGACAGGTGATGCTATCATGGCTGGATATAAAAGGATATCAAAAGAAATCATTAAAATCGTTAATGCATGTATTATATATTGAAAGAACAGTTTGATTCAAACATATGGATTCAACACAGAAAATATGCCTGCAATAGAAAGAAGAGAGCCTGCCATTCTGGATGTTTGCAGAAGGGGGATCAATGTTCACTGGGTGTAATTGTGTAATAATTGTTAAATATATTATTTTGATATTGCTTATGCTTTATTGTTGCAAAATGTATTGCTGTAAAATCTGTGAACGATGCTGTAAAATTGACGGTGGCACTGATTTCGTTTTTTTATTTTATTTAGGCTAAATCAAACAAATCGCAACAAACAAATAGCCCAGCTAACAAAATTAGGTCCCCGGGACGTCCCCTTTACGTCTCCAAATGTCATCAGGATGTCGCCTTGACGTCTTTTTGTAGGGTTTCTAAACGTTACGTGGACGTCACAGAGAACATTCCCGGGACATTCTAGTAACCTCCCCCAGACATTAATTACATGACGTTATATTGTAACCAGTAACAGACGTTGCAGGAACGTCCCTGAATGTGACATGAATGTTATAAGCACAACGTCATATCATAACCGGGTAGGGACGTTGCTTGAACGTCTCCGAAAAATTCTAATTAAATGTCATATTGTAACCAAACAGTGACCTTCCTAGGACTTTAATAACGTTCTAGTAATGTTTTTAGGACATCCCTATGGAACGTCACATCATAACTTTGAGTGGACTAAAATGGGACGTCAACTGTTTACTGGGAGGCTACTTGTGTCCACTAGACACTGTGGCAGCAGTAGTTCCAGACTTATGATTGGTGTAGAACTTGCGTGCTGCTTGCACCCGCGTGTAAATGCAACTTCTCTGCCCTAGTACAGGGAATAGAATGGGCTTTTACAGTTTTTGTCGATTGCTTTGGCTCATTTCTCACACGAGTTCATTTTTTCAAAACAACATGTAAATTTTTTTTAATCACATTTCATCATCAGTTCACAGCAGAAAGGCATTTCTCATTCGTTTCAACAAATTGCAATCTATAAAATGAGAAAGTACAATTGTCTATGATTTGGGAAATTGTCCATTGAATCCGTCTTGCTGATCAAAATGGATTAGATATTGTATCAGTTAATTAATTTCATACTCGAAAACAATGATATTCTGTCATTGTGTAGACCACTGCATGCAGAATATTCCATACAATTGTCAAAATCTGTGTAACATACTGTATTCCATAAATTGCATTGACGAGTTGTTGTAATGTTTTCTAAATTGCCTCTAACAAGATGCGAGTTTCTCAAATTTTAGATCAACCAATGACACATGCTCTCTAGTTAGCTTACAGGTGTAACTCGTGAGTATGGAGATTTTCAGACATATACTGCATATGTAGAGCTAAAGCGCAACATAATCACTACTACAGTAATTCTGAACATGGAGGCACCAGCTCAGGAGAACCTACACCAGAGGCCTGCTCAAGGACGACGAAGAGGAAGAGGAAGAGGACTAAGGATGCGTGGATGAATGGTAACTTGAATGGTTTCTTCTTCTGACTTATTTTTCCATAGAGTTCAATAGGAACATTTGTCAGGAGAAACAACCATTAAAGTGATCCATCCATATCTACTGCATATCTGGCAGCAGAGTGATAGTTTGAGGCTTGTTTGATACGTCAGTCCCTTGATGACTTAGAGCCATTTGGCCAACCATGTGGCCACCACCTGCAAAACCATTTACTTTTTGGGGGTTGTCTTGCTGTTGCCTCCCTTGTCCATCTGTTGTCACTTTCATTTGCACTCATGAGAGGGGTTTGCTGAGAAATTACTTGCCAAATTAGAGAAAAATCAGTCAGGAAGGATAAGAAGAGAGAAATGGTTTGTGGCCACCACCTGCAAAACCATTTACTTTTTGGGGGTTGTCTTGCTGTTGCCTCCCTTGTCCATCTGTTGTCACTTTCATTTGCACTCATGAGAGGGGTTTGCTGAGAAATTACTTGCCAAATTAGAGAAAAATCAGTCAGGAAGGATAAGAAGAGAGAAATGGTTTGTGATCACCACCTGCAAAACCATTTACTTTTTGGGGGTTGTCTTGCTGTTGCCTCCCTTGTCCATCTGTTGTCACTTTCATTTGCACTCATGAGATGGGTTTGCTGAGAAATTACTTGCCAAATTTTGTTGTTCTGTGGGATAATGTGAGCTTCCACCGCACTAATGCCATCAGAGACTGGTTTGCTGTCCACCAAAGAATAATCATGGAATTTCACCCACCATATTCTCCCTTCCTAAATCCTATAAAGGAATTATTTTCTGCATGGAGGTGGAAAGTGTATGATCGGCGGGCTCAAGACCGAAACACTTTGTTAGCAGCAACGGATGCAGCTTGCAATGAAATCTCAGTAGAGTCTTGCAGGGGATGGTTGCGGCATTCCAGAAGATTTTTCCCTCACTGCATTGCAAGAGAAAACAGATGTGACGTGGATGAAAATATGTGGCCAGAGAGACAAGAGCGGCAGGATGTCCCATGAGTGAATGTCCTCATTGCAGCATCTTTTCGTTGTGTAATGGTGCTATTCAGTGTTTTTTATTTCCACAGTACATATTTTGTTGATATTGATGCATTTTGTACTATACATATCTGGGTACATGTTCTGTTTTTCTGTTGGTACATTCAATTAAAGAAAATGGAGTCCTGTACAGTAAGCATTCAGTGTCAATTTACCGTATGTAGTAGGAGTAGACTGTTTGGAAACTTTAGGAAGGAACATGCTTCCAGGGTCCACTGTCACACTGACAAAACATCTAAATATTTTGACTACATTGGCCTACACAATGTCAAAGGAACTCTTTATTTTGATAGCATTGATATTTTCATTGACACAATTATTTACTTTTGAAAAATGATTTAACGATTAATTAACAGGTTAACAGGTTAACTATACTGTTGTTGGAAACAGACAAAGTGTTTAACAAATGTGCCTGGGCTTTCGGAAAAACTAACTCTGGTATGAGAAATGAGCCAAAGCGATCGACAAAAACTGTAAGCAGAGGCTGATGCAGTGATTCTGCGTTCACAACATGGGAATTACGGTTTGAGCGACTTGCTCATGAGTCATGACAAGACAACAATTTTGCGGGTTAACATGGGATGAATCTGTTTAAAGCCAAGATCACCAGAGATTTCGGGAGGGTCTCTGAGATCACTGAAACTTTTGATTTTGATAACTATCTGTCATGGATCTTGCCTTCCTTCTCTTATCTCCGCATTCTCTTTATTCTTTTTTGTCGTTACCGGTAATATATCGGATTTTCCTTTGTTCTGTGACGGGGTTTTGCTTTCACCTCGTCATTAGTAAGTTCACCTGTTATTCATTTCCTTTGACTATTATACCCCGCTTCCTGCCTCTCTCGTTGCTTCCATGTTATTCCACGTAACATTCGAGCCGGTAAAAAAGGTATAGGAGTTTAGATAGAAAGCTAGTTTAAAAAGAAAGGGTTAGGAAGTTTAGAAAGTAAGCAAGTCTCTTTTTCGCTCTGAGTTCAGAGCAGAGGCTTTCTCGTTTCTTTTGGTTTTCCTTTCTTATCTAAGAGTGCTCTTACCCAAAGTGTTTGGGGTTCTGTTGAGCTCTCTGTGTTTTCCTTTTTGTTTCGCAGCTGTAGGGGGGGAGTAAAAGTGGGGTCCCCATTTGGGAACTGCATTGACTTCAAAGGACCAGAGGGCCTTGTAATAAAATAATGGGTTACTCTAATTTCCTTTGAGGTCCGGCAACATCTTCGCGAGAATATTCCCATCTGCTAAAGATGGAGATAAGGACAAATGGAACTGTTTGTAAATGTATCAGAAGAGAGGATTTACGGCGTTCACACCCCAGCCAGACAATGGGAAAGGAATGTCCGCACAGGACATCTGTGACCTACAGTAACCCAAAACCTGGACACATCCTATGGGAAAGCCATTGGACAATACCACAGTGCCCTCATTTGGGCACCCCTGTCATTACACTCTTTAATTCTCTTCTGTACCAGGACTCTAAAACTTCTGTTAAGAGTGTTAATAACCATGTAAAAACCGACAAACATTGCACATGTGATCCTTATATTGTTACATTCTGTCTTATGTGATAGTAACAGGAATTGCATGTAAAATGAGGCATCAGGAGGGAATTTTCATGACAACTGCACCATACTATTATATCACCTTAAACTGTTTGGTATGTATGGATTCAGGTAAAATCAAGGAATTGACTGAAATACATTTCATACCAAATAGAGTTTAATAAAGCATAGTTTCAGCAACTCAGGGAAAAACTGTAACAGTGAAATGTCCTCTCTGGTAATTACCTCCTCTTCCCCTTATCCTATTCAAACATCCCCTAACAATGGGGGTCTAAATTCCAGATTGACCATCCTGTCCAGGTTAATTTATGGCACTGCCGCCTGGTTCAAACACATGATTTGGCATAAAAAGGAGAGAGACAAGCCTATCAAGGAAGATTGTAACCGACTTCCCACACCGTGCATATTCTGTGTCTGTGTGTAGTTGAACAGGCTGGGTAAGATATTTACTTTATGTTTCTTTTCTTAAATCTATGTTTTGTATAATTGAATGTTTTAATTGAAGTTAATGACCTGCCTGCCTGTTATTAAATTATGTTTATTTTTAACTTGCGTGGTTTCCATGACTCTAATTCATCTTATACCCTTTTTAGCCTAAATTATAACTGAATATTCAGGGGGACAATTCTGACCCAGGACCGACTGATCAGCGGCCTGGTACAGACGTGGCGTTCTCAAGTTGGGATAGGCAGTCAAGTGACGGTCCATATAAGGTTGGGTGGTGTATGGTTCTGGTGATTTGATATGAGAACCCATGGGCGTTTTACGCCGGTTCTTGTCAAATTTGCCTTAAGGAGCCCTTTAAATACACTCAGAGTAGTGCATGGTTCTGGTGATTTGATATGAGAACCCATGGGCGTTTTACGCCGGTTCTTGTCAAATCTGCCTTAAGGAGCCCGGTTCTGGTGATTTGATATGGGAACCCATGGGCGTTTTACGCCGGTTCTTGTCAAATTTGCTTTAAGGAGCCCTTTAAATGTACTCAGACCGGGGCTCACAACTATCTATGATAAATGAATATCATGTATTGTGTTGGCTAGACCCCCAACCTCTGCGTTCGCCACCGAACTGAGCTTCGGCAATAATGCTGATTCCGGCAAGCATATATTGATAATTGAGGACTAGTAATTAAGGACGAGTCGAGTGTAACCACTTGAGTTCCACGCAGGTTTAACCCAAATTCTAAATTATTATTTTAAATGGAGTCAGATAAAATACGAGATTAAACCTATAATAATTGTTATAATTGTGCTCTGTTCATCTGAATGGAGAATAAATAAATAACATCTTTTATTTACGTCACAGCAGCTGGGAGAAAACACGTTGCACCTTCAACCTCCAGTTATTCCCTCATTGGTTTAGCTGTGCGGTTTCTACATTTGGTGACCCCGACGTGATTTCCAGCGTCGTCACTGTGCGACGTTCCTCCTGCTTTCTGATGTAATTTTCTGCGCCCGCGAAGGTCCACACGGTTTGAATTCCATATCTACCTACGGAGTTCCACGCAGGTTTAACCCAAATTCTAAATTATTATTTTAAATGGAGTCAGATAAAATACGAGATTAAACCTATTGTAGGCGCCGTTTAGCCTACATTGAATTTATGTTGAATTGTCTTGACTTATAATTAGGATTTTGAATATTCCTGAATGTTATGATTTATATTTGATTCGGTTATTATTATCACTATTTACTAATGTGTTTATGTTTTCCCTGTGTTGTTAATTATATTGCCTGTTATTATAAATATTTTTGTGCCAAAGGTCAGCCTGCCATTAAAATACGTTAGACAGGAAATGACGGTGGGAAGCATCAGTTTTCAACAGCAGTACGTGGCAGTAGAGACGGCTGACAGGCGGCATTTGTTTTGGAAGGAAAATGGGCTACTTGAAATTGCATTGGGCAATAAAACACGTTTTCTTTTTACTATCACGTCTGTAAGGAACTGTTTGTTGAAATCTTCTCCGAAAGTACTGATGTTAATGGAACTGTCAGAACATTAAGTTGAAAACTGCGCGACCAGACGGCAAATATTTCCTTTTTCCCTCGGATTTGAACCACGAATACGGAAGACAAATCAGCGCTTCTCTCAGGGGAGGTCGTTTCAGATCAGCACCACTCTCCGGGAGGTCGTGAGTAATTTAGCGGAACAATCAGTGCTTACGCGTCTGA
Organism: Ilyophis sp. 1 JC-2022; assembly: GCA_022702515.1. NCBI lineage: Eukaryota > Metazoa > Chordata > Actinopteri > Anguilliformes > Synaphobranchidae > Ilyophis > Ilyophis sp. 1 JC-2022. The sequence continues at coordinate 89,547,937 of CM040403.1, read as the reverse complement.
AGAAAGCAGCCTTTGCAGTGGGCTGTCATTTTTTGTATGTATGCGAACTGAGCTTTACGTGCTAAAGTTTTGCTTGTGTTTGAAAGGAGCCAAGAGTACTCTTAACACAAACGCAGCGTTTGAAACGCGATCGCATCAAATACTTTTCTTATGTTAAACGATAATGACAATATGGGAAACAGAGACGAAAATAAAACACTGTCTCAAGCTGAAATGGCAGAACAACAATTGACTAAATTAATTGCTTCTCGTAGAGGGAAATTAAGCGTGCTTACCAGAAAAATAAACGAAACAAGAGTGCTAATGGAAAAATGTGATGTTGAAAATGTCATTAAAAATGTTGATGTGTTTCATTCAATTGCAAAGGATTTTACACAATTACATACATCTGTACAAAATTTACTTTTTGAAGAGGAGAGAAAAGAAGACCAAATTGATTGGTATGAGCCAAAGGCATTGCGTTTAAAGGAATTTGAGGATGAAATGTATGCATGGATGCAAGCACAGAAGGAAGTGCAATTGAAACGGCAGATACTGGACATAACTGAGGATTATACAGGGGACCCACAGCGAAGTATAAGGCCTGGTGACAGTGTCTCTGTCACATCAAGCCGGAGATCAAGCCGGAGCAAATCCAGCACAACTTCTAGCACGCGACTAAAGGCAGAGGCAGAACATGCTGCTCTGTTAGCACGTGCATCCACATTAAAAGCAAAACACAACTTGGAACTGGAGGAAGCTCAATTAACTGCTGACTTTAAAGCCCGAAAGGAGAAGCTGGATTTGGAGACTGAAATTGCTGCATCTACAGCTAAGCTTAAAGTACTGGAGGAATATAAGGCACCATCTGTAGTTTCAAAAATTTCAAATCCACTCTTACAGGATGATGCCATGAATGAATACTTTGAAAGGCACCAAAGGAGACTAACACTGAACCTGTATAACCCATCTCCATTAGGACAAGCCGAAACCGACTCCAACAGCAATCCTACATCAATCCATGCAAGAATCACTACCAATGAAATTACAACAGAAAGCACAGAGAATGTTGCGCGCATGCCAGTTACTACTCAAACGACCACAGCCAATAGCAATCAAACTCCATCAACCAATGTTATTGATGAACAAAATTATTTTGCCAAACTTCTCATTCAACAGCAAAAATTATCATCACTTCCTGTTAGAGAAATCCCAGTATTTAAAGGCGATCCACTTGAGTACGTACCATTTATGAGAGTGTTCGAACATAATATTGAAGATAAAACTGATAACCACCGTGACAAATTATACTTTTTGGAACAGTACACTGCTGGTCAACCCAAGGAGCTCATTCAAAGCTGCCAACACATGGACCCAGTGAGAGGACTTAAGGAGGCTAAGAGACTCTTAAAATGGCACTTTGGCCATGATGTAAAGATCACTGTGGCCTATATTGAGAAGGCACTGAACTGGAAATTAATCAAGCCAGAGGACGGAACAGCCTTAAATAATTATGCTTTATTCTTGAGAACGTGCTGTAATGCTATGCTCAGCCTTCAGGACATGGAGGAGTTAAACACTACCACCAATATGAGAATCCTGTTATCAAAGATCCCATTCAAACTCCGGAACAAGTGGAGATCCACCGCATGTTCCATCTTGGACAAAACCAAGCGGAAACCAAAATTCAGTGACTTGGTGGATTTTATTGGAAAGCAAGCCAGAATCACTCTCGACCCTCTCTATGGAGACATCATCAACTTTGTGCCAGAACAAGGTACTTTAACCAGCAAAATCCCTCAACCCAAGTCCAAACCAACCACTAGGGGGAGTTTTGCCACCACAATTAAAGTATGTGACCCAGGATCAGTAGAGGACAAATCAGTTCAGCAGAATACCAATGTAACTCGCTCACCTGCTCAACATAAAATATGTATATTTTGTTTCAGAGACCACAACATTGACTCATGTCAACAACTGAAATCAAAGCCCCAAAAAGACAAAATTGAATTTCTATGGTCTAAGGGACTGTGCTTTGGCTGCCTCACCAAAGGCCACATGAGCAAAGACTGCAAGAGACGCATCAGCTGCCTAACCTGCAGACTGAATCATCCAAATCTCCTTCATATTGTAAGTACGAGCACAGATGGAAGAGCAGAGAAATCGCAGGAGAGAGCTGTAATAAGCAGTGGCCTTGTTTCACATAGCAAGCTAACCGGGGCCGGAAATAGGGACTGTATGCTTTCCATCATACATGTGAAGGTCAAAATGGCAAAAGGTAACAAAATCCTGGAAACGTATGCCTTCATGGATACAGGTAGCTCTGCTACATTTTGTACAGAGCACCTGATGAGACAGCTCAACACCAACGGTCGTAAGACCAAAATAATGCTCCGCACCATGGGCCAAGAAAAGCCTGTAAGCAGCTATGAAGTGTCTGGCCTAGAGGTGTCCAGTCTCAAAGACGATTCATTCATCCCACTTCCAAATAAGGTGTATACGCAAGACAAGATCCCTGTCACTAAGGACAACATCCCATCACAAGAGGATATCGGTAGTTGGCCATACCTGCAGGATGTTAGACTGAGTCAAATTAATGCTGATATTGGACTGCTAATAGGAGCCAATTCCCCAAAGTTAATGGAACCTTGGAGAATTATCAACAGCCAGGGCAATGGGCCCTACGCAGTGAAGACCCTCCTCGGATGGGTGGTGAATGGCCCACTCAATGGCAGCGGAAGCATCACAGACAGAGATGGTAGGCCACAACTTACAGCAAACAGAATCAGCATTAGCAGGATTGAATATCTCCTAAACCAACAATACCAATATGACTTCACAGATGAAATCTATGACAAGAAGGAGATGTCCATCGAAGAGAAGCAGTTCATGAAGATTGCCTCTGAATCAGTCACACTGACAACAGGACACTATTACCTCAGGCTACCTTTCAGAGAGATGGATGTGAAAATGCCCAATAACAGGAAGGTAGTAGAACAGCGTGCTCGGAATCTCATCAGTAGATTTAAGAAGGACCCACTATTCTTGGAGGACTACAGAAAGTACATGGAGAAAATAATCTGTGAGGGACATGCTGAAAAGGTACCGGAACACCAGCTAAACCGACAAGACGGAAAAACCTGGTATGTTCCACATCATGGAGTATACCATAAGAGAAAGAAAGCCATACGAGTAGTGTTCGACTGCGGTGCCACCTTTCAGGGCACTTCCCTCAACAGCAGACTCCTGCAAGGGCCAGACCTCACAAACACCCTCATGGGAGTACTGTTGAGGTTTCGCCAGGAACCCACTGCCTTAATGGCAGACATAGAAGGGATGTTTCATCAGGTACGTGTAACCCCTGATGACAGAGACTTCCTTCGATTCCTCTGGTGGACTGAGGGTGACATTACACAAGAGCTACAGGAATACCGAATGACTGTTCATCTCTTTGGTGCAGTCAGTTCGCCCAGCTGTGCAAGCTTTGCATTAAGAAAGACAGCTGAGGACAATGCAGACAAGTTTGATGCTAACGTAATCAATACTGTCAGAAGAAACTTCGATGTAGACGATTGTCTGAAGTCTGTTCCCACAGAACAACTAGCCATATCCCTGACCAGTAACCTCAAGATTTTATGTGCTATGGGTGGATTCAGACTCACAAAGTGGATCAGTAACAGCCGTACTGTTTTGGCTTTTATCCCTGACAAGGATAAGGCAAAAGACGTGAAGGACCTATATCTTGATAGAGACTAACTCCCTGTCGAGAGGGCACTAGGCGTTCGATGGAACATTGAAAGGGATACTTTCACATTCCAACTGACAGTTGGGAACAAATCACATACTAGGAGAGGCATACTTTCCACTGTCAGCTCCGTATACGATCCTCTCGGTTTTCTTGCTCCATTCACTATAACTGCAAAGAAAATCCTACAAGACTTATGCCAGACTAAGTACTCATGGGATGACATCATACCCGAGCCCACAATCCAAAAATGGAAAAATTGGCTGAATGAACTATTGTGTTTATCAGACTTTTGTATTGACCGATGCCTGAAACCCAAGGATGTGGATTTCCAACATGCCCAACTCCACCACTTCAGTGATGCTAGTGAGGCAGGGTATGGTGTAGCAACTTACCTGTGACTCACCAATACCAAGGGTGATGTTCACGTTCGGTTTGTGATGGGCAAGGCAAGGGTAACTCCTTTGAAACAGATCACCATCCCCAGACTAGAGCTCACGGCTGCTGTAGTGGCAGTACAAGTAGACCGAATGCTCAAAATGGAGCTCCAGATCCCATTAACGAAATCAGTCTTCTGGACAGATAGTACGTCAGTCCTGAAATACATAGCTAATGAGACAAGAGGGTTTTGTACCTTTGTGGCTAATCGGGTCTCTACCATCAGGGAACTTTCCAGACCTGAACAATGGAAATACGTGGATTCAAAGCAAAATCCTGCCGACGACGCCTCTCATGGATTGAGAGCCGAAATATTCTTGCAGCCCAACAGATGGATCAATGGACCAGACTATCTATTGAAATCAGAAACAGAATGGCCAAAACACCCAGAACAAAACACCAGACTATCTGCTGATGACCCCGAGGTAAAGCAAACCATCACAGTCAGTAGCATCATCATAACAAACAATTCCATCACCAAGCTACTTGAGCACTACTCTGAGTGGAACAGTCTGAAAAGGGCTGTAGCATGGATACTGAAGGTAAAGGACACCCTCAGATCTCTAGCTAAGAGAAGGAAGGAAGAGTGCGACATTGCCTCGGGAAGCCAAAAGGGGCCACAACCGGGACAAAAGTTTAAATCTTCAGGTCCCCGATTTCTCTCTGTTGAAGACATGCAGCAGGCAGAGAAAACCCTCATCATATTTGTTCAAAGGCAGCATTTCACAGATGAACTCACTGCATTGAAAAAGGGGAACTATGTTAAAAAAGGAAGTTCTCTGCAAAGACTGGATCCAGTGATCGATGATGGCATCCTCCGAGTCGGAGGCAGACTCAGTAGGACAGCTATGCCAATGGAAAGCAAATTCCCCTCAATTCTACCAAAGAATAACCACATCTCCAAACTTATCCTGACTGATATTCACAAGAGGCTTGGACATGCCGGCAGAAATCACATGACATCGAGACTTCGCCAGCGCTATTGGGTACCAAGTGCCAATGCCCTTGCCAGAAATATCATCAGTACCTGCACCACCTGTCGACGACAACATGCCTCTACCGGGCAGCAAAATATGGCGGATCTCCCTCTGGACAGAGTGTCACCTGATAACCCTCCGTTTACATCCGTTGGTGTAGATTACTTCGGGCCGATCACCGTGATGCGAGGCCGCAGTAACATAAAAAGGTACGGTGTTATCTTCACGTGTATGGCGACCCGAGCTATTCACCTGGAGGTGGCATATTCACTTGACACCAGCTCCTGTATAAATGCCATAAGATGGTTCATCTGCCGAAGGGGCCAGGTCACAGACATGAGATCGGACAACGGCACAAACCTAGTCGGAGCGGAAAAGGAGATGAGAGATGCATTGAAGGAGATCAACCATAGGCAAATTGAGCGCTATCTGCTACCAGATGGCATCAGATGGAGTTGTAACCCTCCCTCAGGCGCCCACCACGGCGGAGTCTGGGAAAGGATGGTAGGATCGGTCAAGAGAGTTCTCAGGTCAACCCTGAAGGAGCAACGACTTGATGATGAAGGCCTCCATACCACATTCTGTGAGGTCGAGGCGATTCTAAATGATCGACCAATAACATCTATATCGACAGATCCCAACGACCTCGAACCTCTCACCCCCAACCACCTGCTACTTCTGAAAAGCAAGCCTATCATGCCGCCTGGACTTTTTTCAAAGGACGACATCTATTCTAGGAGAAGATGGAGACAAATTCAATATCCGACTTATTTTGGAAACGGTGGCTCAGAGAATACCTCCCTATGATGCAGGAGCGTCAGAAGTGGACTCGTAAGAAGAGGAGTTTCATTCCAGGAGATATTGTTGTCATCGCAGACGACACCGCACCTCGAAACTCGTGGCAACTTGGACGGGTTACAGAGACATTGCCTGATGCAAAGGGACTCGTTCGATGTGTTCATCTGAAGACAAAGACCAGCGTTATCGACCGGCCAATCACTAAGCTGTGTCTGCTGCATGAAGCATCAGCAGATGTCGCGTCACCTGTAAAGACTAGACTACAAGTAAAAAAGGGCCAACAATAAATGTTTAGCCCCTACCATGAGTTTTGCCTTAACAAACCTCTTACCTATATATATTTTGTGTTTTTTTTTTTTTTTTCCTTTTCTTTATTGTAATTGTTCAGAGTAACAATTAGGGGCCGGAATTGTAGGCGCCGTTTAGCCTACATTGAATTTATGTTGAATTGTCTTGACTTATAATTAGGATTTTGAATATTCCTGAATGTTATGATTTATATTTGACTCGGTTATTATTATCACTATTTACTAATGTGTTTATGTTTTCCCTGTGTTGTTAATTATATTGCCTGTTATTATAAATATTTTTGTGCCAAAGGTCAGCCTGCCATTAAAATACGTTAGACAGGAAATGACGGTGGGAAGCATCAGTTTTCAACGGCAGTACGTGGCAGTAGAGACGTCTGACAGGCGGCATTTGTTTTGGAAGGAAAATGGGCTACTTGAAATTGCATTGGGCAATAAAACACGTTTTCTTTTTACTATCACGTCTGTAAGGAACTGTTTGTTGAAATCTTCTCCGAAAGTACTGACGTTAATGGAACTGTCAGAACACCTATAATAATTATTATAATTGTGCTCTGTTCATCTGAATGGAGAATAAATAAATAACATCTTTTATTTACGTCACAGCAGCTGGGAGAAAACACGTTGCACCTTCAACCTCCAGTTATTCCCTCATTGGTTTAGCTGTGCGGTTTCTACACTCCACTAACAGGAGTTAGATAAGCGTATAGCTTATTTCCTTGTTTTTTGCTCGGAGATCGAGTTCCTCGTTCTTATCGCGAGGTTATTTGTGTTGTTATTTTCCTCTATTCCAGTACGGATTATTGTCCGTCTCAGTGGTGTTCTTTCGAACACTTTCAGATTGCACAGCTATCGCATCTGGACTTCCAATATTTCCTCCGTGTCTCTGACACAGAGATCCCCCACACTATCACCATTTTCACTAATTTTGCTGAACATTTCATTAGACTGTAGGTAGCCAAGCCTACGTAGCTAGCCTACTATTGACATGTCCTCCAGGTAATTTGTTAAATCCGATAAACAAGAGTCGTCATTTTTTCAGATTAACGTTACTTGTTGAACATAGGTGTGATGACCGGCAAGGAAGGACCCAAATGCACGACGAGACAGAAATCTTTCTTTTGAAAATAAGGGTTTTATTTTTCGTAATCCCGGGTAGGGATCCACACCGGGAAATCAGGGTTAAGCAAGGACAATATCCACTGTGGAATCCGCAGTGAACTGGTGCGCAGGATCTGGCGAAGTAGCCAGGAGTGGTCTTTAGCCTTGGTCGTGGTGAAGGATCAGGCGGAGGCAGAGTCAGGATCCACACCAGAAAGCCAGGGTGTATGGAATCCAGACCGGGGTAGTCAGCCAGAGTCTAGCAAGCTAGAACATAGGGAAACAAGTACAAACGAGACCAGGACCGTAATACTCTGACAACAAATCACAGGAACAGCACGGTAAATATAACTAGTGTCATTAGAGCTGATAATCTGCAGCTTGCGGGAAATGCGTGCGAAATCAGCGAATTGATTGAACAATTAGAAAACGCATGAGGAATGCGGTGAAAGCAATTAAGTGTGAATTGTGTAATTAAGATGTGGTGCGAGAAGTAAATGTGCAATGTAGACACAATTAGGCAATGAACGCAGACATGACACAATCAGGTTCAGGGAAACAGAGGAAAACAATAGGCTTCTTTCTTGCATTTGAACAAAGAACTCGCCAGCATGCTTGGTATGCCGTCACAGGCCATTTCCGTACTGGTGACGTCTAGGGATAAAGTACAAAAAAAACACAACACAACTGCAAAGCCATGAAAACGGAAGTGAGCAACAACGGATGTTGATAATGAAACGTGCCGACTATTACTGTATTGCAGAGGGACTATTACAGTATTGCCTACATACAGTGCCCTCTACTATTATTGGCACCCCTGGGAAATATGAGTAAAAAGGGTTATAAACAAAAATACCGTTTGGTGAATTAGCTTAATCTCACACTGAAAAAATTTGAAAAATCCAGCCTTTCATGAAAGTAAATGTATTATGAAGAAAAAAAAATCCCTCATCAAGACCACATGTGTCACAATTATTGGCACCCCTGCATTTATATATAGAATAAAGTAATAATATTTTAATATTTGGTCACATATCCTTTGCATGCCATGACTTCTTGATGTCTGTGACCCAACAACATCAAAAGACTCTTGATATCTTATTTTCTGGTACTCTTACAAGTGATATATGATAACGTCTCTGCATTTGAATGGATCTCTATGGGAATTGGGGGGTGGGACTAGATTTAGCTGTAAATTATGCTGGAACAGTATGAAATACATGGTTGGTAAAATGGCTGTAAGTCATCAAGGGTCTGAGGTATGAAATGAGCCTCAAACCATCACTCTGCTGCCAGATATGCAGTAGATATGGATGGATCACTTTAAGGGGTTGTTTCTCTTGACAAATGTTCCTATTGAACTCTATGGAAAAATAAGTCAGGAGAAGAAACCCTTCAAGTTACCCATCCATATCTACTGTATTTCTGGCAGCAGAGTGATGTTTTAAGGCTTGTTTGATGCCACTAATAGTGGAGGGCACTGTATGTGGAAGAGGAAACTTCTTGCCCGTTTGAGAAGTAAGTTCACTATCGCTATGTGATTGTCACAAATGAGCAATGTTGTTCAATGTATTTATATTTTAATTTATATTTTTGAATTTATAATGTATCATAGTTTTTCATCACTATTGGACAAAATTATAAATATGCTAAGCAATTTACAGCCATGTTGACAATACAATAGCTCGAAGGGCAAATTTAATTGCGAGGATATTAGGCATAACCTTCAGTGCCTTTCGATGTGCTGTAAGAACCTTATAGATCATCAGCTTTTGTTTTGTGGCCTCTCCATCAATCTCTGTGGCACAAGGCGCACGCACAGGCAACGTTGTGTGAGCTCGATGTCTGCCTGTGCATCACCTCCTTCCTAACTTACATCTTGTCTTGAATTAGGCTAACTACTGGAGGAGAGTGGATCCATTTTCTGCTATGCATATTTACTGTTGCATATTTAGATAAATAGCCTACAACTAGGCCTACATCCCTGCTGGAAAAAACAGCATAGACCAGCATAGTTGGTTACCAGCATGACCAGCATAATGCATGTGTTGTGTTTTGGATGCTGGTATGGGGGGTATGCTGGTGCTGGTATGCTGATGACCAGCATGGGATGGTGGTATGCTGGTACTGATCTCGAGCATGAAATGGGCCAGAATTGAGCCAGCAGCACTTTAACAGATACATCTTAAATTAGCCACTTTCTATCCAAAAACTTTATTTTTATGGTATTATTGTTATTGGCGTAGTAGCTGTATAAAAACATAGAACTACATACCCAAGACATTTAGACAACATAGTTACTACATTTGCGTCAACTGTATTTCTAACTAGTTTTAGCTCTGGGTATGAGCTGAATCTAGCAAAAGTTAAGTTGAAGCTCATATAACTACATTGTCTATGTGCAGAGACAAATGCCATACCATGGTGAAATGTACCTGATCCTATTAGAAATCATTCTTAACTCAATTTTCACTTCAAAATTTTTATTAAAAATTGTTGAGTACAAAATTCAGAAGTTAAAAAGAACAACAATACTATCAGCAGGCCCAATTTAGTCAAAAAAGATACAATCAACTGCTTTTCCAAAAGATATTCAGTGCTGACATAACATTTCCTTGTTTAAAATCTAAACAGTCCACTTCCAAACATTTTGAATTTAAGAGCAATTTCCAGTAACACTGATACATCAAAAATCTGATCTTACGGTGTAGATAAAATCAAGAGCTACAATGCAGTCTGTAAGAATTTGGGCAGTGACACATTTTTATTTGTTTTGGGTCTGTTTGAAATTAAACAATGACTATGAAGTGCAGAGTTTCATTTTTATGCATAGTCCAAAAGTATTTGGACAAATTAACATAAACTTAAATAGTCACCATATTTAATATTTGGTTGCATATTCTTTGCATGCCATGACTTCCTGATGTCTTTGACTCAACATCAAAAGACAAGTGATACTATAACCTCTCTGCATTTGAATGGATCTCTCTGGAAATTGGTGGGAGGGGGGGGGTACTATGGGCTATGAAGGCTACAATTGCTACACGGGTGACCTGATATGTATGTAAACACCCTCAAATTAAAGCTCAATGTCTGCACTTTAACCTAATGGTCACTGTTCCATTTCAAATCTAATGTACTGGAGTACAGAGCCAAAACAACAAAAAATGCATCAATATCCAAATACTTACGGACTGCACTGCAAGTACATTACAGACACCTTAATGATTACCACATTACCTCCAATTTATATTTTTGGCTAGGTCATTTCGTGGTTGTTCCTCCACACAGATAGATTCTTTACCTGCAAAAAATAGTGAATGATAAAAAATCGGGAAAAAATAATACAACATTTTATAGTAAAATCTATTTAAAAATAAGCATGTGTGAGAAAATCTATAGATATTCATGTGAAAGCATATAATTTCAATAACAGAAATATTACCCACACAGACCTGCCAACACTGAAAAGTATATTCGAGTACCACGGCCACATAACCCTAGGTCGCACCGCACAGTATACTGTACATTGTGACACCATGGCATCATCTGCATCACTGAACCATAGGTGTTATTCTAAATGTTTATATGTATAATTTTCAGACAAATAAACAAATATAGCCCTTCATAATGAAATAGAAAACACTGCTTGGGCCAGTTTTGAAAATTTAACACCATCACTGGTCAAAACAGACTTAATCTTTTGCTCTTAATTCTTTTAAAATAATTAAATACTTTCTACAAGTAAGAATGAAATGTATAATTAATATAACTACTAATATCTTGTGACATACATCACCTTGTGATGCACCTGGACACATCATCAGTGATGTTACCTGGGGTCATTAGGTGTTTCGGGTCTTTCAACAATCAGACACCCTCACCCAGGCGACCCAGGGTTGATCAAGCCCCGGCTTGTGTCCAGGTAGCGCTACCCCATCCACGGATCTCCTCTTCTGATCCACAGCCACCTTGACGCAACTTCTGCTGCCTCAGTGGCCTCCTTGATGGCCCTTCGCCTACTGGCTCCTGTGATGCCCAGCATGTTGTAGGCCCTGCAGAGGGACTGGCCTGCGAACCCTCTGCATCCCACCTCAATGGGCTCACACCTCGCTCGCCACCCGTTGCTCCGGCATTCCTCCACCAGCTCGGCATACTTTGCCCTCTTCCTCTCATTAGCCTCCTCAATACGGTCCTCCCAGGGAACAGTGAGTTCCAAGAGAATGACCTGCTTGGAGGCTTCCGAGATCAGCACCATGTCTGGCCTTAGCGTTGTTATGGCAAGAGTTTCTGGGAACTTCAGTTGCTTTCCCAGGTCAACTTTCAGCTCCCAGTCTTGTGCTGTTGCTAGCAGGCCAGAGGAGGTGGTCCTGGCAGCTGATGTTGGCTTCTCCCCGGCCCTGACGAAAGCGATGGTCTTCTTCACTGGGCGTAGTCGCTTGCAGTAGCTAATTCCACTGCAGATGGTATCCGCTATTGCCTTTAAGACTAGGTCATGGTGCCAGCGGTAGCGCCCCTCGCCCAGGGCTTTCGAACAGCAGCTAAGGATGTGCTCCAGGGTCCCTCTCTTCAGGCACAGCGTGCAAGCTGGTGACTCCACCTTCCCCCAGCAGAACAAATTGGATGGGCTTGGTAGAACGTCATAGACAGCCTGGATTAGGAATTTTATCCGATGGGGCTCAGCTTTCCAAAGCTCAGCCCATGAGACTTTGCGGTCCACTGCTTGCTCCCATCTTGTCCAGGCTCCCTGCTGCCGCATTCCAACCATCCTGCTGGCTCGCTCCTCCTCGACTGTTGCTCGCACCGCGTTCTGGATCAGTGACCTCCTATCCTTCCCCTGTGCCTTATTGTAGCGAGGTGTTGCGCTGCTACCCAGGCCAGCTCTTCCGCGAGTCACTGCACCCACCAGCGCCCTGTGCCTTAGCCGCGACTCAGCAAGATCCACAGCCTCTGCTGCCCTCCACTTCCATCCTGTCCTAACTTCGACACCAGCCTGAGAGACTTTTGGGTCACAGGACTCTCGGTATTGCAGCACCTCCCTAGTACGGCTCACCTTGAATTCTTCATTCAGGCTACTGATGGGGAGCTTTAGCTTGTTATTCTGCCCATAAAGGGCGATGCTGCTCAGGCTCCGAGGTAGTCCCAGCCACTTCCGTAGGAACCTACTGACTCTCCTCTCAAAGCCCTCGACCGTGGAGATCGGGACCTCGTAGACTAAGAGGGGCCAGAGAATCCGTGGGAGGATGCCATGCTGATATATCCAGGCCTTGAACTTGCCAGGTAGGCCCGACTTGTCCACTGTGGCTAGCCAGGCTTCCAGCTCTTGGTTGGTTGCACGGATGGATGCTGTATCCCTCAGGCTGCAGTCGAACACCTTTCCCAGGCTCTTCACTGGTTTCTCGGTGATAGATGTTATTTGGGTGCTACCAAGTGTGAAGCGGAACTTGTTGGTCACCTTTCCTTTCTTCAACACCAGGGATCTGGACTTCACCGGCTTGAAGGTCATGCGAGCCCAGGTGGTCAGCTCCTCCAGGCCCTTCAGGATCCACCTACTCCCTGGGACAGATGTTGTTGTCACAGTAAGGTCATCCATAAAGGCCCTAATGGGCGGCTGTCGGACACCAGACTTGGTGAGGGGCCCTCTGCACTGAACCTCAGCAGACTTCACCAGCATGTTCATGGCGAGTGCGAAAAGGATCACTGAAATGGTGCACCCAGTGATGATTCCCTTCTCTAGCGTGTGCCAGTCCGAGGTTGTAGACCCAGCAGAGACTCTCAGACTGAAGCTGTTGTAGTAATCCAGAATGAGATCCCTGAACTTGCCTGGGATGTGGTGCCGGCACAGTGCCTCTTCGACCAGCTTGTGGGGTATGGACCCATAGGCGTTTGCGAGGTCCAGCCACAGCACCACCAGGTCCCCCTTGTTTTCCCGGGCTTCCCTGATCAGCTGGGTGACCACGCCTGTGTGCTCCAGACACCCCGGTACCTTCGGGATCCCTCCTTTCTGGACCGAGGTATCAATGTAGGAGTTCTTCAGGAGGTAGTCTGTCAGGCGCTTGGCAACAATGCTGAAGAATATTTTCCCTCAACACTGAGCAGCGAGATGGTTCTGAACTGGTCGATGTACTTCGACTCTTCCTCCTTTGGAATCCACACCCCTTCTGCAAACCGCCACTGATTAGCTACCTTCCCCCTCCTCCAGATCACCGTCAGGATCCTCCAGAGCCTGTGGAGTAACCTTGGGCAGTTCTTATAAACCTTGTAAGGTACCCCACTTGGTCCTGGGGCTGAGCTTGCTCTTGCCTTCTTGACCACCTCCAAATTATAATATTATATTCTAATAAATAATGTGCTATAGCCTATTATAATTATTTATGATACTGTTTAATTAATAGAATCATTTAGGAAAAAGATCAATAGAGCATTTCACCGTCTTTTCACAGACCTTGTCTTATAGCTACGCAAAAATGTCTACAAAAATAGCTACAAAACATACCATCTAGCCGGTTCTTAAAACACGAGTAATGTACAGATCCTGCTTTTTACATTAAACCACGCAATGCCCAAAGACGAGCTGCAACTGTCGTGGTTTCTCTGATAAAGAATTCTCTTGAAGACTGGAGCTTGTAGTTTTGAATAGACTTTGGCCTTCGTTGCCCCTCGCTCTGGCCGCGATGCCCTGAAAATCATACGGCCAACATGGGATTTGTGCCCTGCTACTGTCAAAATCTCGTCAGTCAGGGATCTCGTATAACTGCAGCAGTTCTTGCAGCTTGAATTGGTTGCGCGCAAGCGTCACATAGGATCAAAGCCACTAGCAAGAAAACCACAGAACTATATAATTATCTGTAGTTCTGTGAAGAAAACGCAGGGAGCGAAACTTAAAACAGATGAGAAACCTTTAAAAGGAAGAAAAAGAAGAACAGAAAGTAAACAAACTAGCTAGTTATTGATAGAGATAGCTGACTTATTTAGTGCTTAACTGATTCAATCCTCTCTGTTTTTAATACCACTTAACGTAAATTCAAGTTGACAGCTATTTACTAGCTTGCTAGTTAGAATCCGATTAGCACTTGTCTGGTTCGTACTTATTACCTAAGCTAAATAGCCTGTTTTATTATCGGGCTTTCTAACAAACCGTGGGTTCTAAAGTTGCATTTCCATGGTTCGACTATGGTTGCCAACTCAGTTCGAATTATTATTTTTTTCATCCATTTTCAGCTACCGTTAAACTGCTACCTATTTTGTCTGCTGAACAGCAACGTTGGAACATGGCATATTCTATATACAGGTGCAGCTCAAAAAATTTGAATATCGTGAAAAAGTTCAATATTTTTTGTCACTCATGTCAGAAAGTGAAACTCATATATTATATAGATTCATTACACATAGTGAAATATTTCAAGCCTTTATTTCTTGTAATTTTGATTATTATGGCTTACAGCTAATGAAAACCCAAATTCAGTGTCTCAGAAAATTAGAATATTACATAAGATCAATAAAAAAGGATATTTTAAACAGAAATGTCAGCCTTCTGAAAAGTATGTTCATTTCTATGCACTCAATACTTGGTTGGGGCTCCTTTTGCATGAATTACTGCATCAATGCGGCGTGGCATGGAGGCGATCAGCCTGTGGCACTGCTGAGGTGTAATGGAAGCCCAGGTTGCTTTGATAGCGGCCTTCAGGTCGTCTGCATTGTTGGGTCTGGTGTCTCTCATCTTCCTCTTGACAATAACCCGTAGATTCTCTATCAGGTCAGGCGAGTTTGCTAGCCAATCAAGCACAGTAATACCATAGTCATTGAACCAGCTTTTGGTACTTTTGGCAGTGTGGGCAGGTGCCAAGTCCTGCTGTAAAATGAAATCAGCATCTCCATAAAGCTTGTCAGCAGAAGGAAGCAGGAAGTGCTTTAAAATTTCCTGGTAGATGGCTGCGTTGACTGTGGACTTCAGAAAACACAGTGGACATAGCACCCCAAATCATCACTTACTGTGGAAACTTCACACTGGACTTCACTCTGGGACCTTGATTTCCAAATGAAATGCTAAATTTACTTTCATCTGAAAAGAGGACTTTGGACCACTGAGCAACAGTCCAGTTCTTTTTCTCCTTAGCCCAGGTAAGACGCTTCTGATGTTGTCTCTGGTTCAGGAGCGGCTTGACACGAGGAATGCGACATTTGTAGCCCATTTCCTGGATTCGTCTGTGCGTGGTGGCTCCAGCCTCAGTCCACTCATTGTGAAGCTCCCCCAAATTCTTGAATGGATTTTGCTTGACAATCCTCTCAAGGCTGCGGTTATCCCTGTTGCTTGTGCATCTTTTCCTACCACACTTTTTCCTTCCACTCAACTTTCTATGAATATGCTTGGATACAGCACTCTGTGAACAACCAGCTTCTTTAGCAATTACCTTTTGTGGCTTACCCTCCTTGTGGAGGGTGTCAATGACTGTCTTCTGGACATCTGTCAAGTCAGCAGTCTTCCCCATGATTGTGTAGCCTACTGAACCAGACTGAGAGACCATTTAAAGGCTCAGAAAACCTTTGCAGGTGTTTTTAGTTAATTAGCTGATTAGAGTGTGACACCATGAGTTTCCAATATTGAACTTTTTCACAATATTCTAATTTTCTGAGACACTGAATTTGGGTTTTCATTAGCTGTAAGCCATAATCATCAAAATTACAAGAATTACAAGGCTTGAAATATTTCACTCTATGTGTAATGAATCTATATAATATATGAGTTTCACTTTCTGAAATGAGTGAGAAAAAATATTGAACTTTTTCACGATATTCTAATTTTTTGAGCTTCATCTGTATTCTAGGTTGCAGAAAACTTGCAGATAGCCTAGCTCAGTGATTCCCAAACTCGGTCCTGGGGCCTCCCTGTGTATGCTGGTTTTCGTTCCAACCACAATCGCAATCCCAGAACTTTAATAAGCTGTTAACTTTTCTTAATTAGGTGCTTTTCATGTTTAGAGGGATTGTTTACCCTCTTAAGCCACATTTTGAGACTGAACTTCAACCCTGTCTGTTACGGTGAAACACTTCACCATCACATAATTAAAGGGACAACAACAGAATTGAATTTTAAAGCAAAAATTTAATTTATTTAGAAAGACAAACAAACAAACAAGGAGTAACAAATGTCTAAGGTTCTATGTTTAAATGCAAGAGAGAGGTTGTGGGTGAGTGGATGCGGTGAATGCGTCTGTATGTTAGATATGAGACTACAGCTAATAAGAGTGAGGATGAGGGTAAAGAATCAAAGACAAAGAACAAAGCAAAGTGCCCAAGTGAAAGAGTAACGTAATAGTGCCTGCAACAACCGAAGAGAGTGCCTCCTGAGAGAGAGACATAACCTGCTTATATACCCCGCCCATTAACCCAGGTGTGATCAATAAGGTCATTATGATCACCTGACCTAGCTCTGCCATGTAGTGGCATCAAAAGGCCTAAAGGGGGTGCAGGGCGTCATCACACCTCCCCCACTAAAAAAAGAGGTTTGTTAAAACCTCAAATAACCAAAACAAAAATAAAGACCAATAAAGAGTTCAAACCCACAACACTGTCTCTTCCCAGATCCTGGGCCCTAGGACTAGGAAAAGCAGTGAAACCCCGGAACTCTACACAGTCACAAGGTGGAGATAGAAGAAAACCAAAAAAAATAATTTTTAACAACGGGACAACGCATCTGCCACAATGTTGTCCTTGCCCCTGATGTGTTGGATTTTCAGCGGGTATTGCTGTAGAATTAAGCTCCAGCGCATAATGCGCTGATTCTGGTTCCGCAAACGATCAATGAAGACCAGCGGGTTGTGGTCAGTAAAAATGTCTATTGGACTCGAAGATGAGCCCAAATAGACCTCAAAATGTTGAACAGCAAGAATTAAAGCAAGTGCTTCTCTCTCCACTGTGGATTAGACTTGCTGATGACGATTAAACTTTTTAGAAAAATATGCTACGGGGTGCTCTACACCATCGGATCCCACCTGTAACAAAACTGCACCAGCGCCACTCTCACTGGCATCAACAGCTACACTGAAAGAACAGTCAAAGTTTGGGGCCGAGAGCACAGGGGAAGAAGCAAGCAAAAGCTTAACATTCTCAAAAGCTTCTTGACATTTCCTAGACCAATCAAATTTCACTTTAGGGCTAAGGAGGTTTGTCAAAGGTGTAACAACAGAAGAATTTTTTTTACAAAAGGCCCTGTAGTAACCTGCCATACCAAGAAACCTCCGGAGCTCTCGGCGCGTTTCAGGTATAGTAAAGCTACATATGGCTTCAATCTTTGCTCCTACAGGCCGAACTTGTCCTCCACCAACTATCTTACCAAGATAGGTAACACTAGCCTTACCGAACTCACACTTGGCAAGGTTTACTGTAAGATTAGCGGCAGCAAGACGAGTAAAGAGTTCGTTGATCTGGTCTAAATGATGAGTCCAGTTGGTACTATATAGGACCACATCATCTAAGTACGCATCCCAACCCCGCATACCTGCCAAGACCCGATTGACGAGCCTCTGAAAAGTGGCGGGAGCATTTCTGACCCCAAATGGCATGACGTGGTACTGCAGGAAATTATCAGATGTAACAAACGCAGATAATTCCTTAGCCCTGGATGTTAAAGGGACCTGTCAGTACCCTTTAAGAAGGTCAAATTTGCTCACAAATTTGGCGGAGCCAACACGGTCTATACAATCATCACATCGGGGTAACGGATAGCAGTCTGGCTTTGTAACTGAATTAAGTCTCCTATAATCAGTGCAGAAACTAAAAGTCCCATCCGGTTTGTTCACTAACAAACAGGGTGAACTCCATGCACTAAAACTAGGTTCAGCAAGATTATGGGCTAACAGATAGTCCACTTCTTTCTGCAATAATTCCCTCTTCCTAGGATTGACACGATAGGCGTGTTGTTTTATTGGCAAAGCCCCGCCAACGTCAATATCATGCTCAATCACAGATGTACGGGTAGGAACATCAGGGAAAAGAGCAGGAAAAGATTCAACAAACCCAACGATATCTGCTTTCTCCACATCATTCAAATGGGAAAGATGTGAAGGTAACTCTGCCAGGAACTCAGAATTTCGCAGGCGACCCTCTACGATCGCCTGTGATGGACCTCTCACGCCCTCACTGGACTCCTCACTGACAGAATCAAGACTTTCTGAATCGTTACCCACTGAAGAAAACACATGGTCTGGATCACTAGAGCCCCCTAGAGGCGTGATGGCAATTAACCCAACAGGTGCAGCTGGCAAAGAAGAAAAATAAGGTTTCAAGAGATTAATATGGCAAACCTGCACCTTTTTCCGCCGATCTGGCGTACTAAGAACATAATTGTGATCGTTGAAACTTTTCACAATTTCGTACGGGCCACTGAATTTAGCCTGAAAGGGACTACTCAAAAGAGGCAACAAAGCTAAAACTTTATCACCAAGGTTAAAACTACGGTGTTTCGCCCTGCGGTTATAAAGACGTTGCATCCTAGACTGAGCTTTACCCAGTTTACGTCCAGCAGCAGCTCTAGCTTCATACAAACGATAGCGGAATCCGCTAACATAGTCCAACACGTTAACAGGTGTCTCAGCAGTGCACCACTCATCAGCTAAAACAGCGGTTAGCCCTCTCACAGCATGTCCAAATACCAGTTCATTAGGGCTAAAGCCCGTGCTCTCCTGAACAACCTCTTTAATTGCTAGGAGTAGCCAAGGGAGACCCTCTTCCCAATCAGACTCAAGTTCTACACAGTAAGACCTTAACCTCTTTGTGCAGAAGCCAAATTGGGCCAATTTTCGCCTGTTTTGCACTGTTCTGTTTAAACCTTTATAACTACAGTTGTGCTCACCACACACACTTGTTTAATGGCTTAAATTGGAGAAGACCCCTGTACCTTTGTGTGTCTTAGATTAAAATAATAAAATTTCATAATCTTCATATAGATTATCGGCTGTAAATGCACAAACTCTTTGCAAAAAAAACAAAAACGAGGTTGTCATTCTTAGTTTACAGTACACTTCTGAAAGGAAAAGATGTAAAACAGGTCATATTTTACTGTCCTGGTGCACACACCACTTGTCAACATGTGTACAGAATTTTAGGGGGATATGTCAATCTGCTCAGGTTCCATAAGCTAATTTGTAAACAGTGTATCCTGGTGTCCCTTAGGGTGTCCAAATCTATCCAAATGGATAAAATGTGCATCACAGTAAATCAAGAGATAATCAGCTTTTTTCAACAGATAAAGTATTCTTACTCATAAAACACATGTTTGTATCAACTAAATGAGGAAATTTTCATTTTTTTACAAATAATTTGGGTTTTGATATATAGGGGTCCAAAAACCTCTCCGAAAATGAATACAATGCTTTTTTTGTCCATATGAAGCATTTTATTATGTTCTTTGAGGTAGTAGGATCATTACAATCACTTCACATTCAGAGGGTGATACATTTATTAGCTCCAGTTCAGTTTATGGTTCCAGAAATGTATTTCTTTCCCCTGGTACACACTGAAGTCACTGATGTGCAGTGTTGGGAGTAACGCGTTACAAAAGTAATGCATTACAGTAATGCATTAATTTTTTCTGTAACGCGGTAATGTAAGGCATTACAAAAAAAAAATTGGTAATATTTTACTCGGTACAAATCTCAGTAACGCGCGTTACAATGCATTTGAAACCCGAAATCAATTGTTGTGTTGTTTTTATATAAATTCGCCATCAACGCGAGATTCGCAGAGGAGAAAAAAATCCGCGCAAATGTTTACTTCCTCTTACTGCTAGCGATTGAGGAGAAGATGACGGCAGCAGCAGAGTCGGACTCTACATTCGCGAGATGGTCATACGCTCATTATTTTCAATATGTCAGAGACAAGGATTCGAAGAACATTATAGTTAAGTGCACTTTGTGTTCGAAACCAAAAGATCTCTCTACCTCACGAAATAGCACAAGTAATTTAACGAAACATCTAGTGAGGTGCCATTCTAACATCAAGCTAGTAACCAAAAGAAAGCAAACTGAGGATGAGAGTGGAGAAAAAACCAAGCAGCAAAAACTAACATTCTCCCGTCCTGCGATGCTTGAACCTCGAGAAGTGAGGAGACTCGTGGCAGAGTATGTTGTCGAAGATATGCTGCCACTTTCAACAGTGGAGTCTCCATCTTTTAGAAACATTGTGAGCAAGATCCCTGTCCGGGCTAGCAACGACAAGGTAAGCTTCTATCACTGCCTCAACAGGTTAGTCCAACTGGGCTATTAAATTAAATTATTAAAATAGCCGCCCTCCAGAACAGTGACATAACGTCAATCTGTATCACGTCAGTCTGTGTCCAGATAAAACATACAAAACGTATGTTAGACACAATAAAAATGAGCTAAAGGACCTTACAATATAGCCCCCCCCCCCCCCCCCCCTAAACACACGTAGCTAGCCCTACTGAATTTTAGTGTTTGTCTACAAACATTTTGGGATGCACGGCTGGTTTCTGCCCCATGAACAGATTTAGGCTACATTGAAAATCAATGTGTGTTTCAAAAACTTTCAATATAATGTAGATGGATTATAGGAACAGGTCAGGGTCTCGGCTGATGCCCCGATGTCAGTCGAAACAGAGGTAACGTCTTACTTGAATTCTGCCCCTGTGATGGAAAGCCTCCATCAGTTTCCAAGAATTAAAAGAATCGCTCTCCGTTACAATGCACCAACACCATCCAGCGCACCAGTCGAAAGACTTTTCAGTCTCGGGAGTCTTGTGCTCACTCCAAAACGAAACCGTCTTGGAGATGAGCGATTTCAGCGCCTTCTTCTGTTGCGCTTTAACAGATATTTTAGTGAAGTATGTAGTGAATAGGATAGCTCCCCACCATAGAACAAGGCTATATAAGTTAATTTTACTAGCCTTGTTTGGCTAATATTACCAGCCTTGTTTGGCTGCATGCTACCTCTGTTAATATTACCAGCCCTGTTTGGCTGCATGCTATCTCTGTTTATTTATTTGGCAGTAACAGGTCCTCTGTTTAGACTTTTTTTATTTCCATTTTTTCATGTATAGCCACTTTAATTTCATTTTTAAGCACTTTATCATTTGTAATTTTGAAAAATGTGGCTATCCCCACAGAAGCAATAGCCATAGGTCTAGCTATGTCATTATGCTGTGAATTCTCTGTGAGTAAAAGAAAATAAAGGGATAGAAATGTAAAAAGGGTTGTGTATCTTGTCGTAACTTTTTTTTACAATATACAGTAGTAGGCTCTAGCTCTATTGATTTCAATATGGATACCTAAAGTTACAGTATATCCATTATAAAATGTATTGCACCATGACCCATAACTGCGACCATTATATTGTACTTTTGTTGGCCTTAAGCCTAGCTCAGTCATTATGCCATACCACATCACCTCCTGCTGTGTAATGAGCTGCATTGAACACAAGAAGATCTATTGAGAACACCAAATCCATATTTCCATTTATTTTGGCGAAAGTAATGCAAAAGTAATGTAAAAGTAGTGTAATGCCTTACAATTCAAAGACAGTAATATTGTAATGTAACTAATTATTTTGAAATGACAGTAACAAGTAATAAATAATGCATTACGCTTTTGAAGTAACTTGCCCAACACTGCTGATGTGTAGCCCGTCTTGCTGTCAGCCAGGACAAATAACTTGAAGCCCCACTTTGTTGGCTTGTCCTTCAAGTATTGTTTCATCCCATGCCAAGCTTTTGAGGCTACCATGCGTTCATCAATGGCCAGGTTCCGATGAGGGTGGTAGTAAGCCCTGCATGCAATCAGGATCTGGTCATGCAAAGGCTTCAGGCGAAACAGGCCATAATAACCTGCTTGGCCTTTCAGCTGGTCATTGATGGCATCTGCTGTTGTGTCGCTCATGTGGAGGAATGCACAAATGGCCTCATACCTGTAGCCCGGCATCACACTGCAGGGAAAGGGGTGCTTGTGAAGCCGGTCCTTCCTCCATAGGTCACGGGCAGCAGATGTCTTGACAAGACCCAGGTACAGGACGATGGACAGATATTTTTGCATGTCCTCAGCATCCACATCAGACCATGGTGTATGCAGTCCCTGAGCATGTTTACGGGCTGCGTTGCCATTTGTGTTGTCACAGAGGAGCTTGAGGACATGTGTGCTGAAGAACAGCCGAAAGAGATCCAGGGGGCTGTAGGCTAGGGATCTGCGTGTTTAGTCGACTAGTCGATTAAACGTTGCTACCCTCGCTAGTCGGCACCAGAAATACTAGTCGGTTAAACTTATTATTTTATTAATGTACACATTTAAATTACATATTGACAAAATTTGCACTGAAATTTCATGTTTTCCTGGTCAAATGTTGCTTTATAAAAAAACGAGCATCCGATACTAATGTTAACGCCGGATTACATTTATTTATTTTTTTAACTAAGGAAAAAAACTGAACGCATTAGCCTGTTTGCCCTGAAAGTTAAACCAGCGAGGTGGAAAGAGTAAGTAGGCCTACCGCGTTGTTGAATAGCCCAATAAAACTAATCTAATGTCACGTCGATCAGAATGTGATTAACGGTTTCAAATGGCTCTTATAATATACGCAATATTTTTCCGGACAATGTTTAACCTTATAGATTAAATTGTGCTCAATTTTGACTGTTTTCTGAGTGTTTTCTTACTTTTAGATTAGTCGACTAGTCTAAATTTAAACTTCCGTTTCAACGTCAGGGAAATTAGTCGTTAGGAACATCCCTACTGTAGGCCTGCTGAAGGTCTAGCTGCACTCCTGGGGTCCTCTGGGGGCAGAAGGGGAACTGATGAGGCTCTTCATCCTCATCCGCCATGTCGTGCCATCCGTCCTCAGACTCGGGCTCCTCGCGGTGAGCAGGTACAGCAGGGCCTCCTTGACCTCGTGACCAGAGTCCTGCAGGGATCAGGAGCAGATTTCTGCCCTGAATTATTTAAAAGAAAGCAAAATAAAAAAAGTGCACAATAAGAGCCACATAGTGTACTATGTTGTGAAATCAAAAATAAAAATGCTAGGCTTTTCCAAAAAAATACAATAAATGCTACATTTGACATGGACTGCAATTCAGATTTACCCTAAATTAAGTTAGTTTACTTTATTTCGGTCATTAACATTTTCTTTACAAAGAGGTGTGTAGAAAGATATAATTCAATAATAATAAGTCATTTGACTGAAAAAGTGTACCTACCCTTCTTACAATAACAAGTCTGTTCAGTAGAATCTCATGATCTATTGTATCAAAAGCTGCACTTAGGTCAAGAATTACAAGAACAGACACAGAGTTTTGGTCGGCTGATAACAGTAAATCGTTAATAACTTTAGCGTGCCCTTTCAGTGCTATGGTAGGGTCTAAATTCTGACTGGAATAATTCATGGATATGACTTATGCTACCATTTAGCCACAAGAAATTAGATAATACATGCTATATTTTACATGACTACTGTGACTAAAATTCAACCGATGCACAAATAAAGTTATTTTTAAGTTAATACAGTTAATACTTACATGTCAACAGCCACATACATCTTCGACAACAGAGTCTAGCTTTCAGCCTCAGATCCACTTTCACTCTATCCCTCCGACGAACTAAAAACTAAAAAACGAACGAAAAATCTCCTCCACTACATCCGACAGGGACATGTATTTTTTCGCCATCATATATATATATATATACACATCCTAAGCTTTCTGAAATGGTATGTTATTTCCATACGCAGATTTAACTAGCCGATCGCTATCCACGCGAAACACGTCGTTGCAGACACCCGGAAGCCATTTTAGATCACAATTCAGCCTGCTTTATGCGCGCACAGTGCGTATATATATATATATAATTTATGTAAAAATACAAGTTTGAATTAAAAAAATAAACATTTACTCGAATCTCAATGTAATAACCACCGAACCGTGCGCGCAGAGACCCGGCTGGATTGTGATCTAAAATGGCTTCCGGGTGTCTGCAACAAAGGGCTGTGTGTTACGCGTCGTTAGCGATCGGCTAGTTAAATACGCGTATGGGATTGCAATACCGTTTTAGAAAGCTTAGAATGTACTCTATTGGACGAAATAAGTGTCAATTAAAATTACGTTTGTGTGACGGATATACAAGTGAATCTTTTGAATGCGAACATTACGCACGCCCATTTTAGATAATGGACACATGTTGAGAAAAGGATGCAATATTAAAAACGGGTCAACCAAGACAAAAAATAACCTCAGATTCTTGCAGGGGACATCTTAATCTTTATAACCAAAGGCAAGGTTACGAGTTTATTTCATATTTTACCGGAGCTTTTTATCGCAAAAGAAAGTTATGTGGTGACAAGGAAACATCACTCGTTTTTTTTCCTGTGGAGTGAGTAGGCATGTTGACAGTTTTACTTGTATGTATTCAGAATCTTGGAAGGTGTTTCTTGCTGCTGTGATAGTAAACGATTTTTTGGTGATGAAATAAAAACTTTAATTAACTTGCAAATGTGTTTAAATGTCTGCTATCTTACATGTGGTCGGGTCCATTGTAGATGTAGTAGTAGCTACAGTGTAGCAGCATAGCATGCTACGTTCATGAATTACAAGCTAATGGTGGCAGCTAGAAACGTGATATTTCGCACGCTGATAGGATATTAAGTACTGATTATGATCATATGCGGTTATGGTGATAAATATGGTAATATCCATATTTTCGTAACTAGCATATAACTAGCGACGTATTTATGACGTGTCATAAAAAAGTAGAAGACGCGTGCGTCTCTGCCACTAGGGGCCAGCACTAACAGGTTAAAAGAGACTTGAGCGTCTGATGAAAACGTTCGAGAGCACCCTGACTCTGAGGATGGTATGCACTTGAGATGTTATGTTTGGCTTTAAGTTGACGTAATGCCCTAGTAAACTGCTTCGACATGAAATTAGACCCTCGGTCACTTTGAAGGACTTTTGGAATCCCAAAAGTTGACATAAAATTCGTAAGAGCCTTCAACACAGACTTAGTCGTAATTGACCTAAGTGGATACGCTGCAGGGTAGCGCGTAGATTGACACATCACTGTCAATAGGTAAAGATGTCCAGCCTTAGAGCGAGGCAATGGACCAACACAATCAATTATGAGGTGCTCAAAAGGATTAGACACCACAGGGATGGGCTGCAATGGCGCGACAGGAATCTTTTGGTTAGGTTTGCTGGTTAGTTGGCACACATGACATGCCTTTACATATGAGGAAACATCCTTCCTTAATTTAGGCCAAAAAAAACGACGCACAATCCTGTCATAAGTCTTCCGCACCCCTGTGTGTCCAGCTACCTCATTGTGAGCTAGGTCTAACACAGCTTTCCTGAACTTACAAGGAACAACTACCTGTACAAAGGAGTTGGGAAAAGTCTCTTGTTGGAACACATACCTTCTACATAACAAGCCATCTTGTACAAAGTAGGAGGACTCATCCTCAGGTTTCTCTTGAGAGGTCAAAGCAAAGAAAGATTTGAGAGAGGAGTCAACCAACTGTTCTTATCAAATCTTCACGTGAAACCTTGAACAAATCAGGCAAAGAACAGCGCTCAAGCTCATTCGAACTCAAAATGGTGACTGCGGACTCACCATTAATCACTCCCAAAGGAGGGACCACTTTTACGGACTCAATCTCAACATCGGAGTTATCACCACCTCCAGTGGAGTCATAAAACTTAGCATTGGTGGTAGTATCTAGCTCCCCTACAGGTGACGGTGAGGAACTACTACCTGCAACATCAGGTCTAGTAATAAAAGTGTCCTCTAGAGACACAAAATCAGACTCAAGGCCACGTTTTACCATGGCACGAGTGACAGCACAGCTAGGAAACACCTCAGGATGCCGCCGTGAGCACTGATCAGGCTTTGGTGGTACTTCAGGCACAAAATCAGAAACAACAGGTGGTGAGACGGCCTCGGTTTTACCCCAAACCTTTCCACCAGCCAGGTCATTGCCCAAGATAAATGAAATACCTGGTACAGGGAGAGATTGTCGAACTCCCACCACCACATCACCTTTGACCAGTTTGGAAGAGAGATGAACTCGATGCAACGGCACCTGAACAGGAGTCATTTCAAAACCCCTGACTAGAACATGTGTTCCGGTGGAAGTACTGTCAGACAAAGGCAAAACACAGGACAGCATAAAGGACTGAGCTGCCCCAGTGTCTCTTAGTATGCGTACTGGCACAGTACTATTCCCATCAGCCAAAGACACAGAGCCTTTGGTGACAAAAGGAGTGTACTCTGCGTCAACTTTGCATTTATCTCCCTTACAAGCAACCACATGCTCAACACTCGAGGTATCCTTCAAAGAAGACAGGACACTTCCACAAGAAACCACCAGGCCAAAACTCTTGGCCTTCTCTTTCTCTTTCTTCTTACGAAGTTCCACAGTCATATTTCAGATGGCCTACCTTCTTGCAATAGTTGCAAGTGACCTCTGTGTTAGTAGGAGGACGGCTAGAGTTAACAGGTGGGAATGAGCGCGGAGCATCATTTCCACCTCCAGACGGTGGTTGACTCTTAGGAGGGTGTCGTGTTCTGTTCTGATGGCTTACCCAGCCACTACTAGATACACGCTTGTGCGTGAGCACAAATTTATCAGCAAGAACAGCAGCCTCGTCCAACTTTTGCACCTCCTGTTCGTTCAGGTACACAGCGACAGCTTCAGGGAGACAGTTCCTGAAGTCCTCCAAGAGAACAAGCTGTCTTAAGTCTTCCCTGGTTTGAACATTCTGTGCACTGCACCACCTATCAAACAGGCGTTCTTTTTCACGTGCAAACTCAACAAAAGTACGCTGCTCTAGCTTTCTAGCATTTCTGAATTTCTGGCGATAAGCCTCAGGGACCAGCTCGTAGGCATGCAATATGCTGTCTCTCACTACATCATACTGCTTAGCTTGTTCCATACTTAGAGCGGACAACACCTCCTGGGCCTTCCCAGTAAACACACATTGAAGTAACAATGGCCACATCTCTCTGGGCCAATTGAGGGTGGTTGCTACCCTCTCGAAATGAGTGAAATATTTATCCACCTCTTTCTCAGAGAAGGGTGGAACAAGACGTATATTCTTACTCACATCAAAACCACGTATAAGCGGACTAGCAAGAGAGGGCTGAGGCAGTTGGCTTAACTCAAGTTCAAGCCTCTTCATTGCCAAATCATGCTCTCTTTCACGCTCACGCGTCTCATGCTCCATCTTTTTTAATTCAAGGTCATTTTCAAGCTTGCGGAGCTCTAAGGTCCTCCTCTGTTCCAGCTCTTTATCCCTAAAAACCCGAGCCTCCTTCTCAGCAAGCAATTTTTCAAGCTGCAACTTATCACTGTCAACAGAAACAGGAGCATCGGTCTTCAACACCCCTTTCCTTTGTAACTGATTTTTTACAGTCAAGAACAAGGTTTCTTTTAAATTTCTCTCCTGCGCTGTTATTTGTAAATCATAGTGTGTAGCCAAGTCACAGAGTTGCGGCTTGGTGAGGCCAGACAACAACTCCTCTGATGGACTGGCACTAAAAGCTTCCGGGGATGCCATTTAAAACCCAGTTAACTTCCAATTCACAACACAAGACAAATATTTAACCCTGCTCAAAAACCTGTAGCTTTGTGCTAAGCCACCTATTAATTAATGGGCGCTACAATAACACAGGCCTTCAATACCTTCAATTTTAACTTATTTTACAATGACCAAAACCAGCAGAGGGCACACAGTCTAACAAACAAAAATGAGGCACAAAATAACGAGATACTTTTACTAGTGTTCTTCTCCACATAGGCTACAATGGGCAAAATAAGCTACACAGAAAACGTCTAAGCAACCAGTTCAAACAAACTCACTCCAGTTTAAGCTGTTTCCCAAAAGTTACTAAGAACAAACAATTACAGCAACGGAGGCAACACCTCCACAACACAGTAGCTTTAAATGTCCTACGTGTTCGCATGCACAGCCTAAAAATAGCAGATAGGCTACGCAAACCCAAACAATGAACGTCAGTCTATCTAAAAATAGACCACTGCACGTTCCACAAACAATGATCCGCTACAAGTTAAACAACTTGCACAGCGAACGCTAACAGTAGCAAACTAACTTACAATCTAACAACAAAACACTTACCACATCCGCAAGCCACAAACCAAAATACTCCCATGCATCCAGGTGAAATTGTCCATTGATTGTCGGCGCTAATTCCCACTGAAAGGTGTGTCTTAAAACCAGTGGCGGGCCGTCAGGGCCAGCAAGGCCTTCTCTGCTGGCCTAAACATCATCAGAATATAAATTTAATTTTGATATATTTTTTCCACAAATATGTATTAAATTATTCCCCATAGTCTATTCTCTTCATTTCATAGCTTTCCTCTTGGTTGCGCTGCTTCCAGCCTCAGATCGAGATTTGGAGGGCTGGCCTTTATGTTAGAGCTTTTATCCAATCATATTTCAGCCATAATGTGTTGCCAGGGTCCAAGAAATCTGCCCTTAGGCCTTCAGAATCGACATTGCGGGCGCCTGTAGCTTAAAGTGAACCGAAACAAACCTGTGGTGTTAACCAATCAGATTTCGACTTGGCGACACCGGGGCCAGCTAGCAGGCGTACGATAACGTCAGCACGTGCACGTCTTTTGATTGGATACGCACTATTGAGAGGCAGAGCTATCGCAGAGATAGCAAACTGAACTTGAACGAGATTTCTACAAGCTGTTTTTTTCCAACCCGCAATGGCTGAAGGGGGAGAAGAGATCGATTTGGTCGCAGATATAATTACAACGCCATTTTCAAGACGAACTTTTCCAAAAAGCTAGACATCGTCAGAAGAGAACGGCCAACCCCAACGCTAGCGATCCGACGCTAGCGAGTCAAAGTGGACATTCAAGGCTAGGAATACACTTTCACCACTGTCGCAAATATATCCTTATGAACAAATGCAAATTATTTGTTTGTTTTCTTTTATTTTCAGTGAATAGTTTATGTGTCTTTATCGTCACGTTTCTTAAATGAAACTGCTTTGGGTGCGACAATGCGCTGTTTAGTGAACAGACTTGTTAAAGCTCGCATGCTTTTGGTGGACTTAATAAAACTTTTATTGTATACTCGCTCGAAGTGCGTGTGCACGTACCGGTATACCTTAATACCCTGTAATGTATATAATTACGGGAGCCAAGTCGGGAAGCCGGTGTTGTCCGGAACATAGCTTTATTGACACACACCTGTGATAACAATGCAATGCCATATATTACATACGAATGCCCCCAGCGGTCACCGGGGGCAACACAGTGCAGACAATTGATACAGTTCAATACATAACATCCCTCCCCACTTATTCAGATTCCCACCCGCATGTAAACACCTCTATCTAACCAGGCCTTGGAAACCTGACCAAATAATAAGCACTAAGAATGTGTGCTATGTGCAATATGATGCCAAGTGCGAACCTGCTATGAAATCATAATAATAGTTGGAGTACCACACTCCTGCTGGTGTAAAACATGGAACTCTAAACCCAAGCACAACATGCTTACTGAGGCCGGGGGGTGGACTACCCCCGAGCCTCTGCGTCAGTCTAGGGGGATTATTCTGCCCCGGAACGTGACATGACTCTCTGACTACACACCCATCCACACAATTCAGAGATTAAGGCGGTCCGGAGGTCGGGTAACCCGGAGTGGATACCTCCGGCCTGGCTCCTCTGCATCTGCTGACACTCTGGGTGCCACTTCCTGCTCGGGGTTGACCGCACCGGTACCCAGAGCGTCCCCTCTTGCCGGGGAAGGGGGAGGTGCAACCTGCTGTGACACGGTGGCCGATTGGCTCAGCACAGCTGGTTGCTCAGGACCTGTGGGAACCAACAGCGCACGATCGCCAGCTCGCATCTGCTCTGTGTGACGTCTCCAGAGCGTGCCTGCCCCCACATCCACGGTGTAGGACACCGGTCCCTCTTGAGATGCCACTAGTCCAGGCATCCACTTCTCCTCCCCCCGTCGATAATCACGCACCAGCACCGCATCCCCCACTGCAAACGTTCTGTCCTTAGCCACCAGGGCTCTGCGTTCACGTTGCCCCTCCTGCGCCCGCTCCACCGTAGCCGCCACGTTCGGCTTGATAAGGTCCAAGCGAGAGCGGAGCCGGCGGCGCAGGAAGAGCATAGCCGGAGACTCACTCGTTGTCATGTGAGGTGCGTTTCGGTAGCGGAGTAAGAACGCATCTACTCGATGTTGCAGCGTAAATGTTCCTCTAGACGCTTTCAATGAGCGCTTTAGCGTCTGCACAAAGCGCTCTGCCTGACCGTTCGTGGCAGGGTGAAACGGTGCCGTTCTCTTGTGCTTCACCCCGTTTCCCCTGAGGAATGCCCCGAACTCCGCCGATGTAAATTGCGGCCCATTGTCACTCACCAGCACTTCTGGCACTCCGTTGCGGGCAAACATGCTCTTCAGCGCCTGCATAGTTTTTTCGGTTGTTGTTGTTTTCATCACCTGTACTTCCGGCCACTTAGAGTACGCGTCCACTGCCACCAGGAACATGTGTCCTTCGAACGGCCCTGCGAAGTCCACATGAATCCGTTGCCACGGCGATTCCGGCCACGGCCAGGTGTGCAGCGGGGAGAGCGCCGGGCTCTTCTGGTTACGCTGACACGTAGAACATGCCTTGGCCTGCTATTCAATTTGGGCGTCTAGCCCCGGCCACCAGATATGGCTCCGTGCAATGGCCTTCATCTTGACCACGCCCGGGTGCCCGGCGTGCAGCTCCTTCAGAAGTTGTGGTCTCAATGCTGGGGGAACCACCACTCGACTGCCCCACAGCAAGCACCCCTGTGCCACCGTCAGCTCGTCTCGTCGCATGTAGAAGGGGGCCAGGGCATCAGTCCGTCTATCTGTCCCTACCAACTGGCCTGACACAACCATATCTACCACTCTAGAGAGCACTGGGTCATATTTAGTCCCCTTCCTAATGTCTTCACTGTCCACCGGAAGTGTCTCGAGGTGATGTACCGTCACCCTATCTACTGCGTCTGGCTTTTCCCCATGAACTACCTGCAGTGGCAGACGTGAGAGACCATCTGCATTCCCATGATCTGCTGCCTTCCTGTACTGGATAGTGTAGTTATGTGCCGCTAACACTAATGCCCACCGCTGAAGCCTCGCGGCCGCCATAGATGGCGTCGCCTTACTGGGGCTCAATATACTCGTCAGCGGTCTGTGGTCCGTGAGTAGCGTAAAATGCCGCCCGTACAAATAGGCGTGGAATTTACGTACCCCAAAAATAATTCCCAGCGCCTCTCTTTCAATCTGAGCATAATTCTGCTCCGCCTTACTCAGAGTCCTAGAGGCAAAGGCTATGGGTCTCTCATCGCCGCCGGCCATCACATGAGAAATCACCGCGCCCACCCCATACGGTGATGCGTCGCACGCCAGCCGTAGGGGCAACTTGGGGTCGTAGTGCGTTAGCACTTGCTCTGACTGCAGGTGGTATTTCGCTGCCTTAAACGCTTTTTCGCACTCCGGCGACCACATCCATGCCACTCCAGTGTGCAATAGCTCATGCAAGGGGCTAAGCATGGTTGCCATGTTTGGGACAAATCGCCCATAATAATTTATCAGGCCCAAAAAGGAACGGAGCTGGCTCACGTTCGTGGGGGCTGGGGCTTCCGCTATGGCCTTTAGCTTCTCTGGGGACTTATGAAGCCCTTTTGCGTCAATGACATGCCCCAAATATTCCAATGAGCTTTTAAAGAACTCGCATTTGTCTTTCTGTACTCGCAAACCGAATTCTTCCAGCCCAGGTGAGCCGCATCATTCTCACCGGTCACCAAAATGTCGTCCAGGAAACAATGGACGTTGGGGAGGCCCTGTAAAACCTGGTCCATCACCCGCTGAAAGATAGACGGCGCGGAGGTGATCCCAAAGGGGAGGCGGTTATAGCAAAACATACCTTTCTGCGTGGTAATTGTTAAATACTTGCGGGAGCTTTCCTGCACCAGCACCTGCAAATACGCGTGCGCAAGGTCTAATTTGCTAAAACGCTGCCCGCCTGCCAGCGACGCGAATAGGTCCTCAATCCTTGGAATGGGGTAATGTTCAGCGCAAAGTGCGGGGTTCAAGGTTACTTTAAAATCGCCGCAAATACGCACCTTCCCATTCTTTTTCACAATAGGCACAATTGGAGTTGCCCATTCGCTAAACTGCGTTGGAGACAATACGCCCCCCTGTTCCAAACGCACTAGTTCCTCCTCCACCTTAGGCCGAAGTGCGTACGGCACTGTTCGCGCCTGAAAGAACTTAGGCAGGTGCTCCGGCTTGAGTGTTAGTGCTACCTCAAAGCCCTTTAATGCACCTAGTCCTTCTTGAAACACCCTCGAATGGTTGTCAAGCACTGCCGCCAATGTGCGGTCTTCCTGTACGGGGTGTGTAGCTTGAATCGCTTTAATCATTGTCCAATCTAACTTCACTTTTCTCAACCACTCTCGCCCGAAGAGAGGGGGTGCGTCTCCCTTAACCACGTACAGTGGCAGACGTGCACGTTGTTTGTTGAGGCGTACGTTCACTTTCACTACCCCCAATGGTGTCATAATCTGGCCTGTGTACGACTTCAACAGAATGTTGGTGGTGCGGAGGCGTGTCTGGCTAAACTTGGCATTGTACAATTTTTCTGAAATGATTGACACTGCTGCTCCCGTGTCTAACTCCATTTCAATGGTTTGTCCCTCCACTTTGGGTCTAACCCAGATAGCTGCTGACGCGGCGCTATCTCGTCGAACTGCATTTGCTACTTTCACGACATGCAGGCCCCCCACCCCGTCTGAATCTGTCGTGTCTGAGTCGCTGGGCTTAACCTCAGCCTCTACTTTGTCAACCCGCTTCTTAAATTTTCCCTTCATTTTCTTTCCCTTTTTCTCCACAGAGGAGTTTGTCACCTTCAGTCCCCCTTTTTCTTCCCTGCACATACGGGCTATATGACCCCTTTTTCCACAATTGTGGCAGGTCTGGTCCTTGTAAAAACACTCCCCCTCTTTGTGATTCCCCCTACCGCAACGAGTGCATTTATGTGGCAAGGAGAGAAAGACGGCGTTCACTTTCTGTGAGCTACTGAGCTGTAGAGATTCTCTTGTCACCGTTTCCATTGAGACTGCTAATTCAACAGCTTTTTGGTATGTTAACTCCTTCTCGGTTAACAGCCTCTTTTGAATCGACTCACTGTTCAACCCACACACTAACCTGTCTCTTAGTGCCTCTTGTAGGTAAGCTCCAAATTCACAGTGCTCAGATAATTTTTTTAAATCTGCTATGTACTGTGCAATGGTTTCACCCTCCCCCTGATTTCTCCTGTGAAACCTAAATCTTTCCGCTATAACTATGGGCTTTGGGGAGAAATGTGTCTGCAACATTACCACAGTCTCGTCATACGTCATCGTGCCCGGCTTATCTGGGGCGATGAGGCTGCGGAGTAGGCCGTATGTCGCCGGTCCCATCACACTGAAGAACACAGACAACTTCCTCTCCCCACTCAGTCCATTTGCAGCCACAAAGTGCTCGAACCTCTCCACATGCGTCAACCACTGCTCCGTCGACTCGTCAAAGGCATCCATATGTCCCACGATGCCCGCCATGTTCGCTGGTGTGCCGCCCCGACGTACAGCCGAATCGCCGCTAGCTAAGCTAGGCTAACGCTAGTCGCCGACAAACTACGCGGATTCGCCGCCACCCGCACGGTAAACAGCCGGCAGGTGCGTCCGTGCTCGTCGCCAATTATTGTATACTCGCTCGAAGTGCGTGTGCACGTACCGGTATACCTTAATACCCTGTAATGTATATAATTACGGGAGCCAAGTCGGGAAGCCGGTGTTGTCCGGAACATAGCTTTATTGACACACACCTGTGATAACAATGCAATGCCATATATTACATACGAATGCCCCCAGCGGTCACCGGGGGCAACACAGTGCAGACAATTGATACAGTTCAATACATAACAACTTTGTAGACTAATCTCTTAAAAGCGCCTTTTATTTTTAAGTTTTGACAGTATCCAAGCGATCTTAAAGCTGGTAGTTTAACACTCTTAATTGTAAATGCGGATTTATTTATTATAAATGCTTCGGAAATATTAATATAACTCTGTTGTACTTGACTATGTTAAGGTGATGCAACGCCCGGTTATACTGCGTTTCTGTCTAAATGTGTAGTTTCTAGAGCCATGGCGTCATAATGATGGTATTAAGAGGTGGAATAATTCAGGTAGGACTGTGTAGGACATCACTGAAGGCCTAGGTGTGAAATGCACGGCCCGCCACTGCTTAAAACGCAGTCCACTGGCGTCCTGAATACCTAGCCCAAAGAAGCTAACTGTCCTGGCTAGCTCTTCTGAGAAGTGCTGGCCTTGGGGCGACTGGTTAACGCTGAACTCGCCACAATGTTTTACCACTGTACGAAGCGTGCCCCTGACAGAAGTTAAAAAAACTTCGGACCAGGATTTTCTCAAAATAACAAACTAAAACAATAAAGGCAAAACAATAAACAGTGCTCCGAAGGAAAGGCAAGCCCAGCTGGAGCACTCTTCCTTGCCAGAGACTGTACAAAACTATAGCCAAAACAAATAATAGACGTTCTCACCTGAACTCACAAAAGTCTATGGATTCCGGATTTTTCACCGACAGGCTTCGCGGACGAGCAACCCAAAATTATGTTACGGTGAAACACTTCACCATCACATAATTAAAGGGACAACAACAGAATTGAATTTTAAAGCAAAAATGTAATTTATTTAGAAAGACAAACAAACAAACAAGGAGTAACAAATGTCTAAGGGTATATGTTTAAATGCAAGAGAGAGGTTGTGGGTGAGTGGATGCGGTGAATGCGTCTGTATGTTAGATATGAGACTATAGCTAATAAGAGTGAGGATGAGGGTAAAGAATCAAAGACAAAGAACAAAGCAAAGTGCCCAAGTGAAAGAGTAACGTAATAGTGCCTGCAACAACCGAAGAGAGTACCTCCTGAGAGAGAGACATAACCTGCTTATATACCCCGCCCATTAACCCAGGTGTGATCAATAAGGTCATTATGATCACCTGACCTAGCTCTGCCATGTAGTGGCATCAAAAGGCCTAAAGGGGGTGCAGGGGGTCGTCACATGTCCCTGACTCACAGACGGCTAGCCCTACTCCACTTGTCTCCCCATCTCCATCCTCAACTGATGATGAGTCAGATTACAGACTCTCTCACACACAGAGTATTGCATAACAGTAAGGAAGCATATACTATGACAAGACAACTTCAAATGTTTGTGTTTTTAATTGATATTTAACAAGTGAATAATTAATGTTTTTCATGTCATTTGTGTTTTTTTCTAATTGGAAAGTCAAGTTATTTATTTGTAGGCTCCAAATCCTCTTATTTCACTCAATGGCCTTTGTGCCCTGGTATGTGGCCTTTGTGCCCTAAAAAGTTTTGTGACATTGAAAGCCAAATGGCCGTGGCCCCTAAAATGACAAAATTCCAAGCCTGCCACCTACTGAATCTGTTTATTATCACAAGCATGTACCGTTTGCCATTCACCTTTTTAATCATATCCACATAGTTCATGACAAGATGCCTGAACAGTCTTTCTGGAACTGGTATGTGCCCTATTGGTGTTGTTATGGCTTGGTGTACATTGTTTTTTGCACACACTTTGCATTTTGCCAACGCATCTTCTAACATTGGTTGTAAATTGGGGGACCGATATCCTTGTTGTTTTATTTTCCTAATAACCTCCCCCCTTGCGCAATGGTCGAAACCATGCATCAGCTATTAGTATATTTAGTAACATTGTGGGAGCTGTAATGTCACCCTTCTCACACCATACACTAAAAAAGGCTGAGCACAAATCGATGACCGTGAAGTATTTAGCTTCTGGAGGAACATTTGTCAACAGTGTGTGTGGATTGGAAACTACAGCTGACAAATCCTGTACTACCTCATTTACCGCTCTTTTCCAGTTATTTTATGGCGTAAACTCACTCCCACTGTCTTGTCCCCCCCCCCCCCCTTGCTGTTCCTTAAGAGTGATCCCTGTTCCTCCAGACTGCAAGCTTTCCCTCTGAGGGTATTTGTAGCGAAGTGAGCTACTTGTGCTCGTTGAAATAACAACCGGACTCCGTATTTCAGGTAACTGTGTGTTTTATTTCTCCTTTAAAACACACATGCATTTCCTTCCCGTATCTCTCTCTCGTACTCTTCTGTCCCAGCCCTTTTGAAGACCTCAGGCTCACTGTTGAACAATCAAGGCAATTGGTTAATTGACAATAACAATCCTATAATCAATCGTCACCAATTGCCCGATTGCCGACAGCTGTGCCGGCTCCCTAAACCACCCGCGTTCACTCTCTCTCTTGCTAGCTGCGCCTAAAACCACGCCCCCCTACCACATACCCCCACCGCCCGACTTAGGCCGGGAAGCCATCCGGCCAATGCTCAACTCCCCCCCCCCCTCCTCCTCCTCCATCGGACGGGAGAGAAAATCAGCCACCACCATCTGCGCTCCCGGCCTATGAATCACCTTGAAATTAAAAGGCTGTAAAGCCAGATACCACCGAGTGATTCGGGCGTTGGTATCCTTCATGCGGTGAAGCCATTGGAGGGGTGCATGGTCCGAGCAGAGGGTGAATGAGCGACCCAGCAGATAATACCGGAGGGACCCGACCGCCCATCTGATGGCCAGGCACTCTTTCTCGACCGTGCTGTACTTCGCTTCCCGCTGTGATAGCTTTCGGCTAATGTACAGCACTGGTCGGTCGACCCCCTCCACCTGCTGAGTCAAAATGGCCCCCAGCCCTCTGTTCGATGCGTCAGTCTGCAAATTAAAGGGGAGAGAGAAATTAGGGGTGAACAAGAGCGGTTTCCCACACAAAGCTTCCTTTACCCTCTCAAAGCCTGCCGACACAGCTCCGTCCACTGAACCGGTTCTGAGGCACCTTTCCGAGTCAAGTCGGTCAGGGGACTGGTCAGGTCTGAGAAAGCCAGGATGAACCTTCTGTAGTACCCAGCCAGTCCCAAAAACCTCCTCACCTCTTTTTTAGTCTTCGGTCGTGGACAGGTCGCGATCGCCGCTGTTTTGTCCACCAGAGGTCGCACCTGTCCACTTCCCAAGTGGTACCCCAAATACCGTACCTCCGCTCTGCCAATCGCACACTTCTTTGGGTTAGCCGTGAGTCCCGCCTGTCTCAGGGACTCCAGTACCGCCCCCACATGCCGCACATGCTGAGCCCAGTTGTCACTATGTATTATTATATCGTCCAGATATGCTGCAGCGAAAGCCACATGCGGACGCAGTACCCTGTCCATGAGACGTTGGAAAGTGGCAGGGGCTCCGAATAACCCAAACGGAAGTGTCCGGAATTGGTACAAACCGTCCGGAGCGGAGAAAGCCGTTTTTTCCCTGGACTCTGGAGATAAGGGAATCTGCCAGTAGCCCTTGGTCAAATCCAGTGTCGAAAAAAAACGAGCTGTGCCCAGCCGATCCAATAGGTCATCGACCCGAGGCATGGGATAGGCATCGAATCGTGACACTTCGTTAACTTTTCTATAGTCTACACAGAAGCGAACAGACCCATCCGGCTTACTCACCAGCACGATGGGGCTATTCCACGCACTGTTAGACTCTTCTATTACGCCCAACTCCAACATTGTCTTTATTTCTGCCTGAACCACTTTCTTTTTATGTTCAGGCAGTCGGTAGGGGTGCGAACGCACCGTCACCCCCGGGGTTGTCTCAATATGGTGACTTATCAGATTGGTGTGGCCTGGTAGGGGGGAAAACACATCAGCGAACTGCTTTTGCAACTTGGCAAGATCCGTTCTCTGATTCGGTAAGAGATGGCTATCACAAAGGGGGGAGGTTTGATCGTTCGAATTTGGCACCTCCGGTCCCAGCTCATCTCTCTCCTGATCTACCGAAACCAAGGAGACCGGTATCACCTCTTTCCACACTTTTAATAGATTGAGGTGATAAATCTGTTTCGCCCCCTCTCTATCAGACCGCTCCACCTCATAATCGACTTCCCCCACTCGTCGTGTGACCACAAAGGGTCCTTGCCACTTGGCGAGTAATTTTGTGCTGGAAGTCGGTAGTAATACCAAGACTTTCTCTCCCGGTGAAAATTGCCGTAGTTTTGTTCCTCTATTATAGTGTTTTTGCTGACGTTCCTGAGCCTCGAGCAAATTCTCCCGTGATACTCTCCCCAGTGTATGGAGTTTTGCTCGCAGGTCCATAACGTATTGAATTTCGTTTTTACTGGGGCTTGGACCCTCCTCCCAGCTTTCTTTAACCAGGTCCAAAATACCCCGTGGTTTTCTACCGAACAGCAATTCAAAAGGAGAAAATCCCGTGGAGGCCTGGGGAACCTCTCGCACTGCAAATAATAGAGGAACTAACCACTTATCCCAATTTCGGCTGTCATCGTGTACAAACTTCCGAATCATGGATTTCAAAGTCCTATTAAAACGTTCCACGAGCCCATCCGTTTGTGGATGGTACACGCTCATTTTAATTGACTGAACACCCAAAGGTTCATACAGTTTGCGTAGTGTGCGTGACATAAATGAAGTGCCTTGATCAGTCAGAATCTCTTTCGGGATTCCAACTCGGGAGATTATTTGAAACAATGCCTGCGCAACACTCTTAGCCGAGATATTGCGCAATGGCACTGCTTCGGGATACCGGGTTGCATAATCCACCAGAACTAACACAAATCGGTATCCCTGAGTGCTCCTGACAAATGGCCCGATGAGGTCCATGCCCACTCTATCAAACGGGACCTCAATTAATGGTAGGGGCCTCAATGGGGCTTTTGGGATGGCTGGGGAATTTACCAGCTGACAATCTGGACAGGATGCACACCACCTACGTACGTCCGCCCAGATGCCCGGCCAATAAAATCGGGCCATTATCCGGTTTAGTGTTTTTTCATACCCTAAGTGCCCAGCCATGGGGTTGAAATGAGCCGCCTGGAAAATCATTTCCCGGCGGCTTTTCGGTACCAACAACTGGGTCGTCTCCTCACCTGTCTGAGTGTCACGACTCACTCGATATAACCTATCCTTAATAATGCAAAAATACGGGTGAGAGCGTGCAGCGTCAGGGCGCACCAGCTGACCATCAACACATATCACCTGGTCGAAGGCAAAGCGTAGGGTATCGTCTCGAGACTGGGCGAGTGGAAAATCCTCCATGGGTTGGAACACCGGCACCTGGGGAGTCTCCACTGGAGGCTCTCCCGGAGCCGCCCCCCCCCCCCGTCAGTGTCGGACGACCCCGCGTCACCACTTTCCGCTGCACACACCTCACACTTCCCTACCAGTCGTGATCGTACCCCCATCAGTTTTTCCGCTATTAGTTTAAACCCCGCCCAATCTGTACCCAAAATCAGAGGGTGCGAGAGGTGGGAGCTAACCACAGCCTCTATGATATGCTTTTTTTCTTTTATCCAAATTTCCACTGGTACTATTGGGTATTTGTGTCGATCCCCATGCACACACCTAATTACCACCCAACGTGCCGATCTCAAAGCCTCGGTTCGAACCAGGCTCTGGTGAATCATGGTCTGCATAGCCCCTGAATCCAACAGCGCCCGGTGTTCACTCCCTTGCACCCTTACCGGAATACAGTACGCCCCTTCTGAATCGGGAGCGGAGGTGGGCGGTCCGACCACCCGGACCACCTGCCCCACCTCCATGAGCGGACAATTGCGGCGCAGGTGGCCCAGTTGTCCACACCGCCAACACTCCGGTCCAGGCGTTTGAGGCACTCCCTGTGGGCCGGACTGCACCGCCACTGAGCCTGAGGAGGGAAAAGAGGGCAGAGCGTTACGGGGGCTGACAGCAGTGAAGGAGGGGTTCTGGGGACGGTAAACAGAAAGGGGGGCGGAGCGAGCGGCGAATTTCTTCCTGGGCGCCGGCTCCGGCTTCTGCTGCTGGGTGAAGGGGTGTTGTGCCAGGTGGTCCTCCGCCAGGGTGACGGCGCCATCCAGGTTGGTGGGTCTGTGGCAGCGGACCCAGCTCGCGGTCTCCGCCGGCAACCCCACGATGAACCTCTCTAGGACCACCTGCTCCACGACCCCAGTAGCGGATCTTATTTCCGGCCGGAGCCAGCGCCTCGCCATGTCCGCCAGCCGCTGGGCGTAAGCGAACGGTCTGTCCTCTCCCGTCAGGTCCAACTCCCGGAATTGCTGCCGGTGCTCCTCCGGGGTACGACCCGTCCGGTCGAGGATCGCCTTCTTTAGGTTCCGGAACTCCGCCCTCACGGCTGTCGGCAGGCTATGCGCCGCTCGCTGCGCCTCCCCTGACAGGAGGGGTAAGAGCCGCACGGCCCACTGCTCCATCGGCCATCGGGAGGTTTCCGCCGCCAGCTCGAATGCCTCGAGGAAGGCTTGAGCGTCATCCTCCGCCGTCATCTTCGGGATATTAAATTTCGGGGAGGATACGCTCTGCCTTCCCATGGCATCCCCTCCGACTATCAGCTGTGCCAGTGTCTGGGCTTGGAGGCGCGGCTGCCTGTCGCTCCTGCATGGCAGCTAGCCCCTCCAGCACTCTGCCCAATGTTGCCTTGGACATCGCTTGTTCCGTCGTTTCTGTCTCCATTCTCCGGTCTGTTTATTTTTCTTCGCCTTTTCCTTACCCCGCGTACGGGCCACCACTGTAGCGAAGTGAGCTACTTGTGCTCGTTGAAATAACAACCGGACTCCGTTTTTCAGGTAACTGTGTGTTTTATTTCTCCTTTAAAACACACATGCATTTCCTTCCCGTATCTCTCTCTCGTACTCTTCTGTCCCAGCCCTTTTGAAGACCTCAGGCTCACTGTTGAACAATCAAGGCAATTGGTTAATTGACAATAACAATCCTATAATCAATCGTCACCAATTGCCCGATTGCCGACAGCTGTGCCGGCTCGCTAAACCACCCGCGTTCACTTTCTCTCTTGCTAGCTGCGCCTAAAACCACGCCCCCCTACCACAGTATTGTATGCATATGTTTCTGGTAACCCTTTCAATGCCTCCTGTATATCTTTATAACAGTTTAGCTTACTCCCCTTTTCGGGGTTCTCTTTCTCACTTTCCTCCGGACCTCCCCAGGGAGCCCGTCCGTTCTTTTGTACTTCAATTTCTCAGTCTATTTGCACTCTTCCCTTTACCAGGGGATACTGTCCATATGGTGGGGGTTTTTCAGACACATTTGTTTTTTATCCAATTTTTCCTCATCTCTCTTTAATATTTTTCTTGCCTGTTTCACACCTCTCAAATATTGCTCTCCCTCTGCTTTAAACATTTTTAGTATTTATTTTTCTCTCCCTCTCTCTCTTATCCTGTCTCTTTTTTCCAGACTTATTTCCTTTATGATTTTCTATCAGCGTTTCCATTTCCTCACACAATGCGACATCAAACGCTCCATCTATTGGCCATTTAGTGCTCATTTAGTTATTTTTTCCCATTTTTTGGAGATTCTCTCTATTTCCTCTTTATTTAGTGGGTTTTTGACACTTAAAATTTCTACTGCCGTCTTGCTCATTTTTACAGCCTGTATGTTTGGACTGTTGCCAAGAAGTTTAGTTAGTTTATCCTATATTATTTCAGTGTTATTTATTTTACTGTTTGCTATTTTATTTGTTAATCAATTGATTTGTCTTAGTATTACTACTAATTTTTGATCATTATAATAATACTAATAATAATTAAATAATAATATTTCAGGGTTTTTTATATGCTTTTCTATTTTTACAGCGTTATGTTATACTTCACTAGATATGACTATATTTACTTATTTTCACTCTATGGGTTAATCTCTCTTTTTAGCTTGGTTTCACTCTCTCCCATCAAAACCCCCCTTATTTTTTTCAGATGTGTTTTTCTCTCCCCGCTTTAAAAATGCCTTTGTACAAACTGTTCTAACTCAAGAATATGAAAACACATGACACCAACCACATTTATACACACAATATTATGGTTTTATACAATGTCAGACTGGTTCCGACTGGGATATTACGTGCTAGAACCCCTCACTTATCCTGCAGCAAAAATATATTTCACATCATTTCATAATTATTAAAAATTACAATCCTCAAATCAATCGTGTAATTCGTCCATAGGTCAGTCGGACAGTAACCTGGTGGAAGCAACAAGTCAAAACAAAGTCTAATTCAGGCCTAAGAAAGAGTACATAATTTCAGTAAAAGAAAAACAGTCAATTAGAATGATGACTGCAAATCATTCATTCATTAATGAATGTAGGCTGACTACTTAGAATTTACAAAAAGGAA
Organism: Ilyophis sp. 1 JC-2022; assembly: GCA_022702515.1. Lineage (NCBI taxonomy): Eukaryota > Metazoa > Chordata > Actinopteri > Anguilliformes > Synaphobranchidae > Ilyophis > Ilyophis sp. 1 JC-2022. Next base: position 89,505,301 of record CM040403.1, on the reverse strand, counting down.
GACATTAATTTGAAGTTACCAGTAAAGAGAGAGAGACCAATAAGCCAGAAATAGCCCAGGTATTGCCCTCCTGAAGCTTACACGATCAGCAAAATTGTTAGTATTTGTGTATTTTTTTCCTCCCAAATTGTTCTGTGCTGCTGAAGGGGGCACTCAGATGAAAACTGTATCGTAAAAGGTAAAAACACAAATAAAAAACAAATTGACAAACACTTATGTGAAATATTTACATTTTGTTAAGCATTTTCTCAAACATGTCCAGTAACCTGTTTGAGCTTTCCAGTGTGGCCTTGAATCGCTCCTCTTCTCTGGCAGCATCTTCCTTCAGGAACCGCAAAACGGCTCCCTCACCGGTCCTTCTCCTTTTGGGGGGGGGGGGGGGGGCGGGCAGGCAGAGGCTACTTTAGCAAGGCTGTGCATCCTCTTCCTCCTCCTCCACACACGCCTGGCTATAAGTGACCACCACAAATCCAAGAAGAGATGAGCCAGTGCCATCTGAGGTCTCATCAGCCACATGTGCCGGGTTTTCTGCAACATGTGAGTCCATCAGGACAGGAGGATCAATAGATGGCCTCCCCCCGATGGCCTCATGCATTGCAGTAAACCATGGCCATGTGGCTGCTGTGGCCTCTCCGCCGTCTGTCCCGTTCCTGTAGCAGGGCATCTGAGTGCCTACAAGGAAAGATGCGAGGGTGAAGGTGAGCCGTGAGCCTATTGCACAGGCATAATTTTGTTTCACTATGCAAGAGAAACTACAAATTTGCAAAGAAAAAACATCACAAATTGAACCTCACCTTATATTTTCGCTTGAGGTTGTCCCATTTTATTCTCTGCAATTTGGGTGGGGCTCACCTGGCCCTGTAGGCCCATCTGCTGAGGAATTTTACTGTGGAAAACAACACATGTTACCATACCATACCCAAGTGCCCTACAACAATTACTGCCATGCCATAACATGTTCACGTGTTATCCATTTACAGGGGCAAGCATGCCTCTTGCTATCACACTTACATTAGGGATATCAGAAATGATCATTTGCATACAACTGACTACTTCAACACAAGACATGAATCACGGTGCAGAGGAGTGATTCCGTCAACATTAGCCTATGACATGTAGGAAGAAGGTTGCAAGTGAAGCATCAGTGCCCTGTAAATAAAAACGATTGGTTTTATTAAGAGCAGCCCAATAAGAAAGGGGATACCCACATGTATTATCATACATTGGGAACACAAAGTCACATGCTAAAGATAAGAGTATAAGCAAGCATATACAATATGGACAGTGATGTGGTACTGCAAAAAAAATAAAAAATGAACACTTTTTAAAACTTATTTCCAATGTTTCTGTATAACATCCTATAGTTACCTGCGAGATGCAGGAGGTCTGACTCTGAGACTCAAGCATACATACCACAGTGCTCGGAACACTGCAGCTCAGATCATATAAGCAGTTGAAGCTGGAAAAAGGGTTGGGAAAAAAAATGCAGATGATGTGAAACATGGTAATTTATTAATGACAATAATCACTGGTTAAGACTGTGAGAGCAAACACGAACACATTCAATACCTATAGCTAAACACAGGATAACATGCTGCTAAGACAAATAAACATGAACAAGTTCACTAACAAAGTATATAACCAAATGATTTTGTACGGTGTGACTATGGTACCAGGAGAACTGTTAAGCAGATTCTCCTTGAATATCCCTTTGGGCTTACCTAAAATGCAGTCCTGAGCAGGCCTTCCACATTCTACGATTCTCTTTGTTTGTCCAAATAAGGTCTGGCAGGAAGAGATGTCACTTCTCCAAAAAGATAAACTGCATAGTCTACTCCCCCCGATCTAGTGATAGTAATAAGATTTTTTTAACAACGGCGCACGATCTTATGATCTTTATCATTTATCTAGATATCAGGTGAGGTCCCGGTGACGGCCACTCTATTTTCCAGATACTTATATGGACAAGCGCATCCCTGATAACTTATACAATCCTCTTTTCTTTATTCCTCCCCCTCTTATACTTTCACATACACCACACTTCAATTAGTATTAATCCCGGTTCACATTTATCATATTATCCACAATACATACATATGATGCAAGCTACATATACAGCTTTGTTTCAGTCCAGAGTCCAAGAGCCATTCAGTCCAAGAGCCTTGGGTGCTTGTTCACATGTTTTTTACGGCCTGTGAACAAATCTGGGTTCCTCATTAGGAGGAATGAACATCCCGCAGAATGCCTTCTAATGTCCAGTTGTAGGGTCAATTCCAGCTGTTGTTTACGACCTTGTGCTTGGTGGTTTGGAACAGTCAGTATTTTAGTAGAGGTCAGAGGAAGTAAAAATGGTTTTCAGGCCATTGGTGAATTGTTTTATTGCACCCTTAAGGAAGTCGCCACCTGCTCCCAGGGTTTATGACTGATAATCCATTTTTCAGTCTTACACTAGCCTAATATATAATATTTTGAACGCAAGGCAGCTGCTTGTTCATGTTTCAGTTGTTGCACTGGAAAACGAGCAGCGACTGTAGTGCCTACTTAGTTAGCCTACTTGCCGGGATGCATTCAACAGTGTGAGCATAGGCTAAACGTGAGATAGCCTATTGCATAGCCTACATATATGGGGAAATTTTATAGTTTTGAAAGGACATGGGTTCATTGAAGCTTGCATTTCCTATGCAGTAATGTTAGCTAACAAACAACTATATGGGACAAAAAAAGGTCCGAAATTTTACGCTTACACGCTGAACTATAATGTTGTCTCTTTTTTCATGAATAAACTTGCCTTTCATTTGTCTGAAAGAACGAGTGACATTATAAAGTAAATTGCTTTATAAAATATATAGAAAGGAACGGTAAGCACTTGTGGACCAAACACATCACGCGTTCCGATTAAAGACTTCTGCAAAGGCTGCACTCGTGTTTCCTCACTGAAAGATTCCCCGGGAGCCTCCTCTTTCCCCACTCCTCACTCCTCGGTGGAGCATTTGGAATGTCCTTAAAAATCGCGGAACTCGATCGATTTCCAGGTCAGGCGAGAACCGAGGAGAAAAAGACGGCTAAAATAAGGGATTGGAATGCAGCCATAGCTGCAGCTGCAGACTCCAAGACACGCCCTTCCCTACAAAACACGCCCCTTCAGATATATATCTAGAGTTGGACGTCCATCACATCGATTTGGCACTTGTCAACCTTATAGCTGAACGGATCTGACAGAGAAAAGTAAGACAATTAACAATTAAAAATTACAGATACGGACTAAGATAGCGGATGAAACTTTCACAACAGCCGTAGCTACGTTATCATAGCAAAACGTGTGTCCTACATACAGACGTGCTCAAATTTGTTGGTACCCTGATAAAGATGAGTAAAAAGGGTTATAAAAAAATTCACCGTTTGGTGAATTAGCTTAATCTCACTGAAAAAATGAGAAAAATCCATCCTTTAATTGACGTTCATTTATTATGAGAAAAAAAAATCCCTCATCAAGAAATAATTATTTTTAACAAAACCACATTGGCCACAATTATTGGCACCCCTGCATTTATATATTGAATAAAGTATACATTTTTTATATTTGGTCGCATATCCTTTGCATGCCATGACTTCCTGATGTCTTGTGACCCAACAACATCAAAATACTCTTGATATCTTATTTTCTGGTACTCTTACAAGCTAAACTAAATGTCTCTGCATTTGAATGGATCTCTATGGAAATTGTGGGGTGGGACTAGATTTAGCTTTAAATTACACTGGAACAATATGGAACAAATGGTTGGCTAAATGGGTCTAAGTTATGAAGGGTCTGACGTATCAAACAAGCCTTAAACCATCACTCTGCTGCCAAAAATACAGTAGACATGGATGGATAACTTAAATGGTTTCTTCCCCTGACTTATTTTTCCATAGAGTTCAATAGAAGAATTTGTCAGGAGAAACAATCCTTTCTGGAAAGAACCTGGGGGTGTTCCTGCAACCAGCTGGACTTCAAAAACCACATCAGGGCAACGGCACAGTCCTGCAGGTTCCTCCTGTACAACATCAGGAGGATTCGACCATACCTGACCACCTACTCCACCCAGCTTCTTGTCCAGACTATGGTCACCTCACGCCTGGACTACTGCAACTCCTTGCTCGCAAGCCTACCAGCCTGCGCCATTCTGCCCATTCAACTGATCCAGAACGTACCTCCCGAAATTTTCACGTCACCCCCCTGTTGAGGTCACTCCACTGGTTGCCAGTTGCAGCCAGGATCAGGTTCAAGGTTCTGACCCTGCAGCCAATAGGACAGGCAGGTCCATTACAGGACGTCGGGCCCTCATTCCACCCTCATGGAGTCTGTTTCAGACAGTTTGGTCAGAAACATGCACACGAGTAGCCCGCTGGAGGTCATTTTGTAGGGCTCTGGCAGTGCTCCTCCTGTTCCTCCTCGCACAAAAAAGCAGATACCGGTCCTGCCGCTGGATTGTTGCCCTTCTACGGCCCTGTCCAGCTCTCCTTGTGCTCTTGAGACTGTGCTGAGAGACACAGCAAACCTTCTTGCAACGGCATGTATGGATGTGAGGAGCTGGACTACCTGTGCAACCTGAATGGGCTGCACGTACCGCCTCATGCTACCAGTAGTGACAAGGGCACTAGCAAAGTGCAAAACTAGAGAAAAATCAGTCAGGAAGGATAAGGAGAGAGAAATGGTCTGTTGCCACCATCTGCAAAACCATTTACTTTTTGGGGGTTGTCTTGCTGTCCATCTGTTGTCACTTTCATTTGCACCAAAGCAGGTGAAATTGATTCACAATCGTTTACGCTTCCTTACTGGCCAGATCGATATCCCAGAAGTTTAATTGACTTGGTGTTATACTGTGTTGATTAAGTGTTCCCTTAATTTCTTTGAGCACTGTATATACAGTGCCCTCCACGATTATTGGCATCTCTGGTAAATGGTAAAGATGCAGGACTGTACAGTGCGACATATATGTCGTACGTGTTACGAAAAAATCGGTCTGTGCGATAAATTAATTTACTGCAGTAGCACCTGTGCGAAAAAAATTTTTATTTTTTTTTGCGTGTGAAGTGAATTGATGCGCCTCGCTATTCTATTCAGTAGTTGTAGTCTATCGTGCGATTAAAAACCATGTCTGCGTAGAGTCCATACATCCAACACCAAATCCCACAATTCCTAGCGAACAATCCCCTTTTCCTCATGGAGTCGAGCGAGCTACTTATCTATCTGGGACACCGGGATGACGACAAAACGAAGAGGTATTTTCAAGTCTTAAATCAAAGTAAAGAAGGAGAAGTGCAAAACCAAACCCGCAAACAAGCCCGTGAGGAATCACTGCCAAATGAAAAGGGCGAAACAAGAAAGAAGATTTACAGGTACAATCCAGAGTGGAAAAAGGATTTAGCTAGCTAGCTGGCACTCAAATAACGGCAATCAAACAATCTTAACGTTTATTTGGGAACACGAGCTGGCTAACATAACCAGTATGTTTGTATTTTTCGTTTTTTCACAACTAACTTAGTCATTACCATTTCTCTTGAACGTTTGTTTCACAATATACCTGATGGCCACCTCCATTGAATTCATTAGCATATTTATGGTGGACAATTCGAGGGAAACCAGAAAATATTCTTATATAACCAGCACATTAATGTGTGTGTGTGTGTGTGTGTGAGAATAGATGTAGCAAACATTACAGATTAGCCTCTGTTAACTAACTTACGACATTTATTCCTTTAGGACAGCTTGATCAGAGTGACCGTGATCTCCTACATGCTCTATATCGCCATCTGGTGTTCTGAAACTACATAGTATACCTTTAATGGGAAAATGCATATAGATTCTACATTTTCCACAAATAGCTACTAAACACCTTATGCTCTGAACTCTGTGGATTTAGAAAGTCGACGGTCTGCTGAGTAGAAATGCCACTATGCGGAGACATCAAGCATAGTTTTTATGTACAAAGCAAAATGTAATTGGCTATGGGGAAATGTATTGTAATAGCGCCCCTCTGGTGGTGGGCTCTGGTACATACATGTGACACACAGACAGACAGACAGACAGATGCACACAAGGGGATCAAATTAGAAAAAGTGGCCAGCAGACATGCTAGATCTGTGACGCGCGCGAGCGCACACACACACACAGTTTGTTGTTTTTGTTATCTTATTAGTGATTTACACACTTTCTCAATTTAAAATAAAAAAATATTGTATTTTGTGTCCTGTTTGCAACATTCATGTCCTTTGCCAGTCACATACCTGTTTGAGTGATGAACTGCATTCATTTTGGTTGTTTTTAGAGATTTTAGAGACGTTTTATACTCGTGCTACAAGTTTTTGGCCTGTGCTACAAAACTATCAACCTATGTAGCACCAGTGCTATGTGCAAAAAAGGTTAACGTGCAGCCCTGAGATGAGTAAAAAGGGTTATAAAAAATTCACATTTTGGTTAATTAGCTTTATCTCACACTGAAAAAATTTGAATACATCCATAATTGTGGAGGGCACTGTATGTGTGTGGATCACTTCGTATGCAACACAAAGTAGATACACACTTATGCAGTAGGTAAACTTTACCTACTTCACTGTTCATTAAGGTGGGCCGAGAATGGTTTACAAAAAAAAAAAAAAAAAAGGCAAAAAACATTTTTTGCTCTTATTGTTACATTTTGTGCTATAAAGTACCTACAAGAGAAAATTACATCACAGTTGATTTTTCTCATGAAATTTGATGAAGTAGCTTCAATGTAGTTAGCTACTTTTTTTTAGTGTAGCTTGCTACTTTCATGAAAAGGGTAGTTTTGCTGTAGTTTAATAAATGAAATAAATGTTATCTGCTGAACACTGATGAATAAACACGTTTAGTGAAAGGATTGCACAGTCTGAGGTTGAGGTCATCAGTTATACTTTATTCAGCAACTGTGAACATTTTGGGCAGAAATGAAATATTTGTAGGCTTGCAACTGTAATCGTCATGAGAAAAATATGCTTGTTGAAAGTAGTTTAATATGAATTCGGAATGTAGCCTACTATCCTGAGTGATGTTGTTGTGTCTGCACCCTAATAAACCATTAATAGTAATATGTAATAGTAAAATAGTAATAGTACCCATTTCACTGGTAGGATGGATGCATTTTGGCTGTATATGAAAATATGCAAAACAAGTGTTGGTAGGAAGTTTCCTGTTTGGTGGGTTGTACCATTTCAAGCGCAAATAAACCTAAGTGCATAACATTTAGATGTTTGTTTTACTATATTCTGTCCCAACATATTTCACATGATCATGTGCATGACAGTCACATTGCATGTGAGCAGGGGCGTCGTAGTGGGGGGACAAGTGGACCTGACCACCCAGGGCCCCAAGGTGGGGAGGGGCCCTCAGAAGGCCCGTACTAAAGAGTTTGCATTGGGAAGGGGGCCCAGAGAGACTGCCTTTGCACGGGGCCCAGAATGTCATGCTACGCCCCTGCATGTGAGGTCCAAGCAAGCAGCAGCTAACCAGCTAAAGTGTCATATGTCCATTCTGCCATTATAATACACGCATCACTAATAGCAAATCAAAGGATAAAATGAAATACAGTTTGCGGCCACTGGTCAGATCTGTCAGAATGCAGGCTACTCAATGAATGTGGGAGTGCGTCCCATTACTCGAAAAATGCACCCTCCCTTCTTCCACTACCACCTCCTCTCCTCCTTGCCCCCGAAACAGAGATTTGCGTTTTAATCTAATGTTGCTGATTACATCTTCATTACATATTAATGGTTACATATTAATTAATGTCTCGACGCAAACCGCAATGTCAGGTACATTGCATAGGCTACTGTACATGCAAATACTTGTACTCGAAACGTTCAGGCAGTTTTGCCTACTTCCGGGTACGAGAGGAGTGGTAGTGGGGGAGTGGAGGAAAGGAGGTGGGGAGGACAGAACATATACTAATGTGGTGGGGAGTGGGGGCTGTGTCCCAATACTCGAAAAATGCACCCTCCCTTCCTCCACTACCACCTCCTCTCCTCCTTGCCCCCGAAACAGAGCTTTGCATTTTAATCTAATGTTGCTGATTACATCTTCATTACATATTAATGGTTACATATTAATTAATGTCAGGTACATTGCATAGGCTACTGTACGTGCAAATACTTGTACTCGAAACGTTCAGGCAGTTTTGCCTACTTCCGGGTACGAGAGGAGGGGGAGTGGAGGAAAGGAGGTGGGGAGGACAGAACTATATACTAATGTGGTGGGGAGTGAAGAATATTGGGACGCAGCCTGGGACTGTTTTCAACACGCATGATGTACTTTCGGCATTTCCTTTCCTGTGGGGGCGGGTTGTGATAAAGCTAGGAGTAGCCTAGGATGGTTGCTGAGTTGTCTCATCAATCCCCAATATAAATTAGGTACGGAGGGCGATTCACACGGTTTATGTGAACACTTGGTGTTAGAGCACCTGTTCCGTTTGCCCCTGACGCATTTTAAATCCGATCTGTTTTACCTATTGCTTTGGAGTGACGTAGAATGGTTTAAGAAGAGGAGTGAATCGATTGCTGATATTTTCGACCTGGGTTCGCTGAACACGTTTTAAGGTGAATATTGAAATTCGGACGTGCGCACGAAGTTGCCTATTTGTCTCGGGACACCAGCTAGAAGTGTTTTCTGAGTGTCTTTATACTTTGGTGTGAGCTAGGCTATATGAGGGTATTTTTTTCCGCTTGTATTGTAGCGTCTGACACTGTTCTGTTGCATGCTTGCTGTAGGCTACAAGTCAACGCATCTTTCTATCCATAGCCTCAAGACTTGGAATGCAGTTTGAATCTTTTTGGTGGGGATTGGCAGTGTGAGGCTAAAAAAGGTTTTTAAATCTGTTATGTTAAACCAGTATGATTTTAACATTATACACTGTTGACAAAGTTTTGGACTATGGTTAAACTTTGTTGGGTTGTGTAGTTACAGGGCTCCAGAGTGCGACTATTTAGTCGCATTTTGCGACCACCTTTGGAGATGTTGCGACTAGAATTTTTAACTAGGAGCACCAGTGCGACCAGCGCATATATATATATATATATATATATATATATATATATATATATATGCTATATAAAATCATCGTATATCACGTTAAGCACGAGAGAGAGGGACATAATTGATGTGTGTTCGTGTGTGTGAGAGAGAGAGAGAGAGAGTAGAGTGCGGAGCATGATAACGCGCGTGGAGCGCGCGATACTTGACGCTTTGAGATGCAGTGCAGTGGAACCAGAGGCAGGAAAACGGAGACATTATTATAAATATTAGTAGTTAGTGAGAGCAGCTTATCCCGAGAATGAAACTAACTATTGATTAGCTTTTTACAGCCGCAAAATGTTGACGAGGAGGACCATTCAGATGAGGAGTGCGCAGCAGGTGAGCCCGCAAAAAGGGCGCATAAGTCACTATTTCCGACAGGAATGGCTGAAAGAATTTAAGTGGCTGAGATATTGCAAGGAAAGGAAAGCAATGTATTGTCAGTAGCCTACTGTTCTCAGTGTGGCCAAACAGTTGCGGGGTTTGCAGTTTTCAGATTCTACCACGCACTTTAAACACGGAGCACTCGTAAAGCATAACAGTACGAAGCAACTTGCAGGGACATAAGCATTGGTCGTACTGCAGCGCCACTTCCAACAGCTTTATCTTTTAGGAGGCAGGAATCTGCCAATCGATCTGCAAAACAGACAAATGTATTATTTGCCGTCTGTTTAAGTTATGATACAATTTTCATTTAAAAAATAAACTACCGAAATAAAAATGTGTCGATTTATTAAGTGCCTGCTGTAAAGTGCTTGATGTAAAAAATATGAATGTGCTGTGCTAAATGTCGATTCAAATGGTGCTCCTAAATTTGACCTGCCTGTTATTCATGGCCTCATTTTATAATCAACCCATAGCCATAATAACAGTGTTAGATTTTTAATCTCAATCATTATTCTTACAACAATTTGCAAGATGGATGTACAGCACTGTACCCAGGTTGTGTTGCTTAATATTGTTTAATTGTTAATGCCCTTCATGTTATTATGGCATTGGGTTGTTTGTATGTGGTCCCCTCTGCTGGCATGTGACATGCAGAGTTCTGGCTATACACTGTCCCATCTGGATATAGAGGCTGCGTCCCAATATTCTTCACTCCCCACCACCACTCCCCCACTACCACTCCTCTCCTACCCGGAGGTATGCAAAACTGAACGTTTCGAGTACAAATATTTGCATGTACAGTATACAATGTACCTGATATTGTGATGACCAGCAGGGAAGGACCCAAATGCACGACGAGACAGAGTCTTTCTTTTGAAAAGAAGGGTTTTTATTTTCGTAATCCCGGGTCGGATCCACACCGGGAAATCAGGGTTTAACAATAAACAATATCCACTGTGGAACCCGCAGAGAGCTGGTGAACAGGATCCAGCGAAGTAGCCAGGAGTGGTTTTAGCCTGGGTAGTAGTGAAGGGTCAGGCGGAGGCAGAGTCAGGATCCACACCGGAAAGCCAGGGTGTAGGAAATCCAGACCGGGGTATTCAGCCAGAGTCTAGCAAGCTAGCACATAGGGAAACAAGTACAAACGCGACAAGGACCGTAATACTCTGACAACAAATCACAGGAACAGCACGGTAAATATAACTAGTGTCATTAGAGCTGATAGTCTGCAGCTTGCGGGAAATGCGTGCGAAATCAGCGAATTGATTGAACAATTGGAAAACGCATGAGGAATGCGGTGAAAGCAATTAAGTGTGAATTGTGTAATGAACGCAGACATGACACAATCAGGTTCAGGGAAAACAGAGGAAAACACCAAGGAAGGGACGGGGAGCGGAGCGGATCGTAACAGATATTTCGGTTTGCGTCGAGACATTAATTAATATGTAACCATTAATATGTAATTAAGATGTAATCAGCGACATTAGATTAAAACACAAAGATTTGTTTCCGGGGCACGGAGTAGAGGAGCGGTAGTCGAGGAGGAAAGGTTGCATTTTTCGACTATTGGGATGCACCCAGGAAAAACTCCGCTTCTCAACATAATGCCGGACAGCAGGTCTTCAGATCTTGATAACGTGTCTTACTGATAACAAGGATGTTGAAGAGAAACTGTTTTTTTCCATCAAAAGACATCCAAATACTTTGAAATAAATTAATGAGTTATCATTTGGTGGTCCTATACCTTAATGTTGTATATGCTCACCAAATGTTCTGGAGAGGAAAATTTTTTTTGGACAACAGTCCAATTAAGATTTTACACTTAAACAAGCTGTTGAAAAAACAAACCACTCTTTATAACAAAGTTGATCAATCAATACGCCGAGATAGGTGGCGATATTGTGAAATGATCCGCGTGTGTCATGACGAAACACCTCTCTCTCTAACCAATACTGTCGTTAGTTTGTTTGTTGGCGCGGCGATGTTGGCTGCGTCCCAATCACAGAACTATATAATAACTAGAAAGAAAACGTGGTCACATGGTTCCATTCAACCCTATTCAATTCGGTTCTTCCGCAATGGCACCGCCGCAAGATGGCTGCCGTGGCCCGGAAATAGTATTACCAATGAGCTCTGCCATGTATTTCCAATGGAGCATTGTGAAAGACAACAGAGTACCAAAGGTACCAAAAGTTCACAATATGGTAATCAATAGAAGCAGGCAATCACATTTAACATTTTTCCTGGGTGCAAATTTTTTTTAGGCTACACAGAAAAAAACAGGCATGATTTAAAAAAACTAATCGGTGAGTGTTGAGTAGGCACACTGAACTCTGATTGGTTAAGACCACACCGATGAGATTTGGAACATAGTCACGTGATAATCCTAGTTACGTCACAGTACAACACGTGAGCAGGCCAATTCGCATTAGTTCGCAGGGAGCATACAGCGCGGTAGCTGACTGATTATTGTGCATAATAATGAAACGGTTTTCAAATGCATTCACGTGTGTAACATTTCTATGTACAGACTTCACATCTAAAGATACGTTACTAGTAACCTTCCCCCGTGAACATGTTGAAAAGTTGATTGACGAGTTGGCCGGAGTAACGTTCGCTGGTGCACTGGGCGCCAGCTTCACTCCGCTCGCAGACCCACCCGCTGCTAACTCACCAGACGCAATCCTCCAGCTTTACTAACATTGCCCCGCTGACGCTGGATGAAAAACGACCATCCTAACATTAGTCCTAGGATGTTGCCAAGCTGTATCCGGGTAAAACTATAGCTAAATTAGGGATAAATCGAATCAAATTGACATGTCTGTCAACCCAAATTTACACCCCTCTCGACGATGCATTTGACGGCCTATACGCTTGTTGGCTAAGCCTGCTTTGTTCACATGCGGTCGAAAGGGAAGATGCCCGTGTTCCTAAAGCCTGCCACCGCAATCTTCTTTTCTTTGCAGCTCTTGTATGGGATGTTTAATATTTTTGGGGAACTCAGCTTTTGTCACAATGTATGAATTTTGATATTGGGAACAAAGCCCGGCCTGAATTGAAAAAGCACTCTTGATTGGCCCAAAATATCCAACATCCAGAGGCTGAAGAAGGTGGGAAGTGTGCGGTGGCAGGCAAAGGAGAGTGACACCTTCTCTTACAGCCATCCGACGCGCTTCCAGGTCCAGGTGGCTCTTATGTCCATCAAAGATGAGAAGGAGAGGGCACTCAGGAAATGCTGGAACCACCTTCTGAACAGCTCCCCGTCAATGTGCCCTGCCTTAGATCTTGAGTACAGGGCATTCCTGGGACCTCCCTGTGTGAATGATGGTTCTGCTGGGAAGCCCAAATTGAATATGATGTTTGGGGGGGTGTCTCCCCCAGCAGCATTTAAACAGGCCAGCACTGACACGTGTTCCTTGGTGCCACGGGACTAGCGGTAGACATGTTTAGCGCCTCTACGTGACAGAACTTTTCCCCTACCCCTCTCCATTGCAAACCCAGTCACATCGCAGTTGTAGATTTGACTGGGTTTGTCCTTCAACCTCAGGGTCTCCAGGGTCGTCCAGCAGGGTGTAAAACTGGTCTACCACCTCCTGCGTAGCACAAGCTGCCCGTGCCCCATCCAGCAGGGTGTAAAACTGGACCACCACCACCACCACCTCCCGCGTAGCACAAGCTGCCCGTGCCCTGTCAGGGTTGTCCGACCTTCTCATGCTCAGGACATCAGTGTACCTGGCTCTGAAATTTCTCCACCACGTCTTTTCCAGTTTTGGGATATTCCCCCCCGGGTGCCTCTTCCGAGGCAGCGCTGTTACAAATGCCGCCAGGATGTGGCGGGACAAGGGGAAGCCACGGGGCGCGCAGTAGAGGCAATACTGTACCAGAGAATTCTCATCCTCTGGTGACAACATTGTCGGTCCCCCACTACGGCTCCCGTGGACAACCCGGCCACTTACCCCATCCTGCAGGGTCTGCCTCGGCACCTGATGGATCTGAATATTACAGGAAATAAAACAATATTTTGATTAACATTTATGCTTGTTACTTGCTTATCGTTTAACAAAGAATATTGACTTTGGTTGTCATTGTTTCTGCTGTTGGTGATGGTTCACTGACGTGTATTCATCCTCAAACTATCCCCAGCAGCCTTACGGACAGGCATCCCCCTCTCACAGTCTTGCTTATTTTCCCCCGTCCACTACGAATTATTGTCAGTTTTATTGGTGTTCATTTGAACACTTTAAGATTCCTCATCTATCGCATCTGGACCTGGAGCAATATTTCCTCCATGTCTCTGGCATAGAGATCCCCAACAGAACATGGAAGCCTGGGGGGGTGCCAGCGATAGATCCTTATCTTCAAGCGGTCATAGCTACTCAGCTGCCAGCCCTTGCGACCCAGAGAGAGAGTATTCATGCCCTTCAGATTTCTCAGCAAGTGCTGCACAAGCAGCTGCACTTCAGGCAGTCGCTCTGCGAGATCTGTCGGAGAATATCCGAACTCTCTCGGCAGATCCACCTCCAGTCGCACAAGCACCTACACATTCCACTCCCCCGCCACCTCCACCTGACGCTAGGGAACCTAAGCTTCAGCTCCCGCTGCGGTATAGTGGGGAGGCGGGAAAGTGTCAGGGGTTTTTAACACAGTGCCTACTTTTTTTTAAGACACAGCCCTCACGTTTCTATGTACAAGAATTCCAAGTAGCCTTCATTCTCTCTCTCCTAACCGGGAATGCTCTCGCACGGGCCGACCCACTTATCAGGGCTAATTCACCCATCATGAATAACACAGAGAGGCTTATGGCGGAGATGGTATCAGTTTTCGATCAGGACGTTTCTGGCAAGGAAGCCGCCATGCATTTGACCCATCTTCGTCAAGGCACCGGCACCGTGGCTGCCTTTGCTATTACATTTCGTGCTCTTGCGGGGGTGACAGGATGGGTCGATGAGCCTCTTAGTGCTCTAATTCTTAACGCCCTATCGGAACCCATAAAAGACGCCATCGCGGGTCTCAAACCACCCGCTACATTCGGTGCTTTGGTATCTACTGCCATTCGGTTAGACAACCGGTTTAGAGAGAGAGAGAAGGAGAGGGCTCATAAGGGTTTTAGACATCGCCCAGCTCGTTACTCTTCTTCCCCCATGCCAGCGCCATCTCACATTCCGTTTTTATCTCCTATTGAGCAGGAGGAGCCCATGCAGGTTGATGGGTCCTCTATGCGCGAAACAGGGGATGCTAAGTCTCGTGAATTGTGGTGTAGGTACTGCAAGAGACTGGGTCATTTAAAGGACCAATGTCCCAAATTTCGGGAAAAGAGGGGTCTCGCTAGGGGAACGGAGTCGCCTAGCGGGACTAGATTTAATTTACCCTCTGACCCTTCTGCCGGTTTATTTATGCTGGAACGACGATCAACTCCACTGTAATGCTTTTATTGACTCTGGGGCAGTTGAGTGCCTCGTTGATTCCGATTGGGCTAAATCCCACAAGATTCCTACCCACCCGCTTCCTCTTCCTCGCCTGGTTACGGCTCTGGACGGCCGCCCGTTAGGCACAGGCACTATCTCCCGAGTTACCTCCGCTATACGCATGTGCATTCCGTATCAGAATCATACGGAGGAGATACTTTTTTTTTTAGTGGAGTCACTAGCTTATCCGCTGGTTTTGGGCCATTCCTGGCTTACCCGCCATAACCCACATATTAATTGGGGGGGGCCTGATTCCGTTATTTGTCAATGGGGTTCTCAATGCAAACATCACTGTTTTTTTCCCAGTCCTTTTCTGTTGGGAAGAAGGGGTGAGGATTATGCCGAGTCTTATTTAGAGAGTGATGAGGAGAATTGCTCCGTTAAACAGGAGTCTTCTCATGTTCCCTCCGAGAATGGAGAGGAGAGGGATCACTCTGCTGAGCAACCTCCTGCGTGGCAGGAGTTGATGTCCGATTCAGAGATTGATTGGGAGATTCACTCTGTCTCGAACACTGAGGGTGCTGAAGTGGGAGGAGCGCTCGAATTCCAGCTGCTGGCTAATGTCTCCAAACAATATGCCAACCTCGCAGAGACGTTTAGTAAGCAACGGTCCACCTCGCTACCACCTCACAGACTCTATGACTGTGCCATAGAGCTATACCCGGGCACTATTCCCTCTAGAGGGTCTCTTTATTCCCTGTCCATTCCCGAGAGCGCAGCTATGCGTGAATACATTGAGGAGGCTTTGGCTAATGGGTTTATTAGACCTTCCACCTCGCCTGCAGGGGCGAGTTTTTTTTTTGTTAAAAAGAAAGACAGAGGTCTCAGACCCTGTATCAATTACAGGTCCCTAAACGACATCACGGTGAAGAACAGGTACCCCCTTCCTCTTATGAACTCCGCCTTTGAGCGTCTTCAGGGGGCGTCTGTCTTCATGAAGCTGGACCTACGTAACGCCTATAACCTCGTTAGAATTTGCGAGGGCGACGAGTGGAATACAGCTTTTAACACGCACAGCGGGCACTACGAATATCTCGTCATACCGTTCGGGTTCAAAGTGCGGGTTCAAAGTGCACTTTTTCGCTCATTTATTTCAGAGCAGAGGTTTTCGTTTCTTTGTTTTCCACTCAAACCTACAAGTGCTCGCACCCTAAGTTTTAGGGGTCTTTTGGTTTTTCTCCTTCCTTTCTTTTTGTTCGCTCCACAAACGGGAGTTAGATAAGCGTGACTGCTTATTTCTTTTATATTGCTCAGATATCGAGTTCCTCATTTTTATCGCAAGGTTATTTGTGTTCTTCTTATTTTCCCCCGTCCACTACGGATTATTGTCCATTTTAGTGGTGTTCATTTGAACACTTTAAGATTCCTCATCTATCGCATCTGGACCTCCGATATTTCCTCTGTGTCTCTGGCATAGAGATCCCCAACAATATGAGGTCACCAGGTAGCCCAATACCTTAGTCCAGTGCAAATAGGCCATTTGACATCCCGGAGAACAGAGGGTGACAATAAGCGTGCAGCCTGAATGTCATCATAGCGGGAAGGAAGCTCAGCCAACTCCTTGCTCTGTTATCCCAAATTTCACTCTCGATATTCCCCGAAATGCCAGCTCATGACAACCCAAGAATCCCGCACTAACGTTATTTTGTTATGTGTACACCTTAATCAATAAAATTATAATTCTCAGACTCAATTAATTTTCACAGACCTGAATTACGTAGCCTAAATAATGAAAGCCATCTCTCGCAAACATTGAACATCTTCTGTAGCAACACACTTGGATAAAATATAATTGGCTTTTTTAGCCACACATGGCCAGCAATACATGCGATTCCGTTAGCAAGATATGCAATGTGGTTTTAATATTTATTGCTCAACACCCTTTAAGAAAGGGATACACACACAATAAAAATTAACGGGAGGGAGGTAGAGGGGTATGTATGATGCATTTAGTCTTCACAAGGCAATGAGCTTACTGTTGTAGGATTACTCATCGATCTGCCCATCATCAGAGGGCCATGGATTGATGGAGATGCTCTGGACAGAAGGGAGTAGGGAGATCCAAGGCAGAGTGCTATTGACCACAGAGAACCTGTGCTATTTACAGCAGCCCCAGCAGTCAGCAGACAACATCTATTTTACCAGCCCCCTCTAGAATCCTGTCACAGCCTGAGAATAGCGCTGCTGGCCCACACAGTCACACACAC
The DNA here is from genome assembly GCA_022702515.1 of Ilyophis sp. 1 JC-2022. Taxonomy (NCBI): domain Eukaryota; kingdom Metazoa; phylum Chordata; class Actinopteri; order Anguilliformes; family Synaphobranchidae; genus Ilyophis; species Ilyophis sp. 1 JC-2022. The sequence continues at coordinate 89,488,175 of CM040403.1, read as the reverse complement.
ATGCACACATATACATACACACACACTCACAATCCCATGGCTGACTTTGATTTAGGAAGCCCTCCATAAAGATCTGCTCCATTGAGCGCTCAAGCTGTCAGTAACGAATGTGTTCACAGAAATAGAAGCACTTCAGCATAATCCACATTCTACATGGTTAATGAAGGAAAGTCAAATTTTTAACAAAATTTAAAAATGAATTGATCACTTTTTATAATTAGGATGTTAGTGCATGAAGTTGGAATAATTCACGCTAACGGCGCAATGCTTTCCCCAGGCATTTCCCACAGAAACAAAGTTGTTTTCTGCTGTGTACAATTGGAAGACAGAGGCTACATAGAGGTTGCAAATCCAATCCATTGCTAATCCATTAACTTCCAACCAGTCATCCGAAACTCTATATTCTGTGTTTTTTTTAGATGGACCTGAGGGTACTTTTCATAGCAACTCTCTTTGGGATGATTTGTTACAGCTGTGCCCAGCAAGGTAAGAATTTTTTTTTCCAATTCCATTTTATGGTTTCTTGTCAGTGATAACAAGTTGGTTGTGTTAAAATCCTGACACCACCTACTCAGAATTTGTATGCCATTGTAAAGGAGTGTGGCATTAAAGCCATGCGCAGTAAGTGAGTGGAGCGGTAACTTGGCTGCATGCCGTCCCGTGAGGGAGGCAAGCACAATGACCTGATGGAGTGATGTCATAATTTCAGAGGAACCCCGCCCCTCCTCCATCCTCCTCAAACATTGCACAAGCATGGGAGTGGAATGTTCCGATTTCAGACTGCCCCATAGAGAGGGGGCGGGATCCAGTTACAGAAAGCCACCTCATTGGGCAAGATTTGCCCCCTATTTTTTTTCTAATTTTTCTCTTTTTTTTTCCTACAGAAGAAAATGACTGCAATAAGGCCAAGGCAGAATCCTGTGGAGAATGCATTCAAGTTGGAGAGAAGTGCGGGTGGTGTACAGATCCTGTAAGTGTATTAAAAACAATTAAAATGTAATTAAATTTTTGGTTAGGATAGTCAAACCCTTTCCTTTTTTCCCTGTAAAATGTGAAAACATTTCTACTCTACTGGCTCTCAATCCCTGCTACTTCTACTCTGGCCATCAGTGGTATGTCAGTGGATTCTGCTTCTGAACTGGGTGTAATATCTGAAAGTTCAGTAAGTCTTCATGCAGGGACTTGTCTGACTTAATCAGATACTCACCTGACAGGTGTATGCTCTCTTGGTGTATATGCTTGGTGTACCCACACTTGGCACAGGCATACTTGCCAACCCTCCCGATTTTCCCGGGAGACTCCCGATTTTCACTGTCCTCTCCCGGTAATCACCCGGAGACAACATTCTCCCGCAGTTCTCCCGATTTAGGAGAATATCGTTTTTTGTTTTTTTTTAATCTGACGCTTGTATCTACATGGCTGGTTAACGGGGATTTACTACGCGCTCCCGCGGCCGACGCACAACACGCGATATAACAGACACACGCAGACGCGGACGCACACCCGTTAAATAAAGTTTGTATTTTTAAAAAAATAAAAATTTTAAAGGTGATTGCACACCCCCCCTCGTCAACAATTACAATCGAGGTCCGCGAAAATCCTTGATAATAAAAAGTGGTCCGAAATTAACTTTTTTTCTAGGGAAGGAGGACCCCCCCAGACACGCCGTGGTGGTTTCGGAAAATCTCCCTATTTCTGAGGGCTCAAGGTTGGCAAGTATGGGCACAGGTCAAGATGGCGTGTACCTCTGATCTCAGAAAGCTTCTTCAGTGCTTTATGTGGGATCCACAACAGCATCATATCCATAACAGTACCAGAATGGCCCCAGACCTTACAGGGACAACCCTCTGAACTTCTCTCTCTTAACCACTGTACTCGCATACAAATTACATGCAAAGCACATGTTTGTATTTCCAATTAAAGTTAGAATGTAAATTTCCTTTAAGCACTAAAAAATATCACCTGCAGGCACTGTTGTCTGTCCATCCTAAGCTCGTACTTTCATGTCTCTTTGTAGTGTGCTACAGCTATTGTGCGGCTACATGTCCATTGTAGCGTCAGGATAGTTGTGGGCACTATGTTTTTTGCTTGTTTGTTTTTTTTGGTCTTTTTTGACACAGGGTCTATCTTCTCAAGTTAATGCTTTTCATTCCAGTGACTTCTGTGGAAATTGTTTTATTTTGTTCTTATGTAATCAGACTGGAGCCCTGCTTCTCAGTAGTGTTTTCTTAGGCCTTATAAGGGAACGCAGTGCGTGCGTTTAGTGCCCGCACACCTCGCTCGCCTTAAGCTGAGACCCCTCAGAACAAGAACACTTCGTAGCAGGTGGTTAGACAAATATTATAGAGTGTTCCATTTTTTCAGCATTTGTTCATGATAAAAATAATTGGACTGTTGTGAAAAGACCAAAAATAACATTGTGAGGTTTTCCAAAGGTCATTTAAGTAGAACACTTTTAAGTTCCACAATATTCCCATTTGTTTTGACTGCACAGTAGTTCAGAGTGGCAATAGTTTGGGTTTTGAATTGGTTCAAAATAATAAGTAGGAATAAACCTACTGCATCCTTTCTCAGTTGCAATAAGCCAAATGGCTGGTCTTCATTTGGCACAGCGGCTTAACCTTCTCGTTCCCTACAGAACTTTCTGAAGCAGGGAGAGCCCACGTCTGCCCGCTGCGACGAGCTGGAGTCGCTGAAGGAGAAGGGCTGTGGCATGGCTCTTATAGAAAACCCCCGCGGGAGTCAGACCATCAACAAGAACGTGCCGGTCACTGACCGCAATAAAAACGAGGCGGAGAAACTCAAACCCGAGGACATCACACAGATCCAGCCACAGAAGCTCACCCTCAACCTCAGATCTGGTAACGCGGTTCTCTTTTTTTCATGGTTGTGCACTCGTCCCCGGATCTTTCCCAGTAAATATTGCTCTGTGGGGCTTGTCCCCCACGTGCTTTGCATTAGGACATTTATTTTTAGTGCCCAAACATTTTAAAACCTCTTGTCTAGAGGTTTCAAAAAAAGCTTGCAAATTAGATTTTCAGAGGTCATAGAAAACCATGTGAGGAGCTTCTGAAGGCTAGGTTCATATACTTGTGTGTGAATAGTGCTGACAGCTGCGACCGCTCCTATATACATATTCTGATATTATGTAAAATAAATGTACATACAGTATGTTATTAAAATAATTCACTATTTTAGGTTAGGTTTTGTAATGTCTACGTAGATGTGAAATACTTGTTTGTGCGGTTCGTTCATTCACGATAAGCGATAGTGTTTCGTTATTAATCATTCAGACTCAATCTCAGCTTTTTTAAACCTTGTGAAACGGGCCTTTGAAGTTTGCCAAATAGAGACAAAGATAAAATAAAAAGTTCCAGTCTGAGCTGTTTGTTGTCCTGGTCTTAGGAAATTCCTGATCTTTGTGCCATCATCCATAACTTAATATAAGGAAGCTGTTTGCTGGAAGCTATGCTTGGCCTCTTATTTTCCAGTCATTGTAAGGCCTTGAAGCTATCCAATAGGATATTTTTAGGTGTATTTGTACCCTGAAAAAAGGATATATTTCAAGCTTTGTCTCTCACTTTCTCTGTCAATCTATCTCTCTGCAGGTGAAGCCCAGTCCTTTAATCTCAAGTTCAAAAGGGCAGAAAACTACCCCATTGACCTGTACTACCTTATGGACTTCTCTTCCTCCATGAAAGATGACTTGGAAATTGTTAAAAACCTGGGAACAAGTCTGATGATAGAAATGTCAAAGATTACCTCAGATTTCAGATTTGGTAAGGATTCATATTGTGAAATTCTGCAGTTGCGGAATAGCAACTGGTTTGATTTTGTTTGGTATCCGAGCCCAAGAAGAATAAGGGAAAGGCTTTTTTTTCCATAACGTCTTATTTTCAGGGGAAAGATTATAAAGCTGCCTTTAGCAGCTTTGATTGCTGTGGATTAGCACATGGTGTGCTGTTCCAGGAACGTTCCTCTAAGCCTGGTCTCTGCTCTTCCCCCTCACCTCTTTCCTGTCTTAGGGTTTGGCTTTGTGGAGAAGACCCCAGCCAAGCTCCTGAACCCCTGCACTGGGGACCAGAAATGCACCAGCCCCTTCAGCTACAAGAACGTGCTCAAACTAACCAGCGATGGACAGCAGTTCAACACTCTGGTGGGCCAGCAACAGATCTCTGGGAACCTGGACTCACCAGAGGGCGGCATCGATGCCATCATGCAAGTAGCAGTCTGCGGCGTAAGTGTAAATTACTTTCTATTTCCGCAAGCAGGCCGAAAACACCGTGAACTTGCCACTTCCCATTTCCTAGTACTTTGAAACTTTGGTTTATCATTCCATTATGCATTTAATGTGACGTTTTTCATATTTTTATAGTTTGAAATTGTACCTTATTTTGTACCTTCCTGGTGAATTCCCTACCAACTATAATGGTCCCACCCTGGGTGATTCCAAGTATGTGTCTCCTCGCAGGACTTTTATTCCTGCACCACATTTTCACTGTCTTTGAGGATGACTTTCCAGCACTAATTAAAGAAGCAATGCTCAATTGCTTCCCTATATAATCAGTTATGCCTTACCAAATTAGATTTTTATTTACTCTAGTGGATTTGTGTTGGGGGCCCAAGGTGTGATGTACCTCTGTACCCCCACTCTGCCCATTGCCCCACCCACCCTAGGATGCAATTGGCTGGAGGAACGTGACTCGCCTGCTGGTGTTCTCCGCTGACGCCGGCTTCCACTTTGCAAAAGATGGGAAACTGGGTGGGAAAGTGCTGCCCAACGATGGGAAATGCCATCTGGAGAACAACATATACACAATGAGTCACGACTACGTGCGTAGCTACCTCAAACTCTGGCCTTATAATATAGTTTGTTGTAAAATTTAGTTTTTCATTGGGACTACTACGGAGATGCAAGCTATAATACTTGCAATGTTTCTTCATGTTCAGGACTATCCCTCAATCGCTCACCTGGTCCAGAAACTGAGCGACAACAACATTCAGACCATCTTTGCCGTCAAGGAGGAGTTTCAGCCAGTTTACAAGGTAATTGTGTGTGTCTGCAAGCGAGTGTGTACGTATACGACCAAACCACAACACTGAAAAAGGGATCGTAATTCTAGACTCCAGTTGTATAAATATGTGCTTTTACGGCTAAATATAAACATTGTGCCAGAAATCTAAGTCGGTCTCAGCAAGGTACAATTACTGTCTTGCACATTAAAATAGCATATTTAGATTGTTAAAGAGGTGGAATATTTGGTTTTGGGAAATGGTAAGAATTTAGCTTGATATTTCCACTCCAGGAACTGACAATTCTCATTCCAAAATCAGCCGTCGGGACTCTGTCTGCCAACTCCAACAATGTGATCAATCTCATTATTGACGCTTACAATGTGAGTATGGCTCAACCCTAAGGGCAGTTTTTGTACCTGCATGTGTTCATGCTTCATCTTCTGCCGATGTCTGTTTATTCCACATTAACGGTTTCATTCCTAAATGGATTGTGTTGGACTAGGTTTCATTCTGCTGCTTAAAAGTACATGTCCGCTTTGAAGACTACAAGTGGTGGCATAAATGTTTTCATATGTAAATTAAATGTACTGTGCCAAACTGTGCTATGAATTTGCCTGTGCTCTACCATCCTGTGAATTAAGCTGTGCCACACTGTGCTATACTCTGTAGTCCCTGTCCTCAGAGGTAATTTTGGAGAACAGCAAGCTTCCCGATGGGGTGACCATCACGTACCAATCCCACTGTAAGAACGGCCTGGTGGGAGAAGGAGACAACGGGAGGAAGTGTTCCAACATCTCCATTGGGGATGAGGTTGGCATGAGCCCTTTTTTTTGAAGTTCATTCTGTCTTCCTGTTGCTCTCTCTGTCTATCTGTCCCTGTTTGTCTGTCTGTTTGTCTGTCTGGTCTTTCTCTCACATCTGCTTGTGTAAAGTTTTTTGGTGGTGCAGTTTCCTGTGAAGCATGACGCATACTTCAACCACTCAAGCACAGTGCAGATAAGCTTCACTGCTGAAAACCAAGACTTCTGGTAGCTTCCATTGTCAAGCACACAACCTATGAACGGTTCACAGTGATTTGAGAAGTCTATCCTATGTGTTTTTAATTACTCAATGGTCAATTAAGACTTCAGGAGGGCTTCACTTGGAAGCAGTGATTCAAGTCAGCTCAACCACTGATTGATATTTTTTCCAGAGCAGGGGTGTCCAATCCTATCTGAAAAGGGCCAATGTGGGTGCAGGTTTTTGTTTTAGTCCAGCACCAATACACATGATTCTACTCATCAAGGTCTTGACTGAAGCCCATGATTAGTTAATTAGTTGAATCAGGTGTGCGTGTGTGTGGTGTATGTATTGATATGCCAACCCGCTTCTTTCAGGTGTCATTCAAAATCAGCGTCCAAGCACACAAGTGTCCAAAGCAGGGCCAGTCAGAGACTATCAAGATCAAACCCCTCGGCTTCACAGAGGAGGTGGAGATTGTCCTTAACTTCATATGCGAGTGTTCGTGCCAGACCGATGGGGAGAAGGCGAGCCCACTCTGTCACAATGGGAATGGAACATTCGAGTGTGGAGCCTGCAGGTATAGTTTCGCACTTCAGCACACTGTACACCCTCACTGGGCTGCAACAGTGCAGTGCAGTCCCCCAGTTAGCATCTGTATAATCATGTTTCATAGTCTGGCAAGCATCTTTCTGTTTTGCTCTTTCTTACTCATGGGTTTATATTCATGTTTGGCCCTTTTTTCGTGATTGTAGCTTAAAACAAAAACCACAAATCTTTCTGAAAATTAATTAGTATGGAATGTAGTTGGAATTCTGCATCAGAGGTGAGAGGCGATGAGTGTCGGTATGAAATTTGGGCACTTTGTGTAATAAAGCTGGGTATTTATTTGTATTTATCCATGAGTCTCTAGTTTCCCTCACAGACCCCTTCTCTCAATTCTCAGGTGCTATGAAGGGCGCATTGGTAGACAGTGTGAGTGCAGCACTGAGGATGTTAACAGCGATGACCTGGATGCCAACTGCCGGCGGGACAACGGCACCGACATCTGCAGCAACAACGGAGACTGCGTATGTGGGACGTGCGAGTGTAAGACTAGGGAGAACCCGGAGGAGCGCTACAGCGGCATGTTCTGCGAGTGTGATAACTTCAACTGTGACCGCTCCAACAACAAGCTCTGCGGAGGTGAGACCTGCCGTTAACGCACCCCGTCTAACAGAGCAGCCGCAGCCAGGGGGGTATCCTACAAAGCAGGATTACTTAGTTAGCTGGATAACATAACCCGGAACCATCCAAAATCTGGAACAATGACTGAAGTAAAAAGAGCTGTTCCCGGTTTTCCTCAATGCAGCTATCCAGCTAAGTAATCCTGCTTCGTAGTATACCCCCCCTGGTTGAGCTTGGTGGCATTGCAGTTAGGGAACAGATCTTATGTCCAGAAGGTTGGGGGTTCATGTCCTAGGTTGGAGGTTGCTGCTATTCTGCCGTGCAAAGACAAAAGGGCGTAACTTCATCTTTTTCGAAAAAATTTTTTTTTTTTTTTTTCGGAACTATAAAGACCGCTTTATCATGTGGGAGAAAATATTGAGAGTCATTGTGTTGTTTTTTTTTGAGAAAATAGTGGGTTGTCTTTGTTTCTTCTTCAAAAAAAGCTACAGAAGAAGCAGAAGGAGAAGGACGTAACATTTAAGGTTTTTTGCCCTTTGTTTCACGGCACGTTGAAACGTCGTTGTTTTGTTTACGGTAGCTTGTTTTGCTTTTTTTGCTGCTGCGCTAGTCACTGTTTGTGTGGTTTTGCTTTACGGCGTTGTGTTTACTGTTTGTTATAATCTGTTAAAATAGCCACCGATAACACACGCTAAACACTTGAATAAAAGTGAAAGTAATGTTTACTGCGCTTGAAGCTATGGTTTGGTGTTTTGGTATTGTATATATTGTTTATATGGTGTCAGACATTGCATTTCAGATATAGAATGACTGAAACATAGTGAAAAACAATGTGTTTGTTTGTTTGAACCTAGCTAGCCTGTAGCCTTCCTAGCCTTAGCCCCATTGCTCGGAAATAATTGCTCTCGAAAAAAAATGTTAGTGTAAATAAAAGAAAAAAAAAAAGACAAAAAAAAATAAGAAAGAAATATAGATATGAGATAGCATTAAACAAATAAACGTAGCAAAACTTGCTACGCTTAAGCTAACGTTACATAGCTTAAATGAAGAGAACTGAGATGCAACTGCTACTGCAAAAATATGCAAACATCCAGGATCAATCAAACATTGCAGGTGCCTGTCAACACACAACACAAATGACGCTGAACAACACGACTGACTGAATATAACAGCCGGATCACTGAGAATCACTGACTCGAAACACCTAAAGTACACACACACACACACGCACACAACAAGCAGCACACACACGCACACAACCTTAAGCACATAGCACAAAAAAAACAAAAAAACAAATTTAAAGCCAAAACGTTAGCCTACCTTTTATTCAAGTCAAAAATCTCTCTCATCTCTCTCTTCCCATCTACTCTCATCTCATAAAAAATCAAAAGCGACAGCGAGTATCCGTAATCCATAAATCTAGCAAGCATAAAGGACTATAATTATGTTCGAAAAAAAAATAATGCAAAATTTTGTTGCAAAAAATCTATCTATGGTCTGGATTTTCCATGTACATCTCTATGTCATCCAATATCATCCATCCACCATCACATTAATAATACCAATCGCATCCAACCAATCATTCAATTATTTTCCTGTCTGTCATTCTGTCTTTAAATTCATTCTGTCTTCTTTTTTTATATTTATTAGTGACGCCCTTTTTCATAGTACATACACAACTAATAAACATTAAAACTTTTTAAACATATTACACATACAATTTTACTACTTATATTTAACATATAAAACAATTTAATAAGGGGTGGGAAAGAAATTATAAAATTGTTTTGGTGATGTGAGTTAGTAATGCAAAATTCCATGACAAGAAGAGTAATGTAAATGCCTAAAATAAAAATTTAACAAAAATTGGAGATTTAAAAAAATTTCAAATTTTATTTTTTTATCAAATTCACATTATATTTATGAGATTTATTGCATTATATTATTTTTATTTTTATATATGTTTATATAATGAGATTTTTTAGAGATGAAACAAACATTTTTCATTTTATATGTTTTATTAATACTTTTTTTTTGTAATAAATACACAAATAAATTCAACAAAACAATAAGTACAAATCAAACGTCAAACTTAATACAACAATAAAATAATAAAAAAAAAGATAAAAAAGTACATAAAATAAAATAAAAAAAAAAACAACAAAACAACTGCCACATTTAAAAAAAAAAAAAAAAAACTTTTTTACAACTTTTTTCTCAGTTCTACTTTTAGCCATTTTTTCAGTTTTTTTAACTTAGTATTGCTGTTGTCACTATTGTTGTCATGTTCTGAATATTCAATAAAGCAGGTTAGGTACTTTGCTCGAGGGAGCAACAGCAGCAAGATTTCGACCTGCAACCTCAGAGTTACACGGCCTGCTCCTGAACCAACCACTGCACTGCTCTGCTGCTATACAGTTATTCTCTTGAGCACAGTAGCCTAAATTACTTTGAATGTTCAATATAAAATGAGCAAAACATCCGTTAGGAAAGTTAGGTGTTTCTGCTTAGAAGAATAATGTATACATTTGATGTATTGTGTCATATGGGATTTTAGGCATTTTAAAATGGGTTTGACTGCGGAGAGCGTTTGAAAGGTGTTTGTGGTGAGACGAGGGTTTAACCGGTTATTTTGGACGGTTGCAGGGCACGGCCGGTGCGAGTGCCGGGTGTGCATCTGTGACGCCAACTACACGGGCAGCGCCTGTGACTGCTCCCTGGACACCACCACCTGCCTGGCCTCCAACAAGCAGATCTGCAACGGGCGGGGCAACTGCGAGTGTGGCAACTGCAAATGCACTGACCACATGTACCAGGGCTACACCTGTGAGATATGCCCCACCTGCCCCAGTGTCTGCACTCAGTACAAGTGAGTTTGCACAGCCGCATACATCCCTGCACCTTATAACTGACTCCAGGTTTAGGTTTAGAAAATAGAGAACCAAACGCGACAGATAAGGATACAGAAAGCGTATCTAAATATAGATACGCCACAGAAGCGGAATTAATCTGCACTAGTAGAAGGGAAACGGAAAAGCGGGGACAAAACTTCCCCAGCACAAGGCTAACACAAAACAACCTCAAACGGAGGCGGAAATTTGCTTAAACAATTTTAAAAGGCTTAATATCTCTTGTAGAAATGGATCACTAAGTGATGCAGCTTTAAAAATCGCCCAAAGACTAACTCCTATTAATGTATGTAATTAATTAGTTCTAAAATAATAATTTCTAATTTAAATACTTATTAATTGGCCATGCTCAGCCTGTAAAAGGCAAAAAAAAATTCATAATTTGAATTGGTGACAGATAAAACCACATCCTTTTTTTTTTTAAGGCGAAGATCGCTTCAGCTTTCTTTCACAGCCAGTGATAAAATTCCTGCCTTATTCTGGAGTGAGAGTGGTTTCCAGACTGTTTGTCAGAAGGCCAATCTGTGCCTTACATGAGTGTTGTTTAAATGCTGCGCAATGCAATGTTTCCTTCTGCCAAGCCATTTTGACCCCTCAAGCCCAGGAGAACTGGGGTGATTTGAAAGCCTTTCACTGCAGTGCCTGTGGGACTTGTAGTCCACTGTCGGAGGTTGCGTTGTGCTCTACAGTTCAACTCCCTTACAGGGTACCTCTGTGAAATGTAGTACGTTCCACTCCCCCCCCACCAACCAAACTGAGGGTACGCTTGAGTGACTGTGGCGATGGCTGTTCTGTGTAAGCGGTAGCCTCTGTCCCCCGCAGAGAGTGTGTGGAGTGCCGGGTCTTCAGGACGGGGGAGAAGATGTTCACGTGCGTCAGGGACTGCGGCCACTTCAGCCTGATCGAGGTGAAGGACAGGGGCAAGCTGCCCCAGCCCATGCAGGCCTTCTCCCTCGTGCATTGCAAGAAACGCGCTGACAACGACAGCTGGTTCTACTACACCGTCACCATCAAGAACAACAACGAGCAGGAGGTCCATGTGGTGGAGACACTGGAATCAAAAGGAAAAACCAGTATTGTGACCTGTGAGTGGCCTTGGTCAGTTTTGTGGTGTTGAGAGGACCGTCTCTGTCATATAGCCGGAGACTAGCAGCAGCATTCTGCTTCACTCATCCATCTTCCTCCCTGATGCAGTCCTTACATGAGCAGATGTCTGGGCCCAGCCCATATATGCCACACTGCTGTCGTGGATTTTCTCTTAGTCATCAATGGAGACAAAATAATTTTCTTACAACTCAGTGTTCGTCAGGTCAAAATCCAAATTTATTTGATCAAACAGGAGCGACTTGCTCGAATGCTCTAAACAGAGGCTAAGAGAAGTGTCTCACCAGGCAACATTTAACACCAGGTTATATACTCCTTTCACACTCTCAGTACTTTTCCACTCATCCAGGGAGGTGTCCTTGACTCACATAATTCAGATGCTCTGGTCACTTGTCAGTTGACCTCGCCTTATCTCGCGGCGGGGGGAAAGTTAAGACAAAGTTTCAAAAAAGGAATGTGGAAAAATGCACTTTCTTAACTAATGTTTTTACACCATATATGTTCATGTATAAGTACTGAAAATATATTCTTTAATTCAAAGAGCTTTTACGTATCCATAAGTAGACAGGTCAGATTAAAAGGAACACAGTAGCATAGAAGTTATGGTTATATTTGATCTAGTGTATAAAACAAGAATAAGTTTTAATAATAATAAATGCATGACTAACAGTTCAAAATATCAATGTGTGTGTTTTTGAGTATTCCTCTCCATCCACAACACCATGCTCTGACATTCCAATCTGAAACAGAGATGTCCCCCATTTGTCCGAGGCCTGGAGCAGAGAGTCATCTAAGGAATGTAAACATAGTGGCCATTTCTAAGTCGTTGCTAAAGAGGAAAGGTGTCTCTGAATGCGTCTGTGATGGGATGTGGTACAGATGTGACACAGAGAGAAACATGCTCCTTGACACTCCTTGTAAGTGGTAGCCGTTGTACCACTGAACTAAAAACCATCCATCATGGTGATGCTGGCTCATGTTAAAGTAGATGCGTTGTTGAACATGAACCCCCCGAAATGTTCGTCCATGTTGAATGGAATAGCAGTCATTGTGAGACTGCTATATAAGCAATGTGGGGTATGCGAGCAAACCCAGCAAGCTGATTAATTAAAAGTTTCTGCATATTGATAACAAAATGACATAAGTATTATGCTGTTCTCGCCTGGAGCGGTTATTATTTTTATTTTTTCACCGCTGGACCATGACGAGAAGACTCAGGAGCAATGCGGCTCCCACGTAATGAGGTGGGACCCACGAGTATGATGACCCGCCTCATTCTTCCACAGGGGCGATGACCCTTCAGCAATGGGAGGCGTGAACCCACGTTGAGAGACCCGCACTGCGGTGTCGGAAACCAGGAGGACTGGTTTGATATGCGGACAGGAGGACACCTTGGTTGATGCCTATGCTTGTGTGTGAGATCCTTTATCACCACCCAATCACCTGGTTGTATGGTGTGTAGAGGCACGGTCACTGGGGAAGGCAAAGTTGCATTTACCTCTGCTAAAACAGACTTAGAAATTTGATTAAGTTGTTTACAATAATCAATCGTTACATCATCCAGGTTCCTCAGCGTGAGCCCTGCTTGGGGGTATAAGACATTAGGCATTCGCATCCTTCTGCCAATAAGCACCTCATGAAGGGACAGTCTCGTGGCTTGGTGTTTTCTTCCCCTAATGCTCATAAGTACAAGGGGAAGTGCGGTTACCCAATCTAATTTTGTTTCTGCCATTACCTGAGTTAACTTGGTTTTGATCGTCTGATTCATTCGCTCCACTGCACCCCCACTCGAGGGGTGGTAGGCACAATGAGTCAGTTAGGTTATTCCCAAATTGGAGCTTAGATTTAGAATTATCTCATTTATGAAATGGGTTCCGTTATCAGAGGATAGTCTAGACAGAATGCCAAACCTTGGTAATATTTCTCTCATGAGGGCCTTACCACTGGTAGCATGGTCGCATTTCTGCAAGGGACACAATCACCAGACAATATCTTTAACCTCTGCATGGACTTAATTCCACAAAATCCATCATTAGATAAGAGTATGGCTCCTCAGCGACAGGCTGTCCCACTGCTCCCGCGCTGTAAACAGAACACACACTTGTCACAGAATAACTGCGCAATGGCTGAAAACCCTGGTGCATACCGGTAAGCTTTCACTATATCTAACATACACGGTTTTGACGTATGGTCAACACCATGAGTCATTTTTGTAATAAAATCATATGTACATGCAGGCAACACAGGTTTTTCTTCAGGTGAGACTGAGAACCATAGCCCGTCCGGGTGGGGTGCGCATCAATGCTTCTTCCATTGGGTTTGTTCCTGTTGTCCTGTAGATTCCTGCAACAACTTCAACTCATTTTTATCAAACAAATTAATTATTTACATTATTTAGATGAATTTACAACACCGGGGCATCGGAGAAGAGTGCTGCAGTTTTTGCTGCCTGATCAGCACGAGCGTTTCCTTTTGAGACATCATCTTGAATTTTTGTATGTGCCTGGCATTTACACACCGCTATTTCTTTGGGTAGGAGTAATACTTCTAATAGATTTGTGACTAGTCTATAGTGAGACACACGTTTACCCCCTGAGGTTATGAAACCTCGTTCTTTCCATAAAGCTCAAAAATTATGCATCACTCCAAAAGCATATCTGAAATCGGTGTAAATGGTCACCCTTTTCCCTTTAGCCAAATAGCATGCTCTTGTGAGCGCAAATAACTCACATGCTTGTGCAGAGAAATGTGAGGGCAACTGCTCATTTTCAAAAATTTGATGCTCATTACATACCGAATAGGCAGCTCGAGGAGCTCTTTTTGTGGGGTGTCTCATGGCTGATCTGTCAACAAAAACTACAATCTCTGGGTTAGCGAGAGGCACACCAGTTAAATAAATGCGGGATTTTAACACTGTTTCCACAATATGTTCACAGGAATGCGGTTCTCCTTCTGTGGGAAGGAAAGAAGCAGGATTAAGAGTGGTGCACCTCTTCAGGGTAATATGAGGCAGAGCTAGTAACACCCTATGCCAATGCAGTAGCCTGGCAGGAGTTAGGTGTGCTGTTTTAGCCTATAATAACAGAGCATGAACAGCATGGGGGATGTAGACAGTCAGGGGAGAGTATACTACTATGTCATGTACTGATAATACAGCTTCTGTTGCAGCTGCTACAGCTCGCAGTCCTCTAGCTACAGAGTCAAGTTTTCTTGAGCAATATCCAATTGGTTTATACTTTAGCCATGTTAAAGACATGTTAAGACAGCTGTCATATACATCCATTCTTTTCATCGACAAATCATTCAAAAGGTTTTTTGTAATCGGGTATTCTTAAACATGGAGTGTTTATCAAAGCCAATTTTATTCCCTTAAATGCAATTTCAGCTTCTGTTATCCAATTAATTTTTTATTTGGACCCATGGGTAATTTCACCTAATGGCTGGACAATCACAGAGAAGTCTACTATCCAGCTTCGGCGATAGCCAACCAATCCTAAGAATGACATCATTAGTTTTTTTGTTTTTGGCCTCGGGCACTCCAAAATCCCTTCTACCCGTTCCGAAGCTAATCTCCATCCCTAATGACTGATACCATGTCCTAGGTATCTTACTTCAGGTTTCCATAACTGCTATTTCTTTAATGACACCTTATGACCTTGCCCAGCAAGAAAGGAAAGCAGCAGAAGCGTGTCTTCTTTGCAAGCATTTTCAGAGGGAGAGCATATCAGTAAATCCTCTACATATTGTACTAAGTTACTTCCATATTTAAAACTAAACCCTTTTAAATTTTCACTTAAACATGCGGAAAACAAAGCAGGAGACTTGGTATAGCCCTGCGGCATGCGAGTCCAAGTCCATCTTTTCCCTCTAAAAGTGAACGCGAACCAGTGCTGACTAGATTCTGCTACTGGTATACTAAAAAATTAATTAGCTAAATGTATTACAGAGAAATAAGTAAATGCAGATGGGCATGCAGACAGGATAGTAGTTGGATTAGGGACCACTGGGGCTCTGGGTTGTACAGCTGCATTTATGGCTCTCAAATCTAGTAGAAATCAATAAGTTCTATCTGCTTTCTTTACTGGAAAAATAGGGGTGTTACAAGGTGGATCAGGACACGGCACAATAATTCCTCACAGCTTTTTCCAGGCATCCCCTGAACTCACCGCAGCACCATGTTTTGGTTCTGGGAGGCTCTTTACGATGTCCGTCAGTTCCTGCACTGTGTAGGTAGACATACACAGGCTGATTTCACTCAGGCCCAGGATACTGGATCATTGGCATAGTCACTGCTGGTCCCGTTGGAGTTCCTTTGGATAGAAGCGCCGCGGATCCCCACGATGGTGTCTGAGGATCCGCAATTGTCTTCCCATATTGTACTCCAGACCACATGCCAAGACTGCTGCAGGCAGGTGCTTCGTTTTCTCTGCCTCCTCCAGTTGCATTCTTCTAACGCCGTCTTTAATGTCCTCCATGTCAGGATACTTGAGATTGGGCTTAGGCTGTTTCTTTTCCTTGGGTCAGACAACACGATCGGGCAGGCACACAGCGGCTCGGGCTGCAGGGGGTTTGGCTGGTGCGGCTGCTTCCTGCTGATCATCTGCAGGAGGGTGAGGCTCGGTAACAACAACAGGTGCGACAACATACAGGGGAGGGAGCGGTTCTAAGTCCCTATCCTTCATAAATGTACTTCTCCCTACATCCTGCTCTCTTTCTACCACTACCTGCGCCATTTGCGATCTGGGCCCGTTCTTTTGTCGCGCATCAGCTTCTGCTTGCCATCTATTATTCTGAACCCAGTCTATGTTTATTCACTTTTTCTTTTTTATTTCATAATAAAATTTTGTCTTTCTTTTGCTTCTAACAATGCTCTGTTTTCTATTAATAATGTTACACTAAGTGTACCCGTGAGTGGAAAATGCCCCTCAGTCACTTTGTGCCATAGCGGTACCTGATTCACGCTTGCAGGTCCCCATTTGTCCCATACAGGTGCAGCTCAAAAAATTAGAATATCGTGAAAAAGTTCAATATTTTTTGTCACTCATTTCAGAAAGTGAAAACTATATATATTATATAGATTCATTACACATAGAGTGAAATATTTCAAGCCTTTATTTCTTGTAATTTTGATGATTATGGCTTACAGCTAATGAAACCCAAAATTCAGTGTCTCAGAAAATTAGAATATTTTGCTTTAACATATTTTTAAAGTATCATATTTCATATTTGGTCGCATATCCTTTGCATGCTGTTACTTCCTGAAGTCTGTGACCAATCAACATCAAAAGACTCTCGATATCTTATTTTCAGATACTGTTACAAGCGATACTATAACCTCTCTGCATTTGAACTGATCTCTATGGGAATTGGGGGGTGAGACTAGATTCAGCTGTAAATTACACTGGTACAGTATGGAACACATGGCTGGCTAAATGGCTGTAAGTCATCAAGGGTCTGAGCTATCGAATGAGCCACAAACCATCACTCTGTTGCCAGATATGGAGTAGATGTGGATGGATCACTGCAAGGGTTATTTCTCCTGACTCATTTTCCTATAGATCTCTATGGGGAAAGAAGTCAGGAGAAACAACCCTTAAAGGGATCCATCCACATCTACTCCATATCTGGCCGCAGAGTGATGGTTTGGGGCTCGTTTGATAGTTTGGGGCTCGTTTGATACCTTAGAGCAGAGGTAGCCAACATGGTGCCCGCGGGCACCTGGTAGCCCGCAGGGACCACGTGAGTCACCCGCGAGGCATGTTCTAAAAATAGCACTAATCACCATGGAGATCTGTCTAAATAAAAATTGTATTTAATTGTGTTGTTGTTCTTTTTAAATCAAAAGCGCTTGCATTAATATAGATTTGAAAATGACAATATATAATATAAAATTTTAAAAACAAAAATGTTTGTTTCTGAAGTCAAAGAATAATGTGTGCGCAAGACAAACAGCCATTGCTCAGACAAGGAAGCGGGCGCAGCTACGTTGGGGAGCAAGATGTGGTTTTTACCCCCAAAATAAAGAAAACATGGCAGAAAAGCGAAATAAAACATACTATTTTCACAATGATAGGGAGGAAGAGTTCTTTTTTACGACAGTGAAAGAAAAATGTTTGTGTCTCATTTGCGGGGCGACTTTGGCGACGGCAAAGCGGCACTCTTTTTTCTCTCTTTCGTGTGTCATCATCAGATGTCCAGATCAGTAGCGTACAGCCACTCCCTCGTCTCAGGACCCACATCGAAGAGGCCGGCCTCCGAGGGTGGTTTATACAGGGGACAGATGGTGATTATGTGGTCAGCGGTCTGCTCCGGCTCCCCACACTCACACGCTGCTCCGTCCGCCAGGCCCCACTTTCGCATGGATGCTTTGAAGCGTCCGACCCCAGTTCGCAGGCGGTTCAGCAGTGTCCATTGCCGGCGTGGCAGTTCCTCTCCTTTGATGCCGCCTCCTGGGTCCTGGATGTAACAGTGGACGCGTGTTGGCCCGGCTGACTCCCACTCCTGCTTCCAGGCTGCCGCCAGCCATGCCTCTGTAGACAGGTCCTCAGGAATGGACCTGAGCAGGTCTTGTGCCGCCTTGCTGTACGGGTGGCGGGACTTGAGTCTATTTGGAGGCAGCACTGTTGAGGTTGTACTGTGCAGGATGTGCCAATGATGTCTCTGGGCTTTCCTTGCTAGGGCGAAGGTAGCAGCCTCTCGCCGGAGGCCGGCCGGGGCAATTCCCGCTAGTACTGGCAGGTGGAAAACGGGGGTGGGCTTCAGGCAGCCAGTTATGGTCCGAAGAGCGTTGTTTATGGCATCGTCGACTTTCCTGGCATGTGGGCTTCTGCACCAGACTGGGGCACAGTATTCAGCTGTGGAGAAGACCAGGGCTTGTGTGGCGATTCGAAGCACATTGGCGGATGCTCCCCAGCTAGTACCGGCGAGACGTCGAATTAGTGAGACCCTTGATGATACTTTGGTCGTCACTTCTTCAAGATGTTGTTTGAAGGAGAGTGTCCTATCCAGACGTACGCCAAGGTACCGTGGGTCTTGCTGGAACTCCAGTCGGTTGTTGTTGACAAGTACATCAAGTTCCCTTCTTGCTTCCCTGTTGTTGAGGTGGTAAGCTGCTGACTCCGTCTTGCCAAATCTGAGCTGTAGGCGCCACTTGCACAGGTAGGCTCCCAGGATTCCCATATCCTGGTTTAGGCCGGCTTCCATCGCCTCCCATGTTGGTCGTCGCATCATGATGGCCAGGTCATCAGCGTAGCCATATTTCCGGGATGTTGTCTCCGGTGTGTCGTGGATGTATATATTAAACAACATTGGTGCGAGGACAGACCCCTGTGGGACGCCATTCCTCAGCCTCCTGAGCCTGCTGCATTGTCCATCACTGGTCTTTAAGGTGAAGCTGCGGTTGGTAAGCATCTCCATGATGAACTTCACCATATGCTGATCAGGGATGGTCTTTAGGAGCTTTAGGTGGAGTCCACGGTGCCAGACGGTGTCATAGGCAGCTGTTAGATCAAGCAACACTACTCCAGCCTTCTCTTTTTGCTGAAAGCTGTCCTCAATGTCTTGTGTGAGTAGTGTCACCTGGTCGACCGTTGACCGTCCCCGACGGAAACCGGCCTGTTCCCGTGGGAGTTGTGGGTCCACTACTGGCTCGATGCGGCTATGGATCATTCTCTCCAAGATCTTGAATGGGACGCAGAGCAGTGATATGGGTCTATAGGACTTAGGGTCCTCAGCAGGTTTGTTTGGCTTTGGAAGGGCTATGACAGCAGCACGGTGCCAGATATTTGGGAGCTTGGATCTCCGGAAGCATGCGGAGTAGAACAGGCAGAGCCATGCAGATGTATTTGCGCTCTGGTGAGTCACAAACTCAGGGTGGATGTAATCATGGCCTGGTGCCTTCCCTTGTTTGACTTTCCTTATGGCTGCCTGGAGCTCAGCTGTTGTGAAGTCTCCTGACAGGTTAGCATCCACACTGGCTGCTCTACACAGGGAGGATACCTCGTGGGATGTTGTGCGGGCAAAGTTTTTATCTGCGCCTGGGAAGCAGCCGTTCTTAAGGAGCTGGGACGCGATGGCATTTGCTGTTACTGGGCACTTGGGGGCCGATGGTGTTCTGCCTGTCAGCTGATTGATTGTCCACCATGCCTTGCGGCTAGAGTGGGTGAAATCGATTGACTCCACGACTTCGGTCCACCTTGACCTTCGGGTGGCGTCCAGCTTTTGCAGGAGTGTGATTGCAGACTCATCGACTTCTTCCCTGGAGCTTGCCTGCTGGTGGACATGCAGGAGGTGGCTACACTCTTCATCCCAGCCCGGGATGTAGTTTGCGTTAAAGCCACGGGGATGGTTTTCCTTGCTGCCCCAAGGAGTACTTCGCAGTAGGCTGCATACCCGGCGTCCACATCAGCAGAATCTGGGTCTAGGAGGCAGGCTGATTTTCTTTCTGTCTCCTCGGTGAATGACTGCCAGTTTGCCTTTTGGAAGTTCCATCTCTTGACGGGTTTCCCTGCTACTGGCTGCACCAGAGACGGAACCTTGATGATGGACGGCCGATGGTGTGAGCGGGGGAACCTTTCCAGGACTCTTCTCTCCGGCTTTTGGGCTGTGTGGCACACAGCGAAGGCCAGGTCTGGGTTGGTGTGGGTATTCCACCGTGCGGAAAAGAAACTTGGGGGTTCTTTCGGGTCAAACAGCAGCAAGGCATTGGCGCTGGAGGCCCATTGCCTTAATGTCTCTCCGTTTGGTGTTGTATGGCTGTAACCCCAATCTGTGTGTTGGCAGTTGAAGTCCCCTGCATAGATGGCCGGTGCAGGTGCCAGTGGGAGTGATGCCATGGTCAGCGTTGATGGTGGGGGCTTGTAAACATTGACAACCGATGTGGCCTGCACTTTAGTAGACAGCCACTCGATGCTCGAGCCTGGTGGAGATTGGCCAGTGGCTGTCCAGCTAAGGTCATTCCTGACAAAGGTTGCAAGTCCATGCTGTTTGCTGTGGGTGGATCCAGCAAGTTGGAATCCGGGCAGTTTCAGGATGTTATCACTGTCACAGTGTGTCTCCTGAAGGAGGACGGCTGCTACTTTGTGGGAGTCAGCGAGGTAGTGGGTGACTTCCAGTTTGGCGGTGGTGAGGCCCTCTACATTAATCTGGAGCACTGACAGAACCTGGTGCTCGATGGTCGGGATGGCCGCCCGTCCTGGCGTGGACGTACGGTGTCCCCTCAGCCTCTTGCATCTCGGTCTGCCAGCTGGGTGATGGCTGGTTGGCGACATTAGTTTCACAAGCTGGTCTTGCACCATTTCTTGCTACTCATGAAGGAGGCCACGGGAAGGCTGTCGTCATCTCCTCCAAAAAAAAAAGCGAAATAAAACATACTATTTTCACAATGATAGGGAGGAAGAGTTCTTTTTTACGACAGTGAAAGAAAAATGTTTGTGTCTCATTTGCGGGGCGACTTTGGCGACGGCAAAGCGGCACAACGTGGAGAGACACTTCAGTACGTGTCACCAAAGCTTCCATGCTAACTACCCACCCGGTAGCGCACTACGGACAGAAAAAGCCCGTGACTAAAAAATGTTCGAAGTGATCATTTGTACAAAAATATAACGTGTGATTTTGAACAAAATGCTACAAATTTGCTTATTCATACAAAACTGTCAAGAAAGATATTTACAAAAATATCAGAGATGTGATAACTCTTTCAAATGTTGAAACAGATTAACAGAAATAAATACTGTTGCGTGTTTAAATACATCTGTGTTTCCTACCATGTGAAATCATTGTTAATAATTATTGTGAGGAATAATTCCCATTGACGTGATTAATATTTTGGTGTTTGGGTTTGAAAGGCACAATCATCATGTGTTAATATCCCTCACCAGAAAAGGGCATTGTTGTCTAATAAAGTATTAAACAGGGTAATACAAGGAAGTAATAATATCTAAGTCTCTTCACATATATTATTATTAAAAGGTGATCTGTGCAACTTTCTTATTCAGGAAGTTTGTATCAAACAAGTAGCCCTCTGTACTACTCAGTACCCTTTAAGTAGCTCTCAGTTTCAAAAAGGTTGGTGACCCCTGCCTTAGAGTCTAAGGTATCAAACGAGCCCCAAACCATCACTCTGCGGCCAGATATGGAGTAGATGTGGATGGATCCCTTTAAGGGTTGTTTCTCCTGACTTCTTTCCCCATAGAGATCTATAGGAAAATGAGTCAGGAGAAATAACCCTTGCAGTGATCCATCCACATCTACTCCATATCCAACAGAGTGATGGTTTGTGGCTCGTTCGATAGCTCAGACCATTGATGACTTACAGCCATTTCGTCAGTCATGTGTTCCATACTGTACCAGCGTAATTTACAGCTGAATCTAGTCTTACCCCCAAATTCTCATAGAGATCAGTTCAAATGCAGAGAGATTATAGTATTGCTTGTAACAGTACCTGAAAATAAGATATTGAGAGTCTTTTGATGTTGATTGGTCACAGACTTCAGGAAGTAACAGCATGCAAAGGATATGCGACCAAATATTAAATATGATACTTTAAAAATATGTTAAAGAAAAAATATTCTAATTTTCTGAGACACTAAATTTTGGGTTTCATTAGCTGTAAGCCATAATCATCAAAATTACAAGAAATAAAGGCTTGAAATATTTCACTCTACGTGTAATGAATCTATATAATAAATGAGTTTCACTTTCTGAAATGAGTGACAAAAAATATCGAACTTTTTCACGATATTCAAATTTTTTGAGCTGCACCTGTATTACCTTGATCGGTCCTGTGACTGAATTTGGTACCTACATTTCAGGTTGTATGTTTTCGACCGAATTCCCCATTTCTCCCGTCATTCTTTTCTGGAAAAAAAAAAAAAATGTATTTAGGAGGGCCGTACTTTTCACCTCTTTCTAAGGAGAAGACACTTAATTTCTTGATATTCTTAATTCCTTATAACTTATAATATATATAATATAATAACTTATAATATCACAAGGAGGGACCTTTCACCTCCTTTCAGCTAGCTATTATATAATAATATAATATCATGGGGAAGACACACTTAACCCCTGTTAATCAGAGAAGACACACTTAACTCTGATCCTGAGCAGGAAAGACACACTTAACACCTTTTAATCAGAGAAGACATACTTAACTCTTTAATATCACAGGGTAGACACACTTAACCTTTTTAATCAGAGAAGACACACTTAACTCTTTAATGTCACAGGGAAAACACACTTAACCCCTGTTAATCAGAGAAAACACACTTAACTCTGATCCTGAGCGGGGAAGACACACTTAACCCCTGTTAATCAGAGAAGACACACTTAACCCTTTAATATCACAGGGAAGACACACTTAACCCATGTTAATCAGAGAAGACACACTTAACTCTGATCCTGAGCGGGGAAGACACACTTAACCCCTGTTAATCAGAGAAGACACACTTAACCCTTTAATATCACAGGGAAGACACACTTAACCCATGTTAATCAGAGAAGACACACTTAACTCTGATCCTGAGAGGGGAAGACACACTTAACCCCTTTTAATCAGAGAAGACACACTTAACTATTTAATGTCACAGGGAAAACACACTTAACCCCTGTTAATCAGAGAAGACACACTTAACTCTGATCCTGAGAGGGGAAGACACACTTAACCCCTTTTAATCAGAGAAGACACACTTAACTATTTAATGTCACAGGGAAAACACACTTAACCCCTGTTAATCAGAGAAGACACACTTAACTCTGATCCTGAGTGGGGAAGACACACTTAACCCCTTTTAATCAGAGAAGAAGCACTTTTATGTCCTTTACTATAGTTTAGTTATTGTTAGCACAACTAATAATTTTTCTATCACACTGCCAAGAGCAACAAGAGTCCATTTGAGGAGGAGAAATGTGGCTTCTGTTCTTTTTCTGTTTATATCTCATGTGATACCCCCCCCCCCATTTTTTTTTTTCAGGTACAGATTAACCATTTTAATCATCTATGCTATTATTCCAAATTCAAAAGGACATGTGTATTACAGTGCTCTCGGACTCTTGGCTTTACTGCAGGAACCCGCTAAGTTCTGAAAAGCGCAGGTAGAAAAATGTGACGATCAGAACATGGTTTACATTCGGACACACAGCAAAGTAAAAAAATTTCAAGAAGCATTGCTTTAAAGGCACTGGTGTCCAATTCCTGTGTGTTGACTTAAAGTAGCCACAGGGGGGCAGAACAACAGAACATCTCGTTGTATTAGCAGTGCATACTGCATAAAAAAAAGAATGAAAATGGGACACAAATGGACTGATATTTGATATTATGTATCTGGAGTTCACTTTTACTACAGTTAGCGAATGCTTTAACATTTACAATTTCTGAAAAATTTAAATTCCAAATAAGAAAAAAAACTTTGGGAACACAGTATGAGACTTTTGCTGAGACAGCAAGAAACTGATTTTACAATAGTAAGTACCCTACAACGTAACATTGTGTCCTGTTAGATACAAGTAGTTGTAGTTTTTGTGTAATTAAATAGGTATATGGGCGATCTAATGTAATGTGGAACCAACGACTATGTTGTTGCAGGAGCTAAAAAAAACTTTATTTTCCGTAGAGAATTGATTACAGACACGGTCTTACTGAAAGGGTGGGAGCCGTTGATTCCATTTTAGGTGCTTCAAAAGAAATGCACTGAATTGTGTGGGAAACAGTTAACCTTGTCTGTACAACAGAGTGAAGAGGGACGGAAATCACATTTAGAGATTTGTGGCTTCTCTCCTTTCTATTCCCTTTTTTCTCCCTCCCTTTCATTTGTCAGAGAAAGTAAGAAAGTTCACCACAGCCTCCACATAAATTCCACAGACAAATAAACTACAAGCAAGGCTGAAATATTTTCACAACTGAAAAACAAACCCCTTACAGCCTTTCTCTCTGCTCACTATTGGCAGAGTAATTTCAGTACTTTTTGCTTTGTTTAAACAACATGACGTGTCCAGTTCACAAGGTTGTGTACAACACAGATAACATCCGGCAATAATAATGATTGATTTACTTACTTACTATAGCAGTACTTTATAGCTGATTTGGAAAACATGATAAAGTGGTGTTCTGGGTCTACTGTACTTGGTTAATGATTACAGATAATTTGTTTTGTATGAAGCCAAAGGAAGGTGCAGAGGTGATCCCTGTTCAGATTTAAGAGTGAGGAAGATTAGAAAGAAGAAATCTCCAGTGGTGTCCTTAAGAAACATTCCCCAAAACCCAATAGGCCGGTAATTAGCCTACTGTAACAACAAAGCTGAATTCTAGAAATCCAAAGAGAGCGCACATCCACGCACGCACACACACACACACACACACACACACACACACACACACACACAAACAAATAAGCAAGCACTATTTACAGGTTATTATAAGTAATATTTTTTGATGGGAAAAGATTAAGTAAATGCACTGGGTGGCCATTCAATCCATATTGTCTACAGTACATGCAACCCATCCAATGAGTCAATGAGTGATTTTGTTCAGTATCCAGAAATGAACAAAAAGAAATTCTGCAGAAAAATGAATGTAAATCATCGAGACATCTGTTACATTTATGAGTAACAAAGCGTCTTGCCAGTTAGTTTCAACTGCTTTACACTACAATCCAGTAAATTATTATTTTAAGATAGTAAGTTACTTAAGTTACCTACTGGGGTAGTGGGATAGAGATATCCTCTATCAATAGGAGAAGTAAGGCCTCCTTCCTTCTGCTAGCCTGCGGGACACCTCCAGGGCAGGGGTGGAGTACCCGCTTAGCCCCCCGATCAGGGTAACGTGAAGTCATGGGAGCAGGTGATGGATGATTTGGTGAGGCAGCAGACGTGCAGTGTCGGTTATGGCTCACACTTCCGACGCTAGGCAGAGTATCCAAATTTTTTTGGACAATGGCTAGGGTTACCGCCTTGGTAAGGTACTGCCTCGGAAAGAAAGACACAAGACCCTACTTTCTTAAATTATGTCCCCAAAAACCCTTGAAAAAAATCATGAAAACCAGGAAAAAGAAAGACTGATATAGGTACTGACAGCGAGACCCCCAGGCTGCGCGGTACCTTACATGCTACTGGGGAAGAGCTGAAGGCCAGCGGGAGTACTTCCTCAGCTGATGAAGGTCAAAATAATGTCATATAATGTAATGTAATGTAATGTAATGTAAAAGCCCGACTTTGCGAAGATGGGAAAGAGAAGCTGTAGGCTAAAAAAGAAAATCAGGATGGCTACATGGAATGTCAGATCAATGGGAGTAGGTAAATTTAAAATGATAACTTCTGAAGTAAAAAGGTACAATATCAGTGTATTAGGCATAGCTGAGCATAGATGGGCAGGTAAAGGACATTTCAGACCAGAAGATGGAGGTATAATTATGTACTCAGGAAGAACAAAAGGGGGCCTTTACAGCGTAGCTATATACCCGAATAAAGAAACCGAGAAAGCTCTCTTAGGATATCATCCAATAAATGAGCACATGATGTCAATTCGTTTGAAGGGAAGCCAAAGGAATATTACAGTCATTCAAGTGTATGCACCAACGAGCCAAGCAGACGACGAAGGTATTGACAAGTTTTACTCAGAACTACAGTCAATTATAGATGTTGTGAATAAAAGGGATGTTTTAATAGTTAATAGTTAAACTTCAACGCCAAAATCGGTATAAAGACAGGAAATGCACACACAAAATGCATAGGATCATATGGTCTTGGAGAAAGGAATGTAAGAGGAGATCAATTGGAAGAATTTGTAATAGAGAACGACCTTGCAATAACCAACACATTTTCTCAGCACCCAAAAAGAAGACTCATGGACCTCGCCAAATGGTAGCATCAGAAATCAAATTGATTTCATACTTATACATCAAAAATGGAGAACATCTGTAGGAAATGCAAAAACATTACCAGTTGCTGATTGTGGAAGTGACCCTGAGATGTTATCTATAACGTTAAAGCTGAAAGTTGCGAGATTAAAACATAAACCTTTTCCTGTGCGCTTTGATTTAAGCAACATAAATTAAGTATATTCCATAGAGGTGAAAAATAGATTCGCTACACTTTTGCAAGATATTGATGAAAAAGAACTGGATGAGACATCCGAAAGTGCAAAAAAAATTTTTTTAGAGACTGCCAAAAAACATACACCTAAAAAAAAAAAGAAGAAGCAGCCATGGATGGCACAAACAACACTTAAGATAATAGAGGAAAGAAGATGTTTGAAAGGCATAAAAGACGTGACAAGTAAAAAACGGTATGCAGATCTGTGTAAAGAAATAAAAACGTCATGTAGGGAGGATAAGAAGAGATATATTGAAGAGGAAGTGTAATAATATTGAAGAACATCAAACTAGAAACAACTCACAAGCTATGTTTCAAGAAATAAACTCAATGACCAGATCTTTCCAACCACAACTAAGAGTAATTAATGACAAGAATGGTAATATTCTGACTGAAAGTGAACAAATTATGTCCAGATGGAAAGAATACTGCGAAGAGGTGTACAAATGCAATGACATCATGGAGGATTTAGAAATGGGAGAAAAGGTAGACTCACAAAGCCGAGAACCATTGAAAGACGAGGTGGAATGGGCAATTAAGAACTTAATAGAAGGTAAAAAACCAGGATACGACTCTATCGCAGCTGAAATGATAAAAGCAAGCGAGAAAGAAGTGATTGATGTGTACCATCATCTATGTAAAAGAATCTGGCATACAGGAAAATGGCCACTAGATTGGAAAAGAGCAGTTTTCATCCCCTTGCCTAAAAAAGGAGATCTTAGAGAGTGTTCCAATTATCGCACAATATCTCTCATGAGTCATGCAAGCAAGATACTCTTGAAGATTATTCAAAAAAGAATGGAAAGGAAGATTGAAGAAGAAATTAGCATTACCCAGGCTGGTTTTAGGAGAAATTCTGGCACTTGAGATCATATATTCAATTTGATAATGATAATTCAGAAATGCAGAAAATTCTATCAAAAGTATTTGATAGAAAAAAAAAAAGGGATTCCCTGGGCAGGAAATGAGCTTGATCAGGGAATTGTACAGGGGACACCAATCGGCAATTCACACAAATTGCGGCACCATGAAGTGGTTTCCCATAGAAAGAGTAGTGAGACAGGGATGCATACTGTCGCCATACCTATTCAACATCTACACTGAATCAATCATGCGGGATGTAGAAGAAGATGGAAGTAGAAACATGTTTGAAGAACTGAACATACATGGACACAAGATCAAGGATCTTCGATATGCAGACGACACAGTGTTGCTGTCTCACTCAGTAAACAGGTTGTGTATGCAGACGACACAGTGTTGCTGTCTCACTCAGTAAACAGGTTGTGTATGCAGACGACACAGTGTTGCTGTCTCACTCGGTAAACGGCTTGTCTAATATAATATCATCAGTAAAAGCCCACAGTGAAAAGAAAAGCCTGTACTTGAATGCCAAAAAGACAAAAATAATTAAAATTGACAAATCGAAGGACAACCCAAACATTCAAATAAATGGTTACGTTTTGGAAAATGTCTCTAAATATGAATATCTGGGAGCTACGATGACAGGTAATGCTGATGGATCAGCAGAAATCAGGAAAAGACTAGCTATCGCATCCAACAAATTTGGGAAAATGAAAAATTTGTGGAACAAAGATACTCAAACAAAATTAAAGATTTTAAATGCCTAGTAATGTTATTTTCTGAGTCTGTTTTGTATTTCTGTCATGTTTAGTATTGTCACAGTTTATGAAGCATACATTTTTCCATGTTTTTCCGCAGCCTTGCGTTCATACTGCTTCTCTCTCTTGCTGTCACTCACGCTTCCCTTATTGTTTCATTCTCCCATGTCTATTTACTAATCTACTAATGTTAGATCAGGATTGGGTAATACTAACTCTCTAACCATGTGTTCATGTTACCTTACGTTTCTCGTGCATGTAATTTACTAATTTACTAACGCTAGGTCAGGATAGGTTTATTACTAACGAGTACTAATTATCTTGTTATCTTGTCAACCCTCCACACCTGATTTCTTTTCGCATGCTGTTCTCAAGCTAAGTGTTTGCACCTGTCTACACATGCATTTATACCAGTAGTCTTAGTCACTTGTCGCGAGTTCGTCACACTAAAATTATTATAGCCTTGTCGTTCTGCCTGTCGTGTTCTAGTCGTCCCAGTTATTTGTATCTTCCGAGTTTTTGTTTCGTTTGTTCCGAGTTTTCGTTTGGTGTCTGATTGATCTTCTGGTATTGACCTTCTCTTTTTGGATTTGGATTTTGTACTGTTTATTGAACATTAAACTTTGGTTTTTTGGTACCCCTGCCTGCTATTGGGTCCCTACATTCCACCGATCGTAACAAGTAAGTCTGAACAGGAAATGCCATGGTTTGGCTAAAGTCGATGCAAAACTGCCGCTGGGAATGTCAGTGTTTAAAGTCTAAATATGTTTTGGTGTGCACTGATTAACAATATCATTCCGAAACCTTCAACTGTACTGGTCTCTTGAGAAATTATGTGGACCTCTTTTCTAGGCTTTTTTTTTTGCTATTCTCCTCTGTTGCATAGAAGTCAGAAAACCGATGTTCAAAACGCTCTGCAACATGTGGGGGAAACCCCTCACAGTTCTCCAACTGAAGACTATGCTCCGGTCTCTCAGAAACGGCACAAATCTGAGGAGTCATTTTCCATCACCACAATGGGTTTCATTTTTTTATCCAACTAATTGTGGTTGTAATGATCACAGTCATGGTCTCACACTGTTCTGTGCATCATAGACATTGCTGAGAACTGCATCAAATTATGAAGAGAACTGTGGTTGAACCTAATAAAATACAAACCCCAATTCTAAAAAAGTTGTATTGTACTATGCATGTAAAAGCAGAAAGCAGTGATTTGTAAAACTCTTTTCCATATATTTAATTGAAAACAGTACAAAGAAAAGATATTTAATGTTTTACCTTATCAACAGTATTGATCTTATTGAAATCTACACTAATTCCGAATTTGATGCCTGCAACACATTCCAAAAAAGTTGGCACAGGGGGGGAAAAAAGACTGGGAAGTTAAAAAAACACCTGTTTGGAACATTCCACAGGTTAACATGTGATGCTATCATGACTGGGTATAAAAGTACATCAAAAGACTTGATATCTTATTTTCATGTACTCTTACAAGCGATACTATAACCTCTCTGCATTTGAATGGATCGCAATGGGAATTAGGGGGTAGGACTAGATTAAGCTGTAAATTACACAAGAATAGTATGGAACACATGGTTGGCGAAATGGCTAAGTCATCAAGGGTCTGAGGTATCAAACAAGCCACAAACGAGTGATGAACAGTATTAGAACATTACCAATCCACAAGCTCCAGTTGGCTCTGGTACCGCTCAGCCTAGAATGTCTTGCTTCTGCCTATAGTTCTAATTTCAAAAGTGAAAGATGGAGTTTTGGAAATACTTTACAAAAACCACAAACAAACAATACAAGTAGGCTATACCCTACTTGTATCCACGTAGTTCTAAATGCTTGAACTCCCCGGATGGCTGGAGTACAAAGAGATCTGAGTCCCTGCCCCCCAACTCGATTCGCCTCAACACTACCCTGCACAAAAAGAATGGGTGAAGTGGATTGGGCTTCAGGTTTTATGAATGTCACGGTGCTAACCTGAAGGGTGTGGTATGCAGGTGTGGGCAGGATGTCATGTATGTGCATGTGAAATGACCAACCATGTACCCATAATACCCTACAGCAGCAAGAGAGGTGCCCCTACTCCAGGGAGAATACTTCAGCTTAAAGGGTGGTTAGCAGATTTAAGGCAAGTATTATATCTATAGGTAAAAACCAAGGTAAGTCATCACGTCCAGAAGAACAACTTTATGACTCTGACAAATACTCATACACGAAAGATTGTTTTTGGAGCAAAAATCTAAAAAACTTAGTGGATTTATTAACAAAACATTCTCCTTTTCTTTTTTACTGTTCTGACAGAAAGGAAAAGTGGTATTCTGAATCAGTCAGTGAGTCAGTCAGTGTGATGAGTTACTTTGAGGCAGACATCAGGTATGAGGCCAAACAAAATATAAATATACTGTTCATTTTCATTTTATATTGATATTGATACGCTTTAGGAAGTGCTTGATACTATTTGGCAAGTAGGGTCTATCTATGCTTGAACTATTTAGCAGCTCAAAATGTGCCAACTAGATATCGTTAGCGTTGATACCGTTTGCTAGTAATGTGGGAATCAGTGGAATATGGTCGAGTTATTGTGTCCCATCCACTGAACTTAAAAGAATGGTCCCATCGCACCACAGCAGTTTTAATGTCTTATTGTCTCGATAGTTAGTTAGCTAATGTAATACGTAACATGTGAGGAGAATTTACTCAAATACACTTTTTTTTGCATGTATCATTAATTAACTGTCATGTAGCTGTGTTTGAACCAACCTCAGTCATGGTTTTGTTTTAAATACCAGGGTTTTTCCTACATAGTAAATTATTTGGTGGCCGCCAAAATAATTTCACGGACCACCAAAGGGAAATCGCGACCACCAAAATGACAATAATTGAGAAAATAGCAGATAAAATCATATCCGAATGAATTGAATTAAATTTTTTGGGTGCAATATATATTGTACTCGTCGCCTTAACGATGTAATCTAGAACAGATCTACCCAATCATTTTATTAAGGACAATAAGGTGATTAAAAACATGAATGAAGTGGCAAATGAATTTAATTCTTTTTTTGTAAATGTTGGGCCTAATTTGGCAAATGACATTACAAAAAATCATGGTCATAAAGAAAGTGTCTGGAAAGGGGAAAATAAGGTGATGCAGTCAATGTTTCTTGGTGAGGTTAGTGAAAATCAAATTATTTCTGTGGTAGCTAAAATAAAAAATAAGATGTCAACTGATAGTGATGGAATAGACATGAAAATAGTAAAAATGACTATTGACTGTATTATTAAACCACTATGTTATGTTTATAATCTTTCATTTAAAACAGGTGTTTTTCCAGATAGGATGAAAACAGCAAAGGTCATTCCATTTTTCAAGGCAGGAGATAAACATAGCTTTAACAATTACAGACCGGTATCATTACTTCCCCAATTTTCAAAAGTGCTAGAAAAGTTGTTTGTTCAAAAACTAGATAACTTCATTGAAAAAAATAAGATATTAAGTGAGAGTCAATATGGTTTTCGGACAAATCGGTCTACTGCTCTGGCAATAATGGAAATAATAGAAGAAATCATAACAGCTATTGACAGAAGGAAATATACAATAGGGGTATTCATTGACCTAAAGAAGGCATTCGACACAATAGATCACTCGATTTTAATTGCTAAGTTGAATACATATGGTGTGAGAGGAGTTGTTCTAAATTGGTTAACTAGCTATTTACATAATAGACAACAATATGTGCATTTTGCTGGTAATACATCTGAATGTTTGAAGATTGAATGTGGGGTCCCACAAGGTTCGGTTTTGGGGCCGAAACTTTTTATTTTATATATTAATGACATTTGTGAAGTTTCTAAATTCTTACGGTTCGTTTTGTTTGCAGATGACACAAATTTCTTCTGTTCAGGAGATAATTTAAAAACATTATCTGGAAATATTGAAAGTGAAATGGTGAAACTCAAAATTTGGTTTGATGTAAATAAGTTATCGTTAAATCTGTTAAAAACTAAGTATATGGTTTTTGCTAAAAGAAGTAAAGAAGAAGTCTTATTATCCATTGATGGAGTTAATATTGAGAAGGTATCAGAGTTTAGGTTTTTGGGAATCACAATGGATGAAAATTTGACATGGAAATCACATGTATCATATGTTTAAAAAAAGCTGTCAAAGAATATTTTTATTTTGAACAAAGCCAAGTATGTTTTAGATTGCAAAACAATGAGAATGTTGTACTGTTCACTGATACTGCCTTACTTGAGTTATTGTGCAGAAGTGTGGGGTAATACATATATGAGCAATATAATGCCTTTGTTCTTATTGCAGAAAAGAGCAATTCGAATTGTCCACAAAGTTAAATTTAGAGAACATACCAATAGTTTATTTATTAAATCAGGGTTATTGAAACTTACAGAGATAATAGAACTCCAGACATTGTTAATTATGTTCAAAGCCAAAAACAGAGTTTTACCAGAAAACCTGCAAAAGCTATTTGTGTTTACTTCAGAAGATGAGAATCATAGAAGAAGATTTGATTTTAAGCACCAAGTTGCTCGGACTACTTTGAAACAAATGTGTATTTCGGTTGTTGGTGTAAAAATATGGAATTCCCAACTACAGGATTTAAAAGGTTGTACAGATATTCATCGATTTAAAAAAATGTACAAATCCAAAAAAAAAAATTTTACAATATGCACTCGAATTTAAAATTGGATGTTAATGATCAATTGTTTTGAGCTTGTAAATTTGTACTTGTATGGGTTATTTTTTATTTATTTATTTTTGTTTTGTTTTTGTTTTGTTTGTTTGTTTTGTTGTTGTTATAATCAAAGTGTTGTTGGTGTAGGCTATTGAAAATCAACTATGTGAAGTCAGACCATCTTTATTCTCTTTTTTTATTGTTCAAGTAGGGGGCAGATAACTATAAGAAATGTTTTCTTCTTGCTGCTCCTTTCCAATCATGGAGGTGTTGATTTGAAAATGTAGTGTGCATTTTTGTACAAATAATGTTGTCCACTTTCATGAAAGGAACAAATAAATAAATAAATAAATAAATGTCAGTACTAGGAGACGAGTAGAAGAAGCATAGAACCATGGACTGTATGGAAATGCGGCTCAGCTATTCTGCGGCAGAGTGTAACCTAAATCTTTGTGACAGCGACTCGGTAGAAAGACATAGCTTGCGCAGCGAGTTGGATGGAACACGCTCCAATTTGGAATTAGGCTACCTTTGAAGCCCTAACTTCTGAAAAGGTTTTTTTTTTTAAAAGAAAAGTAGCTTTTAGTAGCTTTAACCTGATCCGCATTGGCGCCCCATACTAGTGGTAGACGTATCGGTCCCAATTACAGTATTCTTGTTAATTCTTCTTAAATTAAAACTAGGCTACAGCTTTAAGAAAAGGGTGCTATTAATAGCTCAAACTACCCTCGTCTTGCCATAGCCACATACTATAAAATGTACCGTTTACAAGAAAATTATGTTCAGATATAGCTAGAAACAATAATATTTATTTAAAACGTTGTACAAATAGGCCTAAGCATTTGGCGTTTTCCATTGCTTCGCCTACTGTAGGCTACTGGCTAACTGATGCACTTTTGGTTTAGATGACACCTCATTTTTGTCCTACAAAATCTTTCGTAGCTATGAATATGTTAATGAAACCAAATATCTTACCTGTAGGCTATATGTAGCTACCACTGTGTTATGATTAACCTGAAGGGTTTATCTTGTTACGTTTCGCCAAAGTCCCGTACAGTCGACATTTCCACAGTGACCTATCGCATTAAGGGCTGAAATAACAACAGCAATGTAGACTATTTAAAAACACACACTGTGCTTTTGTACTTATTATTTTTTAAACTTGTAGCTACTTATTTTTTATTTCTGTTTTAGAGTGTTTATTTATTTTTCTATTTGTGCGCTATCAAAATAGCCTAAATGGTTTAATATTCAAATATTCAAAAAGCTTCAAGGATTTCTAAACCCTAACCTCTAAACACAACCCTACTGGTACTTTACAACCAAAGCCTACATGGGCTCTTTGTACTCCAAAAACTGTATTTACGGTAAAATTAATGCAAAAAAATTGCTCCATGCGCTCGCATAGGCTACGTACAGCCACAATCCATTCTCTGCCAGAAAAAAACCCTGCCTGAATACATACATTTTAATATTGTTATGTTCTGAGTCTGTCTGTGTTGTGTTGTATTTTCATTTTCATTTAGGTAATTGTTTCTGATTATTTGTGGTTTCGTAAGCATACATATTTCCGTGTTTTTCCGCAGCCTTGCGTTCCTGCTGTTTCTCTCTTGCTGTCACTCACGCTTCCCTTATTGTTTCATTCTCCCGTGTCTATTTACTAATCTACTAACATTAGATCAGGATTGGGTAATACTAACTCTCTAACCATGTGTTCATGTTACCTTACGTTTCTCGTGCATGTAATTTACTAATTTACTAACGCTAGGTCAGGATAGGTTTTTACTAACGAGTACTAATTATCTTGTTATCTTGTCAACCTTCCACACCTGATTTATTTTCGCATGCTACTCTCAAGCTAAGTGTCTGCACCTGTCTACACCTGCATTTAACCCAGTAATCTTAGTCCCTCGTTGCGAGTTCGTCACAAATCTTGTAAGCGTTAGTCTGTTGCCTGTTTTTCCCCCGAGTGAGCTGCAGGCTGCAGCATTTGCTCTCTGTTAAAACTCGAAAAGACTTTGGTTTGTGTCACGGCTCTGGAGCAGTGGGATATTGCCGCGGTTCAAGGCTCTGAGTCGAGTTGATTTCGTCCTGGTCAGAGTTGGGTAGGAGGCGACTGTAGGTAGGCTACATCTTTTAACCATTAGCAGTAGTAATAATCACTTTGGAACGAGCTGGGGCGATTATCTAATTCACAAAAATGTGTGCAATATTGTTAGATCAAATAAAAATTTATTTTTAAATATTTATAAAACAGATTTGTGCAACCAATTTCGTTGGGCGCATCACTACTGCTGTTCAACCTAGGTTACAACTAGCGGCTCCCGGCTGTAGTAGAAAGCAGGCCAGAGCCAGAGCTAAAAGCCAGAGCCGTGTGTAAGCACGATTCCCTCGAACTGTCGAGTCAATATAAAGAGTCGTTCAAAAATACCGATTAGTTCGCAAACTGCACATCACTATACAGAAGGGGAGGCCAAGGGGCTAGGAATTTTACTGCTAGTGTAATATGGCATTTGGAATTAGTTTAATTTATATGCCAGTTGTATGAGAGAAATAACCCACTTCAGTGACAAAGCACTTTTAGCACATAGCAGGGACAGAGTATACAAGAAAATACAGTTATTACGATTTTCTCAGTAAGAAAAATGTTTTCTTACCTTTTTTTAGTTCAGTCCACAAATGAGAAGTAGACCTACGGCAAAACCCTTTTTTTGCAGAAAAACACACAGAATCTTAATTGACCTCCAAATAAAGCACTACTCCTTAGCAGCAAGTAAAAAAATATAAATTAAAATATCTCAGTGTTGTAGTGCTATTTTTAGAAGTGAGGTAGTGCTTTTGTGTGTTCTCTGTGCTCAGAACCAAGTCTTCAGAACTTGGTGATGATGACACATATAAATTGCTGTTTGTTAGGAGGAACTGAATTGAAAGCCCCCATATATAAGCTAGCCTACACATCTGTCTAGCCAAAAAAAGTACCTACACTGTTTTAGTGGAAAATTAAATTACACTTCTGTGATGGATTTTGTAGCGGATATTCAAATGCAGAGGTGAGGGAGATCAGACAAGTCACCCACATAGGTGAGGACCAATAAGGCAAATATAACACAAACAAAAGAATTTAAAAAACAGGAACTAATTCCTGACAGCTAACTAAGTCTACCCACGAAAATATGGCGAACTCGAATAGAACGAGTGAAACACAAAACTAAATCTCCCGAACTCAATACTAGAGCCAAAATAGGAGATTAGAAAACACAAAGAAAACACCCTCGGAACGTAACTACAACGTCCGATGGAAGGTGAAACTAAATAAAACCAGCAAAAGAAAACACTGTCTCGTAGAGAACAGCACAGAAATAAATAGCACAGAACGCTAACAGGCGGAAACACAACCCTATACCTGGAGAAGCTAAAAGCAAGTCCCTCGTGAACATAAGCAAGTTGCTATCACAAGGTTGCTTAAACCTGGCTATACCTAACTCAATGTACAAATTAATGATAAATAAGCACTGGGGAAGCGGAAGTAAGATACTTAAATATCCTGCAGGTAGAAGCACAGGTGAAACGAATAACGAGCACGGGAAAGCAAAACCCCGGACCGGAACATGGAAAAAATCAGATAGATTCTCAATTGGGAAACAGGACGAGAATCGCAACGGAAATGAAAACAAAACCCACGAACCATGACAACTTCAGTACCTGGCGGGGATCGAACCACTGACATCATGCATGAAAAAGCAATCTCTTGAATGCTAGGCCAAAGCAATTTAACAGAAACCAGCAGACCAAATACAACTTTTGTCTTTCTGTACCAGACATTGTGTACCGAAGGTAAATCAGGTGAGAATCAAACCAACAATCAGCTACATGCTAGAGCAGCATCATAACCACTAAGCTACAGACACTTTTACAGTTTGTGTAATAGGTAGACAGCCTCTGAAGCATGTATGTATGTAGTTTCAGTCATGGCACTTTGTTTTACTTTATTTTGTGGCAATCTTGGCTTGCTAACCTGTTGTCCTCTTTTCTAATGTGTCGGTACCAGCCACTGTTTCCTAGAAGGAATTTATACTAAAAAGTGTTTGCTTCGTGTCTAAGTATTTTGGTTAGCTAAAATTGTGAGCACTGCCAGACGCCAGTGTGCTGGGCCAGTGCAGTATAGCGTATCCCTGCCTATTAATTGTAAACGTTGTTTGTGTAAATGTGACTTCTCAAATTGTTTTGCAGTCTTATCCAAGCCTATAGTTATTTCCAGCATCGCCCTGTCCTGCGCCTTCGGGAATACTGGGTGCACTCCCATGCTTTGCCTGATTTTCTGCTGCGGTGTGTTGGTAAGAGGGAATTTTCCCATGAGGTATGGTAGAGATTCATGTTTTTCGCACTTGTATACATTTAATTGCCATGGTTGTGGAACTTGCATTCTGTTGTATTGGTGGTGGTTTGCTGTGCATGTTTCCCTTTTTCCACATCACTGTCCCTTCTGCAGGCAGGCAAGTGGTGGGGCGGTCCTTGGGTCCTCACGGCACAGGGTGGTGTTGGTAGCTGTGAAGTACTATTAAAGTTTTTAAATTGTTGTGTGAAATTCGCATTGTGAGCTCATTGTAATAAAACTATATTTTTATATCTTTCTATATCCATGCCTGATTTGGGTTATTGAAATTGCATTATTTAAACAAAGTGCCCCTACTCTACATGTTGCATTCCCTTACCTAATTAAGTAGGTGGCTTAGTCAAGTGAACCCAAAATAAAGGGAGACAGAAGATCCGAATATCAACCCTAACTCTAACCAGAGCTTGCTGTTTTGCTTGAATAACACAAGAGAAACAGTCTCCAAGTCCTATACCTTACCGGCTACCAGTGAAATGCGAGATAACATGGAAGCATAGAACCAGAAAGACGCAGCATTTAAATAACCGGTCGAAAAGCCGCACAGGTGAAATCGCTGAGTCGGGACGAACGAAAACCTGACACGGACAACACAGAACAGAAAAAGCGTCCAAAAAGCGCGAGGGAAAACGGCACACAAAGGAAAAATAAGCCTGCCAGACTATGACAATCTCATATCGACTAGCTCTTAGCTGAGGAGCGCTCCTGCTGCTCCTGACAGTGGCCTAGTACCAATACTCACACTTGAGCACTTGCACACTTCAAATGCAGGTGCCCGCGAGAACCTCCAGGGGCTTAGTCTGTCCCATTTCTTATTTTGCAAGTGCGCGAGTGCTTATGAGCCCTTGATGTGGTCTTCACGTGAGTCTGCATCAAACCAAACTTTGCTGAAGCGTATTACCCATAGTTCTTTGCGTTATTGTGACTTTCGACACTCTGGCCAATCAGAGCTGTATTCTGTGTGCAAGAACAAGCTACTGCACAATCGGGCATAGGAACTTCAAATATAATGCATTTTCACTAACTTTTACACGTTAAAAATATGAAATAACTATATATTTATATATGACGCTCAATATATAAGTCAAGCAAGTTTTTTTTTGTAAATTCACATTTTATTAGGATATAGCTAAGCATCTATGCTTTATGGGCTGCAGCCTGATAAAATATGTAGCCTACTCGGCAGCAGAAATGCTTCTCAGACTGGCTGGTAATATTAGCTAATTATATCAAATAACAAATACGGGACCTGCAGTAGCCTACATACAATTATTAAACTTAAATCGGCACTGGGTTTTCCCAAACATCTCTGTTGTTCTAGCTACACAACGTTGCACGGACAAGCAAATTAAATAAAACAAAATGGGTTTGTCATTCTTGGCTCTCCTGTTAATGTCCAGTGGACATCCACATTAGAAGGTGGATCTGCCTATTTTGACCAAAACCATAGCTCAACTGTAAATGTAAAATGTCACCTCATCCTAATTTACAATTAAAAAGTGATCTAAACAACGTACGGAGGCGACTTCTAAACTTTCATTTTGGTTATTCGAGGGACGTCCCACAGACAACGCGCCCGATGTCACCGAAGTTCCACAGACGACTAATGCATGCAATTTTGGTCAGTGGGTTTATAAATTTAAAAATGACATATAGCAGTGACAGAAAACATGGCGATGCATGTATATGTAACCACAGCAACCAAATTTCATGCAAGGTTGACCCATTTCTTATCTCTGCGCCATTACGCACTTGCGCACTGCACAGC
Organism: Ilyophis sp. 1 JC-2022; assembly: GCA_022702515.1. Classification (NCBI taxonomy): domain Eukaryota; kingdom Metazoa; phylum Chordata; class Actinopteri; order Anguilliformes; family Synaphobranchidae; genus Ilyophis; species Ilyophis sp. 1 JC-2022. The sequence continues at coordinate 89,449,416 of CM040403.1, read as the reverse complement.
GCATTTGCACCCCTTGGTCCAACCTCAAAAATACATCACCAAAGTGCAGACTTGAAGGAAGTGCTTAGACCATAGGGTAAGTATTGGGACGCAGCCCTAAGTCTTTCACAACACTGCCATGTTTGTCAACACTTCTTTCTTCTTTGTCCTTTTCGCACCGTAATTGGCTGAAACAGCAGTCCATCAGTCAGACAGTCTAGGCTATGTGCCACTTTTTTCACAATAAAAGATGCGGCTAACATTGAAATATAAAGTTGATGCTTTTAACCACTCGTTACATAGGTTTGCTAGCAAAGCCAAAACTTTCCTGCGAAAGGTTAGACAGCAAACTTATTTTACCGTAATTACGCTCTGCATCCAGGCAAAAAATGCTAACCTGGAAATGCTCAGATAACTAAAGGCTATACTTATGTTCTATTATCATGTTAATTAAGAGCATCTAGCATCTATTCTATCTGGAAATTAAAGAGATAAAAGTTTGTCATTCATAAAAATAAGAAACCAAGTAACTAGGGAATACACAGTAAAGTTTTCAATGTGTGCTGCGAGTCCATGTTTGTTGATCATTATTGTTTAGTTGGAAAGATTTTAATGAATGTGCAAAAATAAAGTCAACTTACATAAAATATGACAAACCAGTATGAACCCAACAAATATTTTTTTTAGAAACAGTCCAAAAATTACTCAACTCTAAAAAAGGTCTGTTGACTGTCTAAAAGACGTTAAAGTCAAACGCAAAACTCTGCTAACAGAACAGGTATTGAATTGGGTGTCAAGGTCTGAGAGAATGCCAAACTGTCTGAATGACCCCTTTGATTTTGCAAAAAGGGGTTTCTCATGAGCACAAGTGATTCCTTTGTTTTCAGGTATGAGGTGGGCAACATTGAGGGAATTAGTGTACGCCAAACAGTTAACTAGAAACTTTTGCTACACCCATATACTGTAATAGAGAACTGAAAATGTTTTAATTTATACCTTACAGCTACTTCTACCATACAAAAACATGTAAGAGACTTACAGAGTTTAAGAGACATATATCCTACAAAGAATAACATAAAAATGCCCACAGAAAAAGTAATAATCCAATGAGGGGTGGCAATACTTAATATTGCCTCATTGAAATCTTTTAATGCATCTATTATATATTGAAAGAACAGTTTGATTCAAACATATGGATTCAACACAGAACATATGCCTGCAATAAAAAGATGAGATAGAAGAGAGCCTGAGATTCTGGATGTTTGCAGAAGGGGGATCAATGTTCACTAGGTGTAACTGTAATAATTGTTCAATACATTATTTTGATATTGCTTATGCTTTATTGTTGCAAAATGTATTGCTGAAAAAATCTGTGATGGCTGTAAATAATGTTTAAACAAGAGTTAAAGAGTTCAAATTGATGGTGGCACTGAGTTTTTTTCTCCGTTTTGGTACTGCAAAGTGGGGTTGGCCAATGTGTTACGGTGTGGTGAATGCAGCTAAAATATATGTTATCTGCTGAACACTGATGAATAAACATGTTTAGTGAAAGGATTGCAGTCTGAGGTTGAGGTCATAAGTTATACTTTATTCAGCAACTGTGAACATTTTGGGCAGAAATAAAATATGCTTGTTGAAAGTAGTTTTATATGAATTTGGAATGTAGCCTACTATCCTGAATGATGTTGGTGTCTCTGCGCCCTAATAAACCATTAATACTAATATATAATAGTAAAATAGTAATATGTATTAATTTCACTGGTAGGATGGATGCCTTTTGGCTGTATATGGCAATATGCAAAACAAGTGTTGGCAGAAAGTTTCCTGTTTGGTGGGGTTGTATCATTTCCAGCGCAAATAAACCAAAGTGCATAACATTTAGATGTTTGTTTTACTGATTCTATATCCTGTCCCAACATATTTCATGTGATCATGTGCGTGACAGAAACATTAAGTGCAAAACAGTCACATTGCATGTGAGGTCCAAGCAGCAGCCAACCATGCAAAGGTGTCATATGTCCATTCTGCCATTATAATACACGCACCACTAAGTGCAAATCAAAGGATACAATTAAATACAGTTTGCGGCCACCGTAAAATTATATTCTGAACTTTAAGGTCAGATCTGTCAGAATGCAGGCTACTCAATGACTGTGGGACTGTTTCAACGCGCATGACGTACTTTCGGCATTTCCTGTGGGGGCGGGTTGTGATAAAGCTAGGAGTAGGATGGTTGCTGAGTTGTCTCTTCAATCCCCAATCTAAATTAGGTACGGAGGGGGATCCACACGGTTTCTCTGGACACATTTGATAGTGTTCGGGCACCTGGACCCGTTTATCTCTGACGCATTTTAAATCCGATCTGTTTTACCTATTTATCGTATTGCATTGGAGCGACGTATAATGGTTTAAGAAGAGGAGTGAACCGATTGGTGATATTTTCCAAGAAAAGTATCCAGCGCAGCGTAGAAGAGTTGCTATCTGAACCGGGGGACGAATAACTGGTTTTAAAGGACTGTGTGGAACAACCCGTTGCCATATCCACGTATGTCGCTTTAAAAGCGGGAAAACGACGATCTGGGTTCGCTGAAAGCGTTTTAAGGTGAATATTGAAATTCGGATGTGCGCACGAAGTATTTGTCTCGGGACACCAGCTAGAAGTGTTTACTGAGTGTCTTTATACTTTGGTATGAGTTATATGATGGTATTTTTCGGCTTGTATTGTAGCGTACCTACTGGCACTGTGTTGCATGCTCGCTGTAGGCTCCTAGTCGACGCATCTTTCTGTCCGTAGCCTAAAGACTTGGATTGCGGTTTGGATATGTTTGGGTGGGGATTGACGATCTGAGGCTAAAACAGGTTTTTTGTTTGTTTGTTTTGTTCTGTTTTTTAAAATATGTTAATGTTAAATCTGTATTACTTAACATCATACACTGTTGACATGCAGTGCGTCTCACGATAAGAAAGGATATTCTCGATATTGTAATGCTGTCTGGCTGGCTGTGCGCGCTATTCATGGAGCCCTCATTCCGTCGCGTTTGATGCAGTGTTGCATTGGACCAGGCCCAGAATATCCACGACTCCATGATTTAAAAATAAACCGTTACCTACATTTAGAAAACTGAATTATAAATCGGAGTAATAGTCGCGGCTAACGCCTCCGATAGTTAATTTATTTAAGCATAATTTAGCGGATCTCTTGCTTTGGAGAATTATCATTACTGAAAACTTTGTTGCTATCGCAGGCGATAGTTACGACAGTAGGCTACTTTTAAAGGGATCTGCTGTGGACTCCTAGTGGTAGATTCGCACGCCTTTTGTTAAGGGGGAAAGTTTTGTGCTTTTTTTTTTATTTTTCGAGTCTATTGTTTGATTTTCGAGTCTATTGTTTGCTTACTCTAGGTCTGAAAAGCTAAATGCGTTATAATTGTGGCATGTTGAAGCTGAATGACTATATTCCCCGTGATAAACTTTGGTCTTTTTTTAGGGAGTGTATGGTGTTGAGTATGTAGCACACTTGACCGCTGAGTCTGTCCAGTCACCTAGGCCCGTTTTTGGTTGCGTCGAACTCCAGGAGACCGAACAGCTATTTAAACTGAAACGCCCAGGTTATATTTGGCACTGCGCGCTGAGAAGACAAACAGACCATGTTATTATTGTTTATTATAACAATAAGCCAACTTTGTATTAGTTGGTAAAGTTATGGATGTCTGAGTATACTTATTCCATGTGTATTTTTCCAGTGATATGCTCATGCTGTAGGGGTTCAGGACACGCGTAACATGGTTTTGGGTGTATTTTGCAATCTGAATAACTATACCAATACCAACATTTAAAACCTCTTAAATTGACTTGCTGTCATCTTTGTAAATATGAAGTAAATCTTGATTTCCTGATATTTCATATCTACTTTTGACAGTATTTTCGCGAACTTTGGGAAAGTGAGTTTACATATTGTAGGGGGAAATATTTAAGTATTGCAGATGGGTCTTCCTCAGTAGATATACGCTAAAGACTTGTTACCCAGTATAACTTACCTCTTATCTCATAAACGTTGACTTGTCATGCTTCTCTCCTTGATGCAACATCACATATTGGAGTGCGTTTGTAGCATAGTTCTTGCAGCTGAAATTATTTGCTGAGAATTACTGAATTGATTGAAAGTTTTCAAAATTGTACTCTGGGTTCCGGGAATGTGCGCTTTAAGAACACTCCCACATGCTTACTATAATAACATGAACGCCTGGAGTCGGAGTGGGTGTTTTGATTATTGGTTAAATTTTGTCTATTGAAGTTTCATTTTTGGCTGCTGCTTCAGTTGTCATGGTAACTAAAGGCCTAGGTTAAGAAGAGACATTCACAGTGCATTTTGCAAACCTTTAAAATAACTTTGTGGAAAGTCATGAGAACCATGCAGATTGTGAATAATGGTTTATACAATCATTGCGCTTAGTTTCAAGTAATCTGTGAATGCGGTTAACCAGCGTTTTGCTTTGGTCAATGAACTGAGGGCCAGTATTGATGCAGCATGTTTGTTTGGTCTGAACTGTCTACTAGTTTAGTAAGGTGTTGCTCAGCTGCTTCTTTTGGGAACATTATAGCCTTAAGGTATGTATTTTGTTGGCACACAAGATGGAAAATCTTCTGCTGGTGCAAGTGTTCTGGAATAGGCAAGTTAATGGCTGTATGGCATCGCACCTCAGGAAGTAGTCTTGTAAGGACAGGTTATTGGGGTTTGATTTCCATGTAGAGCACTGACATTTAACCCACATACAAGGTACTTAACCTTAATAACTTTTGTTCGCAACTATATTAATGGTTAATGTGTTTTGTAAAAATTTAAAAAAAGGAGGGGAACGATCAACACCGAACAAGGATTTCTTGGTCGTAGATGAACGCTAGCAATCTATAAAGAATAAACTGAACTGTAAACATTCAGGCCCTCTGTTCAATCATGGATTGTCATTTTAAGTACTTATTGAATTTCTGCTTCTATATCTGCACCCTCCTGAGGTAAAGGTCTCCATTTGAGGTCATTCTCCATTGATGCTTTACCTATTTTAACTTTGCTTGTATGACTGCCTGGGTGAGCTAATCGATCAAGTATAGCTATGTTAAATTTAGGTATGAATTATTTGGAAAGTCTGGATCAACAACCGGTATTTGGCTGACCATATAGACTGATAACAATGCGTCTCTTTTGTATTGCAGCAAATTGCGACCGACTTTACATATTAATGGAAGAAGCACAGACATCAACTTATGAAGAAAAATTGTAGCAAATTGTATTTGTATAGCAAACTTTTTAAACAAGCTGACTTTATTATTAAGTGGATATAGAGAATGAGTCTAGATAATTACTGACTCTCTGTATAACCTTTATTAGTTTGACTTGGAAATATGATTAAAAAAAGACATTTAGATTTTTCTGCTTGACATGACATTTTCACTTAATTTACAGCATCAGAAATGCATCGGATGCATCGCCTATCCGGTGCATGCATGTTGGCTCTTCACATCAGCCCATCATATCAGCTGTAGTCTAGTCTTATCAGCCTATATCCATAGGTCAATTTTAACTGTTATCCGCTTAAAAATTAAATCAATGCGACCACAATATTCCAAACGCATTCCTTGTTACGTTGATACTGGCCTTTGGTTGTTTGCTATTCTTAGCGTCTTGCAGCAATTGAGTCACTTTTGCCTGGATATTGCCTAACAAGTAAATAAAAGAAGCCACTTATGTCAGCAAAGGTGTATTGACTACTTTTTCCAAAAGGGCAGTTTGAGCAATGTGGATGAGGAGGTGATTTACCAATCTGCTAAGAGAAAACTGTTAGGAATGTTTGAAAATTTGAATGGTGAGTTTTTACTGAAACGTGGAGGGCCAAACCGCAATTCAGTTGGGGAATCTGCAAAACGAACACGAGTGTTTTTATTTCTCTTGTGCAAGAAATTTCCGCGTTCACTTATGTGTCCCCCTGTGTTTGCGATGGCATTTCACCTGGTCCACGTAAAGGACTGATTTTCTCAATTCTCCAAATGAGTCTTGGGATTCAGGTGTTTTTTGACCGGGGGGGAGGGAGGAAACCAATATCTACAGGATTTCTGGGCTTCTTCCAAAGCTCTTGTCTCCTCTAAGAAGGCAAAGTTTTCTTCTTGGTGTAGTGGATTAAGGGAATGGAGATTAAGGGTCTAGGTTAAGGGAATGGAGGACGGAGGTACTGAAATGCTTTTTGTGGGGGAGCTAATTGAGGAGAGATGAAGGCGGGGCATGATTCATGCCGGCTGAATTAATGTGACGTCAAGCCCCGGAGAGCAGCTGTTGGGGGGTGGGTGGGGGGGTGGTAGTAGTAGTAGTAGTGCCAGTCTAATTTATGGGCAGTTGGACAGCTCATCACAACCCCCTAACCCACCTCTACAATGCATTCCACCTGTTTTTTTACATTAGTCTGTTGTGCGTGTGTACGGAGTACAGACCCACTTGTTAGCCTGTTTTTTGAAAGGGGGAAGTGTTAAACGCACATTGCTTAGCATGCATACATAGGGCTTTGTTGGGATCTTTAGTTAATATGTTGTTCCTGCTGCTTACCTTCAAATTCAAAACTTTTCTTTGCCTGGAAAGCTTTGATCTCAGTAAAAAGGGAGGAAAATGGAAGGAAGGAAGGAAACGAGAAGATTAAGTAGGATGTGAAGAAGTTGGCCTGTCTTTTTATCTTGATACTTGTGTGCTTTCATGTAACGGCAATGGGCTCCGCATAGACTGTGTTGCTTATACATTTACTTGGTGGACTTAACCAGGGGAGACTTAACCATCATTCTGGCCAGGTCCATTAAATGCATGTCCAAGACATTACATTACATTACATTCATTTAGCAGACGCTTTTATCCAAAGCGACGTACAGTAAGTGCATACAGAAAGGTCATCGAAGTAACTACAGAACAGATAAGAAAGCACATTCTTCCCATACAGTAACAGCTATCCCTAGTAATGAACACAATGCAGTTCAAAGTGAACTGGGTAAATCAGCTCTAATACAATTCTATTCTAACTATAGGATATATATATATATAAGACAAACACGATGGGGATTGAACAGCCAGTAACTGTCATTAAGCAGCAGTAGGTATAACTGTTTTACAATGTACTTGGCTTAATGATTTCTGAGAGCAAAACATCTTCAGTTAACATGAAGGTTATTGGGCCACCCACAGCCCCAGTCTTTTATTGAGCCACTACATTAAAAATCACGCAAGTTTTTTCAATTCACTGATAGGCAGAACCAGTAGTAGCTTAATGCAGTCAATGGTGAAATGTTCCTGCCATAGATAGGCTATTGTGGTGTACAAAAAGAGCTCTATTGCACTTTTAACCAAGTAAGACCGGGGATGTCCATTGTGCATTCTGTTTGGGCGTGTATGAGAGCAAGCCACAAAGACCTTCTTTATGGGAGAACTGTCATTCTGGGAGTTTAGATTGTGGTGGCAGAGTTGGGATCAGCCCCTCATATTTAGCTCGATGGGACATTCCCCACTCAGGCTCAAAGGCTTTGTATGATTTTGTGGGCCCAGGTTCCCACCCTCTCTTCTTAAAATAAAAAAATAAAAATAAAAAATAAAAAACTGAAATGAAGCGATTTGGTCAATGTCTGTCAAGCGCATTGCAGCCTGTATGCTTATTGAGCTAACCTCCTCGTGTTCGTAAGTAATAGTGCAGTATTGCACACTGGGAAATGGTTTTAACTCTCGGCAGCTTTTGTTTACTGTAGCTGTTTGGAAGCTGGAGGACCTCTTGCAATAGTTGTAAGCACTGGACATCCATTACTCTGAAATTCAGTCTGACATGTTCCTTTCAGAGAAATATTACTCTTGGAAAATGGGATCCTAATGGTTTTGTTCCCAATACTCTTAACTGCGCTCCAAGGGAAATATATTTTCATTCGGTGAATCAACTCTAACAAATTGCAGAGAGTAGAATTTGTAGAAGTCAATGTGACCAGGCTTAAATGCACACTTCACTTATTTCCATTAGGCCTGTCAGTTTTTAGTGCATTCAGGGTCTGCACTGGTAGCTGCCTCTAATGTGACCACAGCCATTGATAAAATGTCACATTTCTGTTCAATCAGCCTCTTTGCTATTGGGAAAGCAAGGCTACATCAGCGCTTTAATGGGTGGAGTTGGGATTCGCTGTCAATCACTGACTTGAGTGACCCAATCAAGAGGCTTTTTTCATACTAAAACACTAATGGCTTTTTGTAAGCCTATTGTGTTATCGTTTACTCGGTGATAGACTTACACGGTCCTATTTAGTGTTTTGTTTAGTAGACATTGGTTACCACAACACTTTCAGCATTACTGTGACCCTTACTGACAGAGCCACCTCTGTTTTATCTTGCCATGCTGTTAAGGTGATTCATAAAATGAAAATGCAACAGTAACTAGGCCATATCACCTGTTCTTCTCTGGTCTAAGGCAGGTCAGTTATTGCCAGTAGGTTATTTTATGGGGCATTTATTTAAAACCGGAGGTTCCAATAGGCGATCCCCAAATAATTTTAACATATTTCACCACATCCTTGCTTAAAATATGAAGTCTATTATGTATATTATGAAATTATGGCTTTATTGCATGGCCCTTCATGTTCTGAATGTCACAATCCTTTGTACCAGCAAACTCCATGCAATCAGTTAATTTAATTCATGCTCCCCCTCAAAATGGTATACTTTGGACTACCATCCGCCATTGTAATGCAGCGATTTCAGTATTTTCAACATTTCGTTGTTGTTACCTGTAAGTTAACAAAGTCGATAAGGAAGCTTATGTTTGGTTTGGTAATGGAGCATGATGGCTCCCTACACCATTTTATAAGGCTAAATTATTCCCCCCAAAAAGTGTGTGGTGCAGTCCATAGATTGGCCACCTCTCAAGCCATCATTGAGTTCTCACACTTGGTAAAGGCTTTGATCCCCGCCATTTTCTGGACACTGATCCCTTCTGTCTCTGTTGTTCTTTCTGTCTGCTAGCCTTGAACAATAAATAATGAATACATAACATAAGTGTTGTCAAATGTTGGGGAAAGTAGGGTTGTAAAAATCGGGGGAAATATATATAAGAACGCACACCCAAAAGAAAGAAAGGTGCTGATTATCGGTCTATTTAATCAGAGAAAAATATGAGAATCGCACACTTATTTCCATGAAATTTTTTTTAAAAATTTAAGTTGCCACCAACATGTATTGGCAATGTGCCTTCATCAGGGTGTAGTAATGGTATCTGTTCATCAGGCCTAATGTGATATAATGACCTGTTGAACAGATACCATTACTACACCCGGTTGAAGGCGCATTGCAGAAACATGTTGGTGGTAACATTTAAATGCATAGCCGTCCACCTGCTCGTTTCAAGCCGCATCGTCGGCCGTGCAAGTCTTGTATGCCTTTCCCTCTCTCCTGTCTCTCTAAATGGACTGCACTTATATAGCACCTTTATCCAAAGCGCTTTACAATGGCCTCACTCACCCGTTCACACACACATTCACACACACATTCACACAGCAATGGCGGCAGCTGCCATGCAAGGTGCTAGCCTGCTTATTGGGAGCAATTTCGGGTTCAGTGTCTTGCCCAAGGTCACTTCGACATGTGGACAGGAGGAGCCGGGGATCGAACCGCCAACCCTGCGATCAGCGGACGCCCCGCTCTACCTCCTGAGCCACAGCTGCTCTACACTGTGCTGTCCAATAAAGCTGCAAAGCCCTAAAATATACCTTTACAAAAATAAAAAATTAATAATAATAAAAAAATAAAAATGATGGTTGGAAAATGTATCTCTTTTGTTGTTCATGTCCTCATCAGGGTCGTTAAAATAAAGAGCAGAGATCCCAACACCAATCCTTTGGAGGACTCGCCCACAACACCATGTTCAGACTGTTGTTACTCTATGCATACCATGCTGAAGACGGTTCATATTTTAAGAGAACCCCTCCACCCTTTCAATTTCAGTTTGTAACGAGTCACTTGTGTGATCATTTGGAAATCATGTGCTAATAGTAAGACATGATGGAGCCTTTGGCCAAAACATTCACATGCACTAGGCTCAAATAAAAAATTTGTGTACAGAAATTTCTCTTCTTAAATCATGTGGTTATAATTGTTTGGATAAAGCCCAAAAATGTTTTTGACATCTCCAATCCCACCTGAACTTGGAATGTCCAATTTGTGAGCTATGTGCAAGTGTGCTCATATACGCCCCCTGTTGCCGGGTTGGGACTGAAGGCGGCAACTGGTTCTCCAAAACACACAGTGCCAGCCAGCCAGCTGCTTCTTTTCACACTGCAGCCACAAGACGTGCACAGAGAGCAAGCCATGGGCACCCGGCCGGCCAACAGGGATCGTTCAAGCAATGAACAGTGCTGCTGTCCCCACTGACTGAATTCCTTCCATATATCCCTTGGGCAACATGAAGCCAATAGTGCGCTTGACGTTGAGAATGGAGAGTTAGAGAAGGGGACCGGTGTAGTCATAATAAGGGGGCAGTTTTACTTTACGACTAAATGTTTCAGAAAAACGGTAGTGTGCTTTCATCATCTGTAGTCCTCGCAAGTGCAAAAGTGCCATTTGGCCCACTAGTTCTACACAAGGCCGGTTTGGGGGGTATGGGTAGGGGGGGAAATAGGGAGAGAGTGAGTTGTTTTTCCAAACATTTCACACATTCCAATCATTCGATGTTGGTTTCCAGCATGGGCCACCAGGAAACAGCTGGACTCTTGCTGTGGTAGCGGTCCAGGACAGTGCAATAAGTGAGCATGTCGGTAAAACCGCTGTCTCCCCATACAGCTGCCAGCCCATCGCTTCAGCCTTAAATCGCAGTGGTTTGCAGTGCAAATTACATTGTCATTTGTAAGTTGCACCCTGTTTATTACAGCCTGGTTTGCTTAAAAATGTCACAAGAAACACTATACTTCTTTTAAACCTTGTAATTACTGCATCTCTTAATATTACTTTGTAGATTTACTTGGCAGGTCTACTGTGTGCAAAGCCGGTCATAATACACTTTATAGCCAAAAGTATGTGGACACCCCTTGGTCTGGGGCTGTTTTTCATGGTTCAGGCGAGGCTCCTTAGTTCCAGTGAAGGCAAATCTTAACACTGCAGCATACAAGGACATTCTAGACGATTCTGGGTTTCCAACTTTGTGCCAACAGTTTGGGGAAGGCCCTTTTCTGTTTCAGAATGACAATGCCCCTGTGCACAAATAGAGGTCCGTACAGAAATGGTTTGTCGAGATTGGTATGGAAGAACTTCACTGCCCTGCGCAGAGCCCTGACCTCAACCCATCAAACAGCATTGGGATCTATTGGAAAGCCGACTGCGAACCAGGCCTAATAGCCCCACATCAGTGCCCGACCTCACTAATGCGTTTCTGACTGAATGGAAACAAATCCACACAGCAATGTTCCAGCATCTAGTGGAAAGCCTTCCCAGGAGAGTGGAGGCTGTTATAGCAGCAAATGGGGACCAACTCTATATTAATGCCCATGATTTTAGAATGAGATGAGCAGGTGTCCATATACTTTTGGCCATGAAGTGTATTTAGGCGAGACTCCTTAATGCATGCATAGCTGTATTCATTGTGGACATTCCAATCATTACACCACATTTTCCATTTATACAATTGGATATTTACTGTGATTTTCAGCTTAAGTACCTTGATAAATGGTGGATCAGCAAAGTCTCACCTGGGTATGAACCGGGAAATAAATTTTCAAGCCAATTCCCTTTGCCACCCCACCATACTTGCACTTGGAATGTTCTGTAGTTCTCACATAAATAAATGATGGAATTATGATGTGATGGGTCGGCTTGATTTTTTTCATCTGTGCAAGGCGGGGTTAAGTTTAGTTTGTTGTTGTATGTAGGCTACACATGGTGATTGCGAGAGCAACTCATTCTAATTGGACCTGTGCATTTTTAAGTGTTTGGTGCAAGGAATACCTGTTCAAGTTTGTACATTTTTGTTACCGTTTGTTTTTAAAACACTTTAAGAGTAGTATGACTCGGCTGTCCTTACTGACCTCGCAGAGTGTTGCTGAAACAAACCAGTGCCAGCTCAGATCCACACGATTGGATGTTCTCAAAATGTTGCGGGGACATCCAGGGTTATGTGGTACATGTAATGGTGCTTAACGGGTACATTAAATTTATTTCCCAAATGACACAGGATGTGTATAGGACATATAAACTCTGTTGCATTTTAAATGCGTCACATGAACTCTTTGGATTTACCTAAAAATACACTAAGTGTAACTACAGAACAATCGCACAAAGATATTATTGATTGTCTCACCTTGTAGTGTAGTCGTTGGCCTAAAAACAGGAAATTCTAAATCCAAATTCACTCATACTTTGAATTTGAGTCAGAGCTGGATTTTTATTTGTTTATTTTTTTCAGAGAGACAACAGAACCTACGATGTAACCTGTTTGTAAAAAGTACTGGCCCATGTAAGCTGTGGAGTTGAAGGGAACTCCACAGTTCAGCCTAATCGGGAGCATCTGAATCTCATTAAAATACCTTGTCCTGTTATGAAGGCTTCGCAGAAATGGGCTAAATGTGTCCACGGCTGACCAGAGGAGCTCCCTCCCATGACCTACAGGTCATTTAAAAGGTAATTGTGCATTTCAGCTTTGAAATGTCAGGCCAAGGGCATCACTAAACATTCTTCTCTCAAGTAGTCGGCAATGTGAGTGTTGAAATTTATTACCCGACTAAAACTCCCGATGACTCATTGGTGAGCACAGACTAGGGTTGGGCGTTTTCGGGCGGGGGGGTCTAAATACGTTGCATTTCAATTTAAACCAACACGCTACCCAAACTATAGACAAGATGTGCTTTTAAATACAGAAAGTTGCTAAAAGCAGACACAGAATGGGCTTCAAATAGGAAAAATATTAAATAAAAAGCAAATGCTGTGGCTTAAGAACGCAAGTCACGGAAAAGCAGCATATGGCCATGCGTAGTGCAACGCGGATCACTTCAAATGTGATGAGAGGATAGTGCCCGCTACACAGCTTGTCACTTCTGAGTGTTTATATCTTGCATGAATTTAGATTGTTTCAGTGCTGTTGGAGTATCTTAGCTCAGTGTCGCAAAGTTTACATTTGACTTTATTTTCTGAAATCTACTCGGTGACAAAATGGTACTTTCTCTTCTGCTGTTTGGGCGCTGGTCGAGGAACATATTCTCCGTTTTCATATCACAACCTCACTCAAATGTCAAAACAGACACCAGATCAGCACCAATGCTTTCAAATACGAGCCTACGACAATCACAGTGAGAACGGGACACTGTAAAAGGAAATGGTTATAAAAAATTTGAATGTTGATGCTGTAAAACATGTTTAATAGTTCAGAAATATTCCTAAACATTTTGCATTTTTGTTTAGAAGTCACACCCCTAGCACAGACCAAATTGTTTCTCTTAAGGTTTTCTTAAAAGCAGCTAGGGGAGCTATCGCAGTTGGGCATTATTTTTTTGTAAATGCAACCTATTCTCTCATTTAAGTGGCAACTGGTTGTAATGTGGAGTAGTTCAGAAACTGGATATTAACAGGAATGGTGGAAGGTCAAGATCCCAGATTCCAAGTCTGTCACTACCAATATGTTGGTATAATGTTGGCTACTTAACAGTAGTTGTGTATTAAGTACAGGTAAAGTACTATTTTACATAAGTTGTCCAGGATAAAGGCACCTGTTTGAAATATATTCATGATGTGAAAAGCAGGCTTTTGAAGGGAGAATATGGGGGCTGTACAGGGTTTGAAAGGAGTGGTTGGTTGGTGGTTGTTGACGGTCAAGCACAGGATTCAAACCATGTCTTGGACAGAAATAAGAACAGTGCATTTATGCAGATCGTAGCATACCATGCCTGTGTGAAATATTAGTATTAGTGAAGTATTATACTGTGAACTATGCCATGTCATGGCTGCTACTTTAATCTGCTGTTTGACTTGACTATCATATTACAGTTCTGTTTAAATTTTAAATTGATTCATGCCCAGGCTCACCAGCCTAATTTGTGCTTGAATACTCCATCACAGATTAGTGCTGACAGTGCTTAAAAAAACTAAAAAAACCTGCATTGATTTCAGGTCTGGAATCAAAGGAAGGCCTTTATTGGTGCACTTCAATTGGGAAGCAGGCCAGCCACTCTAGGGAAATACCCCTGCTGCTGCTGTTTTTTTTTTTTTTAGTTCTTTTTGGGGGGGTAGGTGGGTCTGTTACCATGGAGAGAACGTCTACTTTTTTATGCCCCGGTTTTTCTCTGGGGTTTTGGCTGCCAGCCAGACAGCATGAGCTTTCTGAGCAACAGGCGCAGAAAGGCTCATTCAGCAGTTTTTAGGCGGACGGTAGGCCCCACGTTTAGACTTTGGACCCTCCCTCAGCTTTGGTTGAAGTCTTCACATTGCATTTCATCTCTCTCCGTGTCAGTGTTAGCGCAGCACCAACGCTGGGTCACCGTACACTTGAAACTGCAGGGCATCTGCATTGGAACATAATGACGTGGAGTTTACAAGTGTTGTGATTTTATAAGAGCCATTGACTGAAATAGTTTTAAAGGTTTTGGAATTTAAAGCCTGCATCTCAATATTACTTTTCTATCATGTGGAAATTTTCACCCTCAGTTTTTTTTCCATGCATTTTCAAATGTTTAGTTTCTGTTCAATACAAGCCTTCAAGCTTTGGTGGGTTTTTCTTGGAACTTCTTTTACAGAGGAGCATAATGCGTTTCAGTTTGAACAGTCCTCAATTGTGTCTGTTTGACATGTCAGTATTTTGAACACCATACACCTGTATTTTCATGTAAGGAATGACATGTATTTATTTTATAATCCTAAGACTTGATTGAAAAGAACTTCCATTTTGCCATAATGAAACATTTCCCAGAAATTGTAATTACTTGGTGTATGTTTCTCCCTGCTGTAAATAATTTTAAATTGGTCAAAAGTTGTGGTATAACTATGTAAATCATTTTTATTTCATTAAAAATGAATGTATTGGACTGATGTAGTGCTCAACCCATGTACAGACACCCTTGTATGGTTGGGGGCTGTACAAGCGGCATTGGAGTTTTTTCTTGCTTTAGACCAGTGGTTCTTAACCTTATTGGAGGTACTGAACCCTGCAAGCTTCATCAGTGCATTCACCAAACCCTTCCGACAAAAACGGCTCGACATTGCTAGTGTGAACCGTATACTGTGTGTGTCTTGACCCCTGCCGAACCCCTGAGACTGACTCAACGAACCCCTGGGGTTCGATCGAACCCAGGTTAAGAACCACTGCTTTAGACAAATGCCCCTTTACCAGCCATTGTAAAGCCTACATGTCAAAAACGTCTGCAAGTACCTACAAACCCCAATTCCAAAAGAGTTGGTACGGTATATGCAAAGGAGAAGTTACAAATCACTGCTTTCTGCCTTTATGTGCATTTTACATACTGTCCCAACTTTTCTGGAATTGTTTGTAAATTATCCATCGTTGCCCTCTGGGCCAATCAAAATTGTGCATTGATATAAATAAAAGAATAATATTTCAAAAATAACGTGAACTAACTTTATGCCACTTTTGGCTAAAAATACAGGCTAAAATATATTTATGGGGGATTATTTGTTAGCCAGAGAGAATGAAAGCAAGATCATATTTCTTCTTTTAGTTTTAATGTTGATCTTTAGACATAATTGACAAATTGGGGGGGTATGGCAGCACAAGTTGTTAGTGTAAAGTACAACATTCTACCTCAGGCCTGCAGTGCAGAAAATGCATTGATTTCCTAATGCATGCAAAAAAAGAAAAAATAAGCTGGGTTTTTAATTTTATTTAGTTTTGTTCATGGATTTGGTGTTCTAAGGGGACCATTGATGGGTAATATAAAGTCTCTAGTGTAAAAGCCAAGCTGTTGAGATTGAAAACTTGGCTTACTTTTAATGAAGGTGAACACGATTTAATTAGTGAAATGTGGCCTCTTATTGAGTGTGTATGTATTCAGATTTTGTAAAAGGCTGGAACTCTGGCTGAAGTTGTAGTAGACTTCCTTTTAGATGTCTTCCTTTCTTGGTTTTCCTGCGATATCCATATAAAACAATCCAGCTGCTGGGAGCTGACAGAATGGTGTCCATGTTGCCGAGTACAAACCTAATCTCCTGTGGTGGGAGTGAAGTTGTTTTGCAATGTTCATTGACGGTTAGCCAAAAAGAATCTAATTGATGTTGTCTCGTAAGATAAGACTCTTTAAAGTACTGTGCATCTCCTAAAATTCGCCAGGACCCTTCTACTGCAGCATATGTATGGGTGCACTGAAAGCCAAGGCAGTGTGTCTGTGCCTTTTTGTTTCTATCCATTATAAGAGGAACTCTTATGAAATCTACAGTCAACACTTGGGAACTTATACAAGTTGTGGTCACTTTTTTGGTTTGGGTGATTAGTTAAAAAAGAAAGAAAAATAAAATAAAAAAGATAAAGAAAACTGCAATTCTCTATGTGGTGCCACATTTGGTTCTTGATCTGGACTTCACACCACTTATAGAAAATGGAAGGATCCTTATCCCGACCAGGGTGTGTGCTTCCTGTTTTGACAAGCACAGATGAGCCAGAGTGTGGTTGTGCATTTTGTGATGCCGCTAGAGATCTGGCCCATTGCAGGCTTCCCGAAGAAGCCGTGGGAGAAGTGGATGAGCCACATGCCCGGCGATTCTGGCTGTCACACTTACCGTACCGGTCTACTGTCCCATTGTGGACCATCTTGCTGCTCAGTTTTACAAATGGATGCATTTCATCCGTCGGGAGAGGGATCGCTCGGCGCTCTCCCCCTTCTCCGACAGCTTGTCCACGTCGAAGCAGGGCCGTGTTTCACGCTGGCTGTGGCTGTCGCTCTAGTTGAGCTGTCGTTGGATCTTCTCACGGGTGGGGGTGGGGGAGTGGTAATCGGTAGAACGATATATGTTGGTCATCCTCTTTTCCATTTGGAGGAGGGCTGGCGCAGGGCTGATGCAACATTGTGCTACTGGATTGTACAGTCAGTCACTATATTGTTGTGTTCTCAGTGGAAAGCTTCCTTTTCCTGTTTAGATTCCTAGCTCATTAAACCTGATCCTTGACTGGGCAGTGGTCTGGTTGAGACAAGGCGGTTCATCTGGCCCCTGGTAACCGCACACGCTGCAACTCTGCCAGTGGACTCCTCACAAAATAGCTTTTGCTGCGTTAGAATTACAGCCATCGCAGCTGAAATACATTTTTGTGCTGACTGGGGGAGTTTCTTTTTAATGAAAGGGCAGAAATAAAGCGATGTAGTTGTAGCTAATGCCCTCACTCTTGACAGCCAATAGCCCTCGCTGCTGTCCTGAAGAAATATTTGACGAGGATGCCTTCAGCCCCCCTTTGCTCAACTTAAGCACTGCTCAAGCAGTCAATCACACAAGCAGCTTGGTCCGCATGCTTTAATCCTCTGGAGTAGTGTGAAGCAAATACAAAGAAGTCTCATAACCGAGCTGTATGTTATGGGGAACTGGGCAAGGGGCTCTGAGGCTGCCATCTATCCATATATGGCAGCACGTGAACACCAGCTGTGCACACTGTGTACCATGATTAAGTTCAGCCCTTCTCCGGGTCTGTGGAGGTTCAGCCCTTCAGGAATTTTGGAGCACTAAGGGCCATTTTAGACGTGCTTTAGGCAGTGCATCACTGCCTCCCCTGGTGTGTTTACGAGCCCTGCACCCCAGTCGCACTAAGCAGACAGGGCTGTCGTTAATCACGGAGAGAGGTTCAGGGGCAATGTGTGAGGGGCAAAGGCTTCAGCCAACCAGTCAGACAACAAGGCTGATATGCTACAGAAGAACTGTTTTGGTTCAGTCGATCTGTGTTTGTCTCTTTTAGTCCACTCTTTTTTTCTTTCTTTTTTTTTTCCAGCTTGGTGTTTGTTGGGCTGTTTTTGTCTCCTCAGTCCTCACTTCATGCAAGCTTATTTTACTGAGCTGCTGTTTTTATCCTCATTCTGAGGGTGTTGTGTTCACCTTTCTCAGTGGGCTGCAGTAACGGCTAACCAGTAAAGGCTGGCCTGAATCAAAGGGGTGAGGGGTGCAATGTGGTTTTCATATTCATTTCTCAACACCCTTGACGAAAGTGATACACGCACACACAATATATAGGCTGTGTATGCCCCTCTGCTCATCTCTAATGTGTAAACGAAGTGCTGTGTACTGCGTAGTGTTTGTGGGCTTTACCTGAATGTGTTTGATGTCGATAGCTCTTAATCATATGAAATTAGGGATGTACACCTCCCCATCTTTCACAGGTGTGCTCCCAGTTACCTACATACGACCGTACTTACATTAGCAACTGCTGCATTATTGTTTTTGTGCATGAAACTTTTAACAGTTATCGTGAAAATAACTTGACAGGTTTTATTTTGTATTTTTTTATCAAACTGACACACCATTGCCTCGGCACACTTCAGGTTGGTCACACCTTTGTTTTGTGTTGTACTGACAGCATTTAACAAAGGGTTTACGGGGGCACGTGCCCCAGTAAATGGGGTCTAGTGATGCCACTGGTTTACTGGGATGCTGCGGTTCATTTTTCCAGCTTTGTGACTAAAATCTTATGTAAACTCAAATCCGGAGTTAAAGTTCCAGCCAATCTCACTATGAGCTCCCCTGAGAGGAATAATGCAGGAAATGCTGGAAGATGGCAGTTTGAATAATCAGCCATTTCCTGTTCCCCCCCCCCCCCTGCACCCACACAGTGGAGGGTTTCTTGTTGTTGCATGTAGACTTGGAAGCTATTGTTTGTGAGCTCTTTCTGATCCTTTAGGCCTCTTTAATTCATCTTCATTCATCTTTCCCTCCTCACCCTCCCCCCTTCCAAGCCTTCTATGGCATGAATTGTAGTTACAACTGTCCCCATCTTCACACCAGTGTCTGGGACTCGTATTATAATTCTTCTTTACAAGTTAGAACCACCATCTTGATAGCGATAGCAGCATAAGACAAGTAGCGGCAGCACATGGAGTTCACACGTGATCTTAGTGCTGCTCTCGAGACACAATAAACATGCTACATCCTGGGTTCTGTCGGAAAACCTATAGCGTAAAGTACAACTGAACTTTGGTAGAACTTTGGGTTGTCTGGTTATCTGGCCATGATATGAGTCCAAATGGTGGTGAAATATGTTAGTTGCTCTGTGCTCCCCCGGGGTGATAATCCAGAATAGGGTATTTGTCGCTCTCCATTCACTTCTATATGGCAGCTAAAACGGTCTCAAAATGACACTTCTGGCGCGTATACGAACGCGAACGAAGCGGATTCTGTCAATACAAACAATAACCAGTTCTCTTACGTATTTGCTTTAAGTCAAGAAAATAATTGGGCTAAATATTATGGCACATGAACTGAAAGTAGGCTACTTTACTGTGTGTTTTATTTGCTGAAATTAAGATTTTCAAGTATGCTGTCTGACCAAAAAAGTTAATTCTGGTTAGTGCACATATTTAACAGTAAACCCTTGACCTAAAAACAGTAGCACGGGATGGCCTTTTAGCTTGACATTGGCTGTTAAAGGGCTAATTTTGGTTCTGCAACCCTGAAAGCTGCTCCATGATCTAATTGAGGGTCATAGACTTGCTGGCTCTCCTGCTGCTCATATAACAGGCACGCTCACGGAGGACTGATTCACCCGCCGCTGCCGTTAAACACACCGGAGTGACTGGAAATGGAGTCTAATAGACTCAGTGTTTGGTTTCATGTTAGCAGACTTTTGGATGTCACGTCTTATTCGTGGGGCGTTACTCACTCTTGCTGTCAACAATATTTTCCCGGTGGGGGAGGGAGGGAGGGAGGTAGAGGGGTATGTATGAGGCATTTAGTCTTCACAAGGCAATGAGCTTACTGTTGTAGGATTACTCATCGATCTGCCCATCATCAGAGGGCCATGGATTGATGGAGATGCTCTGGACAGAAGGGAGTAGGGAGATCCAAGGCAGAGTGCTATTGACCACAGAGAAGCTGTGCTATTTACCACAGAGAAGCTGTGCTATTTACAGCAGCCCCAGCAGTCAGCAGACAACATCTATTTTACCAGCCCCCTCTAGAATCCTGTCACAGCCTGAGAATAGCGCTGCTGGCCCACACAGTCACACACACATGCACACATATACATACACACACACACTCACAATCCCATGGCTGACTTTGATTTAGGAAGCCCTCCATAAAGATCTGCTCCATTGAGCGCTCAAGCGGTCAGTAATGAATGTGGTCACAGAAATAGAAGCACTTCAGCATAATCCACATTCTACATGGTTAATGAAGGAAAGTCTAATTTTTAACAAAATTTAATCATGAATTGATCACTTTTTATCATTAGGATGTTAGTGCATGAAGTTGGAATAATTCACGCTAACGGCGCAATGCTTTCCCCAGGCATTTCCCACAGAAATTAAGTTGTTTTCTGCTGTGTACAATTGGAAGACAGAGGCTACATAGAGGTTACAAATCCAATCCATTGCACATTAACTTCCAACCAGTCATCCGAAACTCTATATTCTGTGTTCTGAAATACTCTTGCGTAACCCTTTTTTCTTACTTTTTAAATTTTTTTATTTTTTTTAGATGGACCTGAGGGTACTTTTTACAGCAACTCTCTTTGGGATCATTTGTTACAGCTGTGCCCAGCAAGGTAAGAATTCTTTTTTTATTTTTTATTATTCCAATTCCATTTTATGGTTTCTTGTCAGTGATAACATGTTGGTAAGCTGCCACTTGGTCACATGATCATAGCACTGAATCATTCTGGTCTTGTTAAAATCCTGACGCCTCCAACTCGGAATTTGTATGCCATTGTAAAGGAGTGTGGCATTAAAGCCATGCGCAGAAAATTGGAGTGGAGTGTAACTTGGTTGTGTGCCGTCTCGTGAGGGAGGCAAGCACGCGTACCTGATGGAGTGATGTCATAGTTCCGAAGAACCCCTCCTCCATCCTCCTCCAACATCACACATGGGATGGGAGTTGAATGTTCCGATTTCAGACTGCCCCATAGAGAGGGGGCGGAATCCAGTTGCGGAAAGCCACCTCGTTGGGCAAGTTTTGCACACTATTCTTTTTCTCAATTTTTATTTATTTTTTTTCCCCCTACAGAGGGGAATGACTGCATTAAGGCCAGTGTGAAATCCTGTGGAGAATGCATTCAAGTTGGAGAGAAGTGCGGGTGGTGTACAGACCCTGTAAGTGCATTCAAAGATTTTTTAAATCTTATTTTATTTATTTTTTGGTTATGGCCCTGTCACACTGTTGCGTATGAGAGAAACGTATGAGTTGCATATGTAAATTCATAAAATAATTTTCATACGCACAAAAAGCCCTTGAAAATAGCGTATGCCTAGCGTATGCCTAGCGTATGCCTAGCGTATGCTTAGCGTATAAACCATACGTTCGAATACGCACAACATTTTTAAGCATGCTTAAAAAACTTTTTGTGCCTCGCCGTATGCCAGCGTATGCCACCGTGCTTGAAACGTATACAACCTATGCCTAACGTACCCCTAGCGTATGTCAGTGTATATCAGCGTATGAGTGATCATTTTCATACGCTGGAATACGCTAGTACGATACGCAATAGTGTGACAGGGCCATTAGGATAGTCAAACCCCTTCCTTTTTTCCCTGTAAAATGTGAAAACATTTCTACTCTACCGGCTCTCAATCCCTGCTACTTCTACTCTGGCCATCAGTGGTATGTCAGTGGATTCTGCTTCTCAACTGGGTGTAATATCTGAAAATTTTGAACTGACCAAGTTCAGTAAGTCTTCATGCAGGGACTTGTCTGACTTAATCAGATAGTCACCTGACAGGTGTATGCTCTCTTGGTGTATATGCTTGGTGTAACCACACTTGGCACAGGTCAAGACGGCGTGTACCTTTTGATCTCAGAAAGCTTCTTCAGTGTTTTATGTGGGATCCACAACAGCATCATATCCATAACAGTACCAGAATGGCCCCAGACCTTACAGGGACAACCCTCTGAACTTCTCTCTCTTAATCACTGTACTCGCATACAAATTACATGCAAAGCACATGTTTGTATTTCCAATTAAAGTTAGAACATACATTATTTTTAAGCACTAAAAAGTATCACCTGCAGGCACTGTTGTCTGTCCATCCTAAGCTCGTACTTTCATGTCTCTTTGTAGTGTGCTACAGGTATTGTGCGGCTACATGTCCATTGTAGCGTCAGGATAGTTGTGGGCACTATGTTTTTTGCTTGTTTGTTTTTTTTGTCTTTTTTGACACAGGGTCTATCTTCTCAAGTTAATGCTTTTCATTCCAGTGACTCCTGTGGGAATGGCACAGGAAATGGTGGAAATGGTTTTATTTTGTTCTTATGTAATCGGACTGGAGCCCTGCTTCAGTAGTGTTTTCTTAGGCCTTATAAGGGAACGCAGTGCGTGCGTTTAGTGCCCGCACACCTCGCTCGCCTTAAGCTGAGACCCCTCAGAACAAGAACACTTCGTAGCAGGTGGTTAGACAAATATTATAGAGTGTTCCATTCTTTCAGCATTTGTTCATGATAAAAATTATTGGACTGTTGTGAAAAGACCAAAAATAACATTGTGAGGTTTTCCAAAGGTCATTTAAGTAGAACACTTTTAAGTTCCACAATATTCCCATTTGTTTTGACTGCACAGTAGTTCAGAGTGGCAATAGTTTTGGTTTTGAATTGGTTCAAAATAATAAGTAGGAATAAACCTACTGCAACCTTTCTCAGTTGCAATAAGCCAAATGGCTGGCCTTCATTTGGCACAGCGGCTGCCTGCAGCGGCTTAACCTTCTCGTTCCCTACAGAACTTTCTGAAGCAGGGAGAGCCCACGTCTGCCCGCTGCGACGAGCTGGAGTCGCTGAAGAAGAAGGGCTGTGGCATGGCTCTTATAGAAAACCCCCGCGGGAGTCAGACCATCAACAAGGACGTGCCGGTCACCGACCGCAATAAAAGTGGGGCGGAGAAACTCAAACCCGAGGACATCACACAAATCCAGCCACAGAAGCTCACCCTCAACCTCAGATCTGGTAACGCGGTTCTCTTTTTTTCATGGTTGTGCACTCGTCCCCGGATCTTTCCCAGTAAAGATTGCTCTGTGGGGCTTGTCCCCCACGTGCTTTGCATTAGGACATTTATTTTTAGTGCCCAAACATTTTAAAACCTCTTGTCTAGAGGTTTCAAAATGGAGCATGCAAATTAGATTTTCAGAGGAGCATCGACTGACTGTTTATATGCTGCCATAAATACAGTAGATATGGATGGATAACTTGAAGGGTTTCTTCTCCTGACTTATTTTTCCATAGAGTTCAATAGGAAAATCTGTCAGGAGAAACAACCCTTAAAGTGATCCTTCCATATATATTGTATTTCTGGCAGCAGAGTGATGGTTAAAGGCTTGTACATACATCAGACCCTTGATGACTTAGAGCCACTTAGCCAACCATGTGTTCTATACTGTTCCAGTGTAATTTACAGCTAAATCTTGTCTCACCCCCCAATTCCCATAGAGATCCATTCAAATGCAGAGCTGTTATAGTATCGCTTGTAAGAGTACCAGCAAATAAGATATCAAGAGCCTTTTGATGTTGTTGGGTCACAGACATCATAAAGTCATGGCATGCAAAGGATATGCAACCAAATATAAAAAATATGGCTTTTCTACCACATTTAATTTAGTGTGTTCAATACTTTTTTCCTGTGTCATTTCACTTTATTGCACATAACTTTTTTAAAGAATTGGAACGTTACAATTTCTTTAGCTGTGTTGTTTTATTGAGTTAATACCAATGTCTGATCAAAATCTCATGTGAATAGCTACATTGGAAATATGTTTGATAATAAAATTGTTGACGTGTCCAATACTTATTTCCCCCGTTGTACATATTCTGATATTCTATAAAATACTATTATACATATGTTATTAAAATGACTCATTATTTTAGGTTAGGTTTTGGTAATGCCTATGTAGATGTGCAATGCTTTGTTTGCGCAGTTCGTTCTTTCACAATAAAAGCGATAGTGTTTTGTTATTAATCAATCAGACTCAATCTCAGCTGACTTTTTTAAACCTTGTGAAACTGGCCTCAGAAGTTTGCCAATTAGAGACAAAGATAAAATCAAAAGTTCCAGTCTGAGCCTGTTGTTGTCCTGGTATTTTTTTTGCCATCATCCATAACTTAATATAAGGAAGCTGTTTGCTGGAAGCTAAGCTTGGCCTCTTCTTTTGGATTCATTGTAAGGCCTTTAAGTTGTCCACCAGCATCTTCTTAGGTGTATTTATACCCTGAAAGAAGGATATCTTTCAAGCTGGGGTCTCTTTGTCCCTCTCAGTCTCTCTCTCTGTCTCTTTTTCTGCAGGCGAAGCCCAGACTTTTAATCTCAAGTTCAAAAGGGCAGAAGACTACCCCATTGACCTGTACTACCTTATGGACCTCTCTTTCTCCATGAAAGATGACTTGGAAAATGTTAAAAACCTGGGAACAAGTCTGATGATAGAAATGTCAAAGATTACCTCAGATTTCAGAATTGGTAAGGATTCATATTGTCAAATTCTCCAGTTGTCGATTAGCAACTGTCTTGATTTTGTCTGGTATCCGAGCCCAAGAAGAATAAGTGAAAGGGTTATTTTATTATTAATATTTTTTTTTTCCATAAACGTTTGCGGTCTTATGTTCAGGGGAAAGATTATAAAGCTGCCCTTAGCAGCTTTGATTGCTGTGGATTAGCACATGGTGTGCTGTTCCAGGAACATTTCTCTCAGCCTGGTCTCTGCTCTTCCCCCTCAACTCTTTTCTGTCTTAGGGTTTGGCTCCTTTGTGGAGAAGACAGTCATGCCATACATCAGCACCACCCCAGCCAAGCTCTTGAACCCCTGCACCGGGGACCAGAACTGCACCAGCCCCTTCAGCTACAAGAACGTGCTCAAACTGTCCAGCGATGGACGGCAGTTTAACACTCTGGTGGGCCAGCAACAGATCTCTGGGAACCTGGACTCACCAGAGGGCGGCTTCGACGCCATCATGCAAGTAGCAGTCTGTGGCGTAAGTGTAAATGACTTCCTGTTTCCACAAGCAGGCCAAAAACACAGTGAACTTGCCACTTCCCATTTCCTAGTACTTTGAAACTGTGGTTTATCATTCCATTATGCATTTAATGTGACGTTTTTCATATTTTTATAGTTTGAAATAGATTTTGTACCTTACTGGTGAATTCCCTACCAACTATAATGGTCCCACCCTGGTATGTGTCTCCTCGCAGGACTCTTAACCACAGGCGCTGGCATGGTTAGGATTTTATCCCTGCACCGCATTTTCACTGTCTTTGAGGATGATTTTCCGGCACTAATTAAAGAAGCAATGCTCAATTGCTTCCCTATATAATCAGTTATGCCTTACCAAATTAGATTTTTATTTACTCTAGTGGATTTGTGTTGGGGGCCCAAGGTGTGATGTACCTCTCTACCCCCACTCTGCCCATTGTCCCACCCTAGGATGCAATTGGCTGGAGGAACGTGACTCGCCTGCTGGTGTTCTCCACTGACGCCGGCTTCCACTTCGCAGGAGATGGGAAACTGGGTGGGATTGTGCTGCCCAACGATGGGAAATGCCACCTGGAGAACAACATGTACACCATGAGTCACTACTACGTGCGTAGCTGCCTCAAACTCTGGCCTTATAATATAGTTTGTTGTAAAATTAGCTTTTTCTCTTTCATTGCGACTACTATGGAGATGAAAGCTATAATGCTCAGCTCATTTCTGTGTACAAGAGACAATAAATATCTTAACACGCATCCTGATCTATGAACAATTCTGTTCGATCATCAGCCATTTTTGTTTTGTTTCTTCATTTTCAGGACTATCCCTCAATTGCTCACCTGGTCCAGAAACTGAGTGACAACAACATTCAGACCATCTTTGCCATCACGGAGGAGTTCCAGCCCGTTTACAAGGTACTTGTGTGTATCTGCAAGCGAGTGTGTACGTAGTCCATGGCTGGAGATCACAGCCGTGTTGCATGTGTTCATGTCTGGGAGAGATCCAGCTATTTGAATGCCAGTGGAATGTCTGCCCCGGGACTGAACCATCTGCTCCTCGTTAGCATGTTTGTACACCACGAGCGTTTTATGTGTGTCCCATCCCTGTTGGTGACTGTGTGGTTCCTCGTGCTAAACGATGCCCTTGTATGGTTTCTCAATAGGGACTGTAGCACTCAACCAGGAGGGAATGAGGTGGTATTCTGGTAGACTTTAACTTGGAGCGCCCTTTGTGGCGACCAAACCACAACACTGAAAAAAGGATTGTAATTCCAGACTCCAGTTGTACAAATATGTGTTTTTAGGGCCAAGTATAAACATTGTGCCAGAAATCTAAATGCGTCTCAACAAGGTAAAATTACTGTCTTGCACATTAAAATAGCATATTTTGATTGTTAAAGAGGTGGAATATTTTGTTTTGGGAAATGGTAAGAATTTAGCTTGATATTTCCACTCCAGGAACTGACGAATCTTATTCCAAAGTCTGCCGTCGGGACTCTGTCTGCCAACTCCAGCAATGTGATCAATCTCATTATTGACGCTTACAATGTGAGTATGGCTCAACCCTAAGGGCAGTTTTTGTACCTGTGTGTGTTCATGCTTCATCTTCTGCCGATGTCTGTTTATTCCACATTAACGGTTTCATTCCTAAATGGATTGTGTTGGACTAGGCTTAATTCCACTTCTTAAAAGTACATATCCACTTTGAAGACTAGAAATGCTGGCATAAATGTTTTCATATGTAAATTAAATGTACCGTGCCAAACTGTGCTATGAATTTGCCTGTGCTCCAGCATCTTGTGAATTAAGCTGTGCCACACTGTCCTGTACTCTGTAGTCCCTGTCCTCAGAGGTAATTCTGGAGAACAGCAAGCTTCCTGATGGGGTGACCATCACATACCAATCCCGCTGTAAGAACGGCCTGGTGGGAGAAGGAGACAACGGGAGGAAGTGTTCCAACATCTCCATCGGGGATGAGGTTGGCATGAGCCCTTTTTTTTGAAGTTCATTCTGTCTTCCTGTTGCTCTCTCTGTCTATCTGTCCCTGTTTTTCTGTCTGTTTGTCTGTCTGGTCTTTCTCTCACATCTGCTTGTGTAAAGTTTTTTGGTGGTGCAGTTTTCTGTGAAGCATGACGCATACTTCAACCACTCAAGCACAGTGCAGATAAGCTTCACTGCTGAAAACCAAGACTTCTGGTAGCTTCCATTGTCAAGCACACAACCTATGAACGGTACTAAGAACCTAACCAGGTTCACAGTGATTTGAGAAGTCTATCCTATGTGTTCTTAATAAATCAATGGTCAATTAAGACTTCAGGAGGCTTCACTTGGAAGCAGTGATTCAAGCCAGCTCAACGACTGTCTGATATTTTTTCCAGAGCAGGGGTGTCCAATCCAAGTCCAAGGGCCAATGTGGGTACAGGTTTTAGTTTTAGCCCAGCACCAATACACATGATTCTACTCATCAGGGTCTTGACTGCAGCCCATGATTACTTAATTAGTTGAATCAGGTGTGCGTGTGTGTGGTGTATGTATTTATATGCCAAACCGCTCCTTTCAGGTGTCATTCAAAATCAGCGTCCAAGCACACAAGTGTCCAAAGCAGGGCCAGTCAGAGACTATCAAGATCAAACCCCTCGGCTTCACAGAGGAGGTGGAGATTGTCCTTAACTTCATATGCGAGTGTTCGTGCCAGACCGATGGGGAGAAGGCGAGCCCACTCTGTCACAATGGGAATGGAACATTCGAGTGTGGAGCCTGCAGGTATAGTTTCGCACTTCAGCACACTGTACACCCTCACTGGGCTGCAACAGTGCAGTGCAGTCCCCCAGTTAGCATCTGTATAATCATGTTTAATAGTCTGTCAAGCATCTTTCTGTTTTGCTCTTTCTTACTCATGGGTTTATATTCATGTTTGGCCCTTTTTTCCTGATTGTAGCTTAAAACAAAAACCACAAATCTTTCTGCAAATTCATTTGTATGGAATGTAGTTGGAATTCTGCATCAGAGGTGAGAGGCGATGAGTGTTGGTATGAAATTTGGGCACTTTGTGTCTTAGCTGGGTATTTATTTGTATTTATCCATGAGTCTCTAGTTTCCATCACAGACCCCTTCTCTCAATTCTCAGGTGCTATGAAGGGCGCATTGGCAGACAGTGTGAGTGCAGCACTGAGGATGTTAACAGCGATGACCTGGATGCCAACTGCCGGCGGGACAACGGCACCGACATCTGCAGCAACAACGGAGACTGCATATGTGGGGCGTGCGAGTGTAAGACTAGGGAGAACCCGGAGGAGCGCTACAGCGGCAATTTCTGCGAGTGTGATAACTTCAACTGTGACCGCTCCAACAACAAGCTCTGCGGAGGTGAGACCTGCCGTGAACGCACCCCGTCTAACACAGCAGCCGCAGCCAGGGGGGTATCCTACAAAGCAGGATTACTTAGTTAGCTGGATAACATAATATTCTGAGTAAAACCCGGAACCATCCAACATCTGGAACAATGACTGAAGTAAAAAGAGCTGTTCCCGGTTTTATCCTGCTAACTAAGTAATCCTGCTTCGTAGTATACCCCCCCTAGTTGAGCTTGGTGGCATTGCAGTTAGGGAACCTTATGTCCAGAAGGTTGGGGGTTCATGTCCTAGGTTGGAGGTTGCTGCTATTGCTGTTGTCACTATTGTTGTCATGTTCTGAATATTCAATAAAGCAGGTTAGGTACTTTGCTCGAGGGAGCAACAGCAGCAAGATTTCGACCTGCAACCTCAGAGTTACACGGCCTGCTCCTGAACCAACCACTGCACTGCTCTGCTGCTATATAGCACAGTAGGATTTTAGGCATTTTAAAATGGGTTTGACTGCGGAGAGCGTTTGAAAGGTGTTTGTGGTGAGACGTGGGTTTAACCGGTTATTTTGGACGGTTGCAGGGCACGGCCGGTGCGAGTGCAGGGTGTGCATCTGTGACGCCAACTACACGGGCAGCGCCTGTGATTGCTCCCTGGACACCACCGCCTGCCTGGCCTCCAACAAGCAGATCTGCAACGGGCGGGGCAACTGCGAGTGTGGCACCTGCACATGCACTGACCCCAAGTTCCAGGGCCCCACCTGTGAGATATGCCCCACCTGCCCCGGTGTCTGCATTGAGCACAAGTGAGATTGCAGAGCCGCATACATCCCTGCACCTTATAACTGACTCCAGGACTGCGTGTATCACAGGGCAGACCTTGCTGGAAACATTGCTGTGACTATCCTGTCAGGTTATCTATTAGGGGTGGGACGATTCAATCCCATAACGATTCGATTCGGTTACGATTCTTTAGGCAAAGGTTCGATGCATCATAACATCTTACATTTGACCACGATTCGATACAATTTGGTTCGATTAATTTTGATACTTTTAAAAAATGTAATAGGTATGCTAATGTGATTTGATACTGATACAGTCAGCAGTAATGAAATATTCAATTAGAACCTTACGCCAAGTTCACAGAATTATGTTTATTGTTAAGGCATGCCATACATTTTGCAGCTGTCTGCAGCAAATAAGGCAGCAATAAACATGACTAACAGTGTATTTTCTAAATTTGCCCGATTGAGGTTATTGTTTTTCAAACAGTGTCAGACATGGTACCCTAATACCTTTCCTTTATTCACTAAAATGTTTTCTGTATGGTGTATCTAGGTTCCACGACATTCATTAAGTGACTAAATCCCTCTTCTTCTACCGCACTGTATGGTCTAAGGTTTTTGCAGATGAACGTGGCTATAGCAGATGTCACCTCTTTTGCTCGTTTAGAACTGAGGGAGGGGGAGGTTTGGAATCGGACAGTTAACGTAGTAATAATTCATTGAACGTAAGACATTGGAAATAGTCTTACTATTTTTGTTTTTTGTCTCTAACGTCTACTTGATTTTGAATCGAAAATGGTTTAAATTAAAATATCAGAAAGAACTTTACAATTAACTGTCTGGACATGGTATGCTTATAAAAATGAATAAAAACAAATAAAATAACTGTTTGCCCATTTCTCCAGGAAAATCTTGACTCCCGAGTTTAGCTTACTAACCTGCTTGCTGTCCTTCACGTCAATGGTGTGTCGTCAGCTCAAATGGTTTATCATGTTTGTGGTGTTGCCTGTGTATCTGATTTCAACTTGGCATATCTTGCATATTGCAGCGGTTTTGTCAAGTACACCCTCCTTCTTTCTAAACCCGAAATGCTTCCATACCACTGATTTTCTGTTCGGAACATCGCAAATTCTGTCAATTTCTGTCTCTTTTGTCGCACTCGAGCAACTAGCCATTTCGCTCAGAATTGTCCGTCTCATTGTCGCTTGATTCCCACCTGTCGCTGCTTTCAACTCACGCTTACGTGGGGGTTGGAGCAGAAACATGGATTAAAGCTAGTCAAAACAGTTTTAAAAGTAGTCGTGTCTCAGAAATATATTTTTAAAATAATTAAATAAAAAAATTTTTTGAATAAATAAATACATGTGCACATTCATTTACAATGCGATATTAATCGATGCTTATCAATTATAATCTTACAGATCGATGCAGTTGTATTTACACATTCTGATCGATGCATCGTGATGCATCGGTGCATTGTCCCACCCCTATTATCTATCTATTGCTATCAGGTTTAGCTATTTTAAAAGGCTTAATATCTCTTGTACAAATGTATCACTAAGTTTATGCAGCTTTAAAAATCGCCCAAAGACTAGAACCTCCTATTAATGTATGTAATTAATTAGTTATAAAATAATCATTTCTTATTTAAACACTTATTAATTGGCCGTGCTCAGCCTGCAAAAAGTAAAAAATACATTAAAATTTTTATTGGTGACAGATAAAACCACATCCTGTTTTTTTTAAGGCGAGGATCGCTTCAGCTTTCTTTCACACCCAGTGATAAAATTCCTGCCTTATTCTGGAGTGAGAGTGGTTTCCAGACTGTTTGTCAGAAGGCCAAACTGTGCCTTACATGAGTGTTGTTTAAATGCTGCGCAATGCAATGTTTCCTTCTGCCAAGCCATTTTGACCCCTCAAGCCCAGGAGAACTGGGGTGATTTGAAAGCCTTTCACTGCAGTGCCTGTGGGAGTTGTAGTCCACTGGTGGAGGTTGCGTTGTGCTCTACAGTTCAAATCCCATGGGCGCCTCTGTGAAATGTAGTACGTTCCACTTCCCACCCCCACCAACCAAACTGAGGGTACGCTTGAGTGACTGTGGCGATGGCTGAGCTGTGTTTAAGCGCTAGCCTCTGTCCCCCGCAGGGAGTGTGTGGAGTGCCGGGCCTTCGGGACGGGGGAGAAGAAGGACACGTGCGAAAAGGACTGCAGCTACTTCAACCTGATCGTGGTGAAGGACAAGGACAAGCTGCCCGACCCCACCATGCAGGCCTTCCCCCTCACGCACTGCAAGAAGCGCGCCGCTAACGAGTGCTGGTTCTACTACACCTACGCCGTCAACAACAACACCGAGAAGGAGGTCCATGTGGTGGAGACGCTCGGTGGGTGGTGCAGCGTGGGAGGGAAAGTGTGTGATTCCATTATGCATTTAATGTGACGTTTTTCATATTTTATATTTTTTAAAATTCAAAAAGCGAACATCGAAAAGGTAATAGCCTTGATTTTTACTGTGACACGAAGTAATGTATAAATTTTATTTGTTGTTTGGGATTTAATTATAACACACATTCCGAAAAGAGAGACAAGTATCGGGGGGGGCGGATAGCTTCCCAGCCTGGGAAGTAAATTGGTCAAGCAGAAGAGGGAACGGCGTGAGCAGTGGCAGGGAAATCCCCCTCTTCCCCATGTCAATTCACACACTGCATACATATAATGATGCATGTTTTCGGAATATCTGTCGGATGTTTATAATTACACGTCTTTATATCGCTCAATGCACATATGATGATTCATTTTCAATTGCCTTAATGTTTTGGAAGAGAGATGCAATGAATTTGAGGATTTGGCTCTGACTACATGTCCCATAATACCGTTCCTCATCTGATTCCCCCCCACTTTGTGACAGAGTGCCCTACGGGTCCTGAAATCATCCCCATCGTAGCGGGCGTGGTGGCGGGCATCGTGCTGATCGGCCTGGCGCTGCTGCTCATCTGGAAGCTGCTCATGATCATCCACGACAGGAGGGAGTTCGCCAAGTTTGAGAAGGAGAAGTTGAATGCCAGATGGGACACGGTAAGGGGCTTGTGTGTTTCCACTCGTATGGGATTGCAGTTATAATGTATAAGTCTGCCTTTCCTGTCATTCTTAATTGTAGCACTGTATCCTGACCTGATAAGTGCAGGAGAATGCAATCAGAAGGGGGGCTTCTGTGGAAAACGGGCGTCTTTCCCAATGCCTGTAAGGTGCAGTTGTCCGTCTCGGACGGAGCCTCTGTCCCTGATTTGTTTAACAGGCCTGTGTGTTGTTCCACTGGCCTGTCTAGGAAATGTAGTTCCGCCTCCTCCAGTGCTACTGCAGCAATCTCCACAGAGCTCCAGACCCTCGACCGGCTGTTTAAAATCGGCCTCGCACGCGCTGTGAATACCACCTCTGGCCGCAGCCGCCAACAACAGCAGCTGCTATGGATGCGAGAGCTGCAGGCTTATTCGGGCCCAGAGGATCAGTGGAAGTGTCTGCCTTTCCTTTTTTTCTGGGAGTGGCCTCTGTTTCCCAGTGTAGTGAGGTAGTGCTGCCCCCTGCTGTTCAGCTTCCGGTACTGCATATCTGTTCTTTGGCAGAGGGCATAGCAAGGACACCAGCAGAGTGACTCGGTTTGTTCCGATTACTCACAGCTCGTCCACATGCAGCGACTCATTGGTCACATGAGCATGGTGAGGCTTCGGGCTTTGGGGACTCATTACGGAATGCAGTGTATTACACCGTTGGTCACATGAAGGCAGCCCAACGGTTTACGGTTTCTGTGTGTGTCAGTTCCCTACCACTGTAGAATCCCATCTGGACAGCAGTGAAGGTAGTGTGTGTGTGGTCAGTGGGTACACGCAGTTGTGTTTAATATACACAGCAGGGATGGTGGACTGTGTGTGTGTGTGTGTTGGGGGGGGGCGGGGTATCTGTCTGTGTCGACTTGAGGCAGTGCAGATGTCAGAGCCTGAATGTGAATGGAGAAACCTCTGATCTCTCGGAATTATGAAGTCTCTCCTCTGACCGCTCCTCATTCCACCCTATTCTCATTCTGACACCATGGCCTTGATCTGTCACCTTCTATTCTGTTCTTATATGTCTGTCCCTTTTTCTGCCCATAGCAAGATAATCCCATATACAAGAGTCCTATTAATAAGTTCCAGAATCCAAACTATGGACGCAAAGCTGTGGCGCTATAAGTCTTGAGTTTGTATTCCCCTCTCTCTTCTTTTTTCTGCATGGGATTTTTCTAGCAAGTGTTTGTGTTGGCTATTCTGAAACTCTGCTCTTTATCTTTACCATCACCTCTCAAAATCCCTGTCATCTTTTACATCCACACATCCATTTGTAACGCAGCAAGACTGGGTGGGGAGGGATGGTAGAGACGGGTGTAGTTCTAGCAGAGACATTTTACCTGGTTTGTTTTTATGTTGGTGAAGTGACGTTTGCGGTGTGTAGCCGAGTGGATAAAGGCGCTGGCTGGGCTTGTAACGTAGAGAGGTTCGGCTCCTATTTGAGTCATGGCATTTGCATCGCTTCAGAATATAGTCATCAGTATAGCTGGATATGTGAGCTGAGTACATTTCGCTATGTATGTGCCCTGTGTAGAGGAACCTGCTGAGTAATTATTAGGTGATGTAGTGTTCAGCACTGGGAATGTCGAGGTCATGACCCTTACAACAGGAAGATGAGTGCATTAACCGTAACCCTAGAGCAGGGATGCACAAGGCTGGTCCTGGAGGGTTGGTCTACGTGCTGGTTTTTGTCCCAACCAGTTAGTTACCTTAGGTTTAGTTTTCTGAGAGCTAAACTACGCTAGTTCACTCTTGTACTTGAGCACATTAAACAGGATACACTTTTAGTCTGTGGCTGTAGCTGGTGGAACGGACCGGCCTTTGTTGTGCACCCCTAGAGGTGGGAGATGAATACACAGACACACACACACACACACACACTCAACACAAACAGTTCACAGGCAGGGATGTTGGGAATCCAGTCAGTTCTTAAACCAGCTCACAACTGCATGTTGTGAAGTTTGAATTGTTTTAACATGCTGAACAGATGTGTTTTCACAGTTATACTAAATTCTAACAAAGTATTAAGATTGGTATTTCTATAATCTTTTTTTAATAGTTTTTTTATAGTTTTCGGGTGTTCATGTTTAATAAATTCTCACAATGATGCAGTCTAATATAATATGGTGGTTTGCAGACTACAAATGTTTTTGAGGTATCAAGACTACCATTGGCCATTTTACACACTTTCTCATGGTTCCGATGTTAACGGGATAGATCTGCATTTGAGATGAGTGCCTGTCCAGTGTTTTCTGCTGAGATAGGGTGCCCTATGAAACTTCAATAAAATCAACAGCTCTGCATGTGGGAAGTGTAGTTTAAAAGGATTGGTATGAGTTGGTGATGACCTAACTTCATGGCATGCCTCTAACCGGCTGACATGTCGATACCTAATGGCCGTGCCCACTCATTCTTGTTTTTCCTCTCATCTCCCAGGGCGAGAATCCCATCTACAAGAGTGCCGTGACAACTGTGGTCAATCCTAAATATGAGGGCAAATGACGGAGCCTCTGTTCTCTCATTACAACACTGTATGCAAAATAGTCCTCCGGAGGGGGAGGGACAAGGGCGGGTGGGTGTTTTTTTACATTTTATTTCAGTTACATTTTTTTTCTAGACACAGTATTATTATCATAGCATTAGGTCACACTTTCCGTACATTTTACTAACAGTCGTTTTTTGTTGTTTTTTTCTATGCATCATTTGGAGAAAAAAAATATGTACAGTATGTGTAAACATGGATTTACTTTTTTGTCGTCGATTCTTTTAAACGTTTTAACTAAAAAAAAATGTATTGCCACAGGACTGGCAAGGTCAACTATGGTCATATTGTGCCTTTCGCAGAACACAACCCATATTTTAGCTATCGGGAGTGTCAGACGGGACCTGAGTTTAGAACGTGTAGCATTGCGCATCGTGAGGTGGCTGGCTCTGAACAGCCGTACAATGGTGCTGTGTGGGGTTCTGTGTATGTAGATTCTGTTCTGAATAAAGATGGAAATGGGGTAGGAGCAGATTATTTTTTATTTTTTTATTATTATTTTTTAAACATTCAATGGAAATGTTAAAACGTGGGGGGGAATATTTATCCACAGAATCATGTCCAGGAAAATATAACAGGCAGCAGTGTTCTGGAAGTAGGTAGAAATTGCTCGTATAAAAACTCAGGTCCTTTTCTGTGTTCAAATTTAAAGCTATACCAAATATAGCTGCCTTATATGCAAGACTAATACCTTATTTGAATTGTTTTGCATCAGTCACCTTAAGCAAATTTGTTTTTGAAAGGGTACAGAATGTTTCAACGGTCCGAGCTTGCTTATTTGTTTGTTTGTTTGTTTGTTTGCTTGTTTTTTGTACTGTTGTATATTTGTCGCATTCTGAAATAAAGAGGCCTGGTTACTCTTTTCCATGTGAAATCTCAAAAACGAACCATCACATTACTGTTTGAAGATCAGTGTTAAGGGAACGACCTCTTGGACTCTTAAAGACTTTAACCGCACATGTACTCCACGCGTTGTGTTCCTGTTTTAAAAGTGCCTTTTTGTTTCAGCATTATGTTCACTTTTGCAATACTGTCTCTGAACTTATTTATTAAAGTACCAAAAATGACCATTACCCTGCTTCATGTTTATTTGGCATTCCTTCTTCTTAATTTATATTTTTTATTAATTTCAGTAATATTATCAACAATTTAAACATTTTTAGTGTGAAAGAATGACAGTAGTATCACCACTTGATTGGCATAGGAAATACAACTACAGTATATATACTGTATTCGATAAGGGTTGTGAAAAAGCTCTCCTGAGGATGTGTTTTGATGGCCATGTATGAAGGCCTGAGCTGGGGCTCATCTTACTGATGCAAAAATCACTCCACTACTTTCTCTCTTCAACGTGAACATTCTTATCCATCTGCCACCGTGTCTTAAATTTAAACTGAAGCTTCTAAACTTTCCCATATTCACTGTGCTTGCATACATCCACATCTGGAGCCTCTTTATATTTTGTCATGTAGAGCCTCATATGAAGACCTGTTTTTGATGAACACCAGAGAAGCTTGTTCTGTAGGAAATTGTTTTGGATCTTGCTGCTCTGTAGCACATTATTTTAGCATATTTCTTCCACCAGGTGGAGCCACATTGCTTTTGGGAGGCCATTAATCAAGTGGTCAGTGTCTTTTGATGTGATCTTTTAACTGCGTAGCCGTACACTATATCCTCCTAAAGCCCGGCAATTCCTTTTCCTCTGTAGTCTTAATCTCAAGAACCATACTATGCTGAAACCTATAATACAACATTCAATAAAAAATTTCACTGTAAAATTTCATCCAGGACTCTTGTATTATGTGGAAAAAGTTTTTTTTTTTCCCCCTCCGGTTCTCAGGAGAATATATAGATCCTAACATGGTGAGTAAATTTAGGCTACTGAATCCACTTGAATATCAACGGCTACATCAAACTCTACTGATCTTGAATATCAACAAGATCATGAAACTCAAACTCACTTTAAAATTATCATTAAAAATACATTTATTTTCAAATTAGTTTTCCAGTGGGGTTTGAGTTCTCACGACATTAAATAATGTGGCTCCACGCTTAATTTTTTGTAAATAATTGAAAAAAATATAAACGATAGAGGGAGGGTTGTATTGGTTTGTGGCCCTGAAAAATTCACAGCCTGTTTCCCCAACGTGGTGCAGAAATGTGTCCCAAGCTTAGCGTTCCTGCCGTACCTTGGATCACATGCAGGAAGTTTTCTTAATTTTTTTTTCTTTGTTTTCACATCCTCGTGTGAACAAACGCTGGAATCGAATCAAATCCCTGGTCCACCCTCTGGTTACAAATAAACTTCCCATCATGGCGATATCTTGTTACATCATTTATTTCTAAAGCAGGCTAGCAAAGGATTGAACGCTTTGCTTCGACCTTTCCGATATAAAGCAATGTTCTTTGCCCAAGGGTACAACAACGGCAGCGTCCCACCTGGTATTCAGCACCCCGGTATCCTGCAGACACGAGTTCTCCGACACCCCTGCTGTTCTGTAATAATGCTCACTCTACCTCTCACAGCCCGGGAGCCTCGGCCACCCACTGAGGCATGGGTGTTGAGCTGATCTAACGTGGCCGGTCTATTATTGTTCAAACTGGACCTAAAATTCGACAAAGCAGATTGCTTTTTCCACAATGACTCCCCATTTTAGACCGTCAGCACTGCCCTTTCACTCCGTCACTGGTCACCTAAGGGAGCTCTGGCTGGATCGCCACTGATGTCTTGCAAAGGCAAGGGAGACAGGCTTTTAAGATGGCAGGCACATCCCGAGTCCCGCCTTTGCTGTTGAGTGAGCTGAGTATGGAGTAGGAGTGAGTGAGTCGGGGGCGGTCTTGCCCCACCTCCAGAGAGGCAGGAAACTTCCCCATCGCACCACCCACCCGGTCGGTCCACACCAGTGTTCAAACTTGCATCAAGATACGCTGCAGAGATAAGAAACGGGCAACACAGGGGGACTGCACCTACTGTATGTGGACAATACCCAGAAGGTAATGGCAGGATCATGTATTTATGTTAGTAGGAAAGAGCAGGTGACTATCTAAACAAATTAGCTCCTTTCATTTGGGTCAATCTAACATCTGGCTGTTTGGACTGTCATGTAGAAAATATATAATATCATCTGTTCTTTACACCCATTGTAGGCATTCTGTTTGAGGCTATTCAATAAATGTGTAGGATTTTATTTTTCTTGTTCTTGTTTGAAAGGCAGTCAACTGAGAACACTGCTATGTGTGATTGCTGTCACTACACGATACAATGAAATACTCCAGTCTAGCATAATTCTGGTATATTTCACTCTGCCAGGAGTAAATTGATAGATTTATGTACAGTATGTATCTTCCAGGAATGGGGCCATTCATGAATTGAAATGAGAATGCTTGATAAATTCCAATTCCATTCCTGGAGTTTGAATTGGAATTTCACCCAGCTCTAAGTAAACATAATTGGAATTGAATTGGAATGATAGGGAACAGAATTGAATTCCATGAAATTCCAGTTCTAAGAGAGGTTGTTTTGACTTTCTAAATATTATAAATAAAACATTATGAATCAAATTATAGACAGTTAAACAAATCTAATGCATTCAATAATAATGTTCGTCTTACTATTATGTTATGCAGGATCAATTCTCATTTTCATTTGTCCATAAAAATAATGTGAATATTTTATCTTCATCTTTCATGCTGCACATTTGTTCTCCAGAACAATGATATTGTTTGGAATTTGATTACATTGAACCGATTTACATTTTGATTCCTTTATGTGTATGACCTTCGACTGTTTCGAGAACCATATTTGTGTGAACTGCATGCCTTGAGTATTAACATTGAGATTTGGAATCCCTTTTAAACTAGAAATGGATGGAAACTCTGAAACGTCTGGAAAGACCACAGTGACGGATCACATTGGTGAACCAGCTCCAACAACATCAGGGAATCACAGTGCAGTCTGTAAACGCTGTAGTATATCTGCTCATGGATCCGTCCGAGCCACTTTCAACTTTAACAGGCATCTTCAGGTAAGATTTTCCTCATGTTGTTTGTGCTTATCAGCAAAAAAGCATTTACTTATTTTTATTATTTTGTGGACCATTTAAAAGAGAACTGAGCAGTTTACATATGAACAGTGTTCTGATCATAGAAATAGAATGCTTAGAAATTAATATCCAATTCAAATCAGCGCATTTTATTCTATTTTCATATTGTTGCATGTGTGATATTGTGCAAGTAAAGTATAAAATATATGAATAAAATAATATTCATTAATCAATAAGAGATTACTCATTATAGTGTTTTATAGTTTGAGGCATCATGCATAGCAGAACTGAATAAAACATAAGTTTATTTGATAGTTTAATTTAAATTTAAATAGTTGAAGTTACATACATCAAATAAGTGTAATCTCAGATATGTGGTAAGAAAAAACTAAAAACATGGAATTTCACAGAATTGCCTTGAATTAAATTCAAGTTCATGAAATTCCAATTCAAGTCCAATTCTGTTTCCTGTACGTTTTTTTTTTTCAAATTCCAATTCCTCAGTTGAATTGGAATTTATGAGTTCATTCATGAATTGACCCCCACCCTGGTATCACTGTGTAATTGTTTCTTCTATTGCTTTTTGTCAGGGTATTACGAAAGCTTTAGTCGTGCTATTACTGCTATGCTGCTGGGACAGTACCCAAGGTAAGGGCACCACTAACACTTGCAACTTCACCTTCTATGACAAAAATCTTTTGGCCATTACAGCCTCATACCCATGAGGTGCCCGCCTCAATCACCTTTTTCAAGCTGGCATGTTTCCCTGCTGGTGGTGTTGCAAAGTGCAAATGGTCTCACTTTCCCTTCACCCAGGTGACGGAGAGCAGGGCTGTGTCCACTATCTACTGCGCCCTGTCTCCTGCGTACAGTGCACAGGCCGAAGTGCGCTGTTTAATGTGCACTGTTTAATGTGCACTGTTTAGCAGTCCGCGAAAAATATCCGCCATACTATTTTCCAACCGCACTGTGGAAGTGTTGCCAACAGTGTTGCCATGTCCGCCATGTTTTACAGCTAAATTGGAATACTTTCAAAGTGCAGTCACAGGTAAAAAAGCAAAGTCGCAAAGCACACACTTATTTTAAAAAGTAAAAATATAATTATTTCTATTTAAAATACATTGGTTTCGGTTAAAAATATATTTTAAGCTAGAAGTCTTGCATGATCTGGCAACCCTGTGCCCCGCATTGCGCTGCCATGTCACGTGTTGTTTTTGTTGTATTTGAAGGTAAACATCAGCAAAGCTGCACCTCATTTTTTTAAAACAAAGCTTCACGTCATATTTATGTGACCAAAATGTTCGTGTACTTCTTGAAAAGTGTGCTCCCAAATGTACTCAGCGAAACCCCGGAAGTGATGACCTTCTGTATGCACTTACTCTACGTCGCTTTGGATAAAAGCGTCTGCTAAATGAATGTAATGTAATGTAATGTAATGTAAAGTAAGTGTGTCATCCGGGTATTTCAAGTACACTGCAATTTGAAAACATTTTGTGTGCTCTACGACTTTCTCTCCCTATCTACTCACCAAGGCTACTCAACAGTGTGGAAGAGTGCTGATTCGGACACGTTCCAGGGCTGCCATGCCATTGCCGTGCGGAGCTGTGACGAGTGCCTGGCGTCGGGGCCGCACTGTGCCTGGTGCTCAAACGAGGTGAGGACCTCCTCACTCGTCATTGCAGCCTCTAGTGATCACGCATTTCACATATCCTCTATTGCTCCTTATTATACTGGGTTACTACACTCTCTATGTTGTACTTTCCATGACGGGTGAGCAAAAATGGAACCTGGCTCATGAAGTCAAACTATCGCCTCTGATGGGGTGAAACATTTGTGACCTGTCTGACAGACCGACTTCAAACTTCACAACATGCAATCTAAAAACGGACGAGCATTTCCAGCATCCTTGTCTGTGAACTGTGCATGTTGTGATTATGTGAGCATACGCATGTCTATGCGTGTGCATTTGTGTATTATGCGCATGTGCGTCTGACTGTCTGTCCGCTGCACAGAGTTTCATTGGGCCTGGCCAGTTTACCTGGGAGCGCTGTGACACTGTGAGCGCTCTAC
Organism: Ilyophis sp. 1 JC-2022; assembly: GCA_022702515.1. Taxonomy (NCBI): domain Eukaryota; kingdom Metazoa; phylum Chordata; class Actinopteri; order Anguilliformes; family Synaphobranchidae; genus Ilyophis; species Ilyophis sp. 1 JC-2022. The sequence goes on along the minus strand of CM040403.1, from coordinate 89,408,444 downwards.
TGGAGAGGGGGTGCCCACACGGTTGGATAGAGGACCCCCGGGGTGACACCACGCTCCTGCTCAACCATAATGTAACATCCCGCCACGGGGACCGGAATCGGCAAGCGCCCCGTGGCATTGTCCAGCTGCAGCCACAGAAGGTCCAGATGCGTCTGAGGCCAGGTGGGTCTCTCACATGTGCACCAGCACAGGGCTTCTACAGTATGATCCACATGCCTAATTCTTGGCTGGCAAACAGGTTGAACTCGCTCCCTGCAACAAGGAATTAGCTGAGGTAGCTAAGCTGGAGGAACTGCTGAAGGACACTCTTTGGTCAAGCTTGCTCTATGATTGCCAGCAGTTACTGGTGTCACTAAACGCGCAGTGGCCATTCAACACAGATTCAAATTGAGAATTCCTATTCTTTTTTTTCATTTAAATAACATAATGTTAAACTTGGCAGGGGAACCTCAGACTTTCAAGGTGATGTTTAAGCAAGTGGAAGACTACCCCATCGACCTGTACTATCTCATGGACCTGTCCTTCTCTATGGAGGACGACCTGCTGAACGTGAAGCAGCTGGGAACGGATCTGATGGACGAGATGAGAAACATCACGCGGGATTTCCGAATGGGCGAGTCACGTCTGCGTGCAGGATATGGCCTCGCTAGACACTGGAGAATGTGAACAGTGTGTTCCTTCTCTGAATACTGCTGCTAATTCATTGCTGGTATCATAGTTAAATTCATCATCAGTAATTGCCATTGGGCTCACTCACTCCACTGTAGAGCAACTCAGTGGAGGTATTAGTGTAGACTATATTACATTTGCACTGAAATAAATTAACTGGAGAATGGATTTGGATTTGTAATTGTTTAAAATATGATGAACAGGCCTTCATCGGTTTAGTACACTGGAGAGAATGACATGCAGAGCGTCATTGGTTTAGTACACTGGAGAGAATGACATGCAGAGCTTCATCACGGGATGAAGTATAATGAGGGAACAGGGCTCGCAACTCTGAGGTTGTAGGTTAAATTCCCAGGTGGGGCACTGCTGTTGTACCCTTGAGCAATGTACCCTGAATTTATTCAATAAATATCCAGCTGTATAAATGGATTGTATCTAAAGAATCTAAGCTGTGAAAGTTGCTCTGGATAAGTGCTAAATGCTTTAAAATGTAAATATAGTGCTCTCATGTGGGAATTCATTAACGAAGATGTTTTCTTGTTTTTTGGTAAATCTAGAGTAAAAGCTATTGGTCTAAGAGCATTTTTTAAATGAATTTCCAGAATCTAAAATTGTCATCTACATGTGAAGGGTTCGGCGCATTTGTGGACAAAACGGTGATGCCGTACATCAGCACCACAGACTCCATGCTGCAAAACCCCTGTAAGAGACAGGAGCCACAGGCCTGCGCCCCGGCCTTCAGCTTCCGTCACGTCCTCAGCTTCACCCGGAACGGAAGCCTGTTCAGTGAGCTTGTGGGCCGCCAGAACATCTCAGGAAACCTGGACTCGCCTGAAGGGGGACTGGACGCCCTGATGCAGGTTGCTGCGTGCGAGGTGAGAGGGGGGGGTCTTTGATCCTCAGCTGAGTTTGGCTTTTGCTTCCAGTGAGAGTTTTCCCAGGAGACACGTGGACAATCATTGGCTTCACCTGTGAAAAAGTTCTAACTTCTATAGTCCTATTGTTTATGTGGTACTGATTTAAAATTCAGCATCTAAACATCAACGTGGGTGTGGACCTTTTTCTCCTCCCTTCCCTACTTCAGAAAAACGAAATGTTTTTGCCTTCATTAGACTATTTGTGTAATTGTCGTTGTTGTTAAATATGCATTTCCCGCATTCTTTGATTTGCCAAATGTTCAACTCCTCCCTCATCTAATCAGTTGTTTCCTCACAAATTAATTCGAGGTTTAGCCGCTGTGGGCTTTTTTTTGGGCCTAAGATGTTTACTACCCCTCTAGGGCACAATTGGCTGGAGGAACGTGACTCGACTGCTGGTGTTCTCCACCGATGCCGGCTTTCACTTTGCAGGAGACGGGAAACTGGGTGGGATCATCCTGCCCAATGATGGGAAATGCCATCTGGAGAACAACATGTACACCATGAGCAACCATCATGTAAGTTATACCACAAAAGTCAAATACTGCTGTAATGAATGAGTTAAATGATGCCATTTTAAATTGGCTCATTCTTTCTCTATACTTTATAATATATATAAAAAAGAGGAAAAAAATACTTTTAAAACATGAAAACATGAAAATACTTAATGCACATCAAGTAAGGCTGCAGTTAGAATAAGACTATTCTTTTAAATGATGACACAAAAACACAATAAAATAAAATTTTACATCAAGGAGGGCAAGGAGACTATAATTTAAAAAAAAATTGTTTGCTAAATATGGGTTTTAAAAAGGTGTGAAGTTTACCATATTCTAATATGGTAAACTGAAGGCTTCTTTCCCTCATACACAAGATGCTTCAGCTCATTTCTGTTTATAGAAAGGAGATCCCGCTTCAATAAAAAATAGTACTATAAATAAATACATGTTAACTTCAGTCACCTCCCAATGTGGAACAGTTGATTTAACTGCTCGAAGGCGGGCAGACATCATTTTGGCAGCGAGTTCGGTAGTTTCATGGGTAGGTCTCACAGACTTTCTTTCTGACTGTCTGAAATATAAATGTGCTTAAACTTTTAAGTTTAAAAGTCTTTCTAAGTGCCCGTGTTTGCACAAATTCAAGTGTCCAGCTGTACACATATTAGCGTGTTCAGTGCTGTGGTTTTTGTATCTTAGAATATCTATGACTACTTCTGTGTTCTCTGAAAATGTGCTTGTTTGGTGCTTTGACCCAATATGTCTATCCTTTATGTGAGTATGTGTGGTGGTCTAGTTTGTGTCTGTATGAGTTTAAGTGTTTATTGATATTGTCTATGTCTTTGTGTTACAGCCGAAACTGTATCCATGTTGCAATAAGGTATAATTATCTGAAAACGTTAGATAAAGAGGTACTATAAAAACATCAAAGACATAGTCTAAACATGGCGACACAATAGCTTTGATGCTTCGCCATGATAAACCAACTATAGCATAAACAAGCATGCTCACCAACTGGGTCATTCACAGGTGGAAGGAGAGAACAACACAACCAAAACAAAGAAAAACAGCTGCTTCGTCTGACGTTACCCATTTAAAAATGTTTCTATATTTGTACCGGTAAACAAATGTCCAAAGACAAAACCAAAGTCTTATTCTTCTGCAAACTAGCCATAAAATGAACATAAAGCCAGCGTGTCATGTCCGGTACGACTTCTGTGATTTTATTTATTTTTCTTCCCCCCACCCATGAATGGCACTGGGTAAACAGACTATAGTGTTCCTCCCCAGGTGTTAGCCATCAGCAATCAGGAGCCCTGAAGTAACAAAAAGGTTAGCAGAGTAAGGTACACACAAGGGGGTGGAAGATTAATGTAACTGTGAGAACAGCAGTGGATGTTTGTGTCCACATGAGTATAAAGAGCTCTGTACTTTTGTTTCTGTGAGTGCAGTTGTTCATGTCTGTGTAACTATTAGAGCGTTTGGTGTTGTGGCTCAATAGGACTATCCCTCTGTGGCTCATGTGGCTCAATAGGACTATCCCTCTGTGGCTCATGTGGCTCAAAAGCTGAAGCAGAAAAATATCCAGACCATATTTGCTGTGACCCAGGATGTCCAACACCTATATGAGGTAGGAACTCTCCAAGTACACTTTCATCGTTAGCCATTAACGCAAAATGTAAATTAAAATGACTTGGAGACTGCCTCTGTGTTGATTCTGAGTATTACTATTTTATAGATGGTGAAAAAAATTAAAACTTGTTTTCTTCACCTCTTTTTGACTTTTGCTCAGATAAGAGTGCCTCCGATTGTTACCAGCACTCTTAATGGTCTCATTATTTTTTGACAGGGTTTAAAAGGCATGTTTCCAAAGTGTGCTGTTGGAACCTTGTCAAACAACTCCCACAATATCCTGCAGTTGATTGTTGATGCTTACAATGTGAGTGAGTCAATGTTCCCTCCTACATAAACCATTTCTGCTGTTTCGGTCGCGACCCTGAGGGACGTATACCAAAGAACATGTAACACAGTGGAACATGTAACATGAGACAAAACACACATTTAGTACCAAGCTGATCATTTCAATTTCCTTTTACAAGAGACCACCTGCCCTTGGCCCTTGAATCTTATTGATTAGCCATTGATTTCTAGTTTTATCTTTTTATATTGACAGATGACATTCATCCAGTAGGATGATAATGGTAACACAGGCATAGTTGCTTTACTTTATTTATTTGTTTTTCTTGTAAAAGTTCAACAAAGCTACGGGGTGGCTTGAAAAGCTTAAATATTATCTTTAGCTGCATAATCCCTGAAGTAGTTTTGTCAAGAAAATGTAGCTAGCTCAGGGTTACATCTGTAGTTACTAAACATGGGATTCAAATCACATAACCACAATAACCACTATACACTATGGGCCTGATTCACTAAGACATTTAATGTGTTCAAAACCTTTTAGCACACACAAAACTATAACACAACCAATAATTGGTGCAAAACAAATACCATGACCAATCATTGGCCATGTTATTGCTTTTGCATTGTGCTAAAAAATGTTGCACATGCTAAAAGTCTTAGCAAATCAGGCCCTGTTTCACAGTAAGCCTATATACAGTATGTTACGTGCATTGCTGATTACGCTGTATGAAATTGCCCCATGGGGATAAATAAAGTAGTATTGTATACCATACTGCCAGACCTTTAGTTTTTAGTGGACCAACCATGTGTGAGTGTTTTGAGCTCCTGTCCCGCTAAACAGAAACTTTCAGGAACAAGGTACATAGGCAGTCAGTTACTACATGTGTGACATTGTGAACTTGAACCGATTCCCCAAGGCCCTGACCTCAGAGGTCATTATGGATAACAGCAAGCTGCCAGATGGCTATCAGATAACGTTCAGCTCCTCCTGCAAGGACAACGTGCTTCGGACCGGGGAGGAGGGTCGAAAGTGCTCCAACATCTCCATTGGTGATGAGGTGGGCTTCTCTCAAACGGCCCCTTGGCCCAATAGTTGCCACACCACAATAACACGTGTTCTGATGCGCTTGTATTTGCGTGTCTCCTCCTCAGGTGAGCTTCCAGGTGAGCATCACGGCAACGGGGTGTGAGGGTGGCAGTGGGGAGTCGCGCGTGTTCATCAAGCCCCAGGGATTCAGTGAGGAGGTAGAGGTCATCCTGCAGCCAGTGTGCCAGTGCCACTGTTCCCAGGACAGTCTGTCCCACAGCCCCAGTTGTAAGACTAAAGGGGCGCTGGAGTGTGGGGCCTGCAGGTCAGAACCAGTCAGAACCAGTCTCTATTCTGACTATCTGTGTCTTTACCGCCAATGGGCTCCTGTGGTAGTGCAATGTGCAAGTATGAGACCTCAGAAATAATGTAGTGTGTGTGTGTGTGTGTGTATGTATAAGACCTCAGAAGTAATGCAGTGTATCTTTGTGTGTATCAGACCTCAGAAGTAATGCAGTGTGTCTGTGTGTGTGTGCATCAGACCTCAGAAGTAATGCAGTGTGTCTGTGTGTGTGTGGCTGTGTGTATGAGACCTCAGAATTAATGCAGTGTGTGTGTATGTATCAGACCTCAGAAGTAATGCAGTGTGTCTGTGTGTGTGTGGCTGTGTGTATGAGACCTCAGAATTAATGCAGTGTGTGTGTATGTATCAGACCTCAGAAGTAATGCAGTGTATCTTTGTGTGTATCAGACCTCAGAAGTAATGCAGTGTGTCTGTGTGTGTGTGCATCAGACCTCAGAAGTAATGCAGTGTGTTTGTGTGTGTGTGTGTGTGTGTGTGGCTGTGTGTATGAGACCTCAGAATTAATGCAGTGTGTGTGTATGTATCAGACCTCAGAAGTAATGCAGTGTGTCTGTGTGTGTGTGGCTGTGTGTATGAGACCTCAGAATTAATACAGTGTGCATGTATGAGAGGTCAGTAATAATGCAATGGATGTATAGAGAGGTCAGTAGAAATGCATTGCACATGTATGATCTTTCAGTAGTAATGCTGTGTGTATGTATGAGAGTTCAGTAGTAATTCAGTGTGTATGTATTGAGATGTGAGTAGTAATGCAGTGTGTGTGTATGAGAGTTCAGTAGTATACTGGTATCAGTGTGTATGCATCTCATCATAGGTGTGAGGATGGTCACACTGGTACATTCTGCGAGTGTGATGAGAATGTGGTGAACAAGGGTGACATGAGTGGCCGGTGTCGCCGGGACAACGCCTCAGAGGTGTGCAGCGGGCACGGGGACTGTGTCTGCGGGGAGTGTGTGTGTCACAAGAGCAGGAGGAATCCTGACCACACCTACTACGGGAAGTACTGCCAGTGTGACAACTTTCGCTGTGACCAGTACCAGGGCATTCTGTGTGGAGGTGAGGGCAGACTAATCACCTGTACAGCGCCTCATCTTAAGCCTAGTTTATACTGTGTAAGACACAGCTATTGGCTCATGGCTCATAGCTCTGAGCATTTATACTCAATACATCGGCTCACTGACAAGTCTCCTGTGTCTATGCCAACGTAACGTTAAAATTTAAACGCTGCACTGGGTTGTGTGCGTGTAGTCTCTTAAATTAAATTAGCCAGGCTGAAACGAAAACAAAATATGAAGCCATCGTTCGTTTATACATACAATACTCCTTAGCAACGCAGAACGCTCCGTATCCTCAGGCCAGCCAACCAATCAAAGATGTGAGACATTAATGACGTGGTGTGAGCCGCCAGAAAATTCTGGAGGTACGAGACAAGTGGCTCACAGCTTGTGAGACGTTCCAAATTACGTCAATGAGACAGAAAATCTGGCTCACAGGGGTTGTCTTACAAAGTATAAATCAGCCTTTGGTGGTGCATTTCATAAATCGGTGCTGCTACTACCTTTTACAGTAATACACTTTCTCTTTCTATTGTGAAGATGGTTATTTGAATAGTGCATTAAATGTAGCAGGTATAAATGTAGCATGATTTGATATGTGTGGTTGTGCTCGTATGTGTCTGTGTGTCAGGGCGGGGCAGGTGCGAGTGCGGCTCGTGTCAGTGTTTCCCAGGGTTCAGCGGGAGCGCGTGCGAGTGTCCGCTCAGCCTGCAGCCGTGTCTGTCCCGCCGCGGCCTCCTCTGTAACGGCAGGGGCCGCTGCGTGTGTGGCACCTGCGTGTGCGAGGACGGCCGCTTCCAGGGCCCAACCTGTGAGATCTGCCCCTCCTGCCCCGACGTCTGCACTGAGCACAGGTGAGACGGCCCCCTCGACCCCTCCAGTGAAGGAAGATGGCGCGGCCCATCGACGGTGCAGGTGACCCGTGTCCCTCTCCCGCAGGGAGTGCATCCTGTGTCGGGCCTTTAGACAGGGCCTTGGGGAAAAAGAGTGCGATAGGGACTGCAGCCATCTCAACCTCACGCTCCTGGAGGAGCCTGCTCACCTGCCTCAGGAGAACCATGACCACGGCCTCCACAGGTGCAAAGAAAAGGACACAGATGGCTGCTGGGTGCACTTTCTGTACCAGACAGAGCAGAGACACCGGTCTGCCCATGTCCATGTTGCTCTCGAGAGAGGTACACCAATCGACCTGCATGCTTCCACCACTGAAGTGGTAGAGTACTGCAATACCCCTTTTCCAATACACCTGAAACCAGGCTACCTCCAGCTGGATCCAAAGCTTGTTGGCTTGATACTTTGCGATTGCTTTTCTATTACAGTGCCTGCAACTGGACCTAGGCCAAAAATGGCATTTATTCCATTTAATGAAAAATATATTTTTAAATATATATTGAAGTAAAACGTTAGATAATAAACTGCAACACTTCAAAATATATTGGCAAATATACAAACGCGCCAATTCCGAATTTGATGCCTGCAACATGTTCCGAAAACGTTGGGACAAGTGCAAAAAAATGACTGTGATATCCAAAAGACTGGATATCAATAGTCTTTTGATATCCTTTTATACCCAGTCATGATAGCATCACTTGTTTACTTGTGGAATGTTCCAAACAGGTGTTTTTAGAACTTCCCAGTCTTTTTTTTTTGCCCTTGTCCCAAATTTTTTGGAACTTGTTGCAGGCATCAATTTCTGAATTTGCATATATTTACAAAAATCAATAAAGTTGATAAGGTAAAACATTAAATATCTTTTATGAGTACTGTTTTCAATTAAATATATGTAAAAGAGAATTTACAAATCAGTGCTTTCTGCTTTTATGTGCATTTTACATACTGTCCCAACTTTTTTGGAATTGGGGTTTGTACAAATAATTGCAACTTTAAGATATTGGAATATACTACATTATTGTGACATATTATTATATTTTCCACATATAAGTCCACATCCTTACAATATATTGGAGTGTACTCCATTTCTGTAAGGGGGTGATTACCCAGTGAAGCCATTGCTAAGGAAATTCCCTCCATTCCCTCAGAGTGTCCAGCAGGCCCTGATGTAGTTCTTATCACTGCCCTCGTGTCTGGATCCGTTGTGTTGCTGGGTCTGGTACTGCTGCTGGTGTGGAAGCTGTTCACCACCATCCACGACAGGAGGGAGTTTGCACGCTTTCAGAAAGAACTGGGGAAGGCCAAGTGGGACATGGTGAGTGAGACTGCCCCAGTGGCCAGCACACATCACTGTGCAGCACTACACTGTACCACACTGTACCATTCCACACTGCGCTGTACTACGGTGTAACATATACAACATAGCACTGGGCCACACTGCACCATTCCACACTGCACTCTACCACACTGCACTGTACTCTGACTGTACCACACTACACTATACCACACTACACTGTACCACACTGCACCATTCCAGACTGCACTGTACCACACTGCACCATTCCACACTGTACTGTACCACACTGCACCATTCCACACTGCACTACTGTACCACACACTGAACCATTCCACACTGCACTGTACCACACTACACTATACCACCCTGCACTGTACCACTCCACACTGCACTGTACCACACTACACTATACCACACTGCACCATTCCACACTGCACTGTACCACACTACACTATACCACACTGCACTGTACCACTCCACACTGCACTGTACCACACTACACTATACCACACTGCACCATTCCACACTGCACTGTACCACACTGCACTGTACCATTCCACACTGCACTGTACCACACTGCACCATTCCACACTGTACTGTACCACACTGCACCATTCCACACTGCAATGTACTACACTGCACCATACCACACTGTACTGTACCACTCCACACTGCACTGTACCACACTACACTATACCACATTGCACCATTCCACACTGCACTGTACCACACTGTACCATTCCACACTGCACTGTACCACACTGTTCTGTACCACACTACACTATACCACACAGCACATCACATGTACACAAACTACAGCTTGGCATTCAATTGGAAATGTACATTTTATAGATTTTCTTCCTGATAAGCTTTCAAGTTAACATCAGCTGATAATTGTTATGTTAAATACAGCTCACTGTTCAATGGCCCTAGGTACTCCTAGGGGGCTATTGTTAAATTAAAATGTTATTATCTATCATACTTTTTATTCATTGTGATACTGAGATGTGTTTGACAGACTGACTTTCTGTTCATTGCAGGATGATAACCCAATCTACAAGAGCGCCATTACAACTATTCAAAATCCCAAGTACAAGGCCCAGTGACCATTCCTTGCTATGGCAGCGTATAATACACAAAGGAAGTATTTCCTCATTTATGTTTCTTCTCAGTCACTGAATTCCCTTTATAAAAAGGCTGCCCAAATATATCCAACAGGAGGAGCGGGGATGTAAGGTGGTTCTTTCAGGTAGTTGATTCATTTCTATATATATGTAAACAATAAGGCATATTGGCTTTGAACATCAATAAACCTGTGTCCTTAGTAGGGGGTGTGCATACGCGACAGGATGTGTGTGTCGGACTTTCTTCCTTTCGTGCCGCGCGGGCGATGACGCACTTTTTTCTGAGTTGCAGTGTGAGGGTTGCAGTGTGGTCCGCACAAACTCTCTCTCTCTTTTATTGTTAGTAGATTGTTAGTTTGGCAGCCAGCCTCCACAACACGGATAACTGAGCCACGAGTTCATAACCTGACCCCCTTCAGTCATTCATACTCACACTCCTCTATACAGCCTCGATTAACTTGACATGTCAAGATCTTGCCGTAGGATTTCTAGGAAATGGGACGTTAAGTGCGTTCTTCGGTTATGCGAGCTTGCGGTCACGCATGCGATCACAAGTGTTTTTTTATATTTATTTTTCTTCCCCCATTTGGTCTGGCCAATCATAACTGCATGTCCATCTCACCCTCATCATTGTGCCGTGTCAATTTGTACAAGAGCAGACCAGCAAATGCATCTTCTGAAATACTTGTAGCTCACTTCTGCTTCTTTTCATTCTGAAAATCGCCGGCTAAGCTGTGCACCAGAGAACTGCGTAACTGGTGCAAGGCAGCACGACAGGGGGTTAAACAACCAGAGGAACTACTGTTGCATCTTAAGCCAGTGAATCCCTCTCAGGTTTTCATTGAAAGATCAAAGATTCAGTACGGACTGTTGAACACATTATTGAGCTAAGAACAAGTGCTTCAGCTGGTCAAGCCACCTGGAGAGTATTTCTGAAAGTATTTCAGAAAGATTAACTTTAGAAATCTCAGTTGAGATGCACAGTACCCTCAATGATCTCGGGCTGAGACCCAAGGCATCGTGGCATGATCTACTACCCCAATTTTCTTTAAATACTGTAGCTGAAAAGTAGACCTTTGACTTGACCTTGATTATTCACAGATTGCTGAGTAATAATGTTTAGATCTTCCTTAATTATTTCCCCCTGCATCTAGAGGGACATGTTAAAATGTGTTGCTGGATATGACAGCTGGACCTATTGGCATTACTAATCTCTGATCTAGATTGGCTCAAACAAGAGTACACTGCATCTTGAAGTCATCGGAGCTGGAGGATCATTATACAGAGCAACACTGCCCTCTAGATGAGTGCTTGTAACTGCTTAGCTATTGCCTTTTGCTATGATATCACAGAGAACAATGTGTTGTGCAATCCCTCAATACACCACAAGGTAGTGATAGAAATGGAAAAGTCCTGTAATCATGTGATGTCCGTTGCCTTTCAATGTACCACACATGCAAATAAATAAACATGATGCTATATTTAACAACCTCTTACAGTAGGCCTACTATTTCTACAACGTTTCTTTACATAAACATTTTGCTTTATACTTACATAAAATTAAATATGCAAAGCTGCGGGAGATTAACCTGTTTGAGTTAGTCACTTTGCTTGTGCAGCCACATGTGCGGATAGTGACACACCTTTTGATATATGACCTCTTGGACTCGGCCAGTGTCAGAATCCTTTCCCCTTCTGTGGGGGATCCTGTCAATCACACCTCTTTTTTTTCTGAATACCCTAAGTTAAGGCTGCTTCACTGCTGTATTAAAATGCGATTTATCTTGTGTGTGAAATATAGTGCCCTGCAAGCAGCCCTGCTGTGGGGATATTCATACGTATCCTGCAAAGATGGCACAAGCATACAGGGGGTCTACATGAAATAAATATGCTTTATGGAGGCTGTTTGTTCTCAGGTCCCTGAGAGTAAGGAAAGAGAGTGGGGAAGAGGTGATGGTAAGAAAGAAGAGTAAAGGAACAGACGATCTCTCTGAGACAGCAGGGATTAGTAACTGTGGGACAGAATCAGACAGGAAAAAAAGATGGATAGAATGAGAGAGGGTAGGAGAGGTTGAGACAGAGATGGCAGAAAAAGAGAGCGAGAGAGAGTCCACAGCTTGGAGGAGGTTGTACTGTTAGAAAATGGCTGCTGTAGAAAAAAGGTGGGAGGGGTTAGGGTTGGCAGGAGGACACACACCATACCCACATTGACAGTGAACCAAACCAGCACTCTGTGTCGTCCAGAGAAGGGGAGCTGGGACCTCTTTCATCCTTATTTAAGTGTAAGATGGTGTGCACAGTACTTATAGCAGTCTTACAATTATAAAACCATTGGATCACATGACTAAAAAACAATACCTTGGAATGCAAACAGTGTTTTTTTTCTAAGCATGCAAATGCAATGGCAGAAGAATACCCTCCAAGCATTCTGAAACAAGTAAATTCATTGCACAATGTGCATGCCTTTCCAAAGACACACACGCGCAATGCCAACATGCTCAACTGGTAATAGAGGGACTGGCTGTAGACCATGCGACAGAGCGTGTTATGAAACTGCACAACATGCCCGTCAAACAGTCCGCCTGTGATTACGTACTGAGAGTGCAGTGGGGGTTGGGAGAGACTTTAGGCGATAATACTGCATTATGCCCCTGCTGGCCTGTTTACTGTGAGTGATGCAGCCTGCAGGTTGCTGTGCGTGGCCTGTCCTCTGAGTGGGTGAGCACTCTGCAGCCAGGGTGGCTGATCCATGTGCAGACAGCTGGGGGAGGGGGAGGGAGCTATGGTGGGAGAGAGAGAGAGAGAGAGAGAGAGAGAGAGGGAGAGAGAGGAAAAGCGAGATGCAGAGAAAGAGATAGAGAACGAGCGATGTGAAGAGATGTAGGACTAGAAGCAATCGCTTTGGCCCGCTGGGATAAGGTTACATAACTCAGCACCACTCCTCTCTCTCTCGCTCTAAGAGTGTTACAGCACTGCTGCCGATGAGCTCAAACACAGCAGCCCTGAGCGAATGCATGGATTCACATCAGAAATTTCTAAGGCTGTTCCTCTCAATTCTTAAGACATGTATGCAAAACAAAAGAAACAAAGCAGCTCTCAACCTCTGCTGACAAAAGTCAGAGAGAACATTAACATTACATTGTGCTTAGTGGTGTGTGTTGCATTACCTACTTGAAATGTTTGTAAGAGTTAATGTTCTTAAAATCCAAATGGTCCATTATTACACTTTGTGAAACTGCTATGGTGCGACCACAGGCCTAAACAACAATTTTGGCACACATCAAGTCATCCTTTTCAATGAACCCTTTAGTGTCATGAGCGGAAACACTATGTGAGGGGACCTGGGGGGTATTTCACAAAGCACAAATGACTGAGTTAGCTGGATAGCTGCACTGTGTAAAGCCCGTAACCCTCCCAAATGTGAACATGGACGGAACTAAAAAGAGCTGTTCCGGAACTATCCCCCTGGGCCTGTTCCAAAAAGCAAGATTACTGAGTTTGCTGGATAACTGCACTGAGTAAAACCAGGAACAGCTTTTTTTACTTCAGTCCATGTTGCAGATTTGGGAGAGTTTCAGGTTTTACTCAGTGCAGTTATCCAGCTAACTCAGTAATCCTGCTTTCTGGAACAGGCCCCTAGACCATTGCACAGAGGAATTTCTCCTGTATTTCCGCCTGCTTATTGAGTTTAAGTTACTGTATACACTGGTGCAAAAAACACCCATACTCAGTCCAAGGGGTATTCAACAGAGCTTTGCTTGTATAACCAATTTGGCACCAGTGATTGTCTGAAGAAAGGGAAAGTGAGAGGGGACACTGCACTGCCAATTTAGTTGGGAATTCTGGGAGAAGGAAAAGTAATATGGCCGTATTCTCCATTTTCAGAGACCTCCCAGGATGCACTCCACTCTCTGGGACTTCACCAGAGAAAAGGCAGCTGAGGATGGTGAAACTGAAAGTGGGTTAGGGTAGAACATGTTTTCTGTGACTCACTCTCTGTAACCAGGAGCACCATATATTGCCCATTTCTCCACCAGCACAGACCAAACATCTCATCCAGGTTATTTGATTTAGTTTTTTCAGCAAGCAATCCATACAGAGTCACTTATGGCATGAAAGTGTAACTTGATAATCTCAGTTCCGTGTTTAATGTATGTCAAGAAGTCATGTTTCAAGGGAGGTACGTACATAACTTTGAACAGCAGGCTTTTACTCACACAAAGGTTCCACAAAAATAGCTGAGTATGAACCGATGATCTGTGAAGATCGTAGGTAGAAAAACAGAAAAAGATACAGAACAATTTGATTAATAGTCCCCATAACCCGATTCATACCTATTGGCTTTAAAAACACTCCATATGATCATATTATGACTGTTAGTCACAAACATTTTAGCTGATTATTATTTCCTTTTATTGATTAACCTAATTATTAATGTATCAATGTGTCCAGTTCTGCTCAGTATACCAGGTGCCATAACATGTTCATGTATACTTCTATGCTTAGTGACAAGATAGTTCCTAATATTAAACCAATACTGCTAGACTATCATTCTACTAAAGGTTGTTATGGAACAGTAACATTTGTCTCTTGCGGTGGCATGCACAGGACAAAAACTATGTTATGGCTTTTCCTTCATGCCAGCACCCATTGAAGTGTATAATGCAAACCAATATCACTTTAAATGAAAAAGACCTCTACAGTTGATAACCAAAGAATTGTCATCATAATGAAGTAAAACCCCAAACGCCTGTCTGACAGATCTAAAATGCACTTCAGAAAGCAGGCTTGGATGTGTCAGTGACTACTGTCTGTAGAAGACTTAACAAACAGAACTGCAGAGGCTACACTGCAATATGCAAACCACTAGTCAGCTGCAGAAACAGGATGGCCAGGTTAGTTTGCTAAGAAGTACCTAAAAGTACCTAAAAAAGATATTGTGGACAGATAAGACCAAGATTCACGTGTATCAGAGTGAAGGCAAGAGCAAAGTGTGGAGGCCAAAAGGAACCAAGGTCCAAGGCATACCACCTCATCTGAAAAACATGGTGGTGGGGGTGTTATGGTCCGGGCATGTATGACCGCCACCGTTACGGGCTCACTTTTCTTCATTGATGATGTAACTGCTGATAACAGCAGCAGAACGAAAAAAATAAAACAAACACAAAAGTATAATCCACAATTATTTTTACCATCCACACACACACACACCTCTCAATTTGTGTTCGTAGGTATAATCCACAAATGTGTTTTTGCCATCCACACGCAAACACCTCTCAATTTGTGTTTCATAAAAATAATCCACAAGTATGTGTTTTGCCATTCACTTGTGTTTCGTAAATCATCATTTGGATGAATGCAATAATTATATTCACAAATGCAAATAGCATTTTCAGATATGTTACCAATGTTCACATTTACAAATCAAAAGCTTGGCTTGCGAACTGGTGAATCTACATTTGGCGATTTGGCTTGATCTGCTTGGATTTACGTACGTAATTTTGAGACAAATATTCCGCTAAGGTATTAGTGACGCCTCATTGTATTGTATTGTACTTGTCTCCTACTCTAGGCCATAATCATAATCTGTTTCTCAATATCATTCTGTGTTCGACAGCACTTGTGATAGGCACTGTCTTTTACCCCTTAGAAACCACTAATACAGTAAACACAACAGCATATGATTATTAATATTTTATTTATATTATACATCAATGATCCAACTGATATTTCAATGAAAGTGTCATGGTTTGCCTGCCTCTCGGTTGCTCTGCGGGCATTCGTTTTCCTTTTACCTGTATTAAGCACTCTATCAGATTTTCCATGTTCCACTCCGGGTTTTCGTTTCACTCCTGCGCTTATTGTTTTCACCTGTTCGTTGTTTCCACTGACTATTTATACTTTGCATCTTCTGGTTTAGGCGCTTCCATGTTATTTTGCATAACATACAAGCCGGTAAGGTATAGGACTAAATGCTTGCTATCGACCATTTTCCTTTGGTTTTTGCTGAAGCAACACAAGATTTTGATACGCAGTACGTTTAGGAATTAGCCTCTATTTCCCCTCTCTTTTAGTGAGAGCTTAGAGTGTGTTTCAGTTGTTCTATTTTTTCGCTTGTGCTTGTTTCGCCCGATACTTCCGGGTTGTTTTCCTTATTATTTTCCCTCACTGAACCCTGGTCAGTTCGCCCGTTTTAGTCGGGTCGCTTTCTGTTCTTCCGTTTCAGTCTCCCTTTTATACGCTCTCTAAGTGAGAGTGGGAGCCTTTCTGTTTTTTCTTATTCCCCTCTCCCTCCTAATGGAGTTCGCTCCGTTCTTCTGGTGTATTTTAGGAGGCACTTTTTCCAAAAAACTTTTCTGTCGCGTCTGGTCCTCCGCACCAAACACCCTTACAGAACATGGAAGCCAGTAGAGAGGTTCCAGCGACGAATCAGGGTGTAGCCCAGCTCCTGGCTCTTCAGGGCGCCGCTATAGCTTGTCATGAGGAGGGCATGCGAGTGATCCAAGCCTCCCAGCAGGCCCTCCTCAGGCAACATGACCAGTTAATGAGGAAGCTGCAGGTACATGCTGCCAGCGTGCGTGATGTAGCCGAGACTCTACAAAACCTGACTCTCGCTACCCTACCTCCTCCAGTCGCACAGGCACCACCCATAAACCCCCAGCTCCCACTGGTGGCGAAGGAGCCCAAACTCCAACTTCCCCTTAGCTACGGTGGTGAGCCGGGGAAGTGCCAGGGGTTTTTGACCCAGTGTGTAATTTGTTTAAGGCACAACCATCCTGTTTTTTAACCCAGGAGTTCCGGGTGGCATTTATCCTTTAACTTCTTACCGGGACCGCTCTCGAGTGGGCCGACCCACTTATAAGGGACAATGCTCTGGTCATGAGCCACACGGATCTGCTTACGGCGGAGATGGTGTCAGTCTTTGACTGTGACATCTGCGGTCAGGAGGCCGCCATGTGACTGACTTGTCTCCAGGGCACCGAGACCGTGGCAGACTTTTCCATCAGGTTCAGAGCACTGGCAGGGGAGACAGGATGGCCCGATGGGCCACTCAGCTCCCTGTTCCTTAACGCCCTGTCCGACCACGTTAAGGACGCCCTGTCGGTACTCGGACCCCCTGCCTCGTTCGGTGCCCTAGTTTCCACAGCGATTCGTGTGGATAACCGCATTCGGAAGAGAGAATGAGAGAGGGCTAAAGAGGGAAATAAAAATCGCCGCACCCGCTATGCACCTTCTCCTGCGTTACCACCCCCCACCTATTCCTCCGGTAGTTTTGGGGAACCTATGCAGGTGGATGGGGCAGCAGTAAGTGGGGTTAGGGGCGCCAGACTGCAGGAGGAGAGGTGCAGATACTGCCGGAGAGAGGGGCATATGAGGGACTAGTGTCCTAAGCTGGCGATAAAAGGGGACTCTCGTTAGTAAAGCCGAGGCCCCTAGCGGGAGAGGATTACTCCCACCCTCAGACCCTTATTCCGGTTCAACTGCTCTGGAGAGGGCATCAAACCAACTGTGACGCCTTCTTAGATTTCGGAGCAGTCGAATCGTTCATTGATGCCAAGTGGGTCAAAATGCTTGGCATTCCCACGGTAACCCTTCCATGGTCTCGGCGAGTCACGGCTCTTAATGGTCGCCCACTAGGCACGGGGACCATTTCTCAAGCTACCACCAGGATGCGCATGCACATCTCTCTTCGTGACTATGTAGAGGAGATACATTTTTTCCTAGTTGATTCTTTTTCATATCCGGTCATTATAGGACACTCATAGCTTACCCACCATAACCCCCATACTAACTGGGAGAAGGGCGAGCCTGTGATCCGGCACTGGGGATCACTCGGTTCCTTGGTTCCTCGATTCACCGCGGTAGAAGGGGCTCCCAGGGCTCAGGTCGAGCCCAGTAGTGAGGACGCCCAGGAACAAGACAGTTCCCTGGCTCCATCAGAGGGGGACAATAAAAGCCTAGCATGCGACTCTCTGGGGGACAGTCCACTTATGTGGAGGGAGGAGCAGCCCTCTGACTCTGAGATCGAGTGGCCCGCTTTGCTCGATTCCCTCTCTAGCGAAGATAGCGTTAAAATGGGAGGGATTATGATTTTCTCCCTCCCTTCCAATGTCCTTGAACAGTACAGGGCTCTCTCTGAGGTGTTCAGTAAGCAACGGGCCACTACGTTGCCGCTGCACAGGGCATATGACTGTGCGATTGAGCTCTACCCGGGTACTGTTCCCTCCAGAGGGTCCCTGTGCTCCCTATCTGCAGCCATGAAGGCTTATATTGAGGAGGCCTTAGCCAACGGGTTTATTAGACACTCCACTTCACCAGCAGGGGTGAGGTTTTTTTTGTAAAGAAGAAAGACTGGGTCCTTCATCCCTGTATTGACTATCGGTCCCTAAACGCCATCACGGTGAAGAACCGTTATCCCCTTCCCCTGATGAACTTGGCGTTCGAACGACTCCAGGGAGCGTCTGTGTTTTCGAAGCTCGATCTGTGCAATGTGTACAATCTAGTGCGTATTCGCCAAGATGACGAGAGAAAAACCGCGTTTAACATACATAGCGGGCACTACGAGTACCTGGTGATGCCGTTCGGGCTCACTTGTGCCCCCTCTGTTTTCCAGGCGTGAGTGAACGACGTCTTTGTATATCTTGACAACATTTACATTTTTTCTCTTGATCTCCCAACGCACGTTGTTCACGTCAGGCAGGTTCTGTCAGCGCTTCTTAAGGCGCAGTTATTTGTGAAAGCAGAGAATTGTGTCTTTTACACTGACTCATTGTCTTTTCTGGGGTTCATTGTCGCTAATGGCGAGGTTCAAATGGATCCAGAGAAAGTGTCTGCGGTAGAGAACTGGCCCACTCCATCTTCTCTCAAACAGGTGCAGCGTTTTTTAGGGTTCGCTCATTTTTATTGGCGGTTCATTCGCAATTTTAGTGCGGTAGCAGCCCCTATTACAGCGCTCACCAAAAAGACACTCCCCAGTCCATTTCAATGGAACTCAAAAGCGGTGGCAGCATTTTCGGAGTTAAAAAGAAGATTTTGTTCCGAGCCCATACTCATCACTCCCAACCCATCCCTCCCCTTCGTAGTAGAGGTGGACGCCTCTGAACGAGGCATCGGAATCATTCTTTCTCAGCACTCCCCGCTTGAATGCAAAATGCACCCCTGCGCGTATTTCTCTCGCGCATTAACACCCGCAGAGGAATTGCGATTTAGGGGACCGGGAGTTGCTAGCAGTAAAGCTAGCACTAGAGGAGTGGCGCTCGAGGGAGCTGATCATAAAAATTTGGAGTATGTACAGCAAGCGAAGAGGCGTAACTCCCGTCAGGCTCGGTGGGCGTTGTTTTTTTTATGTTTTAATTTTTTTATTACGTACCATCCTGGCTCAAAAAACATAAAACCGGATGCGCTTTTTGTGTGTGTTTGACTGTACGGACAGGGATCCCATCTCTGAGTCCATTATCCACGCCGACCACATTGTGGTGCCGGTTTTGTGGGCAGTCGAGACAGCGGTAGAGAAGGCTCTGCGTTCTGATCCGGGTCCAGGTGGGGGCCCTTCCAGGGGGTTTCAATTCCTAGTGGATTGGCAGGGTTATGGCCCCGATGGGTGCCATCCAGAAATATTTTGGATTCACAACTTATCACAGAATTCCGCAGAGATAAGGCTTAGAGATCGTCTGGGGACGTCCCTTAAAGGGGGTGGGGGGGGGGGGTCCTGTCATGGTTTGCCTGCCTCTCGGTTCCTCTGTGGGCAGTTTTCCTTGTCGTTTGTTTCGTTTACCTCTTAGATTCCTCTCATTCTGAGAGCAGAGGTTTTTGTTTCCTTATTTTTTTCCCTCACTGACCCCTGGTCAGTTCACCCGTTTTAGTCGGGTCGCTTTCTGTTCTCCCGTTTCAGTCTCCCTTTTATACGCTCTCTAAGTGAGAGTGGGAGCCTTTCTGTTTTTCCTTATACCCCTCTCCCTCCTAACGGAGTTCGCTCCGTTCTACTGGTGTCTTTTAGGAGGCACTTTTTCTAAAACCCTTTTCTGTCGCGTCTGGTCCTCTGTACCAAACACCCTTACAGAAAGAGATCATCATTTATAACAGTATGTATATAAAGACTTGCAGGGACTTTTATCACAAACCCCTCAACCCTCATAGCGTATGACAGTTAATTTGTAAAATACCAAAGCAGAACTCATACTATAACTTTGAGCAGAGAATGAATCTTCATTTCTCAAGTTCATTGCGCGTAGGTCTCTTACTGCATGATCAGGCATTTTTTCCACCTACAGCTCGCCTAATACTTGAATTCTATATTAAATTGTTCTACTCAATATAAACTATGTACAGCTATGAGTGAGGTCACTGCACTACATCAAAATGTTCTAGAAACTGTGACATTCACAGAGAGCAATGAATAAGATCAATAGATACACCGCTGGAAGGTAAATGGCTTGTTAAGCCTTTTCAAAACTAATTTATTGCTTGGATGCCCGATCTAAAAATGCCTATTGAACAGGCATTATTTGTGGATTGTTTGAAACTTTCTGATCAATAACTGAAGAGAGGAGGGCAATAGACTCAATAGACTCCCAGAGGCCAATAGACTCAAATTCACCTTCAAACATGGACAAAAAAACCACCATTGGACCCGGGAGAGCCAGTTAGGGGTGTGTAATGGGATACTTTTGTGGGATGGTGAAAATACTGTTGATTCATAGACAGTGTCAGTGTCAAATTTGCTGTATCAGTGACTTCAGAAAAAACAATGAACAAAGAAACCAATTTTAGATTATGATCTCACTGCTGAACACTTGTTAGTCATCTGTAGATAATGGCCCTGCGATTGGAACACATCCCCATGCTCCTGATTTTGGAATTTCTTGTCTTTGCCTTTCTGTTCCTCCAATATCACACGGTATTGTATAGCATATATAACTGTATGTGCTTTTGTACCTTGTCTTTGTAACAATATTCCTTAAATACCCATAGTTTTTCATTTGCAATATTTAGTGTGGTTGCTTCAGCAACACACTGCCTGTTCTCGCTATTCTTCTTTTTTTCCCGCCTAAATTTCTGCACACTACTCCTCCTACAGCTTTTTAAACTTTAAAATATTCATCTTGGCTCAGATTAGGTTGCTTGTATTCAACTTTTTGATATATTTTATAGTTTTTGAGATATACCTTTTTATCCCAAAGAATTCCCATAGAGAATGAATGGTGGAATTTTAACTGTTGTGATGTCACAATGCCGTCTAGCAGCTCGACTGGATAGCTGCAACTATATAGAGCTATTAGGGGACGCGGTCCCCCTAAGTTTGGTTTTGGTGGCAATTTACATGTTAAAATTGCTATTTTGTTTTAGCACCAATTACCAAGCCACTTGGCAGATAAACTCATCTCATCAATATCTCGACATAAAACAAATATGGGAAAGATTAGTTTAGCCATTTTCATACAATTAAGTAGATTAAAAAATTAGCATTTACATTGACTTTTTCCCCCCAACGACCTAGCTCCAATTCTACAGCTCTAATCGTTAAAGTTGACATAGTGATATGTCGGGTGTGACATGGACTAATGCTTTTGATGGGTGATATTTCTGTTCATGTGGCGCTTGCCAGCTTGTTAACTTACATTGGGTAAAAAAAAAAAACTTAAAACTGGAAGAGCCTGACATTGACAGATTAAGAATTGTAACGTTATGTGTCAGCCCTATTCGGATGGGATACGTTTTAAGGATCTCCGTTATTTTAGTCCTGTTGTAACATACAATTCTTCCCAGAGTATAATTTTTTTCCACTTCCGAGTTCGTTTCTTGACTGTAGCCACCTAGCACTGAACTGTGTCGATATACGCTCTATTCTAGCCTGCAATCTATCAGTGATTGGATCATTTTCAATGTATTTGTTCAATTAGCCTGTAAATAAACATTATTACCTCGTTAATACCACCAAACTATATATAATATAGTTTGCTGGTTCATACACACGCATTATGCTATGTAGGGTAGCACGAACGCTTAAAACTCATAGCCAGGTCTGCACAGTGCACACTCTGGGAGTAAAGTTAACGCACAGAACAGTTCTGTAGGTTAACATTAGTTGAGCAAGCACGATACGTTTCTAAGTGCAAACTGTTTCAAACAAAACCTTCATTATAGCTAATAGAATGTACTTTTTTAAGTAGAGAAAGTTTGAACCAATCTGCCCAGTGATGAGTACATGTTGTTTGAAATACAGTAGACCAGCATAGCTACAGAACTGTATAGCAGTCAGATATTTAAAAAAACAGAGTACTGGAAATCCCTGATAGTGTAGAGAGCAGAAGTTTGACTTGGTGGTGCTCATTTTAATTTCCTGTCGTTTGTGGCTTTTGACCAAGCCAAACTTAACACTTAAAACATTTTTTGTTATTAATACAGTTATTAAACTTTTGACCCCAAACACAAAAGGCCTCATAACTTGTGAACATAATAATATGAGGGTTAAACTTGTGGTCAATCATATTACCTAACTAGCTGGGTATTTAACAAATAAATTAAACTAGCTGGGTAAATTTTATTAAATTCAAGAATATCATGTAGAAATACAAACACATTTTTATTTTAAACAACACACAACATTGCCAGAGAATTAAATACCTGTATGAAATTATAGCCTACTTCGACAACATTCGGATTAGAGGTGGGAATTCTAAACGTTTAATCGCTAAACGTTAACAAAAATGCTAAACATTTAGGAAAGTCCCTAAAGGATTAAACGCTTTTTTAAAGCATTATTAAAATAATTTATAACCATCATTTTAGACCGTCCTGTTCACTGTAATTGTCATAAGCTTGTGTTAAAAAGTATAGTGCTGATCTGGTATCTGTTTTTTTACATTGAGTGAGGTTGAGATAAGGACATAGAGATATGTTTCTTGGTCAGCTCTCAAGTGATAACCAGGCGTCTGCTTGCAAGCGTGGATAAGTGGTAAAAAGGCAATGATCATAAGGATACACTGGTAAAGTTTTAAGATGCTACAGCTCTCTAACTTTTTCATCTGGTAAAAGCTAAACAACTACTGATCAACACAAATTAAAGTTTATTCATAAACTTTACCTTCTAGTTAATATTGCAATTTGATTAGCTCCAAGACTTCCGCATCTGGCCAAATATCATTCTCTCAAAGCTGCTCTCATCTTTTATGAATGCCAGTCAGATTTTATCCCCAAATTTGTAATGTGAAATTGTGGGCCACACGAGGTGTCAATTCAGGAGGGCACACTAGCACAGGCAAAACACATTAAGCCAGTCCCTTATTTATTAAATCTGCATTATTCACATTTGAGCTGTGCCTGTCAACTGTATTACTAGGCTTCTGTTCTTGGCATAAATTGCCACTACGCACACACGGTTTCAAGCAAGAATTTGTTTAACTGGAGGCAGTTCTGTATTTGAAACCCTGGCGAGTTGCTCACTCACTCGTCTCGGGCGCTGCATTTCGTTGTTTCTGGTGCGCTGAGCTGCGCGACGTTTTCCTAATTTGTGTGGCGCGACTGAACTTTCCCTGTTGAGTGAGCTCATCAGCCCGAAGCTCTCCACAGGTGATTGGTGCCACTCGCCGTCCAATCACAAAGCGCCTGTTTGCTTTTGCAAAGTTGTTAACCCCATACCAGAGTCGTCTTCTGGCTTGGTGAGCTTTAATCTTCTTGAGCGCTATTATTTCCCCCCTATCCACAACAATATGTGGCGACAGGGGCACTTCTCGATGGTCGAAAACGAGCGATCGGTTCACCGCACGGGATATTTTAAAGGGAAATCTGGAACATGTTTCAATAATTTTGCTGCATGGCGTTTGTTTGTTTGCTGAACAACTACAGTCATAGTCTGCCTTTGAGTCGCTAGCTAACGTTGGCTAACTAACTAGCTGACCAGCTAGCTAATTATGTTGAGAAGATCTGTCATCATCCGCCCTGGGCGGATTCAGTGGTAAGTTATTTTTTTCCCCACCAGATTTTTACTCTTTTTTTTTTTTTCGGTTAATATACCTGCGATAGAGACCATTTTATTGCAATCATTGTTAACGTTACATGAGCTTTGTCAGTGCTGACTTGGCTACTTGGCTAGCTAGCTGTGAATACCGCCCTTGGTGTCGCGTCAGTCCTAGGCTTACATTTGTAACAAATGTTGGACCAAAGTAATTTATTCCTTGCATCGATGTTTTCCAGAATATTAAAACATATGTGCATATTTCCTTCACATTGTTGTGAAAATTGGACGTGTCTCTTAAATGGGGGAAAAAAACTTGTTCTAACAACTAACGTTAGTTAGCTTAGTTGCTAATTGGCAAGATATCTCATGACTTTCCATCTCGCTAGCTAACGTTAGTAACTTAGTAGTGCGAGTGAGCTCGCTCGATTCCAAAGATAGCTAAATGTTGGGTAGTGCTGCTAGCGAGATAGCAGCCAGCCACTTTAATGTCTGCAACACTAAATACGTATCTACGTTGCACTATTCGTTAACAAACTACAAACCCATAATCATTCTTTTATTTTTCTGAAAGGATAACATTAATGTTTAAAGAATAAACGCGCATTTGTTAGGAAGCTAGCGGTGTGTTTTATTTATAAATATTTGCATTATATTAGCTACTTAACATAATACGTGAGTGTGGAAAACTGCCCTCTCTCGTGCTAAGGGAGGTGGGGGTTGACACATTTAGCTAGCCGTTAGTAACTTGGCGCAAGCGGTAGCTGGCTAACGTTGTCTCAAACGAAGAGAATTGTAAATTTAGCTAACATAACGTTAGCTACCATCGCTTGCTAGCTAGTTATGTGTTGTTGGCTAGCTAAGTTAACATAATGATGCAAAAAGTACGAGTCTTACCCATTTCGGTATTTTTGTTAATAGATTAAATTACTCGGTCTTGTGTTAGATTTTTCCCTTTATTTTCCTCGCGACCTGTGTTGGAAGGGTGTAGTTTAATAGAATGCTTTTTTTTTTTTTAGTTTGTAAGCCAGCCAACGCCGTCTTGCAAGATAGCTTTTGCGCACGGTGGGGGAGGTCTTTTTGTTTGCGTTTGTCTATGATGGTGGCGCTGTGGTGCTCAGGTCTCGGTTTAAATTCACACACTTCATGTTTAATATCAAACATAAAGCAGAACCTGAGGTTTTATGTCTGCATTTGAGCTGCATCCGTTCAAGCGAATGCTTCTTTACTGTTGTAACGGTTAGCTTATTACCGAATTGTCTGTATGTGATAATTTCACCCCCCCCTCTAAAATATTCTTATGGAAATGCCCCCGAGGTACCTTGTCCTTCACGTCTGATCTAATTGCAGTTGATACAGTATTTGGAATAGGCGGGGCTAATTCCTAATTTATCAGTTGAGCAGTTTTATTTCCAAAGAAAATTTGCACACCTCCAATACAATTTTGCTGAAATCTGAAGACACTTTGCGTCTGCTTAAGTTGTGTGATGAATATTGATAATACAATTATTATAATATAGCCAAAATTACGCTGTTTATGATTTACAGTTGAGCCTCCCCCTCCCTCATCCTCTTCTATTATACAATCTTCCCGCATTGAAAATGGGCTTTCCGCTTCTCTGAGTCTCCCCTCCCTGTGGTTTCGGTGTCTATCCTGCATTTTTGCTTTTGACCTAATTTAATTTGAACATGGAAAGTCTGGCGTGTATCCAGAACCCATTATTTTGTTTTTGGTCAGGGGATTGATATGTAAGTGACAGGCTTGTACATGGACAGCAATGTAGTACTATAGTTATCCAATTAGGACTGAGGGAATTGTTCACTTAATGGTAAAGGAATGATTAGGCTAACAGTTGGCATCATTAGTTTGTGACCATTGAGGTCTAATTTAAATAGTGATACGTTTCAAAATCCAGGGCAGCCAGGCCAGGCCTACTTATTTTTTTTATACATTTGTTTGCTTGTTATGCAACCAAGGAAGTCTCACTGAGATTGACATCTTTTTTGCAAAAGAGACCTAGCAAGGCAGTGCTTTTGTGAGAAATCATTTTAAGCTTTCTAGTGACAGCTATTGTGTGTTAGTGTTTTTGAAAGCACATTTGCATCGGTGTGCTGTTACAACCCAACTGTGTCAAATGCAAGGATTCAGAAGAAATTGTTTAACCAGTGCATTTAAAGTAACCTGTTTAGTTGTGGAAGCTTCCAATATTTCTATTCAGGAGCCTTACTAAATACTTGGTCCTTATTTGGACAGTTCCCTTGCGCTTGAATCCAAAGGGTTGGGTTTCTTAGCTTGTGGAAAGTTGCCATAAAATGGGCCCTGTCAGGACAGGATGCCCTCAATACTGCAGTAGCATTAAAAGCAATGGGGGAAGGCACGGTGGCTGTGACGTGCCTCACTCAGAACAAGACGTACAATAGGGGCCCCCTTTCACTTTAACACGGCCTTCATTTATACTTAACAGTTGCATGTCGTGTTCAAATTGCCAGAGTTAGAGGTGCATTCCTGGCTACACTCCTCCCCGTTTAGGCTGCCCAACTCTGTGAATAAACACAGCTTGGCAGCCGCTCGGAGCACTGGGTGTTCTGCCACTGCATCTGTTTAAACAGTGGTGTTTTAGCTGGACATTAGGCGCAAGGCTGAACTAATATGGTGTTCCATGTTGGTGAGAATGTGTGAACCTACTGCTCTGGCTCTGTCCTTCTGTAGTTTTAGACTTGTAGACATCTTTTACACTTTTAAATGTGATCACATGCATCTCAAATTCATTAATGTGTATATCAGCAAGTGAACTCCTTGCTGATAATATTCAGTGAGTTTCTCTCCCTTTGAGCAGAGCAGGCCATTTTGGGTGGGTGTTGCATGGTTTTTTCACATGCTCTGCCTTGATTGGTTATCTGACTGGGAATGACAGGAGTGCCCCTCCCATATCCTGCCCATACAACTCCTGCTCTAATAGTCCCCTCTTTTCAAAACAAGCCATGCTGCGAAGCCAGCATTGTACTGTGCTTAGTTTTGGAAGCACTCGTGGCAAAATTGAGTGCAGCACACCAACAAGTTGGGTCTACATTTTACTTTTTCAAAAGCAAAGCGTCTTTTGTATTGTGAAATGTTTGAAAAGTCATCAGATTGTACTGACATTGCACGTGGTAATCTGTCACTGTGCCAAAATCGATCTTTGGTTCCTGAAAGAGGGTTAACGTTTGTTTTCAGTTTTGTCTTTATAAAGGCTCTGTGAACGACTGAATTAATTAATTTAGCTCATTTTTGAATGTGTAACCTTGATACACTTGTGCACTCCTCCCATGGCCAAGATTATCCTCTCCTCCTCTTATTTTTTGGCAACCAATACAGTGGGAATGTTTTAAAAACATGTCCTTGTTATCAAGTACTGAAAGTTTAACACTTACCTGGAAAAAAAATAACCTACCACATTACCATTTTAGCATATTAAGACTAAATAATTAGTATTTTAACATCATATTAATATGGGGTGATTTACCTAAAATAGAATTTTTTTTTTTTGTGCAGTATATTATCTTCCACTTCAATAAGGGGGTGTCCCAGAAATTTCCCCTCCCTTTTACTGTTATTGGATTTAGTGAGACTAATTAAATAAATAAATAAAAAAGTATGAAAGTATGCCAGTGAGTTATTTACAAGAAACCCATGTTGGCCTACATGCAAATATTTGTCCCAGTGCTGTCTGTGGTTGTACATGGTTCTGCTCAGATAGGTTTGCAAATAAGTGATTCTGTTTGCATGGCTGAGGGCAGAGACCAACTGATCTCACTGGCTGCCATTTAAGAGGCTGTCAGAAAAGAAACTGGAGAGGGGATGTTATGGAGAATTGCAAGCAAGGGCATGGACGTCCTGTGCTGTTAAAACAGTACATCAAATTAAAAATGTCTTCCATACTTCTGCTATTAGTAAAGTGGAAACATGTCCATGTCTCAGTGTCCACAATTTTTAAAGGAATAACTCACTTTTGGAGCCTTTTGATAATATTTCAGTTTAATGATTATAGTTGGCTCGGATAGTTTTTGTGCAATGACGGCTATTTTAGAAACTTACTCTTAGGCTAAGGTTACCTGCCGACGTTACAGTGGCTGGTATAGGTACATACATGGATTTGTGGTTTAAAGCAAAGAATGCACACAAAATAACTCCAAAGGAGCATGTACAGTGACATTATGCCTCCAGAGGATGTGTGTATTTTACCTCAATTTTTGTCAAATGCAAGTATCTGAAATATGTTTCATCACACAGAACTTTCTGAGTGAATCATGAACATGCACTCAAACTGAAATAATATATTTTTTAAACTGTGTGAACTAGGCCTATCCCTTTAACTTAACAGTATTTGATATAGTATAGGCCTACATGCCAGCTCATGATTGAGCTATAGTAGGCCTATAACAAATTATTTTCCTAATTCTTTGTGTTAGTCACTTATTTTGGACTCGCTGGATGCGCAACAAGGTAAAGTAGGGATGCA
This sequence comes from Ilyophis sp. 1 JC-2022, assembly GCA_022702515.1. Taxonomy (NCBI): domain Eukaryota; kingdom Metazoa; phylum Chordata; class Actinopteri; order Anguilliformes; family Synaphobranchidae; genus Ilyophis; species Ilyophis sp. 1 JC-2022. The sequence goes on along the minus strand of CM040403.1, from coordinate 89,380,233 downwards.
CTGATGCCATTTTATTTTCTTTCAGACCGAGTACGAGATTCAAGTACTTAGGTTTGCGTACTTGCAGATACTGAGTTCTGACACGAGTACTTTTAATAACATTGCATTTTTCTGTTATCATAAGTGAGAACAGACGGCTGGTTAGAAGACCCTGGAGTGCTTATTTTTCATAGATTTTTGTGTTCGCTGCTTTATCAAAAAGAACAAAAAACTCAAGTTCCAATAAAACATAACATGAAACTGGCATTGAGCTCCAATAAAACATAACATGGACTTGTTGTAACCAAGTTTCAGTAAAAGTAGTAGGATGAAAAAACACAGGAGGGCCAAGTTACATTAAAGGTGCAGTAGGCAAGATTTTTAAAATATAATTTGGGCGAAATTACAAAATTTGCTCATTATATTCCATAAGCTATCACTAAATCAAGTGTTCTGAGAAAAAATAGTTTCTGTGAGTGTCCTGGGCTCTGTGCTAGGCTGTCAAAAAATCTCAAGCCGGTCTTCCAAAAACCAACCAATCAGGGCTAGCTATGTAGCTACCAATCAGGGCAACTATCTACAAGCAAAAGATCCTCCCCATAGAATAAACCCCTCCCTGTCTTCCTGTCTCCGTGCGTGCACTGGAGCATCATTTGTTGGGAGGGGCTTAGGAGAGGGATAGGAAGGAGGAGAGCAAAAGGGGTGGGGGGCTTTTTGCCATGTATATTTTCAAACTTGCCTACTGCAGCTTTAATTGAATAATTTAAATTAAAATTTCATAATTTAAAGAATTTAGTTGACGCCACGTGGCGCTGTAATGGCGACATGTAGTCCAGCTGTCTCGTGTTCGTGTTTGTTAATTTGAATGTGTTTTGTTGTGTCTGGCTTTTGTCTTTGTTTTTTTCATTTCAGCTGGGGCTATTTTTAATCATGGCTGTATTGCACGTTAATTCACTTGATTGGTGTAATGATTCTGTTGGATGTCTTTTGTTTGATATGTTTGTTTGTGTGTTGTGGGTCTGCCCCACTGTGTCTTTTTTGTTGTTGCTGGGGCTACAACTGAAGTTCCCTAGTGGGAAATAAGTTATTCTATAATTTAGGAAAGTTTGATAGCATTGCTTTGGAATAGAGCTAGTTTAATTAGTGTGAGATAGGATAGACAATATTGTTAGTTGTAACTTGGCCACATTTTGATATCAATACTTTTAAAGGCAGGCCTAGTTTTTGCAAGTTGGAATTAAGGACTTAGACAGTGCTTTTGTAGGCTATGAACTACGCTATGAACAAGTTAGACTACGGGGCTTTTTGGAACCAGAGCATGAAGCACTGGGTACTTAACGTGGCTTTTGGAACCAGAGGAGCATGCGCACTTGGTAACTAATGTGGACCCAATTGGATATTATAACTTCTTTTGTGGGGCGCTGAAAAAAAATCGGTCCCTGGAGAGTAATTTGTTTGGTGTGAAAAGATTTGAAAATTGAAAAGAACTGTCCAAAATTGTATAATTTGGCCTGGGTAATTTCATAATTTTTTATGGACTTCAATGGGGAAATTTGCTTTTTGGCACCAGAGGCTGCAATACCTCTGCGAGTTTCAAAGAGAATTTCAATCCCTGGTCCCTTGCTAGTTACACACGCATAGCCTACAAAGCACTGTTAGCTAACAAAATAATTAACGTTTTGCGTAGCTGCCAGTAACCTAGTAAAAAGTAACGTGAAGGAACCAGGGAACTCCTGCATCAAATTCAGGCACACTAAACACAATGCCATAACGTAGCTGCATATACATGGATGATTTTGTCCTGCCTACAGTTGGGTCCATAAGTATTTGGACAGTGACACCATTTTGGTTGTTGCGGCTATGTACTCTAACACATTGGATTTTAAATGGAACCGTAACTGAGGGCTTTTAGTCCATCGGGTGAACAGTGTAGCAATTGTAGCCATTTTTATACAATTCATTTTTCCAAGTAATTGGACAAATTAACATGAACTTTAATAAAGTTATAATATTTAATATTTGGTTGCATATATTTTGCATGTCATGACCTCCTGATGTCTGTGACCCAACAACATCAAAATACTCGATATCTTATTTTCAGGTACTCTTACAAGCGATACTATAATCTCTGCATTTGAACAGATCTCTATGGGAATTGGGGGGTGGGACTAGATTAAAATGTACATTACACAGGAATGGTATGGAACACATGGTTGGCTAAATGGCTCCAAGTCATCAGGGGGCTGATGTATCAAACAAGCCTGAAACCATCACACTGCTGCCAGAAATACAGTAAATATGGATGGATAACTTGAAGGGTTTCTTCTCCTGACTTATTTTTCCATAGAGGTCAATAGGAAAATTTGTCAGGTGAAACGACCCTTAAAGTGATCCATCCATATCCACTGCATATCTGGCAGCAGAGTGATGGTTTGAGGCTTGTTTTATACCTCAGACCCTTGATGACATACAGCCATTTTACCAAGAGATCCATTGACATGCAGAGACTTTATTGTATCGCTTGTAAGAGTACCAGAAAATAAGATATCAAGAACCTTTTGATGTTGTTGGGTCACAGACATCAGGACGTCATGGCATGCAAAGGATATGCAACCAAGTATAAAACATGATTACTTTATTATATATAAATGCAGGGGTGCCAATAATTGTCGCACACATGGTTTTGTTAAAAATAATTATTGATTATTTTTCTTTTCTTCAATTAAAGGTTGGATTTTTCTCATTTTTTTCAGGGTGACATTAAGTTAATTCACCAAATGGTGAACCCTTTTTACTCATCTTTACCAGGGGTGCCAATAATAGGGGAGGGCACTGTATGTAATTTTTTATAAACTGGTGTAACTGACGGCAATGTGGAGTAACTGGAACACCAGTTGATATTCTTTGGTTAAACCACCTGATTTTAACTCTTAATTCAAATTAAACAGGGATTTATTTGGCCACCTATATTAACTGATGACCTTGACCTCAAGTCTGTTATCATTATTATTATTATTATTATTATTATTATTTAACACATTTTCATAGTTTCAGAAGTCATGTCATTTCACATGGAAAGCTGACCCCAAGCTTACCATGGATCAAAAAGGTCAAATTATTATTATAGATATGTTCTGTAATTAAGTGTGTTACAATATCTTTTTGGGGCTGGAGACTGGACTGAAAAAAATCTGTCATGCTTTGACACTTTAGACAAATTGGCATAATGTCCGTGGATGTTGAAGAAATATTCTGAATTACTAGGCCTAAATCATCAGCAACAATTGCTGAAATGCATCATATCTTTCAATGTCATATTAGGCTAATCAGACTAATCATGCTCATGTCAAAAATGTGACTGTCAGAAAACAAAAGTTGAAGCTAGCCTAATGTAATATGTGAAAACACTAGCTAGTTAGTAAATACTACAACTTCAAGATAAAAGACTAATTGATTAATTATTTGTAATTATTGCTTTAGTAATTATTTATTAATCTACTAGTCTAACGTTACACTAAATACGGACAATATTAACAAATTGATAAATAGGCCTATAGCAAGACAGACCGCAGAGCTAAGTTAGAAAAATAGAGCTAAGTTGGACTAGCTACGATAGCTTTAGTTATTATTTAGTCATCTAGTCTAACGTTACAACTAAATACAGAAACTATTCACGTCTGTCAGTTTACTTAGCTATGTATGACAGATTTTACACAATTGCATCTCAAAAAGAGCTGAGGGAAGGATGGCACCGTCTAGATTATTTCAACATTTTCAACATCGCTAATGGGGCGGCATAAATATTAAGCTTTAAGCCATCGAAACTTCAGTTTTGAAATTTGAACGCTCTGTCTGGAAATCGTAAGTGCCCGCTGGACTGCGAAGAAGCCAGCCGCTAATTCGAATAAAACAGTCAAGCCAGCCACCATGTTATTTTTAACGTTCGTATACTACAAGTATTGCAGTAATACATTTTTGGTACGTAACGGAGGGAGCGGTTTCAAAATAAAAGCGCACCCATTTTATTGGTTAATAATGGCCTCATTTTGAAAAGAAACTGTCCACTTCAGATAGACGGTAAACTGTCTCATAGGACCACATAGAAAATGATCAGGACATTTTGATGTGGAGACTGTTACCACATTCAAATGCAATGTCAGACAGTAGACCATCTTATGAAATGTTTTTGTGAAAACAGGAAGTTTCCTTTAATATCTGAATTTAGAAGAAACACTGCTCTTATATGACATTTTAGAGGGCTTTCATTTTTTAATTCCACATCGCAATGGCCTGCCCCTTTCTGGGTGGTACTATGAGATGGTCTACGAGCTACCTGACGTGGAATTTATCTGTGGAAACAGTTTCCCATTAAATCCATTCCTAATATGGCTTAATAGTCATTATATTAGATATTATAAAGCCCTTTAATTTTTTTATTTCACATCAGAATGGCCTGCCCCTTTCTGGGTGGTACTATGAGATGGTCTACTAGCTATTTTAAGCGGAATTTGCATGTGGAAACAGTTTCCTTTTAATTCCGCTCACAATTTGGCTCAATAGTCATTCTATTATATATTATAAAGGGCTTTAATTTAGGAATTCCACATCAGAATGTCCTGACCCTTTTTTAATGGTACTATGAGATGGTCTACAAGCTACCTGATGTGGAATTTGTCTGTGGAAACAGTTTCTTTTAAAATCCATTCTGAATTTGCGTCGATACACATTCTATTGGATATTATCAAGTGCTTTATTTTTTTAAATTCCACATCAGAATGGCCTGCCCCTTTCTGAATGGTACTATGAGATGGTCTACTAGCTATTTTAAGTGGAATTTGCATGAAAACCGAGTTTATTTTTAAATCAAATCCGAACTTGGCTTAATAGTCATTTTATTAGATATTGTAAACCGCTTTAATTTTGAAATTCCACATCAGAATCTCCTGACCCTTTCTGAGTGGAACTATGAGATGGTCTACTAGCTACCTGATGTGGAATCTATCTGTGGAAACGGGGCCTCATTAATGAAGCGTTCCTAAATATACGCGTACATTTATGTCCGAACGGAGTTGTTACGAAACATTCACGCCGGATTCATCAAACCGTGTGGAAAAGGTAGATTTTTTTGTATTCACGTACGAAGCACGCGGCGTCCACGTTATTTTGTGATTGGCATAAATCCACGCCCATGAATTGCCTTATATTGAGGCTGTCACTTTCATTTAAAGGTCCACGCCTAGTCAAAATGGTCCAGAAAAAACAAAGGAAATAATTATTCTGACACTGAAATCAAAGTTTTATTAGCAGATGTTCAATCAAAGAAAAAAAATAGTTTAATATTGTCATTCTGAATTTGCCTCAAGACACATTCTATTGAATATGATAAAGTGCTGATTCTTTGTGAGTGGTACTATAAGATGGCATGTTGTCTATCTGACATAGAATTTGAATGTGTTAAGAGTCATTTTAATTCCAGTCTGAATTTGGCAATATATTCATTCTATGTGATAATATTGAGTGCTTTCATTTTGAAATTCCACATCAAAATGTCCTGATCCTTTTCTATGTGGTCCTATTATATGGTCTACTGTCTATCTGAAGTAGACAGTTTCTTTTCAATATCAGTCATAATAAGGCCATTATTAACCAATGAAATGGGTGCACTTTTATTTTGAAACCACTCCCTCCTTTACGTGCCGAAAATTAATTACCGCAATACTAGTAGTATACGAACGTTAAAAATAACGTGGCGGCTGGCTTGACTGTTTTTTTCGAATTAGCGGCTGGTTTTGTAGGCTCATGAGCGCGCGTCCAGGACGCCCTGATGGTAGATCCAGCCCTGGTCATGTAATTGACCCAGGTACCCAAATATAGCTAGCTTGCGAGATTATAATTATATATAATAATAATATAATAATAATAAAAGTTTGCGCTTATAATTACTAGTTTGTCAGTTAGAACTTATTTATTTAGCAGGCAAATTTTATCTAGGTAGGTGACTACCTAGCAATTGTGATTTAGATATTTAGATGGCTAACTACGTAGCTTGCAGTTCTATAATAACTTATTTAACCAGCAGGCTATAACGGACAAGAATGTTCTACATCAGTGGTTCTCAAACTCGGACCTGGGGCCCCCCTGTGTAGCTGGTTTTCGTTCCAACCGCAATTGCAATCCCAGAATTTTAACAAGCTGTTAATGTTTCTTAATTAGGTGCTTTTCATGATTAGAGGGATTATTTACCCCCTTGAACCACATTGTCGGAAATAGGTATGCATGCAGTGAAGAATAAAGATGCCATGTTCACTTTGTGCTTATTATGCTACATTGCAATTACATAAAAATAGGTTACTAAATGATTTAACTGATCAAATCTGACTGCTGTGAATTAATAACCTCCTAATTAGGTTGTTGAACGCATGTATTACTTTTTTTTTCATAATTGTTTCCTTAAACTTGCACAATGCAGGTCTGGCTCATTATCATTTTATTTGTTTTTTAATTCTTCATTATCTACCAAATGGTTAGGTTTAGTGTCCACCAAACAGGAGCCTATTGTTTGCATTATAGCACAATCTAAACATGGGACTTTTATTCTTCATAGCATGCATATCTAGACTCTGCATATTTCTGACATAATGTGATTTTGGGGGGTAAATAATCCCTCTAAACACCACCTGGTGCCCCTGCAGCACTGTTCGGGTCTGTGGTTTATTGGTGTTGTGCGCATTTATTATGCTGAGAGGTGCGCGTGGGGAGGTGGTGGCTTGTTCTTGAGGGACGTCCCACTTGGGCAACCAGCGTGACGGGGAATTGCACACGCAGAGGCCCGCAACCCGACAGCCTGGACTGTCCGCTTGACCCCCAACATTCCGAGACTGAATCTGACCAGGAGGAGTACTCCTCTTGAATCGGACCCCCTGGCCTGGATCCCTCTGACCGGGGCTGTGATCTTCAGGGTGGCTGCACGAGCTCGCCTTCCTCCGCCTTTATTTTGTATTATTTTTTTGTTATCGTGGCCCCCACTTCAAGCGGAGGTTTGCCACTTCTGCCTGATTGCATGATTGAGTTGCAATCTTTCTGGTAGTCTTCTGGGATTTTGCACTCCACAGGACCCAGGCCTTAGCCAGTCTCACTCTGAAAACTTTTTGGAAAAAACCATACTAAATTTAGATACTTTATGGTACTTCTCGACGTGAATGCTGTTTTCGCAGCCAGTGGATAATCCTTTGCATCAAATGCAACCATTGCGCAACTAATATTAAATGCAACGCCAGTAACACATTGAATATGGTAAAGCCTTTGATTGGTGCGTAGGCTCTCTCTTGTCCAGGGTGTTGATCATTTTGTTTAAAACCTTCACACAGTGTTAATCGGAGCCATGTCTTTTGCTAAATAAAATGTGATGGTTTCGGTTATCTCAGTTAGCCTTTGAGAGCCTGCTGGATACGGGGATATGTTATATAGTGAACCCGTAATGGTTGTCTGTCGCAGAAAGAGTAGCCTCTGCACCAATGCTGGGCTGTGTCCAAATCAGAACCCTGTCTACTGCGTCCTGTGTACTAGCATACTGTAACTACTGCTTACTGTAATTACTGCATAGCCTGTTGTTTAGTGACGTGCAGTAACGTTACGTGAAAAATATCCTCCATAGCCTATTATCAGCAAAAACCCGGAAATAAGTATCATGCTAAGATATTACGAACACTCAATTTATGAAATTGTCATGTATTTAGCAGCTTTTTTTCCTCATAGCCTACTGCAACCTGTGATTGAATTTCATGTTGTAGAATAAATTGGTTGTGTTTGAGGTACTGCTGCCACAAGTATTTGTTTGATTTGCATCGTCGATTTTGAAACAAAAATAATTCCCAAATGAACGATGATGCTCTTTTTGGTACTCTGCTTTTACAGGTTTGGTAAACGTTTTCAGCATCAGGTCGAATGGCGTGCATTTTTCAAGTCTAGTCAGGCCTACCTTTCATATTTTGTTGGAGGCTGCCACAAACAGGAAAACGTACTTTAAATATGGCTTTGGGTCCTTTGTCTTGGACATGCCTCCCTTGTAGAAAGAAGCTTTTTTTTTTAAAATAGGCGCATTTTTAAGTAAAATTAGACTTGAAAATCACATTGTATTAAGAAGTCAGTATAGAGAACTGCTTCTTCAAATGTTGAAGATATTGAGCATTAAAAGCAAGTTTTTATCGTGAATGATTTTTTGAGAGAATTGCAATTCGATAAAAACCAATGCTACGCACTTGGGTATACTAAAACATATTTTAATGCATTGTTTGACATGGGTAAATGTGTTCATTTACAGGGATAGAAGAAGTTTAAGTTGAGCTGAAGTCATCTGCTTGTTTTTCCGACTGCTCGTTCCCTCACTGATGCTGTGTCTTATGAGACGGCAATAACCATCCTTTGCTAGATAATCACAGTCAGACTAGCCTATGTAGCCTAGTTTCCCGCTTCTAACGTGAACACTTTCAGTTTATCGTGTGTGTACATGTAACATCTCGCCTAATCTTCAATATTGGAGCATCACAGTAATTTGAGTGAACTGCTCAAGCGTGCTTAATCTGAATCAACACGTTATCTGGGACAAGTTATTGAGCAGGAGGTTTTCAATTAAAATGTATACTTAATTCTCGAAAAACACCCCCCCACCAAAGTACTCAAATATATCAATATACAGACGGGTGACAAATTGAAGGAAAAACCCCTACCGTGAGGGGGTCCGGTGGCTCTGTTATGCTGTGGAGGGCATTTTCCTGGCATGGTTTTGGTCCACTTGTCCCCTTGTCACTGCAAATCAATGCAAATTTATTCTGAGTGATCATCTTTATCCTATGATGAAACCTTTCTCCTGATGGGCGTGGTCTCTTCCAGAATGTCAATGCCCCCCATCCACAGGGCACGAGGGGTCACTGAATGGTTTGATGAGTATGAAAATGATGTGAATCATATGCTATGGCCTTCGCAGTCACCAGATCTCAACCCAATTGAACACCTATGGGAGATTTTGGACCTACGTGTTAGACAGCGCTCTCCACCACCATCATCAAAACATCAAATGAGAGAATATTTTTTGGAAGAATGGTGTTCCATCCCTCCAGTAGAGTTCCAAAGACTAGAATCTATGCTAGACTAGAGGTAGAATCTATGCCAAGGCGCATTGAAGCTGTTCTAGCAGCTTGTGGCCCAACACCTTACTAAGACACTTTACTTACTAAGACCTTTAATTTGTAATCCGTCTGTATATTATTATTAGGGGACCGAGCAGCGAAGCTTTTGGTACCCTATTGTTTTTTTCTTTCCTTTCACCTAAAATTCCCATGAGCTGGTTTGGCTTATAATCACCAAACTTGGCAGGCTTGTTGAGATGGCCAAACTCTTGGATCCTGTAAATTATGATGCAGATTGAACATCTGGTGGCGCTGTAGTGCACGTGACAAAATTTTGACATTGACACGCCCACTGCCGACACCCCGTTTGAGAGTCACAAAATTTGATGTACAGGTCCCTCTGTTCATGACAAACAAATTTGCCTCAAGGACCCATAAAGTCCGCCATATTGGATTTTCTGCGAATTAGCATTTTTTGTAAAACTGAAAACTTAAAATGCTACTCCTTCTACAATATTTGACCCATTTGCACAAACTTTGGTATGCAACCTTTTAGACCATCATAAAAGTTATCCATATCATTTTGATATGTTAAAAGATGGATGAATAAAGAGCCAATAAATATCGATGTGAGTGGCTTATCACAAACATATTTCCTTTTTGGGTAAACCCTATCTTGAATTGTCCACCATTTTGGAGTATCTGTTTGACAAAAGCTGCTTATGCTGCTCGATCCCCGGGAATCACTGCTCGCAGCAATATTTATTACTATTATTTACTAATATTTCTCATGAATGACCGATTTAAATGTTTACATACTGGTGAACTAAGCATACTATTCTGGTAGTTTTAATTGCTTGCTCTGACTATGCCGGGTAATTTATGTCAAAAAAAATCTTGTCTATTTCAGGCCATCGCTGGGCAAGCTTTTCAAATGGATGATACAAGTGAAATATAGGATTGATTATGGCTGACCATGGCTGGATGATGGATCCTGTCTCTACTGGGAAAAGGTAAGCTGCATTTATTTACCTTAGATATTCTGTTATGCACATACATTCACCTCCTGTGTTACTTTGGTCCTTCTTCCTGGTCTGGAAGGTTCTCATTTGTAACGGGAGGCTCCGGTGGTTGCAGCCTCTCCTAGCTATGGGTGTATATTTGAGGTTTGACACCGTAATTGATCACTATAACAATTTAAGATTCTAATCATTTCACCAAATGTGTTCGATGAACAAGCACTGCTGATTTAGTTGGAGAAATTACTGAAATGGTGCAAGTGTTGCAGATAAATGGGTTCCCTTCTCTGAGTGCAATTATTTGTTTGAATATTTTTGGGATGGGTGGGCTCCTAATTGATTGGCTTTCATGATGAAGTGAATTCTAAGAAATTGGTTCTCTGAGTGTTATTCAGATCCTTTTGTTGTGTTAATTGACTGTTCAATGTTTTCTCAGAAGACTGGATATATATGTATATATTTATTTATTTCTACAGATTATTCAAGAAAAATCATTAATAGAATAATCAATAACAACATGATCAATAGCTGCAGCCCTAGTACAAATTGGGCCAAACGGTGATGTTGAAAATACCTATAGGCAAATTGTATTGTAAATTAATGCCTTAAGGGAATGGTTGATTTAATCTGAAGCAGTTCTTGATGGGGTTGTGAACTGGCTGTTCTTGTATGCAGGACGTTTTGTGTATTCCTTTGGTGGGGTTGATTAATCTATTGGTTGTGAAAAACCCTTGGATAATTAATGCAGCCTGCAGCAATGCTTGTTTCTGAGGTTACTGATTATGGGTTTGACTGGATGTTTGGCATGTAGACTAGTATTGCTGATGAAGCTCTTCCACAAACTATTGGACAACAAAGTTATGTTTATTTAAATGGAAATAGAAAAAGAAAAAATGAACACTGAAACGATTAGTCTTTTGAAATTTGTTCCACAGAACGCATGGTCACAATATGGAATACTTGGTGTACAATTAAATAAGTATGGACTGTTAAGTATTATTTCAAATTAATCTAATGGGAAATGAAGATGTTACATTTCTATAACTTAATTTGTGTAATTTCCTCGTTTTTTTAATTTTACCTTGTCCACACTGGAAATGCGTTTATGTTGGTTTATTTGTACCAGTCAGGGCACAATAACCTATTTTTCTTTGTCGGGATGCTAGTGACGTAACTTACCATACGACCTGTTGCACCACGTGTCCTAAGGATACGCATTCCACATTTTTTGTTATCAGTTATCCGTTTCATAATGCTGCTTTTTCAGCCTTGACTGAAAGTTCAATGTAATTTCAGATAATTCCAGAAGAGGGTGACATTTCCAAACATTGGTATCATGTGGAAAACGTATGTAGGCTACTGTACTATCAAAAGTTAACTGTAAACTTTAATGTAGCCACTCTAGCCAGCGTAAGTCGCGGCGTTGTGGTGACTGATGGGACACCGACTGCTGTGTTTTTCGAACTTAACAGTTTGCGCTTTTTAAATGGAGTGAATGCAATTGTGAGTAATGCTACAGGATATTGAATTGTGTAACTTTGTACGCTGAAACGTGTGGGATGCTAAAACATTCGCCTACTGCTTAGCCAGCTAGCACCAAACTAACATTCTCCTCAATCTCCTGGTCAGGCGCATGCAGCTGACCTAATGTATGATATCGGTTATGGCTAATGGGGGTCGGGTGAGAAATGGCAATTAGGCAAGTTATCTAACTAACGTTAGCTAAATTTGCTCTTTAGACCCACTCCCCTGTTATAATCACAACTGCTAACGCTCAGCTCAAGCTGTTTATACGTAACTTAAATTCCCTTTTAGATATCGAAATGTAGTCCAAAAAAGGATTAATTTCAATTTATTCACGAGTGTTTCTTTTTTGCATAGTTGTAATCCGTTAGCACTACATCAGACCAGGTATGTACGTTTATGTGCTCAGATTGCGAAGGCGCTGGTGTATTCGTTATCTCAAGGCTGGTTGTGATGTGATTGTGAGATTCACGGACGAGCTTTGCTTTGTCCTCGGGTGGCGCGCACAGTTCTTCAGTTGTGAGAGCGGAGGGGGTTTCCTCTCCTCTGGCTGTTTATTAGACATTGTGTGAAGCACTCCCCTCCCCCACCCGCTGCCCCCTCCCCTCAGGGCGCCGCGAACGCGCACGCGCGCGGAATCGGGTGGGAATGGCTGTTGTCTTATCGGGGGGTTGGGCCGCTAGGAGCGAACGGAGAGTTAAAGAGTTTTTAATGTCCGCCATGTTGGCCATGGCGTATTGAACCAGAGAGAGAGAGCGGAGCAACTGAAAAAGGAGACCGAGAGAGAGCGACCAAGATCCGGGCCTTCCCGGCTCCGTTCGCATCGCCATTTATATATTTTTGTAACCAATCGAACGATATACTCCTGGGGACCGCAACCGATTCATCCATGAGAACTAAAATTGAGACAGTTGTGAATTTTAGGGGATCGGATAGATTTATGCTGCATCTTTAATTATAAAAATGAGTAAATTGTCGTTTCGGGCACGGGCGCTGGACGCTACCAAGCCACTACCCGTCTTCCGCTGCGAGGACTTACCAGATCTGCACGAATATGCCTCTATTAATCGGGCCGTGCCACAGATGCCGACTGGGATGGAGAAGGAGGAGGAATCGGTACGTTTTATGGTTCCAAAACCTACATTTAATTTTTGACCGTATGTTCATGCTACGAGAGGCGCCCCTATCTTGGCTGCGCAAGTTTGCACAAAATGGCCGCCATTTTTCTCATTCAGGAAAGACGGTAAAGTGCTATGTATTCTTCGTGCAACGTCGAATTAAATTTTATTTGCCTAAATCTAGTGGTGCATTGGTTCAAAATTGGGTACGGGAGATGGGTTGTAGCGGGTAGTTTCATCGGGAATGGGTTTACAAAGCACAAAGGAGTCACGTGACAATGCTTGAATCCGCCATTTTGTTGACTTTCTTTTTGCTTTGGGATGGGCCTTGTGTTGGTGCAGTTACAACGCACAAATGGAAGGGGGTGCCAGCGAGCTGAATGACTGCGGTTACTGGCACATTGACTTTCTTGGTCGCGAGAGACTCTGGATGGAACCGAACGTGACAGCAAGAAGCCAATGCGAACCATTTACTCACGGAGCTGGGTTGCAATTATGTAACTCTTGTTTTCCGTACGTAATGCTGTGCCATTGTTCAGTTGCATAACCAGTTGTCCCGGCAGCATTACATACATTCATGCAAAATTACATTTAGCAATGTACCTAAATGTAGGCTAGCCGGGTTAAACGTTAGTTCGCTGAATTGTTCGTAGCAAGCTCACGCGCTACTAAGTTTTCTAAGTGGCTTGATGGAAGCGTGTAACGCTAGTAACGTAATGCAAATTACAAATGGGGGTGTTGGCGATCTTTATAATGTTACTTTATTTTATGGCGTCGCATTAGGTGGTTTGCTAACGGTACCTAGCATTACGACAGTACCCACCAGCATTAGTACTACCGTTAGCAAGTTGACCCGTTACAACTTGCCGCCTAGCTACAAGACCCACAGCCGTGCTAGCAAATTCATGCTTTATTTTATCCAAGTCAGTTGGCTTGTTAGCCACAGAGCATGACAGGTCGCTAAAACCGCGTCCTGAGTAACGTTGATTCACGGCGACTAGGTAGACTCGCAGTAACGTTCGTTGCGGAGTGAAACGTGAGTTTAAGTGGATATTATCGAGTCAGTGCAGCCAACAGACTAGATGCATAGCTAAACACAAAATTTAATATTTGACTGTGATATTACGTTAAATTGAGTCATTCAGAAGTCCATCATGAGTGCCTAGGTAGCCACCTACGTTGGCTGCATTAAGTCTGGTTTTGCATCCAGTGTTGAGCTCCGTTATGGTTGCATGTTTAACGCTGTCCAGTAGGCGTGACGCAAACAATTCTATCCCAGTTTTAGAAGTTATGTATAAAAAAACAAACCTTAACCAATAGTTTATTTCAGGGATAGTCTTTAATGTCAGTTTTTCGGAACTGTTGGCAGGCAGCTTCACGCAACGCCAGTGTTGTGATAGTCTCTGTAATCGGTGAACCAGATGCCGGCTTGGCATAGAACACTTTACTGTTCATTCCAAGCATGGTGTCGGCTGAAGGGAAGTCCCTTTATCATTGACATTAGGTTTGTTTTGCTGCATTAAGGAACGAACCACCGGAGATATGCTTTTTTCGCAATGGCGGTTTTTCGAACGCACGTTGCTATCTTGACACGCTTTTGGCTGTGTGTGTGTGTGTGAGAGAGAGAGAGCGCGCGCGCAAATAGTGCCTCTGTCTTATGTAATTAATGTCTTTGCTTACTCATGGTTCTAAGTATCTTGAAGATTAGAGTAGTATTGCATGCTGTGACTAATCAAAATTGAAGACTTTCTAAAAAATCAATTTGTGTATGATATTAAATGCATAACCACAGCCAACCGAGTCGTTTACAAAGTGCATTTCAAGTTGTGAGGGCAGACATGGTGTAATTCTGTGTGCCTCACCTTTTTTTACTGTGAATTTTGGCCAAAAAAAAATACAGCATGAAAAAATGTAGACGCTTTCTGCCATTAGTTTTCCAATTGTCTTCTGTTAGTAAAATTAACAGCTGTTTCTCAAATCTCACAGGAAAGAATGATGAAATTACCTGTTTTGCCTTCCAGATGGTTCTTATCATGGCCTAGCTAGCTGTATGGTTTTTCTTGTAGACTCCTGAGTAATAATCACATTTTTTCATTCTTCCACTCCTGGCATAAACATGTTTGCGCTATTCGTTTATAGTAAGCAGTCATGCACAATAGTGTAGTTTTCATGTCTTTTTGGTAAGCATGTAGCTTTTGATCTAGTTTCAGTGCTGGGTTTTTTCAGTTGCAATTCTCTCTAGGCTAAGCTATAGCTGTAGGCTGTTACAAAACTGCATGTGACTGTTTTAATTAATAGTGAACAGTGTTTGTAAGGTAACTGAAGATGACAAATTTAAGTAGCCAGTGGGGCTTATCCAGTCATGTTTTTGCCCCGTTCTGTCCATCTTTTTGCAGGATATTTCCAAAAGTTATGAATGGATTTGTTCATGGGGAAAGGAAGAACCGATTAACTTTTCACACTGATTGGCCATAGAGGGGCGTGGCATTAGGTGTGTATTTTCACAAAAAGGCAAAATTTTACTGATTCACATAATGCTGCAAAGCTTTGTATGAAGGTTTGTCACAGGGCAAGGAAGAACTGATTAACTTTTCACACTGATTGCCCAAAGGGGGTGTGGCAGTGGGTGTGACTTCTCACAAAAAGGCATAATTTCCAAGCGGTTTTACGTGACACCATGAATCTTCGTGTGCCTAACTGCCTATCTGCTGGGGGTGCCGGAGAACTCATTTCCAGCCACTGAACAAATGGAATGCTGATTGGCCACATGGTGTTGCAATAACGGACAAAAATGCCTAAGAGGGCATATCCCTTTCCCGATTTGAAATAGTCGTGAGAATGCGTGCGTTTCCTGATGTGTAGAGCATTGAAGAAATTATTAACTTTTGGTTTATATCCTACACGTGGAACTGGCTTCCATATTTGTTTTTGAGATGTAAATGTGTTGTTCAGTCTGTATTATGATGGACTAGCAAGCAGATCTAGTTATATTTAAGCGTGAGATATACTCCAAAAGATGATACCTTTGACCGCCATTCAGGCCACAATTGTGTTAGTGGCCAAGTATGAAATGGACCTTACTCCTTGGAATACAAAGATGTAGTGGTTGCCTTTCCAAATGGATTTTATTCCAAGAGCAGGAAAAGTGGCTCAAAAACCAGACTTTTCAGCCCTGAAGGAGCATGTCGTCCCTGTTCCATTTTGAGAACATCAAGCGATTAAACGCCTATCAGCTGGTTTTCCGCGTTTCAGACCCTTTTCCTTTGAGACTTCTCGTCTCATAAAGCCGTTTTATTCCAAAAATTGACCACTTGTTGCTGGTTTCTCATTCTCCCAACCATTCTGGAACTAAGCGATTTGGAGTGTGATGTCAGATTGGATCCTCCGCTTAGCTTTCCTCAGAACACTTCTGGCACTGAATGTTTCGTTTTCTCAGCTGGTTCTATGTGTGTTTGATGACACCTCCCACTCCTCCATCCTTATTCTGCTGGCAGTCTCCTGCATTGAGGGGTTGACCAATGGAAAGTGTTTTCTGTGAATCGTGAGATTTTCATGGATTTGGCATTTAAATGTCATCCTGTCAGATTCTTAAATATGTTGCTTTTAAAATAATGTTTTGGCACAAATGTTAAAACCCTAAAAGCTCATGTTGAAGAGCCAAATGGTCACCCACTCATTATATAGTCTATTGTGCGTGCGTGTGTTTTGTGGCATATAGGGATTCTGCTGCAATTCAGCATTTAATCGAATATGCATGCAGTAACTGTCCTGTTCACCAGCACATGCGACTTTGCATAAGAAAGTGACTTGTTATCAGTGAGCTTGAAGGTGGGGTTGGCTGTCAGTGTAAACCAAGTTAGTTTGTATCTCTTCAGTCGAAAATGGTGTGTTTAACACGTGACGACAGATGAGCTGATCATTAATCGTGTGGATGTCAAAGTGCTTATTGGAATGGTTTACAGGTCTTTTTTGTGTGTTACCCCGTGGACTGCTGTAAAGGCCTAAGTGGAATAGTCCTGATGCAGTTGGTGGAAAGGGCTTCATCATTACAGTTTACTGCAAAACCCCAGTGGAATGGGGTGCTTTCAGGATCGCCAGCTTTAAGTTTGTGTATTTCAGATGTGATTGCCGTGTTGGAGGCACTGGTTCAAATGTGCGTCACGCCAAAGGTGTTGTAATGCCCTTTCCTGTGAAAGTTTAATCGTTTAAATTCTCATTTCACTTCCCACAATGTGATCCTTTGGATTGGTTTTGAGTATTGTGTTATTCTTGGGGCTTATTGTAGATGTAATCAAGGCTATATGTATTCAGAATTAGTATTTTGGTTTGTGGTTAGCATAGTTCATTGCATTTTTGCTTTTGTGCAATTGCGTCATTAAAAAGCCAGGCTCTTTGTTTTTTCCTGTAGTGCAGGGGAAATTGTCTGGTGTATACAAGTTCTATATTTGGTTCTTCCAGAATCCACTGTATGAGTCCTACACTGAAAATCCAAATCTGGCCCAGGCGGTGTTTTGCTTTGGTGAAAGCCATTTTTCATATTAAATAAGTGTTTATTTAGCTTGCAGTGGGCTTGGCCGAAATAAAAGCCGTGCAATACACATCGTGGATCTAAATCAAGTCTTTTTTGCTGCCCACATCATGCAACCTATGCCAAGCTAGTGGAGTTGAAATGATTCCTCACACTGGCTTGTTAACGTGTGTGTCGACAGATTTATAGAAAACAACTTTGTACAGCAGGTGTCATTATTATTGCAGTGGAATTGTTTTTATACCTGCGGTCACAGTGCTGGTTTGTCTATGAAGAAATTTGGCTTTATAGAATGAGTTGTATATTCTACCTGTGTAGCTCTGCCAGTATGACTTAATGGCAGTGTCTGTGCATGAGAAGTTTCAAGTTCAGGTATGCTGATCAGAACCCAGATCCCAGTCAGTGCACAAACATGCTTCTATTAAGCTCCGTAAAGGCTAAATCTGCTTTGCGGTGGGGGAGATTGTACTGCACATGCCAGGTTGAGTATGGCTTCTAAAGCTTGACCACAAATAGACACCGGCCCCATTCACACTTGCATTTTCGGGCTTGACAACTGAAGTTATTGGCTGGAGTCACTCTTTCTGTGCCCGTACACACGCATATTTAGAAGGCCGAGAACGCTTACAAGTTCTTACAAGTATGAACGAGTAACAGGACTTGCTCCTATATTTACAAAGCTGTCAAGTAAGTTTGTAATAGCGCAATATTTGCTCAATGTAAATCTCACATTTAAATTATCGCGCAGGCGTAAACGTGATCTACAGTGTCAACAAACATGGACACGGCCGTGACGTTTTGGTTCATCTTTGCAGAGAGAAGCCGGATAAGCCTATTTGAAGAATAGTCAGGATAATATTAGGTAGTTAGGCTTTGACTATTGGATATTATTTCTCCTTTTGCCATTAAATTGTTCAGATTGAACATACGTATACTGAGATCAGCACAGGGTTTGCCATCATATCTGTTGATGACATAACTCATTCAAGCTGTAGCTTAATGCATGTTGTATTGCGTGATATATTTAAGCACTAGAAAGAGAGGTATGGGGGTGGTGGGGTGTGAACTGAATAGCATATATACTTGAGAGAAGCACATTCCCAATCATGGTGTCCCCTATAAAGACGGCGCTGTTGCATTTGGAGACGCTTCAGGTGCATTTGCGTAATGGTGTCCCAGAGGATTGTGGGTGCATATGCAATGTAGAGAATGGATTCTGAGAGGTTTGCTCCTCACTGCATTGTTACCCACCGAGTTGAGTATCATTGGTAAACCATTGTCGGTTAGTTTGCTCATTTAGAAGAGTGCGTAGCAGTGTATACCTTAATTTTCCCAGATATTAATTTCAAATGGAGCATATAAACCTAATCAATAGCATTCTGTATGTCTGGTTAGTGTTTGATCAGAGTGTTTCCCGTGCGATAATTTCTTCTTTTATTTGGTCTGGGGTGCTGATATCCAGAGGCATGCTAACTAATACCAATAACCCAGTATAATAAATGTTGTGACCATGGCAAAACAACTCTTAGTGTGTGTCATAATATAAATTCGGGCATCGTGATTTGGTATCAGACGGCAGCAAATGTCTTGGCAGAAAATGCTGAGGATTGTTTTTAGCCCTTATGCCCTTGTTTGCAAATCTTTTATCGGTCACACATGTCTGCATTTGTTTGAGATATGCCACCAACACTGGCCAATCACTTAGATTGCATGTTTTTCCTTTTGTTGCGAGTCAGAATTGAATTTCCAAAATATTTAATGTAGGTCAACAGGTACACAAACGCATGGAGCTAGGGGTTATTTTCAACGCATTTGGAATGCTTAACTTTGAAAGTGATGTCAAAAAAGATCAATGAATTTAAATCCTGTATTGGGATTGTTATTTGAAGTAGTATTTGTATGCTTGAATGATGTAAACACCACTCATATTGCAGCTATACATCTAAAAGCAGCAATGGAATAACCTTTGTACTTGGCAAATATTTGGGAGGGGCTGTGAACCCTCTCAAAAATTGAGATGACATCAAGAATGCATCTGTCGATTACAGAGGAACCAAAAATGATTGACCAAGTGAGTGATATCTAGAAGTATGCACAGACGGGGCTTTCAAGAAATGGTGCCATGGAGGGCTGAGAGTATGTAGATTTTTATTCAAACCAGTTCTAACCACTACACCTGCTGATTTCACTAATTGATTTCCTTCTCTGGTTGAATGTGCTAATTGGTGAAATCAGCAGGTGTAGTGATTGGTTGGAATGAAAACCTGCATACTCTTGTCCCTCAATGGCACATGATTGGCCACGACTGGTTCAAAGCTAGCCAGAGATTCTTGCCATGTCACTGAAGACACAGCATCAGTGAAGGAGCACAAAGGAGAGCCACAGTCTGTTGATGTGTACACGGGTTCTGACTACTCTGCTGAGACTAAACTGCTTTCTGCACTGTTGGCAAATAAATCCATCTTTCAGAAAAGCATTACAATGTGTGTGTTGTGTGAGAGTAGATGACACCGATATTTATTTTTTTGTTTAATTATGCTCCTCCCTGGGTGATTAGTTCCCTTTGAAAATGAGCAGGGTTTAGATGGACCCAAAAGACACAGCTGTAGAGATCAGAAGTTGAATTTCCAGCTTTTTAAGTCGATGGACGTAATTTGGTTTAGCTTAACGCTCCCCTTTTTGCACCAGTAAGAAATGAGAATCTCTAATGAGCTTGAAATGTGGTTATTGTGAATGATACTTCTGGGTTCATGCTCCGCACAGTAGGTCATTTTCCCCGTGTAGCTTTGTTGACACACTTTTTTTTTTTTTTGTGTGTAGCAAAAAGAAATGCCCAGCTCTTCCAACTCCTCTATATTGCAGCCCTGTGG
This sequence comes from Ilyophis sp. 1 JC-2022, assembly GCA_022702515.1. Lineage (NCBI taxonomy): Eukaryota > Metazoa > Chordata > Actinopteri > Anguilliformes > Synaphobranchidae > Ilyophis > Ilyophis sp. 1 JC-2022. Next base: position 89,360,070 of record CM040403.1, on the reverse strand, counting down.
TGTCCAACATAGGGCTGCCAATTGTCCAAATGCCTTTTAAATATTCTTTTAAAAAAATAAAATAAATTGTAATGTAATAATTCGAAAATGTATGTACATATAATTAAAAGCCTGTGCCATCAACTAGTATGCATGTTTATGTGGATTGTTATATTCGATGGTCTCTTGGCACTGAGTGGGTAATGCACATATGGATGAGGGGGAGTAAAGGTGGATGTGCATAGCTGCTCAGATGCAGGTGCCTCCCACTCACATCACTGATGGATGAATGGATTTTTCATGTGATGTTTGCTTAATTTTGCAAACTGTCTTTCTGTTGATTCTTCCCATGAACTGCACAAAATCAAGCGCACAAAGCATTTTAGTTGCATGTTCAGGTGAGGTCGTTTCATTGACTGTTGGCTCAGAGTTTTTGGCCATTATGCTGCAGCTTCAGTGTCAGCAACTACAGCGGTAGAAATGTATTGTGGCTAGGAGATTGGCCAAAGGACCTGTTCAGCAAGTTTGAAACCTCACAATATTCTACCATTCTATACTTTCAAATGTTACAAATTTTCCATTCGGACAATTTTTTTTTTTGATACTTCAATAGTGAACTTAATTCAAACAGCCCTAATACGTTACATCTCATCCTCTGCCCAAATGTTACAAATGTTGGTGTTGAAATCCAAAATGGCCTATGACCAGGGCAGAAACATATCAGCTGAGTTTTTCCCACCTTGACCATGAGCCATATCTAAATTCAGGGGTTTTAAGTATACTACATTTAGAGAATATTTCGCCTACTTAACGACGTTCCCATCCAATGTATTCAACTAGCATACTCAACAGTACAGAAGGGTGTTGATTCGGACACTGATATAGACGTGAAATCCCTCGCTCCTCTTAAGAGTAGGGTGGGCTTGCCTCTGAAGTCCCAATTCTCCACACAGGCAGTCCTTTGAGAGGCAACTCATCACATTTCTCTTGTAAATTGGTTTGCTTTCACTTTTGCCCTTGTAGAAAATGGCTACTACACATTTTCCAGTAGGTGAGGAAAAAATTCCAGAAACACCTTTGGACATTGGCTATTGACAGAACAGTCTCAAATCGGTTTGTCATTACAGAAAATTAAGACACTTTCCTGTGAAAGTAATATAGTTGAGCAACATTTCTCTGGGGAATTCTCAGTTGGTGCATTTCCAAGACTGTTTAAAAGATTAGCTGTTGATTAGCATAACATGTTGTGGGTTAACTGATTTAGTTTAATCATTTACATGGTTTTAATTGTTGGCTAAACCTGCTTATGCATTTGCCCAGCTGCTCAGATTTCTTTAATTCAATTTTTTTCTTTTGAAGTTCTTTGGTATTTTTTGCATGTTTTTGGCATTAATTTTGTGGAAGTAATGTTCCGTTTGACACTTGGTTATTGGAATTCAAGAACTAAACCAGAGGAAGTAGTTGGTTGTTGGAAGGGAATTGAATGAATGTAACTGAAGACAAACTACACGTTCAGTGTTTTATCCTTGTAGCATGTATACATTACTTTGATCCATGATTACTGGAATTCTGATTAAATACAGGTTTATTCAAAAGACATTTTAATTTACTCACCCTATTCCCTCAGTAGTTCCAAATTTAAGAAGAAAAATGTAACTTATAGAATCTCATTGCAGTTCAGTTGATAATGAATGAATCCTTTGCAAATAGTTTTTTTTGGAACCTGTATTGGTTGGACATTAGATTGGTTCAAAAGATTTTAATCTAACGACGATCAGATTGTTAGATGCTTTCGACCAATGTTCTGATATATTGGCCTGTCATGAACAAAAGTATAGATGCTACCTTAATTGGCGTCCATTGTACATGGTAGAACTGCAGTGAAAACGTGGCAAATTTGCAATGTTAACTGCAAGTTAATTCCATTCTGGAGATATGAAACTGCAGCCCAGTGAATCTTGAATTTAAAAATTTGGAGGATTCTCTGCTAAGTGAAGTTACAACACAACTGTGCAGCAAACCTTCCTGTTTCAAGATATTAAATTGAGACAACCCACAAGCAAGCTAAAAAAAAAAAACTTGATTTTATCGCATTGTCTGGTCTGTCAATTTCCATTGTAGATGGAAGGGCTTATGCCTCTTTAAATACACTGTACCACACTACATTCAACAAGAATGCTTCCCAAACAAATACATTGTCTCTAGTTGCAATCAATGTTACAGCAGTTACATATTTGATCCTCAAATGTCTCTTCTGTTAAGGTTAACCATGTAGAATTTGGTAAAAAATGGTGAAAGACAATTGTACATGGCTAGAATTTCAGTGGCTCAACTGAGGATGTTTTCAGCTGCATTTCAAAGACCTTTTGAAAATTTGGAAAAATGTGAGTATTGGAATTGACTAAAGGCAAATTTTGTGTGGCACTGATGTGTTGAGGTGTTTAACTATGGCATCCTACAGTGTGGATCCTGTGTTCATTCATACACATTTAATTTCAGTCTTTCCTATTCTGTATCAGTTGATTCACTATAATTTCGAAGCAGGAAGCATTTAGCAGACACCTTTATCCAGAGTGATTGGCTATGGACAAATGTTGGTTTCTGCATCAGAATCAGCAGCTTTGATTCGGCAATATGGCCATTGGCCAAGAATGTATAGGTCCTGCTTTGAATTGTGGAGCCGTGTAAACTCACATGGACTAGTACAGTGGTCAGCGTTGAGTGATTGCAGTGCTCAGAATGATGTCACGTCACAAGGGGAGTACCCTTGTAATGCTCTTTTGTGACCGGACGCCTCATCGGCTTAGCCAATGACAATCTATTTCATGAGCTTCTTTCAGTTATGAAGGCCAGAGACTATTTTGTACAGTACAGGTTATGCAGAACTAACTGATCAGAGAAGTGGATCTCTCACAGTTGCCAGTTGGTTTCTGGCACCTCACTCGGAAGGACTAATGTAATGGTAACCTGAGGAACCCTGTCTGACTTAAACCCACCCTTTCCCTGGTTGGGAAAATGCCAGAACTGTCACCGCTTCAGATTTTCAGCATAAGTCTACTGTTGACACAGCTGTTACTCAAACTTGCGAGTACAAGCCAGTGCTTGTCGTGGACACCTTTCCTACCTGAGCACCTTGTCCATTTGATGGCTATGAACCCTAAAATTGGTCTGATTTTCAAAACGGCAATTCCAGTGTGATGTCTGAATACCCAAAGGATACTGTGGGGGGGGGGGTTTGTGTGTGTGTGTTTGTGTGTTTGTGTGTTTGTGTGTTTGTGTGTTTGTGTGTGTGTGTGTGTGTGTGTGTGTGTGTGTGCGCGCGCGCACTCGCCTCAGCAGGCCCTCTGTCCCGTGCAGACGTTGTTTCCCGGAGCACGGTCCTGCAGGTTGTCCAGAGTTCAGTCGGTGTGTAGGGGGCTGGCGGGAGGTGCTCCACTTAAGCACTGAGTCAGGGCTGCTGTGACGGATCGGCAACACAAAGTGCACAGCGGGAGACGGGAGGGAGGAGGGGGAGGGGGAGCTGTCAGCAGAACATCTTCTACCATCCCCTCATGTGCACCGTGTTACGTAACGGCCAGGAATGACAATGAAGATAAAGCGGCCGGCAGCATAACTGCAGGCGCTGTGCTACTGAAATGTCTACAGCAGCATGGCGGCCTGACCCATTTCCCCTCAGAGCACCAGTGTAAAGGCCCGCTAAAGCGTGGGCCTCATATTATACATTTGGTGTAAAGGGCCAGCTGAATCTGTGTTTAAAAAGTGGCATTTACACACGAAATTGAGATTTTTGTATACGTTATTTCACAAATACCATTTGGTGCTGTTTGAGCATTGGGGATAGTTTGCGTCTGCCTGAGGATGAATGGACATACCTGGGCGTCAGCATCCTCCGATGCATTTTTAGGAGTTTGCGGAGGTATGTGCAGAAGTCCACCATTCAGCTGCGCCCTTCCTTGTCGAGCACTGCAAGCAACGGGAGCCTTTCTAGAGAATGATAAAAGCCGCAGAGACCACTACCTACTCCAGGTCTTATGTGCTGGCAGTCCTTACTAAATTCCTTGGCCAGAAATTCTGTCGTAGTTGATAAAACTACTGACAACCATAATTACAGCGTTCTCAACATTGTGATGGGCAAGTTTACAATGACTATTTTTCATTCAGTATTAACTTTATATGTACAGTAGGTCTGTGCCAGCAATTGGTTAACCGATGTATCATGCCCCTATGATAAAAACCAATGAACTGTTTAAAAAAAATATTTTGAGCATATCATGGCAAAACACTAGTTTAGCGGCCAAGTAAATGGGGTTTCGCTAGAATGAACTGTAAAACAAAAACTCGAGAAGGAGATGCAGCATGGCATAGCCAACTTTATTTTTAATGATCAACCCGTCACACACTCGGCACTCCGCAGCCTCTGCCTACTAGGCAAAGCAATTGATCTGCTGCGCGGACAAACCAGGCGACAACTATCAGTCCGCAGTGCTACACTAGTATAGCTGCTATTCCCAAGCGACACAAGAACTTTTAAACATGTGTGGTAGCCTACATTAGCGACACATTAATTGTAACCAAAGTAACGTTAGCCTAACTGATTCTTCTCAAGTAGAAATGTGGCTGTTGTGCTGTGCTTGGAGAGTGCACATGGAGGGGATGTTGCTGTGTGCCGTTGCGGCAAGCGGATGTGTAATGCTGTGTATTTGCCATGGAAGTCGCTGGTGTCATGGATCTGTGATACCATAGATTTTTCCCTTTATAGTGCTTTCCGTGATTTTTCGACAGATTTGGACTGACCCTTAACATAGCCTACAATGTTATTTGTATACGTCTAAGCATTTTAACCGTATTGCCAAATGCTGGGAGAGAAAAAGTGCAGCAATGTATACAGATTGCAATTCGCTGGGATAAAGATTCAGTGTTAATGCCCAGCGCTTCTTACCTCATTAAGTTACGTTGTCAATGACAACAGATGCTCCATCAGACTCAAACCTCGCTAAACAAACTTTAAACAAATAAATAAAAATGGACACGCAATCCCTGATTTATATTTAGTAATGCAATTTGAGCGTGCTCTGTTTCTAACAACGTTCTGTTTAAAAGCGTTTTCTGTCCGTGATGGGCACAAACGAGAAAATGCACCAGCCTATAAATGCATCGTACTCGCATGATTAAATAATTTAATCCAATTAATTTAAAGGGATTACCAACTGTGATTAAAATGTGGTTTTCTTTATTTGACACTACTCATTATTAAAATAAGCATCCACCAAGATTTCAGCCTTTAAAAACGTCTACAGCTGAAATAAGTTAAGATTGAAGTGTCAGTTTCTGCGCGTCTATGGGGTGTTTCCGTAGTTGCTAGAATTAAGCTGATCGGTAGCTTACCTTGAACAGCAAAACTATTTCTGAGTTTGATTCCTGTAAAATTTACCGTTGGCATTTGTATGTTTCTTAGTTGGCTAACGTTGGCTATATCTCCAGCTATATTTAGCCTAATGAGGGCATATTAAGCGCGCTGACCCGATCGGTGAGCTCAAGTTTCGGGTGACCGTTATTGTTGAAGCCTGTAGTTCTAACTATCCATATTACGTCACGTTTATTTAGCCTACCTGTTAAAGTGCTTTCCGTAGACGTGGAGATGCAGAACACCAAAATAGGCCTAATTTACTTCCACCTGCTATCTCATAGCGTGCAGCCACAGGGCTGGTCTTTTGGTATTTCCAATTGGACATGGCAATTTTTGCAAAATGCAAGTCGTGTTTTTTTAATTGCATTGTCTGTGCAGTTCACAATGCAACAGCTTTTGGGAATTTCGTTTTTTCCCCCCCAGATCTTTGTTGTCTTCTTTCTGCATGTTGTTTTCTATGGGAGCGAGTCTGAATTATTCCCCCAAAGTGGGGTGTGGCATTCGCAGAAACGCTTGACATGTGACCGCGGTTCTCTATTGGCTGAGAGGACTTGATGATGTGTACTGGTCGTGTTTTAAACCTTGCCTGATCAAAACCTTGCCTGATCAATTACAGGCAATGGTGGGGGGAAAAGGGATATCTCAGTTTTGGCATATTACTTAGTCCTGATATTTCGGTTGTTTATTCCCCCCCCGGGATGACAACAATTACCTAACCATTGAAAAGCTGAATCATCGATTTGAGTTGGAAAATAAGCATTATTCTGTTCCTTCAAAATGTTGAAGTGCACTAAAAGTGTTATGTTTAAAAAAAACAATTATTGTGTTAAATAATCATGATCTCAATATTGACTAAAATAATTGTGATTATAATGTTTGCCACAATCGTGCAGCCCTACTGTGATTTTTGCCGATTTTTTCAGTTTTCTCTGACTTCCCTTTTGCGACACCCTTCCTGTTGCCATGTGGTTTCCCTGCATCCCTTCGGGTCTTACGGCTTCGGTCCTTCCACTCCTTTGTTTTTATTTGCCTCTTTTTGCTCAAATTTTTCCGGTTAAGGTCCGCAGCAGACATGTAAACACCGAAGCCTTCCATTTTCGCTTCTGGGCATTAACGGTTCTTCCTTTCAAGTAAACTATATCAGTCGTGTGAAAACATCCATCAGACACATTGTACGTTTTTTCGTCGAAAAGGCTCAATTATAGGTCATGTGTTTTTCTTTTTTTAAGGACTGTTGCACCTTTCAGATTCCTTGGGAGAGGCGGACATCGGTATTCTGTGTGCAGTCTTCTAAAGAACGGATTCATCTGGGTTGTTTGTTGTTGAAGTGGACAGGCCATTGATTATTTGGGCATTGATTTGTTTGGATGGTAGGGCTTGTAATCATGGCAATTTCATTAGTGCATTACTCTCTTCAAAAGACACTTGCTAGATCGCTCAGTGTTTTTCAATGAAGTGGTTTGCATGGTGCCAAAACTATTTTTCTGTGAAGTTAAGGAAGAAAGCAAGTCATTGTCTTCCAATTATTTGTAGTGCATAATTCATAGTTAAAATGGGAGACTTTATTATACTGAAATATATTGCACTCAAAACTAACACAACTGAAAAGTCCAAGGCAAGGAATAAAATGTAATTAAATTTTTCCAATTTTGGCTGTTGCACAGAATTTCAAGGAGATCTAATTCCACATTAAATTGTCTTAATGTGTGGACTTGAATGTGTTTGAACTATTAGCAAGCACACCCTCATGTTTATTTTAAATCATCTGTCTTTGTGGTTTGTAACGCATGGATATAATTAGGGCAGCCGGTTGTTCTCCGGCTGAACTTAATTGTTTGAAAACGATGTAAACTAGTGTGAAGTTTTCAAATGTAACTTTCTAAACTGCTTGTGCTGTTTTTTTTGTTTTTTTTTGTGAAATAATTACTGGTTTTCAAATGTTAAATCCCCCAAAGCATCTTCCCTAAACCATGCCATTCCAAGGGACCCCCCCCCCTACACAAACACATCAACACAGTGCTTTTTGTATAGATTTTTCTGTTTGCTGTTCAGATTAATTATTTTTCAATAACTATTTAATTTCCTTTTGGCTACACATGAAATTTGTTCCATCAGAGACAGAATGCATCTCCGAATCTATGTGGAGCCCCTGTGTTTTAGACGAACGGTCTTGGCCTTAGGTCTAAATTCTGCAATGAGGAAGATGGCACCTGCAGCCAGCCACTGGTCACTATGGCAACCTTTATGGGCATTCTGTCTCCCCCTGACAAATTGAAGAGTGCATGCCCTTCTCAGTGGGATATGGACTTAGTGTTTTCTCGAACACGTTTTGGTAACGAGTTTGCATATGTTTTTTTTTTTTTACAGTTGCCATTGTTTAATCAGAAGCCATCTGGTTTTTCAGTTATGCATTGCTGCAGAACTTCCACAGTCATGGACTGTATTGAATACCTTTAGAAAATGCTTGGTACAGTATGTGTTTTGGAGTTCTGCAGTGATTTTATATGAACTGGTTATTTTGTCTTTTACAGAGGAAAGCAATTGACTGTGCCAAGAACCATAATAAGTCGGCTAGCCAACTGGAATAGCATTTTGGATGACTGGGTGAAATCTTGAAAATAAAGTACCTGATGGGGGCAGTGGTACTGTTACACTTGTTTTAATTCCTCATGGTCTGAATTAAATTCTTAGTATATTGTCCTTGAAATGTACTTTTGTTGTAATTGCCAACACCTTTCAGGATACCCGCAGTGTTAATAACAGGCCCCCCAGCTATTTCTCCATCACTTTAAATTATAGGCCAATTTAAGAGAAATCAAATACACAGGGCATTCTGGTGGCATTTTTAACTAAGGTTGAAAAGCATGCATTTTAAGTCACCATGGTTTGGTTAATTCTTGCATGGCAGGCTGGTCAAAGTGCTTGTGAAAGTTTTAGAATTAGTTCTTACCTGCAATGCACTTCTGCATAAATGTTGACATTTTGAAATGCAAGGATTAGTTCCACTCCCATCCCCCAAACTGATCAGTTTGTGTAATTGTGTAAATTGACCAGATGTATATGGCATATACAGACACATGGCAAAGAAACGCCAAGAACTAATGTGCCGTCAACAAAGTGATTGGCGCAATGGCAAGGGGACATTTTATTTTGGGGACATTCTTGAGGATCCATCCTGTTTTGTATTTGATTACTCTCATAGTGAAAATTCACAACATTGGTTGAACTGAGGTAAAATATTTGCATAATATTGCATTTTGAGTTGATCTTCAGTGAGAGGGGGGGGAACAAGCTGGCCTACAGTCTTGAATCATTGCAGCTGTGGCCTAGCATTAGCATCTCTTCCGGTCATCTTAAATGCAAACATTTTCTTCTTCGGACACAAGGAGCAGCCTTGCTTTAATACATGTGCTTGGGAACAAACGCCTAACGTAACTGCCAGCGTCTTTTTAAAAATATGTATTTATTTTATTAAGCTGATGGCAGTGTTTTATGGAGCGACCTGTTCGAGTGAGTATGTGGTGATGAACCACGTGGGTGAACACTGGCTGTGTTTTATGGAGCGACCTGTTCGAGTGAGTATGTGGTGATGAACCACGTGGGTGAACACTGGCTGTGTTTCATTGAACCCTCTTGTTGTGGCTTGACGTCAACATGCCTGTTTTCCGCTGGGCCCAAAGCCAGGGGCACACAGCACGCTAGCTCACACCACAGTTTGCCTCCTGGCTCTCAGCCTGTCACAACACTCAATGTTCTTTAGCGGAGCCTGCAGGCAATTAGTCATACAGTTCAGCGTGATCTCTGTCCTAATTAACACAGCCGAGTACATCATAATTAAGCATGGTTTTGGTGAAACCCTTTTCCAGGTCAAATGAATGGGTCTTCTCATTTATGTAGTGTAGGCACTGGGGGGGGAGCTTTTTGCTAGTACTAGCAAGACTGATTTTGGTATCGTGCATCTTTAGTCATATCATGCCATAGCCCTGTGCAAACACCATTGTTATAGCAGGATTTATACTTGAGTGAGTCGAGGGAAATGCTAAAATGGTTGCACAAACTACTTTTAAAACATGAGGACGTCATATTGACAAGACTGCAAAATGTATCAACTTTTATATATTTTGTGTTTGTGAGCTGAGCTGTTTGTTTGTAAATGTCTATTGGAAATGAGTGAACCTTGTGCAGTGGGGGAAGGGAGCGTGGGAGTTGTAGGTATGAACATGTGACGGTTGTAAGGAATGTGATTGGCCGGCATTGGAAGTGGTCTTGGATGTACTGAGTCTTTTCCCTCTTTATTGTTGTCCTTGATTTCAACTGGATTTTATATAGAACATTATTTAATATGAGGTAACCAATGACAGGAAGTATCTGGGTTTTTTCTCCCTTTTTCTTTCCTCCTGCCTGCATACTGTATGTATACAAAAGACTAATAACGACAACTGTATAAAACAAGATTGCTGGATTGACATGAACAAGTACCACAAACGAGCGTATATTTAAATGATTGCGAATGTGCACTTGTTTTTGGGTCATTCCATATCAAATCACCCAGAGGGTCCCAGGTCACGCCCTCAGATTCCCCTGAAAAAATTCACAGGTGGTCCTATACCAAGCTTTTGGAGAAATCTCAGATGTTAGGTCTATCTCTAATGGTTTTGAAGCCCTTTGAAATTAATTCTATGCATTTTGCTGAACGAGCCTTTCGGTCAAACTTCCGACATTCATAGCTCCTTTGATATGACATGTACAGCTTTGTGACAAGGGCTAACTTCTTCTGTAGAACTCAAAAATGTAATCAGTATCTTATGTACTTTTCCTCCTACAAGGCTCTGAAAATGGCTGAAAATTCAAAACGTAACAAAACGACACTGTTTGAGAGCTTCTGCCTCAAACGGTATGCTAGATAAAGCACTGTTTTTTCCTGTCATTTATGACATATTAGGTCTTGTGTATGCAGTAACCATATTTATTACTGTTATAGGAGTGTCAGGATAATTCTTTGAAATGTGCTCGATTTTCAAATTTCCAACAAAAAAATTAATAAAAATTGCCTATTCATGTCCTCATTTGACCATGTGGGCAGTTGACCATCATTTACATATTTTTACCATGTATTATATAGCCATCTGAAGAATATCTGAAATTGGTGTTGCTGAGCTTCCTTCTGGAGTTATAATTTTTCTTTATGCATATTAAATACTCAATATTGTATCGGTGTTGAACAACATGAATTATTGTTTACATTTTTTTTGATAAAAGCATAAATCCGAAAAGAACGAAATTCATTTATTTTATCAGTCATCTGATCTGAATATATTTTAGATTTCAATAGTTATTCTTAGTCACAAAGTTTCAAAGCTGTACATGCCATATCAAAGGAGCTATGAATGTCGGAAGTTGGACCGAAAGGCTCGTTGGGCAAAATGCATAAAACAAATTAAAATTTCAAAGGGCTGTAGTTTCAAAACTATTAGAGATACAGACCTAATATTTGTGATTTTAGTATAGGAGCACCTGTGAATTGTTCAGGGGAATCGGAGAGGGTGACCTGGGAATTTTCTCAAACTAGGTGATTTGATATGAAAAGACTTGTTATGAAACGGGACCAGAGATTTTCCCAGCTATGTCATTAGGAGTTATATTTCTCAGTTTTAGGAGCACTATTTTATAATGCATGGAATGTCATAAATCATAATTCTCTGGGTGTTTGTATTGTATACAAATACAAACACCCAGAGCAATTCATTTTAGCTGCTAAATTCAATTAGTCTGCATGGAAGATTGCTGGGGTGAATTTTAATTTAAATATGAGAAGATATCCAGTGATTTGGGCCACTGAGATTCTTTAAGAGCAGTTTTCTTTTCAATATGGCACCTCTTGTCATCATTGTTAAAATGTTGAATTCAATCGGTTACATTCTCATTTTAAATTGAGAAAATTAATTGTAACCTCTCGCCTTTAATCGGTTGTTGATTTAATAGCCAATACAAATAACAGTAATGTATGACATGGCAGTTATCTTTGTGCCTTTTAATCGGCCGCTGAAATGCACTGGTAAGTTTGACTTGGGAAAACCAAACAATTTCATTTTCTAACTTTTTTTTGACAGTTTTTTTTTCTGCACAATGTGCACTAATGTGGTGCGATGTTAATATTTGGTTTTTAATTGGTTAAAAACCACTGTTGTGATTTGTGGTTTTCATATTTGTCAAAAGTCAGTGTAAATATTTGCCTTTCCATATGCGCTTACATAGCCAAAGATTTATGTTGTGCTATGTTATTATTCAGATGGATGCAGAAACTGATAGAAGACACTGCCTGAGGTTCACAATAATCGAGTTGTGGTAGTGAGACCTAAATTGAAAGTAGTCTTTATACTGGTGAAGAATAACGCGATACTGTATACATGTTCCGTTTCCGAATGAACCACATTGCTGAGTGATGGGGAACTTGTTATGGGTCACGTTTTGCCCAACTCCACAAGCTCCACAATTTTATGCAAAATTTAATAACCAATTATGAAGCTATCTTTGTAATGTTTTAAAACTTTGTCCTACGTATCCCCATCTACACCCTTGTATTTAATTGTTTTCTTTGGTTGTGTTTGACCACTTTCACACTACAAATAAGACTTTTTTATGGTTGTTAAACTCGCCCACTGAGATTAATTCAGTAAGAAGTCCACTAAAATGAGTGATTAGTTAATGATTTTCAAATTCCTGGGCACAGATTTTTTAGAAAACATTAAAATTGTTGAGCTGCTGCCACTTACCAAGCTGATATGGTAGGAATGTGTGTATTGTCATGTGCCCTTTTACGTGAAACAACATACATTTTAACAGTGCCAAGGTTATGCACTAAACAGACCACCTGAGTTAATTCTTCCATTTATTTTATCATTACATCTTAGTTTAGTGGGTAAAAACTGCTTATACAAGTCTAATTTAATTATCTTTGAAATGCTTTTTTGGTTTCAAGAAATTAAACTTTTCAGGTCCAAAAAACCCATCAGGTTTTGATTTTGAAAATATGTTCACACAGACTTGGCATCAGGCAGTGGTGTGCGAGCGTTTAGCAGAAAGCTCTTTCAGTGAACCTTTTTTCTTTGCAGGCTCCGCTATGTGCTACTTTAGAATATTCCAAATGTGTCTATATGCTGTGCAGAAAAAAATATTGTAGCGCAATCGCTTCATAACATTGCAGTAATTCATAAGTGTAGTCATTGCTTAGGGAAATCGTATGTGATTCACAGCAGTGCTAGTCATGTGAGAGCTTTGATACCGTTGCCGTTATACTTATTTCTCATATTAATTAAGTTTTTAGTGTATTTCTGTGTGGCGATATGGGATAAAATTATTATAAGGAATCCATGCTTTTATTTCATCATTTCCACCATTTAGTGACATTAGTCAGTTTGACTGAAATTGTGCAGCTGTAGTGGCCCTTGGGAAAGCAGAGTGGGGAGGGTCAGCCTAGATCACTGTCTGCCAGTGGCACGCTGTTGATATGTGAGCCCAAAGGCTTACTGCTGTCCCACTGTACACTCACTCACCGCCTCTCACTGGCCCAGCCATGGCAAAGTACATGCTTTTTATAGCCCTGGGATAGCATTGCACAACCCTGCACGCTTTCATGTACTTTTCACTTGAGGATTAAGTCATTTTTTAAAATTACTTCAGTCCATCAGCTTACTTGCTGTCACTCAAGATGATTGGCTTGCACTTTGGTTTAGAGCAGGGGTGGGAAACTCCAGGCTTAAATTACAGAACGATACAACGCTACAATACAAGCATACCGGCACAAGAATATTAATCAGCTGCTGTTCATATCGCGGATATGTAGATTAAAATATCAGATCATGTAAACGATTGGGCTAATTAAATAATTGTTAACTGGTGGCAGCAAAAACCTGCATACACACCGGCCCGCGAGGCCTGGAGTTGCCCATCCCTGGTTTAGAGCATTGAAAAGATCATATCTGAGACTTTTATAAAAAAAATTATATTGACAAAATAATTGAATTATGGGAAATTAATGCATTTTTCTCTGTCTCATTGTGGGTCGTGGACAGCTTCTGTTTTTTTGTTTTATTTTTTGAGCTGCAGTAGCTCCTGGCTTTTGAGCACTAACTTGGCTAATGTGCACCATGCAGTGATTGCTAAATCAGACGTGGCTAATTGATCATATATTTTGATCGCTTGATTGTTTGAAATGGAAACCCGCTGTTGTATGCTGTCAGTGAGTGCGAACCTTGTTGTGTGCTCACCTATTGTACTCGTTAAGCAATTTTTGGTTGTCCTACAAAAAAGTATTTGGGGGGGGGGGGGGCACGTGTTAATTTGCGTAATGGCGTGTAATGTGCAAGGTACTGTTCTTTCTCAACATCCTTAATCCTTCTTCCCAAATTGTAAATGCTATAATAGGGTATTTTCCTATCCAATAGCGAGGTTAATGTTGTGTAGTGGGCTGCTAGCTGTGTATACATCTAATAAACCTGGGTAAGAATTTATTTCTCTGAAGCCATGACAAATGGCTCATTCTTAGTCGTGCATCAGAGGCAAAGTTCAAGCATAAACTCTCCCAGACGTCCAATACAGATTTACAACTTTATTTTATTATAAAATTTTGTGGTTGAATTGTGGTTCTGTCCCAACAATTCTTCATTTTAATTTGGCTTCTGAACAACTAAGTTTAATTTGTCAACCATTATAAATTTCCTCCTGCTCAAAACTAAGCTTGAAAGTATTGATTTACCAGATTTTCTGGTCCCTAAGTCATGTCTGCAAAGGACGTTTTGCATCATATTGAAATATTGGCCTTAGGTAATTGGAGTGTGGTGGAATTTTGTTTAAAGGGGAATACCACCCATTTTCAGCATGGTCAAAACTATACCCCTCTGTTTGGGTTCACAGCTTATTTTAAATCTACCTAACCATGCTGTTGCTCTGATCTGATATTAAAACATAAATGAACCGTTTCATTCCTGTCATTTTGAGACTTGTCCGGAATCGCGTAGCAATGTTACTTTGGATAAACCTGCCCAGTGTCCGCTTTTGATGCACTAAGACCAGACTTGCGAGTCTGCATTCGTTTTCAGTCTCCCTCATTCTGCATGATTATTTGTCCGTGACGGAGTGTTCAAACGGCGTTATTTCGGTTTGTTTTAAGCCTCTTGCAATTTGAGCAGGGGCTTTTGTCAACAGAATTTATTTTCTGCCATGTTGAAGTATTTTTCATGTGTAATCTTGCTTACCTAAACATTTTATACAAAGCTGAGATATTGGGTGAGCTACGCAAGAGAACACAATTCAAAAGAAAAATGCTTTCCATCATTTGTTAGGCTGAAAAGGAAAAATAAATGGCATGCCCAATAATAGTGCACTCTATGAATATGTAATCTTTTGACCAGGCTTAAAATTATCTGAAATTGAGTGCTTTATTATAGGAGCATATGGATTGTAATGCTTTTGGATTTTAATCACCACTATCTGGCTTATTCCTACATTACATGCATACTTTCCTGTTGCTTTGTGTGCATGTTTTAGCTGCGCCATAGCTCTTGATTACCCTGGAATATTTTGTCACGATTCTGTTTTGCTTGGCATGTATATTCTAAAACCTTTTCACAGCTTGAAATGTTAGCGTGTGTAGTGTGCCATAACCAACTACCAGGTTCAAATGAAGAACCCTCCAGTTTCAAAGCGGCAGACATTTTGGTATAACTGGGTTTCGGCGGGTTTGGTTTTTAAGTCCGATCTTTAGTGCAGGCCAAAACGCAAAGCGATATAACTGCTCCACCGCCCACAATTTAAAATCGCTATTTTTAAAATGTTTTTGATCAGATGTTCTTTTAGGCAATGGAGTTGGCTGGCAGGTGTCTCTTTTAGTATCATTTTCTAACCGCTCTGTTGTGATTTTCATTCACAGAATGAAATGTTGTAGAATTTGTATTGAACAGTAGGCAGGCTACATTTCTAAGCTTTATGAGATGCTGGTATGATTAAATATGGTTTGGACTTCAAATTGAATAATGCCAAGCTCACACTACATGACTTTTGCCCCGATTCTGATGTCAACTGACAAATATTGCAGTCCTATGATAATCTTTAATAAATCTGCAAGATATCTTGGTTAAGTCGGCTGGAACAATCTTTTGATGTGAGATGGTCAAAGACGCGATTATTTCTGTCGTGAACTAGTCTGGATCTCGTCGGGAGAGCCCACGATAATTTCGAACTGGTTCGATTTTGTCGGGAGTCCTGGCTGACCTGCAGTGACTCATCGTTCTACTAGAATGTCAACAGCCAATGAACGAGCGCACCACAAACGCACCCGAAAACAGTTTGAAATGTTCCATACTTTCGTAGCCTTGGCAACTGCGTTGAAATTCAACCTCTTGATTTAGTAATGTAGAAATTTATACGAAAGGGATTGTTTGGAGAAGTGGAAAATGGGTTATGGGTCCTAATGCGATTTAATTTTTTCTGCAGGAACACCATCTCCAGCGGGCCATCTCAGCACAGCAGGTTTATGGAGAGAAACGGGATAATATGGTCATTCCCGTTCCGGAGGCCGAAAGCAACATCGCCTACTATGAGTCTCTATACCCGGGGGAGTTCAAGATGCCAAAGCAGCTTATTCACTTACAGCGTGAGTACCGCCCGAAAGCGGACGCAGAACACGTCCGCCGTCACTACGTCTTGTCTGGGGAGTTCTCTGGATTCGGCGAGATGAGAGCATAACCGTACTGCCTGTGCGTTTGTGTGGATTTAAACCTGCTTCCTGACCATTAGTCCTGCAGGTGTGTCTAGAGTTACTGCAAGAGTAGATTAAACTTGGCTCATTCACAGTGAATAGTAGCAACTTAAGTAATACTACTAGTGATAGGAGAATGAAGCCTCATGAAAGTATGGGCAGAGCTACGTTTAGCCGTTAGCCACTGACTTGTTTGAGTCCATGAAAAGGTAATGTTATTCACAACAAAACACAATGGTTGGTTGAAATTGGTGGTTTACTGGTAGAATATGGTAGTTCCGCCCATTTTTGGTGCAACGAAAGCTCATCACCATGTACGACCCGCTACTTAGTTTTAGCTCATCACCACGTACTACCCGCTACTTAGTTTTAGCTCATCACCACGTACTACCCGCTACTTAGTTTTAGCTCATCACCACGTACTACCCGCTACTTAGTTTTAGCTCATCACCACGTACTACCCGCTACTTAGTTTTAGCTCATCACCATGTACGACCCGCTACTTAGTTTTAGCTCATCACCACGTACTACCCGCTACTTAGTTTTAGCTCATCACCACGTACTACCCGCTACTTAGTTTTAGCTCATCACCACGTACTACCCGCTACTTAGTTTTAGCTCATCACCACGTACTACCCGCTACTTAGTTTTAGCTCATCACCACGTACTAGTCTTTCTGTACATTTACATTGTATATAAATTCTCAGTTTTAGCACCCTCTCTCCAAGCGTCACAAATACTGAATGTTTTTGCACATCCCTGTATGTCCGTTGTATGAATCTTAGAAATTATACATAGGCTAGTCAGTGAGCTGCTTTAGCTTAATGAAAAATGACTGACTCGCTAAGCAAAAAACAACCGGGGTTGGATGACTACCGTGTGTGGGTGTGGTATTACATGTGGGTGAACAGCAGACTGAGCAGTCGGTAGGCTGTTGGTTGAGCTGGAGAGTATTGATGTTAGCAGTAGTCTGGCATTGACTTTCGTGTAAATATTTGGCTCTGAGACAGCCTGTACTGATTGTTTTGTTGCATGTAGATTGTGTGTGATGAATAGTTGACAGACTAGGGCATAACTTTTCACCCACTGGTCAGTGTGGCTTGTGGATTCTACCAGCCACATAACATTTTACAATATACGGGATCCTGGTTTGTTACCTGCCAAAATGGCTGCTAGAGTAGAAAGTCTTAACTGCCACTATCAAAATTTGACCTGCATTTGGCTGGTGGTGGGTGTTAATTTCACACCCTGGTTGTGTGTGATGAATAGTTGATTGACTGTGTATTGCAACGGGCTGTGTCTATTGTGTAGTAGGCTGTGTATGGTGAACAGTAATAATAATGAGCCTTGCTCAAAAAAAGCAGATTCGCTGCTTGAAATAAGGATGCAATGCATATTAAATTGGATGAGTAGGCTGTGTGACGCGAGCAGCGTGTCGTGCGGAGCGGTGTGGGCAGCGGAAAGCCGCGACAGCACCAGCAGGATGCGCGCCCGCGAGTGCGCCAGGTTACACCAGGTTACACCGGCGCCCGTCTAACGGCAGCGCCTAAATCCCACGCGTGTCCCGCTGTCTGAGAGCGTCCGAGCACACTCGACTAGAGCAGCGCGTCCCATGGGGGTCCGCGCTATGGTGCCACTCACCCCTATCATTTTGCAAAACCGCTTTCGTCTACAACCAGATGGAAAACGGCACCACCAGAGCACTTGCCGTTCTGCGGTGGCGTGTTTCTCTGGGCCCGTGTGGGGCTGCTTTTGCTTTTCCCCAGAGGTGATGAATTTATTTGCTGTCTGATGTTTAATGTGTCTGCAGTTCCACCAAACGGTGCGTTTTGTGTGCTTTCAGGGTTTTGAAGAATGAATGCCATTTTTCATCAACATTGTACTCCATCACTAGGTGTAGCTTGTTAGCAGTGTTGGACCGTGTGCAGCATTGCACTGTGGGGAGACAATTTCACAGCAGAGGAAAAAATGATGGCGGTTGAACTGGGAATCTGCCAAAGTCTAGTTTGAGAGCCTCTGAAGTTGAATCTTGACTCTAGCTTTAGTAAAAGCAGACATCTTTATGATTTGTTTAAAAATGATGACGAGCTGATTTGTCCTTGCGTTTACTCGAGTGCTCTGATGAGATAAAAGCTTGTTTTGAACCGTTGACGGGCATCATGGCTCTAGCCTTTCTGCTGCAAGATTGCAGGGGGGGTAAGGCGTAGCAACACAAGAATCTTCTGGCGAGTACTTGAGTGAACGGTCGCACCCCTAACACCGATGCGGCAGAGAGTACAGCACCCTTTGAATATGCTTGCCAATAGTTCAACCGAATTTCTAATGATGAAAGCCAGGTGTGGAGAAAAACTTTAATGATTGTGGTTGTTAATGCCAAGCATGAACGCAGTAGTTTTGAGGCGGCTCCAGTCGCTCTCCTCTTTGGTCCGCCCTGTATCCTGTCCCATCATCGAAGGTACTGCTGAGAAGAGCGTGTGCAGAGGAACTGTCATTGAAAATTCTGGAATATCTCCAATGGTCCTTGGCTCATCGTCATCATTTTCCACTCTTGCCTTTCTGTTGGAATGCACTGGGATCCTCTGGGATTTTTCCACAGCCACTCGCAGTTGTACTCTGCCATAATAAGAGTAATAATAAAGATTATGTTCCTGTGCTGGCAGTGTCACTGTTCACTGGCTATAGCCAATCTCACTAAATATTTAGCTTTTACTGAAAGCTTGAGAATGGGGCTTTACGGATTCATAATTAGCTTGTCAGCTAATTATATAGGGGTCTATAGAATCTTTTTTCACAATTTTATAGGACATTTTCTTTTGCTGTATTCACTTTATGTTGTACTGAGCTTATTTTGGAGTTTAATACTGACACTGCATTTCTCCAGGTTGTAATCAGTAGTTTAATAGTGACGCAGACTGCATTCCTCCAGGTTATAAACGGTAGTTTAATACTGACGCAGACTGCATTCCTCCAGGTTATAATCAGTAGTTTAATACTGACGCAGACCGCATTCCTCCCAGTTATAATCAGTACAAAGTTTAATACTCACGCAGACTGCATTCCTCCAGGTTATAATCGGTAGTTTAATACTGACGCAGACTGCATTCCTCCAGGTTATAATCGGTAGTTTAATACTGACGCAGACTGCATTCCTCCAGGTTATAATCAGTACAGAGTAGGGATGCACCGATACCGATACCAGTATCGGTATCGGGGCCGATACCATGCTCATGTACTCGTACTCGAAAAAATGTATCGGTATCGGGGCCGATACCATGCTCATGTACTCGTACTCGTACTCGAAAAAATGTACCGATACTCCAAAACCGATACCAACGTCCAAACGTCCGCACGCTAATGCTATCACTTTAGCAACACCTAATCCTGACCTGCGTGCTCACTAGGGATGTTAACAGTTAACAGTAATTGCTAATAAGAATTTAATCGATAAGATTTCAAATGAAACAATTAACTGAATAATCTGCGATCTTGTTTCAACGGCAGTTTTTGTGTGAAACGTAATCATGGTTTAAGGTCTCCACGCGAGGGCGAAGTTAATGTAGCCTACCACCTGAAATGCGAACTTTTCCTATAAACCTCGTATGAACTTTTTGTATTTTTTCCTTGTAGTTATATAGTTTTATGGATTAGGTTTATGGTCGCTCCAGTGAGCGTTTTAAATATGGATTAGAAACTACGGAAATATATGACAATTTGTGTGTTCTCAACATTTCGTGGTAAGTAACCTATTGTAAAACATTGCGTTTTCAAATGGTAAAGTTGTCAAAAGGGTGACAAGGGCCATACTTTTTTTTTAAAGCAGATGATTCTTTTCTCCCAAATTGAATGTCGATGTTCAGTCATGTATGGGGGGAGCCCTTATACAAAGGGTTGAGCTAGGTGCACTGATGTAGCATAGTGCTATTAATCACCCAGTTCGTCAGTAGGCTACTTGATTAAAATAGCGGTTCAGATTAAAATAGCAACCATTCACGCAGTGCGTGATCTAGACTCAAATTACCTGACAACAAATAAAGAAAAGGGCTTTAGCTAGACTTCTTACTGAATTTCAAGTGTAAAGAAGAAACAAACGTATAGCCACATATTGGTTATATTTGTGTAGCCTATAAAACATGGTTATAGCATATTAGGCCTTCTTAAAATAGCCTACATTTATTGTGCTATTTCGATACAAAAGAAAACACGAATGTGCTTCATTTAATCAATATCATTATTACAGATTTGAAATGGTTTAATAACGGGCAGACTTTTATTAACTCTTAGTTTGATAGTTACAGAATAGGCCTACATGGAAAATGTACAATATAGCCTACAGTAGCCTATGCGATTTTGATTAGAAATGCTTGAACCGTTTTGCTTTCGGTAACGTTACGTTGGGTGGACGTCAGATGCCAGTAGGTAGGCTACAGGTTCCGATCATGATTGCAGGCTATATTTTTTAAATGTGAAACTGTACCAAAAAACAGTTGACCGGGCTATATTATTTTACTAATACCCCCGCCATTTGTTGCAAACTAATTGAGTAGCCCGTAGCCTATGCAGAGAGTAACTGATTCGGTTGACAATTATGTAGGCTACTGCGGTGCGGTAGTCAGCAGTTCATATAGGCTAGTCAATTCAGTAGGACTCTCTGAGGTTGATGGTTGAAAAGGACATTATGCCAATAAGCAGCATTAGACCTAGTCTTTAGATGGCACACAGGCTGTTCCATGTCAGTACAGTAGGTTAGCCTATAATGTATGTAGGCCTATTTCACAATTGTTTTTTTACAGTCAGCCCCCCCCCCCCTGTTAAGTTGACCATGTATATTAGTGGTAAGGGTTAGGGGTCACTTATACTTTGACGTTCCAGTATAAATAGAATGATGCACAAAAGACTGTAGTTTTATTTTGGTTATTATTTATGTTTATTTATTTATTTTTATTGGACCTCATTTGATTTAAATAATCAGTAAATTGATAGACTGTGCTCCATCAACAGGAGAAAATAAACACAGTATCTTCAAAATCAGCCGTCTCATTATTGTGGTATTATTATACAGTATTATTATAAAGTACTCATACTTAAAAAAACACACAAAAAATGGTATCGGTATCGGCGAGTACTCAAAAGTGAGTACTCGTACTCGGTCTGAAAAAAATGGTATCGGTGCATCCCTAGTACAGAGTTTGTGTAGTATGGGGTGTGTACAAAACAATGGTGTCCTGCTCCCATGTATTTATTATTATTTATTTTTTTACATGATCTTCCCCGTGTAGAAGCTCACTGGCATTGTATTAATCAGGTCTTTTTCAGGTTTGTGCTGGGGAATCTCTCTGGTCGTGGGAAACTCATGCATGCGCTCAACATCATTTCAGTCTTGCCAATGTTGTGCCATCAGTTAGTGGTGGATGATAGTGTGGTGTACGATCATCAATATCCACTCCGCAAAACGCTCCAAGTATGAGGCGTCTTGTGCCAGTGAGCATTTCTCACTCATTTCAGGTATGAAGTGTCGAGTGTTTCAGTCTTATGAATGCTCTCCCCTTTCCTCACTGCAGCTGCCTATATCATTTCTCATAGATCACCTTGAGCACTCAATGCTCCACGTAGCAAGATTTCAGCAAATAGATCCACATAAGTTTCATTTTAAGTTTCACTCGTTCTCCTTACCGTAACTTATCCCCATCATGTAAATCTGCGGCACCTGCAGGATGTTTTTATATGGCTTATGTATCTACATAAATGACACCCCAAATGTGGACACACAAAAGGTAACCGTTGTGTTGGTTGGTCCAGTTACTAAATGCGCATTTGCAGTGGTTATGCTGCAATTCAGCTTGGAAGTTATTTTCAAGAAAAAGAATGCTCACATTCTCAGCCGAGAGGGCCGCTCTGCTGTAATATCCCCTGCTGTGGGCATGCTTTCATTAACCATCGTAGAGGAATGAAGCCACTTGTTTCTCGTTCACTTTCATCTCAGTAGGCAGTTCAATCATGACTGGATCAAATTATAGTGCTGTTGAATCACTGCACACTTGTCGTTCGGAATTGGGGTCCGCTTTCTAAATATGTATCGAGAAGAAACTCTGAAGTGTCTGTAAGGTTACTGTGGTGGTCTGTAGGAAGGTGCTTTAATTCTGAGAAATTCTATTGCGATGAGAGCTTGGACGGCTAGCTATCTGGCTGTTGTAACTAGCATCTTAACTAAGACGTACAGGGCAGGGAGCGCTGCGTGAGCCCCTTTCCATTTCATTCGGGGCATCGTTAGCAGCCACCCAGGCATTGAACCAGTGTTTCAGTTTGATAGTGTGTGAAGGGACAAGGACACGGGCTTTATGGTCAAACATGTTAAACTGGTGAGTTGAGTAATATTGCAATAATAGTGTGTTCATATGGTGGAGTGAACTGCATTTGACTTACTTTATTTGGAAGTGTGTATTGCCAGAAGGGGACAACAAGGTCTTAAAGACTGAAGGTCAGGGAGAGCTACGTCCACTGCAGTGTGTCTTCAGTGTTATGTCTCGGACTTTATTATGTACTTTTATCGGTTTAAGCTGAGCAGTGGATCAAGTGTGTTTGTACTGCGAGCATTACGAGGCTTTTTTCGGATTCCTCGTCAGTCGTCTGTAATCTAGTCAATGTCGTTATCAAGTGCACGCTCAAATTTCATTAGTATTTGAAGGCTTGGACATGGCATTGGAAAGTGCAAGTGCTTGGCTCAAAAGCGGTACATGGCGGCGTGCCAGTTGCATCAAAGCACAGCACGCTTTAGTTTAGTGCACGGGTCAGGTGCATATTGAGTCACGGTAATCCTGATTCCTGGAGCAGCGGTGCACCTGCTATTTAACAGTAATGGAAACAGTATGTATATACGTGTATATCATGTGTTTAGGTACCTATATCTGTATTACTGTTTCCTTAGACATTTTAAAGAAAATCTGTTTTTGGTTTTGGTCTTGGTCTGTTCACTCGTCACAAAGCCTGTGGTGACTAAAGTGGCCACCAACTGAGCACAGGTGATCATAGTCAATTGTTTGCTGACAGAGCCATATTTGTTCTTTCTAGGTGAACCTCTGGGCATTACATTTACCATAGTAGGTATCTTGTCTACCTGGTGACAATCGGTCTATGACGCATGACTAGGTACAATGTTGAGGTAACCTAGATTCCCCAACTTGTTTTTCACAATGTCCTTTGAGGGGAAAGTCAGAGAACAGTTGAAAATCCAGAGACCTTTGCTTTCTATATTACAAATTTGTATCAAGTTGTATCAAGCACCACGGGGTGTCATTGCATGTGTGTGCAGATGTCTTGAATGTATTCAGCCCTTTCTCTACAAAGACCAATATTTCCTTGTTGTACTCTAGATGGAGAGTGCTCCATTATTTTCTTGACCCTTTTGTAATTTTTCCAGATTACAATGGGACTGCATGGTTTGTTACTTTGTTACTTTTTTGAGGGGCAGGAGAGTTACTTGGGGTTCTATGCACTGTATTGTAGGCTGTTAATATGGCAGTGTAAGCTGGTCAGAATGTACCATTGATTTGCTGCACCTCAAACTCAAATCCAGCCAAACGTTTGCCCGGAAATTTTTACCTTCCATTGCTTCCTTAAATTACTTGAATATTCAAGACTGATTAAGGTAGACTAATTATTAAAGAACAAATAATATACCTTGCACACAAGACATCAAGACATGCATTTATCACTTGCCAACAAACCTCAATCTTTCTGGTAAATACTATTTGATATTTAAAAAAATACCCCCCCTCCCAATCACCACCACATTCCCAGTGTAATGAACTTCTTAATTAAAATTGAAAGCTTTTGCCAAGCATATCATGCACATGAGTTCACTTGAAAAGTGATTTGTGGAATTTGGACCTCATTGCTGCTTGGCTGCAGCATCCATTTTGCTGTGTTATTGACTAGGTCCGTTTTGTTCGTGCAGTGCCTTTAAAAGTATGGAGCGGTCCGTCTGCGTGGACTCGGGCCACCGCAATATAACCTCAGTTATTTATACGTGTGGGCGTGTGTTGCGGTTGTGGAATATAAACAGAATACAGTTCAACTTCATGTTCCAGAGAAAGGAAAGCTAGTGGAAGAATTGTGGACTGTTTGTTTCTGAGCGTGGTTGTCTTACACTCCGCCCCCCCCCCCCCCTCCTCCAATCCGCACAGCCTTCAGCCTGGACGCGGAGCAACCGGACTACGACCTGGACACGGAGGACGAGGTGTTCGTGAACAAGCTGAAGAAGAAGATTGAGATCACGCCTCTGCAGTTCGAGGAGATGATGGACCGTTTGGAAAAGGGCAGCGGTCAGCAGGTAATCAGCACCGTGGAGCGCCCCTCGCCCCTGTCCCCAGCGCTTCAGCCGGGAGCACTCGGAACATCGCTGCTCTCTGCAGTGCAGCTCTGTCCCACTCCACACCCACCTGTCTGAGGCATCTGTAGCCTTCACTGGGTGTGTGCTTTTTTGTCCATTTCATAGCTCGTATAAGCACTCAAATCTTCATTGCCTTTGTGCATCGACCCTGTCTGCTCGGTGCCAGCGGTGCTGAGCGGGTGGGGATGAACGTTGAGCCTGTGGTGCTGAAAGGGTGAATGTCCCTTTTCTGAAGCATTGCTCTTTTAGTTATCAGCATGCATGTACCCGAATGCACGGGGTGTATGACCCTTTAAAATGCTTGGTGAGGCCCAGTCTTCTTTACTCTGCCTTTTTTTTTTTTTTGTAGAACAGGCCCACGTAGCCATTGTGGTGCTGAGTAATCTCTACTTCTCCATCTTTCTATCTCTATCTCTGACTCTCTCTCAGTTGGTGACCCTGCAGGAGGCCAAGCTATTGCTGAAGGAGGACGATGAGCTCATCCGGGAGGTGTTTGACTACTGGACCCGCAAGAGGAAAAGCTGCAAGAGCGCCTCCCTCATCCCCACCGTCAAGCAGGAGAAGCGCGACGGCTCCAGCACCAACGACCCCTACGTCGCCTTCCGCAGGAGGACCGAGAAGATGCAGACGCGAAAGGTGTGCTCCCAAGCGTCGAAACGCCACCTGCAGTACGGTGCACACGTACCGCTTAGATGACCGGGGTTCAGAGCGGAGGGGGTCCGTGATAAATGAGTCAAACTGGCAAAAGTCGTGTAAACTCCTGCGCACCTTTCTGTAAGAACAGACCCAGATTAGACCTGACTAAGGTCTTGAGGCATTCAGGAGTTGTATTTTCTTACACAATCAAGGGACGTGTCAGACCGAATGAGTGTTGCGCTTTAAGTTACTTTCATTCAGCCTCGGTTCATTGATCTGTGAATGTTGCCTTCTCTCTCCCTTGGTGAGAGTCATTGATCACTGCACCAGGGGTTTCCCCAGGGGACAGTGAGGTGGTGGTGTTCAGTGACCAAGCGAAGGTCTTTCCCTTTTTTCCCTATATGGGAAAAGGTTTTTATATTGCATAGAAAAGCTCATGGGAGCACATTTCTGCACTCATCAAATGCAAGATGATGGCACCGTTAGCTGAAGGTGCCAGGTATGTGAACGCATTTCCAGGACCTGCTCGTACTGCCTTTAGTTTTGCAGTGTAGTATGCTTGGATCTGCTCATACTGCCCCTAGTTGTGCAGTGTAGTATGCTTGGACCTGCTCATACTGCCCCTTGTTGTGCAGTCTAGTACTCTTGGACCTGCTCTTACTGCCCTTAGTTTTGCAGTGTAGTATGCTTGGACCTGCTCATACTGCCCCTTGTTGTGCAGTGTAGTATGCTTGGACCTGCTCATACTGCCCCTAGTTGTTCAGTCTAGTACACTTGGACCTGCTCATACTGCCCTTAGTTTTGCAGTGTAGTATGCTTGGAACCAGGTGGATAGCAAGCATGCAGAACCGTTGGACATTTCTGTGCTGTAGCATGTGGTTTTCTTTAAAATGTATCGGCATAAGTGAGATTATTTTAAAGCGTGTTGTAGCAAGCGAGTAATCTAAACTACCCGCATCGCCAGAGACGTTGGGCATTCGCGATTGCCTATTTGTCAGCCGGCAAACCTGGCCCAGGAGTCTCCTCCTCTTGCCGCTCGACGTCTTTGTGCGTCACGTAGGAAGAAACTGTGCGTGCGCGTGACCATCGGCGAACTGTGCGTTTACAGAACCGCAAGAACGACGAGGCGTCGTACGAGAAGATGCTGAAGCTGCGCCGGGACCTGAGCCGGGCCGTCACCATCCTGGAGATGATCAAGAGGAGGGAGAAGAGCAAGAGGGAGCTCCTGCACCTGACGCTGGAGATCGTAGAGAAAAGGTGAGCGCTCTTTCCCCCCTTAACGACCGCGCAGAGTAAGACACTCGTGTTGGGCGTTTGGTATGCAGTCCCGCTGCACGCAGAGCGCGTATCTGCTTTACACATTATCAATTAGCGCCGACCTTGTCTGCTCACTAATGTCAAGCAAATTAGCCCATTGGCATGCAGCGCTTGATCAGGCATGATCAGTTTTTTATTTTTATTTTTGGTTTTTCCTGCCTCTCCTCATCCACCCACTTTTAGAAACTCGCTGTTCCCAATGCCACTATCTGTACATGAGATCTGAAATGAACAGGTTTATCAAAGCATCGCGATCACAGCTTTTCCTGTTTCTTTAAAACGGCTTTTGCGTTTCCGTGACATTTTGATTTGCCCAGTCTAGAGAAGCTCCTATTCATTCTGGTCCCAAAGATTCACAGGACAGATTAAAATTCCCAATGGAAATCAGCCTGCAGAATGTTTGTATTTTTCCCCTCAAGTGTGGTTGTGGGTGACTTATTTTTCCCCTGTAACTATCGGTTACTGTGGAAACTATTTCCAGCACCATAAATCCAATACGGCAGGCTTTGTGTGCGTGCGTGCGTGCGTGTGCGTGTCTTAGGGTCGTCACTTTTTTGCTCAATCAAAATAGTTTAAATCTCAGGAATTTGTAATCCTGTTGCCTAGGCGAAATAAGGAACCCAGTTGCACTCTGCTCATCTTTGTTGTGCTTGTGGCAGCGCTCAATATCAAGCAGACTGATAAACAAACCATGTTTTGTTTTTTTGTCTGGAGCCTATACCTTTCGGTAGCCTAAATAAAGTTCATATTTGGGCCACGCTATCCACGTAGCCTATATATTTAAAATGGTGTAGCCAAGAAAAATTGTAACTCCACCGCACCTCAGGAGTGCCATTTGGAGATATTATGGGTTCTAGGCCAATGGAGACCAAATAACCACAGAGAAGGTCCCCTGCAAGGTATGAAAGTGGCACCTGCCCTACGAGCCCTCCAATGTCTGTCTCCTCCAAAAGAGATTGCTCTGTTCCGTTACGTTTCTTTACTCCATGCCATTGTTCTGAATTAATGGACTCGTTTGTTATAATTTATTATTTCGTTTGAGCCTTGATCCATCGGACTTGATCCATCAAGTAATTTTATTGCTGTGAACGGTATCATTGGCATTGTTATAATTTTCCCTGGTTTTATTTTAATACTTCAAAATACGGTTGTCATTATTTCTTGGTTATAGTCTAGTGTTTAAATTTAGCTACATGTTTAATGGGAAAGTAAAACTGGGCCATAATATTTATGGATATTTTCTGCAGGTACAGCATTGCTGACTTCGGTGGAGAGATCATGGCGGAGGTGTTGGCGCAGAGAGCGCTGGTGAAGCCCGCCTTCACTGTGCCCATCATTCCCCTGTCCAGCAGTGCTCAGTTCAGACTGCAGGATCACATGGAACTGAAGGAGTACAAGGCCAAGGTGAGACCAAGGCAGCTGCTGCTTAATGGTGGAGCGCTGGTCTTCATGAATTATGTCTCACACACACACACGCGCACAGCTGTGACATCATGGTCCATCTGTCAGTGGCATCTGTCCAGGCCGCCACCTCCATAATATTCACATCATGCCATTTAAGGTCACTCCATTTTCTTAAATGGGATTTTATATTTACGGAATTTATAATCTCATGCTTTGTACCGGTCTTGAGGATAAGGGTGGGAAAGTGTACAGATGTAAGTATTGCTGCGGAAGCCTTGGGAAGGGGGTGGGGTGTAATGAGTGCATTATGTAGTGTTGATGCGTGCAGCCTTTACTTACAACCTGATCCACAGCTTTGTTTTGCTCAGATGCATTGGACTTGTGCCCCCACATTACCCATAAGCTGTCTTGCACAAGGATTAATGTCCTCGCCTGAGGTGCACAAGGATTTATGTCCTCGCCTGAGGTTCTCAATGTTGTGGCTTTATTCCCACCGTACTGAAAAGGAGTAACGGCATGAACATGTTGGAAAGGGAAACGCTTAAAAAATAAAAAATAATAATATAATTGTTATAGTAGATTTAATTTTAAATGGTTAAAATTGCCATTTTTGCCCATCAATCTACACTCAATAACCCATAATGACAAAGTGAAAACATGTTTTTAGAAATTTTTGCATATGTATTAAAAATCTAAAACTGAAATATCTCGTGCATACGTATTCAACCCTTTGCTTTTAATGTATTTTTAAAGTGTCATATTTTATATTTGGTCGCATATCCTTTGCATTCTGTTACTTCCTGAAGTCTGTGACCCATCAACATCAAAAGACTATCTTATTTTCAGGTACTGTTAAAGGTGATACTATAACCCCTCTGCATTTGAATGGATCTCTATGGGAATTGGGGGGTGAGACTAGATTCAGCTGTAAATTACACTGGTACAGTATGGAACACATGCCCATGCAAAATGGCTAAGTTATCAAGGGTCTGAGCTATCGAACGAGCCCCAAACCATCACTCTGTTACCAGATATGGAGTAGATGTGCATGCATCACTGCAAGGGTTATTTAAGACTCATTTTCTTATAGAACTCCAATTTTCCACCCTAAAAACATGTTTTCACTGTCATTATGGGTTATCGAGTGTAGATTGAATTTTATGCATTTGTATTTAAAATTTAATCTACAACACAATGGACCTATCGCTAAGCCCCGCCCCTCTTCGCAGGGGGAGACAGTTTGAGAGCCAGCTCACCCACTGTAATGTAATTTTCACGGATTTAACACATTAAATACTCGTTCATTTTTGGAACCAGAGCTACGAAATCTCTTCCAAATCCGTCAACAAGGCCTGCCGTATGCACTGTAAAAATGTGTGCATGACTATTTTAAAAAAAACGGAGTTTTATGATTACAACTTAGCTCTGGTCCATAGCGTTAGAAGGAGCGTCTCCTTAACGCTATGTAACTTTCCAGTCTGTGCTACACTTTCGCTACTCACCAAAACAAAGACGGTTTTGTGGAGTTGAAAGCCTACTCTCCGCGGTGGGAAACCTCTGAGCCCCCCACCTCACGTCTAAAATACACTTTTTGTCATCTGAAATAACGCTACATAACGTGGAGGTCTATGGTAGAGTGGAGCATTGTGTCTACCCCTCTGTTATGCTAGCTGTGATTGGACCATAGCAGTTTGGGAGGGGCTTAGCGATAGGTCTATAGTGTGCAAAAAGTGAAGGGGTTTGAATAATTGAGTGCAACTGTAAATATTTTTTTTATAATTTTTTTTTTTTTAAAGGTCAACAAAAGTCAGCTCACGGGGAATAAGGGACTCAGACATTGTGCTCTTTCTAATGGTATGACACCCCATCCCCCTCCCCAATTTACATTCTTGTTCAGCCCGAGAAGACTGAAGTCGTCAGAACAAAACGGAAGTACGAGAAGAAAAAGCCCAAAGTCTTGCCTTCATCTGCCACTCCTCAGCAGTCGGGTCCGTCTGTGTTCAACGCTAAGGACTTAAACCAATACGACTTCCCCAGCTCCGACGACGAGCCCTTCCCCCAGGTAGAGACACTAATAACCCTAACCCTTCCCCCAGGTAGAGATGGCGTGAGCTGTGTCCACGGTAGTGATTGATGAAGGCGATAATGGTTAAAGTGGCGATTGTGCATGTGGTATGGATGAGGTACGGCGGAGGCGTTTTTTTCCCGTGGGCAATCCCTGGATTCACCGTTCCGTTCTTGTCTCTCAGACTCATTCAGGATCCTCGGAAGCTGAGGAAGAGAATGACCCAGACGGTCCCTTCGCTTTCCGGAGGAAGGCCGGCTGTCAATATTACACTGTAGGTGGTCTCCGGTGGCTGGTTTGTGTATGTTTTAAGGTGCACATTGTTTGGTGCCTGTGTTTGCTGTACAAGTGGATGACCCCCCCGGCTCCTCCCTCTCCCAGTCTCGGTTGGACCAAAGTGGCGGTTGGCCGTGGTGCAGCCCTTCAGAGGGAGGGCTGGGAGACGCCCGCTTCAGATACTCCCTCACGACGCTGACGGTTCCCAGGCGGTGCGTGGGGATGGCACGGCGGCGTGTCGGGCGAGGGGGCAGGTGAGTGACAGTTACCCTGCCTCCGGTCCAAGCAAAGACCCCAACCTCAGGGGAAAAAATTCACTGAGGAACAGAACAATGTTGACATTTTTCATTTTGTGCTTCTATTGCGACGAGGGGGTTGAGTCCACCTCATTTTGCTATTGTGGTGCCTGCGTGAATGCAAAGTATAGATGCTATGGCCTTACGCTGCGTCAAGGTAACCAGCACATCATCCTGTGTTGCTGAGAGGATTATATGGGCCATACAGTGTTCTTCTGGTTTCCAATTTTAATTTATAGGGAAAGCAATGCAAAGTGCAGTTCAGTTTTTTTTCCTTTTTTTTTTTCCCTCCCCTTCTGGAAGAACGGTTTGGAGAAATAAATCTATGGGAACAATCGGCCTAGAGCAGGCTGAGATAATGCTGTAATATATATGCATCACAAGGAGGCGGGTGATTTTGCTGTGGGACCGGCACTGTGATCTTTTAACACTTCCTGCCTTCAACAGACAGCCTGGGATTTGATGGTTTCTAACAGCTCAGGCGCCGAACAGAATCTTAACGAATCTTCTCTCCCTGCTCTCTAGGGTTTTGCTGGACAGAGCGCACACGGATTTCGACAGCGTCTTTCATGGGCTAGATCCGGATAGGCCCGCCTCCCCTCCGCCCTCTCCAGTCAACAAGTTCCCCAGTACCTCAGAAACGAATACCTCGGACAGAAGCCCTTCTCCAAACCTCAGTCAGATACTGTTGAACATTAAGTCCTGTCGATGGAGGCACTTTCGGCCCCGGACGCTACCACTACACGACCCCGAGGACGCCTGCTCGAGGAGGCTTCACCGGGGTTTCGCCGGGACCTCCTCGGCGCAGTCCGGGATTCATGCAGGCGGGACCTCCTCCAACAGCAGAAACGGCCCTGGCGCCCCGCCCGTAGCTGGTGAGAGCTTCGCCCTGCGGGCATGTCGAAAGTTGCTCATTGTTAGTTTGTGACTGTTCACTTCAGCACACCTGTTGTCCTATCAATAATTTATATATATTAAAATTTTAAAGCTCACTGTTTAAATGCATTCAGATGCAAAGTTGTAGTGGGAGAATGCATTAGGAAGCTGTAATAAGGAAATTATCTGAGTTTTGTCACTGTTTTGGTATTAACAATTTGAGCTTTGAACTGTTCCAGCATTCCTTAAATATCTGATATTTCTCACTTTCCCAAGCCTGTGCTAATTAGCCCAAGAACCTCTAGAGCATGTAAAATGCATTCATGTTCCTTGCTAACACTAGCTTAATGTAATTTACTTTCAAGTCTTGCAATATGTGTGCTGATGGTGCCAATGACTTATGATTTGTACATTAATTCCATTACCAAATGTCATTGGTCATTGAGGTGCATGTCATTGTAGAGAAAATACTGTAAAAATAATGCCTTAAAATATACACTCAGTGGCCACTTTATTAGGTGCAACTGCTTATCACTGATGGCCTGCCCCTCCAAACAGCGAATCATGTGACTGCAACTCGATATATGAAGCAAGCAGACATGGCAAAGAGGTGTAGTTGTTCAACCAAATATTATAATGGACTAGACTCATGATCTAAGCGACTTTAACCGTGGTATGATTGTTGGTGCCAGACGTGGTGGTTCCAGCATCTCAAACGGCTGCCATCCTGGGATTTTCATGCACTACAGTTTATGGAGTTTACAGAGAATGCTGCAGTAAGCAAAAGGCATTCAGTGACCGTGGGCGAAAACACCTTTTTAATGAGAGAGGGCAGAGGAGAATGGGCCGGCTTGTTCAAGCTAACAGAAACTCCACAATTGCTCAAATAACAGCTGTTCACGACAGCGATGTGCAGAAGGACATGTCTGAAAATAAAATGCGTCAAACCTTGAAGCAGATGGGCTAGAGCAACAACAGAAGACCATGCTGGGTTCCAGGCCTGTCTGCTAAGAACAGGAAGATGGGGCTCCAGTGAACGTTTGATCACCAATACTGGTCTGACTAATTAATTTCTGCTGCAGCTTGCAGATGGTAGGGTCTGAATTTGGGGTAAACGACGTGAGTCCATGCATCCTTCCTACCTTGTATCAACGGTGCAGGCTGGTGGTGATGTAATGATATGGGGAATGTTTTCTTGGCACACATTAGGCCCCTTTAATACCAAATGAGCATCCTTTGAATGCCACAGCATACCTAAGCATCGTTTCCGACCACGATCTACCCTTTTCAAATGGATACTTCCAGCAGGATAATGCGCAAAGCACCCATCATCTCAAGCTGCTTCCACGAACATGAGTGACTTCAGTTTACTCCAATGGCCTGCACAGTCCCCAGATCTCAGTCCAATAGAGCACTTTTGGGATGAGGTGGAACGGGAGGTTTGCGGTATGAATGTGTGGCCGAGAAATCTGCAGGCACCGCGTGAGCATGTACCAAAATCCCTAAGGAATGTTCCCAGCCCCTTGTTGAATCTACATATTTAGGTTATGGAGGCAAAACGGGGTCCTACCCAGTACTTCATTAGGGGTATCTATTAAAGTGTGTGTGGGTTTGAGTGGGAAACCCTGTTGATGGTAGTTTTTCAATCTAGATTTTCAAGGGAATGACTGGGCATGAAAGCAGGCTTTTTTCATTTATGTGGTGCTGCTGTTTTCCCTGACTTGAAGAGCCAATTAAAACCGGTAACACAAATAAGTTTTTAAAATGCAGAGGGGGAATAGCCTTAGCTGCCCGAATGCTTCTAGAAAACTCAAACGCGTCGTCCTCTGTCCTGAGGTGAAAAGAAAATGGAAGGCATCGGTCAGCCTCTGCAGGCCCCTCAGGCCTCAGCAGAGCTTAACCCTTTGCTCATTGGCTCGTGTGGAAGTGTCATTCGGACATGCAGCTGCTGTGAGACAGCCGGGCTCTTTCACGCGGTGTCAGGAAATCGGCCCTTTCTGTGAAACCCAATTTGTATGCTGCAGTAGTAGAGTTCTGAGGGTCACAAGGCAATCTGAGGGCTGGAATTGGAGAGCCCTCCTCACTCTGTGCGTGGGCGCAAGGGGGGAGCAGTTTGGTCAGCCTGAAATGCCACTCCGGGTCCCCTGCAGAGACGTGCTGATTAGTTTCTGGGAATCAATACGCCAGCAGCAACTCCGTAAGGAGGAATCAAAACAGACACTTTTCCTCACGTTATGAATAACCCCCCTTCCTCCGCCCTCGTGAGTCATGAATTTTTAAAGTCGTCTTCCGAAACAAATTTCTCACACAAGGATGTGTACTGCATAAACAATGTATTTTTTCCTGTGCTAAGAAATATGAATTTAGTGGTTGAAGACCAAGTGTTGTGGTCTTGATTCCGTGTGTTCAAGTGATATTTACCTGTCACGTAGGGTGTGGTGAGCGATATCTTTGCACATTTCATCCCCGTGGTGAGATGCCTTCTGGGTCACCACTAAAGTGCTCTTTTTTTGGTTTGGCTCTAATGTGTGCCAGCAGGGATTGCTGTCTTTGTGTGTGGTGACCTGGCATGACCCCGCCCTTCAATGTGTCTTTTCCAGCATTCACAGCAGAGCAATACCAGCAACATCAAGAGCAACTGGCACTGATGCAGAAACAGCAACTGGAGCAGATCCAACCGCAGCAAGCCAACAGTGTGTCTGCCACCAACAGCATGCAGGTCAGTGTTGTCTCCAAACCTCTCCCCGCCTCCTTCTCCCCCTCTCCCGTGTGCCTTTCACTCTTAGCCTCACACTCTGCCTGGATGTATCGTCCCCACCCCCTCCCCCCCAGGGTTTGATATCAAAGACGTTGGATTCCATCAGCGCCCAGTTCGCTGCCTCCGCCTTGGTGACCACAGACCAGCTGCCGGCATTCAAAGCCAAGGAGGAGGTTGTTCTGGGTATTGGAGTCAACGGTGTCCTTCAGGCCTCAGGTGAGCGCACCACTCAGTTTAGCCTTAACCACCGAAACACGCAAGCATGCACACACTAAACAACAAGTCACAGCCGTTTTTAAATATTCAGGGATCCCAATAAATACACTTATTTACTATCCTTTTTAATTTCTGTTAATTTTTATTATTTTTATTTTTTTGGTCGGCCCCCCTCTCCATAACCATTCCCCCCTCTCTCCATTCCTTAGGAGTATACAAGGGCTTACACCTCAGTAGCACCGCGCCCTCTTCTATTCACACGAGCCAGTCGACGACGACAGCGGGTCCCACCTTCCTCCAGCCCTCCAGCGCCACCACGCAGACTTCGAGCTCCCACGGAACCGCTGCCAACTCCACTACTCAGGTCCTGATCGGGAGCAACATCCGTCTGAGCATGCCCTCGCCAGCAGGCGCCGTCAACTCCATCGCCAACCTGAACGCACGGCACATACCCAGGACTATAAACACGGTTCCGCCTTCTGCCTTAAAGCTGGCCGCCACCACGAACTGTCAAATGCCCAAGGTCACGGCCTCCTCTTCCATGGACCTGGTACCAAGGTGAGGCACCACGTACCCCTTCAGTTTGCATGACATTGATGATTGCGATCGCTGACCATGCTCTGAGTGATAACCTGTGACTGCAGCTCCGGTCGGACCGAACATTGCTTTTGACGTTGACCGAATGTTCTGATTGTGTCAGGATTTGCATATTCAGCCGTTTCTCGTTTTTGTGTCCCTGCAGAGAAAATCACGATCAAGAAAAGTCGGCACTAAACAGTATAGCGGACAATACGATGGCCATGGAAGTCACGTAGTGTCT
Source organism: Ilyophis sp. 1 JC-2022 (assembly GCA_022702515.1). Lineage (NCBI taxonomy): Eukaryota > Metazoa > Chordata > Actinopteri > Anguilliformes > Synaphobranchidae > Ilyophis > Ilyophis sp. 1 JC-2022. The sequence continues at coordinate 89,324,878 of CM040403.1, read as the reverse complement.
GCAGGCGTACAGGGGCGGACCTCAGCTTCACTCATCTAGGTGCTATGCATCATAGCATTGCGAATGCAAAGGACGGTGGGACGCAGCACATCGTGTTTCCATGGCAACTGTTGGGACTTAATTGCAATTCTCATCTCTCATGCTTTTAATTTTTATTTTTTTATTTGTTACTGTTAATAAGAGGAATCAACATCTGTAAATTAAGAATATGACAATTATATGTACAGTACTGCATATTTGTAATAGCCCCTTGTATATACGTTACTTGAATACAGAAACTGTTCATTTGTGATGTTTTGCACTTGGGAAAAAAAATAGAAAAAATAGAAACTGGTGAGTGTGAGATGTGAGAGTTGTATAGCGAAGAAATGTCACCACATCACGTGCATGGTGCGGAACCTGCTGTTTTATCTATTTATTGTGCTGTGTTTACAGGTTTTTTTTGTTTCGTTTTTTTTTTCTTTTCTTTTTTTGTACACTGTACCTTCATTGGTTCCTGTGCTGTAGTAAATGTTAGGTAGCTATGGACTCCTGTATTTTGTATATTGTGAAACATGACTAGGGTTCCCTCTGGGGTTCCTCTGTTTTCTGTGTATCATGTGGAGGCAATGGTGAAATACATACAGAATTGGACATGGTGGATTTATGGCATCAGTTTGTTCATGGGTTTGATCTTACATACTGGTATCTTCCATATATGTAGTCCCAAGACAAGTAACAAAACTAGGGATGAAGTCTCTTCCCAGAAGCCAATGCTGCTTCTCAATTAACTAAGCACTATTTTTATTTTTATTATTTTTTTTAAATCATTGCTGCTTTTATATAATTAGTCTCTAGTTTTCATAAAACAGAGTCCCTAATACCTTAGTTTTTTATCCCTTTTTTTCTTTTGTAAGGTTCAAAAACAAATTGAGTTATTTTTGTATTTTTCTGTTCTTGTGGTAATGATTGTATGCTTCTTGTATTGAAAGACTTCATTCTTTTGTTACTTGTACATGAAAAAAGGATATAAGGGAGATGAATGGCAGTAATTGCTGTACGTGTATCATCATTCCAATTTCTAAAAAAAACAAACGGAAAAAAAAGAAAAAAGCCAGCTTTTCCTTTTTAAACTTCTCCAGAAGGCTGCAAGGCCAGAGCCACAAGTATCGGGTGCCTTCCTTTGGAAATATGAGCTCTCTTCTGTGAAGAGTATGGTACTAAACAATGCTACAAGTAGTTTTTGTCACAGTACCAGAATCTGAATGCCCAGTCCAATGGCATAATTTATCCTTGAGGTTTTCTAGTCCCACCTGGAAGATGAAAAATGTGACCGAACTCTCACAAAAAAAATAAACCCCAGGGCATTATATGTTGACCAGCATATGTCTTGTGTTTTGTTTGTGTTAAATGCATCTGAGGAGTAACATGACTGGGACAGCAACAATACTCAGTATTACTCGTTTCAGTTTCAGGTGAGAAAAATGTCAACCAATATTTATGGATATTTACTTTGCGGCTTTTCGTCCGTGAAGCCAGAATGACTACGAGCCCATTGAGAAGCAGCAGGACCACAGGGACTTAATTGTGAGAGGAGAAGGCAAAGACATTCTATATCGCTAGTTGCTACAAATACACTATGATCAAAAAGGAAAACATTCGCCGCCTTGTTCAACAGAGCTAAATGAAATTGTGGATGGTTTTGGAATCGATTGTGCCTGCTGCTTCTCCTTACTGCTGTCGAAGAATATTCAGTGTATTAACTCGCGTTCCCTCAGAGTTAATTAACTTTGTTCCGGGGGTCTTGTGGGCTGGAAGCAATTAAAAACACAAAGGCGAAACGCGCAACACAGGCGCCTGACTTCACTGACGCATGCGAGAAAATGCACAACACCGTTTAGGTTGCTTTTGCCACTGAAATTGGGTTGCTTTTTAATTAACCCCCTAAATAACCTCGATTTATGAAAGTTCCGAAAGTTACAAGTGTGGTTTCTTGTACGTTAGTATTTCATCGCTGTGTTCTTGGGGGGGACATGCATAGCGAAATTAATTTAAACATAAAAGGCAGCTGTTGTGCATCTGTCTCGGATGTCGTCCTCCCAGACTCCATGAGAAGGCCAGAGGGCCAAGCGGAGTTAAACCCCTTTGTTTTCTGTTGGGCAACAGGTGCGACGTGACACGCTTGATGTTAGGGGCTGTGTGCGTGGAAGTATTGGAGGCCTTCGTTACTCCACGGGTACAGATGTGCACTTCGAATCTCCGTAAAGATTGCTTTGTTCAGCGGAAAGTAAGCCGTTTCCAAATCATAAATGTTTCACTGGAGAACGCTGGTTATTTTTCATTCTCCGACTCGAATGGGATTGGTGTGGTCTTTTATTGATGTTATTGACAAGTGTAACAGTGATCCTTTGAGAATAGCAACGTGGTTTAATCCACCCAGGCACGTAACCACTGACCGCAACTAGTTTTCTTAAATGAACTAGTTTTAACTTCAATCCCTGTTTTTATGACTGCGAATCATTTGAGAGTGATTGGTAAAGCTGTCACATTGCAGTCTGTTGGTTGTGAATTATGAAGAGCCATGTTTACAGAGTATCGCAAAAGAAGGGTTATACCCGGTGAAATTTACATGGAAACAAGGCATGTTCCTGACAGCCCAACGTTTCATTAATGGCAATAATGCACATTGCACACGATGCACAATTATTTTGTCTTGCTTATTTTTCTATCCACAAAGCGCGTGGTTACAAAGCCCTGTTCAGTGTTCTATCAATAATGGTTTAATGGAAAATCGGATGAAAATACTTTTAAAAATTACAATCGAGCAAATGGCATGAAGCGCAGTGTACACAAGCACTTCAAGTTAGCAATTTGTTAGCTTGTTCAAGTATAGCGCTTACAAAAAAGTGACTGGAAAAGTTGACATGCAGTTATATATTTTTTCCAAGAGGACAAAATGCCTCATGGACGCGTTGGAATCTGAGAAAACGTCTTATGCCTGCCTCACAATTCCCGTTTTAGAGGGAATTGGACAGATGGTATGCCCAGGTTGTTGGTCAATGTGAACAATGTTTTTATTTATAATACAAGACGGACGCAAAGAGCTTTGTCTGGGTGTGCCATTGGTGTGGACGGTAAGAATGTAAACATTCTGAATGGCGCTTTGAACCAAATCTATAGACGTGTCAAAACAGAATTAATCCAGAGTATTTAGCTGAGGATTTATCTGAGAAAGGTACAGTGCATGTAAAAACCCCAATATAAATACCCAGTCATGATACCATCACCTGTTTACATGTGGGAAGTTCCAAACAGGTGTTTTTTGAACTTCCAAGTCTTTTTTTTGCGCCCATGTCCCAACTTTTTTGGAACGTGTTGCAAGAATCAAATTCGGAATTAGTGTATATTTACAAAAATCAGTCAAGTTGATGAGGTAAAACATTAAATATATATTTTTTGTACTGTTTTCAATTAAATATATGTAAAAGACAATTTACAAATCACTGCTTTCTGCTTTTATGTGCATTTTACATACTGTCCCAACTTTTTTGAAATTTGGGTTTGTACATGCACAGCAAAAAAGCTTCCACATCGCCATCTGATGAGAAATTTAGAATATCACTAAGAATTACTGTAGTAGTCACAGTAGTAATAATGGTAGTGATGTTGGTGTTAGATTGGTATGATGGTATGGTACTTTTACTTAAGGGAAAACCCATATGATCAAAATAATCAATATAATCATCTATCACTATATACAGTCAAGCCGGAAAGTCTGCACACCCCTTTCACCTTCTCCACGTTTTAATACGTTACAGACATATTCAACAATAGATTGAGTTCATTTTTTGTCTCAAAATAATTCTACACAAAATAGCCCATAATGACAAAGTGAAAACTGGTTTTTAGACATTTGTGCTAATTTATTAAAAATCTAAATGTAAAATATATGTACACAAGTGTGCACACCCTTTGATATGACACCCAAAAGTGAGCTGAGGTGCATTTTGTTTCCACTGATACTGCTTGAGATGTTTCTACAACTTAATTGGAGTCCACCTGTGATAAATTCAATTGATTGGACATGATTGGGGATTGCCAACACCTACCTATATAAGGTCCCACAGTTGACAGTGCATGTCAGAGCAAACTCCAAGCCATGGGGTCAAAGGAATTATCTGCAGACCTCAGAAACAGGATTGTGCCAAGACATAGATCTGGAGAAGGGTACGGAAAAATCTCTGCAGCTTTACAGGTCCCAAAGAGCACAGTGGCCACCATCATTTGTAAATGGAAGAAGTTTGGAACCACCAAGAATCTTCCTAGACCTGGCCGCCCGGCCAAACTGAGCAATCGGAGAAGATGGGCCTTAGCCAGGGAGGTGAGCAGGAACCCGAGGGTCACTCTGACAGAGCTCCAGCGTATCCTTGTGGAGATGGGAGAACCTTTCAGAAGATCAACCATCCAGGTAGCACTCCACCAATCAGGCCTTTATGGTAGAGTGGCAAGACGGAAGCCCCTCCTTAGTAAAAGGCACATCACAGCCCGCTTGGAGTTTGCCAAAAGGCACCTAGAGGACTCTCAAACCATGAGAATCAAGATTCTCTGGTCTGATGAAACCAAAATAGAACTTTTTGACCTGAATACCAAGAGTCACGTCTGGAGGAAACCAGGCACCGCTCATCACCTGGCTAATACCATCCCTACAGTGAAGCATGGCAGTCGCAGCATCGTGATGTGGGGAAGTTTTTCAGCAGCGGGAACGGGGCGACTAGTCCTGATAGAGGGAAAGATGAATGCAGCTAAGCACACCGAGATCCTTGAAGAAAACCTGCTCCAGAGCGCTCTGGACCTCAGACTGGGGTGAAGGTTTACCTTCCAACATGACAATGACCTTCCGAAGCACAGCCAAGAGAACAAAGGAGTGGCTTCGGAGAAAGTCTGTGCATGTCCTTGAGTGGCCCAGCCAGAGCCCAGACCTGAATCCAATTGAACATCTGTGGAAAGAGCTGAAAATGGCTGTGTACTGACGCTCCCCATCCAACCGGACGGAGCTTGCAAGGATATGCCTAGAGGAATGGGCAAAAATGTCCAGAAACAAGTGTGTCAAGGTCGTAGCTTCTTTCCCAAGACTCCTTGAAGCTGTAATCGCTGCCAAAGGTGCAGCAACCAAGTATTAGGCTAAGGGTGTGTACAGATATGTAACCCCTAAATAACCTATTTTTGTCAGTAAAATAAAATTGCATATTTTCTAAAAACCTGTTTTCACTTCATCATTGTAACGTAATAATAAACGTGGAGAAGGTGAATTGGGTGTGCAGACTTTCCGGCTTGACTATATATCTGTTTCAGGAATCAAAAATTTGAATTAAATGTTTTTTCAACAAACATTCTTGAATTATTCTTTTTTTTTAGACCAACTGCAATTGGCAGACAAAAGGCTCTAACATTTTGCCAGTTTTTCAGTCAAACATACCCACAAGACAAATGTCCAGGAATCGGTCGTACGCTCAAGCGACCATTACCACTCTCATTCACCCCCCACCACGCATATACAACCAACACTTGCTCATTCAGTTAACCGGCTGCTTGGCTACAACAGAGAAGCGCAACACATTTCATATTGCTGCTACAAATACAATATGTGAATCAACATTCAGGTAGCTTTGTGACAGGAAGATGCTCTCAGTCCACATAACTATAAGACAGTATACTCACCTTTCAGTTTTCCCTCCTGGGAAAATTGAAAAGAAATTAGGGCCCAATTTGACAAAAGAAGAAAACGGCTCTGGCTTCAGTTGCTATGGCAGCAAGGCTTTGTACAAAATGCGTGTCAACAATAAAGACAAATGAAAAGCGTATTGCCGATGCACTGTGTCAAGCCAAGAGATAGGGATTTTGCATTTTCATTTCTTTGTTAGCCGAAGTTAACCCTATAAGATGCCGTTTACATCAGCTGCACAGTCCAATAATCTCTGGTTAACTGCAAGAGCATTCTCTATGAAGTACAAGTGTCCAAAGTGCCAACCTTGTGTCTCACCAAGACATTTCTGGGAACCCATCGCATGAAAGAGAATGGAATATAAGGACCTCAAGCAATTCAGAAATGAGCATACATTTTTTCCCCATTATACTTTAATGTGTAGAGAAGGCCTATAGCAGCATGTAAAAATGTGGTTTTATATTTCAAGGCAACATTTGCTCACAACCCCCTGTAAAACACCCCACCCCGTCACACATATTTGACGACACACAGTCTTTTCACACATTACATTAAACATACTGTACATTAATTAACATAGTAAAATATTAATGCGAAATGCACTGTACAAAAAGTGAAAAAAACATCTACATTGATACATTTTCTCATGGCATCCCACTGTGTTCTAAGAGGGAGAAGGGTGCCGTCCAAATAATTAATACTTAACACAAGCGGTAGTACCAGTGATGAAATGGCACATACTTTAAACAGTTTTTTTGCTCAGATGAATTCTTTGAGTTTTCACTCCGCTGTTTTTAAGGCCCTGGCACTCTGAGAGGCTGATATAGGCCTATATTTGTGGTGACGTTCTGAGCTATTTTTGAGGCTGTATAGTTTCAGTGTTACCACCATGACTAGAAATAGCAGGCTGATTGCGGCAATTGATTTTTATTGGCCTCATCAGAGCACGTTATCTTGCAGCTCCATAGTGATGGGTGTTTCGCCTCAGTCCCTTCTGCAGATTGCATCATCTTCTGCCTCTTACCCTTTCAGGGCCCATCCAATGTGCTCATTCATCTCTTTGCCTCTGTTACGGTTCACCTCTGAAACCACAGCCCTCTATAAGGATCAGCCGGGGGCATAAATCATGCAGGAAGAGGGCAGATCTCTTAGACCCTGGCACACCTTGTGCCCTTCACTAAAGGCTCTAACCCACGGGTGTCAAACTCATTCCATCGAGGGCCGAGTGTATGCAAGTTTTTGTTCTAACCATGCTCTACACCAGCTGATTCCACTAATTAGTGCACCTCCTTGGTTGAAGAGCTGAGCTAATTAGTGAAATCAGCTGGTGTAGGGCACAGTTGGAACAAAAACCTGCATACACTCAGCCCTCGGTGGAATGAGTTTGACATCCCTGCTCTAACCAGTTTGACCAGTTTCAGTCTGGGATGCCACAGTCCCCACCTCACTTTGAACAGCCTCAACGGCTGCGGGTATTTCAGGCAATTAACCCTCTCGCTGATATCACACACTTGCTCTTAAATAAATGAACTGTATATGGCATGTAGCTCCATCAATAATGAAATCACTATTGCATTTAGAGTGATTGGGTAAAGATCACATTAACTGGCAATTAAAATCAATCACGTGATGTGACGTGATCAAGTGATGTGATTGCACACCTCTTGGTCAGAATCCAATACTCTGGTAGTGTACTGGCAACCGTTTAGAGCAGTGGTCCTCAAACTCAGTCCTGGGGGACCCCTTGTGTATCATTACAGCCAATCTTTTTCTCAATTAAATTTTGCTGAACACATGTGCTTAAGTGGCTAATATTTTTCTTAAACTTGTAACACAATGCAGGTTTGGGTCCTTAGGTTTTAGTGGCCATGTGTCCACATTTTCACCAATTTAGAGCCTATTGATTCACCTCAGTCTTTAATTTTATGAGTTAAACAAATCCAGTGTTTCCCCTAGCATAGATAGTAGGCGGCCCGCCCACTAATAATGAGTACCTCCCCTCCCTACCTCCCTTCCTTTCAAAGTGAAAGCTCTCATATTGATGTTTACCGAGAATTAGATGCGGCCCAAATCAAGCTGTTCTCAAGCCATCCGCCCACCGGTCGACTGCCCTTTTATACTTTTTAAGCACTCCTGAGTCTTTAGGAACTATTATGTGGACATTGACAACTTCCTGTTTCTCTAGAAATTAAATATGAGGTGACACACAGACTAAAACCTCTTAGTCATCCACAGAAATGGGGAAGATAAGAGAAAACACAAATGAAATGAGACAAAAGGTTGTAGACCTTCATAAGTCAGGCAATGGCTAAAGAAAAGTGGCTTAATGTCTGAAACTACCCATTTCCTCCATTCGGGTAATAATTAGAGAAGTTTAAAGCAACTGGAGCTGTGATGAAGAGGATGCAAGCGTAGTTTCCCCCATTCACAGTGAGGAGGATGATTCGAGAAGCGAAAATTTCTCCAAGGATCACAGTTTGAAAATTGCAGAAGTTGGTTGCATCCTAGGGTCATCAAGTCTCCAAAAGTACAATTTGATGCCAACAAGCTATTTCAAAGGCTTGCCAGAAGAAAGCCTCTGCTCTCATCATACCACAAACGTAAGCACCTGGAGTTTGTTAAATGGTACCGGAATTTAGATTGGAACCAGGTGCTATGGACAGACGAGACGAAAATTGAGCTTTTTGGCAATACATACCAAAGTTGGGTTTGGCATAAAAAGAGCCTTATTCCCCTGTGAAGTATGGTGGTAGATCTGTGATGCTGTGGGGTGGTTTTTCCTCCAAAGGCCCTGAAAACCTGTTTAGAATGCATGGCATCATGGACACAATCTGGCTTCCTCTTTCAGAAGGGGGAATGGGTCATGGCTCCTACAGGATAGAAAACTCTACACAAAAATGGTTCGCTGACCTCAGAATCAAGGTTTTGCAATGACCATCCCAGTCCCCTGACCTGAACCCCATTGAAAACCTGTGGGATGAGCTGAAGAGGAGAGTCCATAAGTGAGGACGACGTGAAGGAGAGACATTTTGTATGAAGGAATGGTCTCAAGTCTCTTGCTATGTATTCTCCAACCTCATCGGACATCAAACATTACAGGAGAAGACTCCTTTTTCAGAGCATATAAGACATTTAATAAACAATAAACTGAATTTAATACTGCATCTTTTTGTTCATACTGTGGTTGCCAATACTTATGATGGGCACTGTATGTGGTTGTGAATGTGCATTCCTGCATACACACATATGTGTCAATGACAGAGAGAAGGGGGAATTCTTTTAATGGGGTGCTAATGCAAAGAGTCACAAGCCCGATGCTCTGAAGATACAGTACAGCCATTGACTCCACACATTTTACTTTGACATATTTCTACTAAAATGACCACCCTAATATGTGCAGCCTCCAAATCAGCTGCACCAGCACACCCATAATGCCAGTGCCATAAGACAACATAGTCCAAGCTATCTCTGACAATTACTCTGTAACTGTGCCAGCACATTGAACATTGGAAGTATCTAAATGAGCGATTCGTTCCATTGATACAGCATTTTCTTGCCACTGCTAAAATGTATTCAACATGCAAACAGTGCAGTAATAGATTGCAAACCCTTGACTCTTTGATCAATCTCAACCTCTAGTGCTGTTGCTTTGACACAGACCGATATAACAGGGTAGGGGTCAATTCCATTTTAATTCAGTCAAGTCATTTATTAGAAAATGCCCATAGAACATTAATAAATAATAATAATGGTGCAGTGTGGAGTTTGCATGTTCTCCCAGTGTCCGCATGGATTTCTTCCCGTTACTCCAGTTTCCTCCCACATGCAGGTTAGGCTAATTTGAGCCTCTAAATTGCCCATAGGTATGAGTGCGGGAGTGAACGGTGTGTGTGCCCTGTGATGGACTGGCGACCTGTCCAGGGTGTATTCCTGCCTCTCCCCCAATGCATGCTGGGAAAGGCTCCAGCACCAGCACAGATAAAACGGTCATAATAATCACAAATAAAATAACTCAAATTAAATAAGTATCTTAAACCATAAGTTGCTGTATATGATTCTGCACGTGGTACACTGTGTGCTTTATGAAAATGGTGGTTGGCACTTTCTGTGAGGCAAAAGCACCACTGATATTTAGTCATTCACAAAGCCCTTCTTAAAGAATTGCCATTTTACATCTCCTTCCTGCTAGAATGAAATATTAGTGCTCATCATACAAGATATCAAAATTAGCTCAAACTTTAGGTTCCACTTAACGTTAATACAACAGAATTAGAGAAAACTGCTTTTTCGATTTTGTGCTCCTTGCACCTGGAATGAGTTACAGCGTATTTTAAAAATTGATTCATTGCCACTAATAGAATTCTAGGCATTGATTTTAAATCTTGTAAAATTTGATTGTATTCGCTTTTAAATCATTTATTTATTGCTTGGCAAACTTTTATTATTTTATTATCTTACTTTAGTTTTTCTTGCTTCTTTTCATGTCGTTTATTTCTCTTACCCCTGAAACTCGGCACCATTGAAAATGAGTGTCTTTCCCTCAATGATTCACCGAGATATAAATAAAGGTTGATGATTAAATAATGATAAACACAGCATACACTACAATCTAAAAGCAAGGATTTTCAAAATCAAGCGATATTGATTATACAATCTGAGCACAGAAATAAAAAAACTGAAAAACTATAGAATACTAAATTGTAATCATCCAAAAGCCAACCTATAAAAAAACCTTTTCAGCTTACTTTAAAAAATTTCAACGGTTAGCACCACCATAATATCTCATGGCAAGGTAATCCACAGTTTGGGGGCATTGGGTACCACTGAGAAGCGCATTGCAGTAATCAAGCCTACTAGGGATGAAAGCATGTATTATCCTCTCTGCATCAGCTTGTGAAAGAAGAGGCCTTGCTTTTGATATGTTTTATGTTTCTAAGATGGTAACATTTCGCTACCTTTCAAATTTGAAGTTGAAAAAGCACTCAAAGAGTCACCTTTGATTTAGTGTTCTTTAGTTTAAAAAATAATTCTCTTTCAGCCTTTGGTCCAATAATTGTGATCTGTATTTTATTTTGATATACTTTTATAAAATGCTGTGACCTCCATAACATTATATAAGTCACGACTGATTAGGGATGTGATAACGTTTTCATGTTTGGGTAATGCAAAGATACGCAGCTGCGTGTCATCAGCATAGCTATGAAACTTTATACCATGTTTGATAATAACTCTACCAAGGGGAATCATATACAGTAAGAACAGCAGTGGACCCACGTTTTATAATAAGTCTACCAAGGGGAATCATATACAGTAAGAACAGCAGCGGACCCACAGTTGATCCTTCTGGGAGGCGGCCCCACAAGAAATGTCAGGTTTTTTTGGATCTATGATTCCAAGAGCAACAAAGCATTTCTGTCTGTAGGATTCACGCCACTGCAGTGCTGTTCCTAAGAGACCCAAATGCTCTAGTTGAAGTTGTAATTTTATGGTCAACTGTATTGAGGAGGACTAGAAGGAAAATAACCGAGACGTACAGGGTGTTGAGGATAGGCCCAAAGTTGATGACACAGGGGGTGGACAAAATTAAGGAAACCCCATGGACTTTAGCTTTTAAGTAATTATGTCACAATTATAAAGGCAACTGCAGGTGAGTCATATTAAGTTGAATGTCAATTAGCAGTATGTGTCAGCTAAAAAAGAGATCTGACAAACAACAATTCGATATGTGAGTTTCCAAAGTAACATAATAGGCAACTAACAGAGATCCAAAAAGGCAAAATAATCTGTGCCCAAATTTCACGTGCATCAATTGAAAAGTAAGACAACATATGCCAAACGTTAACAAACTGTACCGGAAAAGAGGAACAGTGGTTCAAGTTGAAGCTCACTGACAGAGACACAGATGCTTGTTCTAGAGGATTTTATCAAACGGTGCGACCTGTCATCCCTGCAGCTCAACATAAGTAAAACAAAGGAAATGCAGGTTGACTTCAGGAAAAGCGCAATCCCCTCCCCCGCTACGGTAATCAGAGGTCAACACATTCAGGTTGTGGGAAACTATAAATATCCGGGGCTTGTGTTGGACAGCGAACTGCGTTGGGACAAATGTATCAACCTTATGTACAAGAAAGGGCAGCAGCGTCTCTTTTTCTTAAGGAAGCTGAGATTTTTTTAATGTGGACTGTACAATTCTTACTCTGTTTTATAAGTCCTTTATTGAAAGTGTTTTAACCTACTGTTTTATTTGTTGGCTTGGAAATACAAGTACAGCCAACCTGAACAGACTGGAAAGAATTCTTACAATCTGCAGCGAAATTATTGGCCAGCCACTAACCAGCCTGACTCCACTATACAAACGTATGACACTTAAGAAAGCAGATATTATTTTAAATGACGCGCCCCCTGTCGACAGAGTTTAATTTTCTACCCTCAGGCAGACGCCTGTCTGTTCCCCTCAGCAAAACAAATAGGTACAGGCTGTCATTCATTCCTGACACCATATCCTTTTTAAATAGTAAATAACCTTTTCAGTCTATTTTAAAACTCTTAATGCAATGTCATGTTTGTATTGTACTGTATGTACTGTGTCATTGTTTGTATTGACTTTATTTGGCTGTAAAAACAATTTCCTCATGAGGGATAATAAAGTTTTCTACTACTACTACTACTACTACTACTTAACAGGGAAGTTGCTAAACACCCCAAAACTACAGCTTCAGAAATTACCACACAATTGAATAAACACCTCTGTGACCAAAGTTCAACAAAAACTGTACGTGAGCTTCAAAAAGCTGGTATCTATGGCAGGGCTGTCATTTGAAAATTGTTGTATCCAAGGCTAATGCACAAAGACCAGAACCTTGTGTAAAGAGCACAAAACCTGGACTCCTCAGCAATAGCAAAAAGTAATATTTCTAATGAGTCATCTTTAACTCTTTTTCTTGCATCTGGATGAGTTCATGTAGAGAAGTCAGAGAAAGCCTTTAACCCACAATGTTAAACTGTTAAACATGGTGGTGGATCTGTAATGGTGTAATGGAGCCATCTCATGGTAGTCATTGGGTCCAATGATTGCTCTGGTCATATATACAGCCAAGGAATATGAAGCCATTAACAAGGCCAGGTGCACCCTATAGTGCAAATACTGTTTCGTAATGATTTCCTCATATTCCAATATTATAACACCCCATACACACTACTAAACAAATTCAGGAGTGGTTTCATGAACACAAGATGAAGTCAAATACTTTCGATGGCCTCCACAATCACCAGATCTAAACATCGTTCAACCTTTATGGGAAGTTCTGGTGCATAGAGTGCAAAGTATATTTCCAGCTCCTTCATCCCGCAAAAAACTGGAGGTTTGTCTTTCTTGAAGAATGGTCCAATATCGCACTACACATAGTTGATAACCAAGAAGAATTGAAGCTGTTCTGAAGGCGAAGAGTGGCCCTACTCCTTATTAATTAAGTGTTATTCATATATTATGATATGTTTCCATTATTTTGTCCAAGCACTGTAGTTGGCATCAGTACTCAGACACAGGTCATGTAAATTAAAGCAGTGAGTTGCATGAAAGCCAGACTGGAACACCTCACACATGTAGTTTCTGCTGAAGTGATTTTGCTGTTAAAAAATAACTTTTCCCAAGATATTACTGAAAGAAGGGTTTTTTCTATTGCTTGTTTTTCCTCTGTAGAGGTTTTACAGTGGCAATTTTCAATAAGGACAGGAAATTGGCTCTTATTACAGAGCAATATTCAATTTCCAAGACTATGACATACACTATAAAACAGTTTGAAATAATTGAGTGGGTATTGGCTCAAGAGAGCATAAAAATGATTTAATTTTCATTTCTCAACATATCTATTTTTGTGCTCATGTTGGCAATGCTGTTTAATTTAAAAATAGAATTTTTTTAACATTGACTTATAAAATGGTACCGTCCCGCTCTCCCTTCCCTAACTCCACATGCTCTGGCAGTGGTCCAGGAGTGGAACCGTTAACAGGCTGAGATGTGGAGATACAGGTGCACCTGTGCTGCGGACAGTGGGACAGCAATGTACTCTGCTCTTCTGGAAACTGAGGTGCGATAGAGGGAGAACAGGGGGCAATAGAGTCCAATCTCTGGGAGGCCACACAACGGCGCATCTGTTCCGACCTAACGTTGCACGCTGGTCTGGCACCTGCCTCTGAAATACTCGGGCTGCATGCAGAACAGCACCGCTCTTCTGGGATAGAATACCAAACGGAGAGGAGGAACGGACTCTTGATGGGTTTGACAGCAAAAATTAAAAAAACTCTGCAACAAGGAAGCCTTCAACGGGCAATGAAAGCCACCAGCTTGCAAAATTTCTTTTTTCTGCCAGGTACCGTTCCCATTCTCTGACCAAGAGGAAGGTTCCAGAGGGAAAATAAAAGCCACCGCCAATATTTCACACCATACAGGTGCACTGTGAAACACGGAGACTGTGTTCTGCTTTGAGCAGCAGCCTTGCTTTGTGGAGGACCAGACCTTGATAACCGTTTCCTACGAGGTTACTTAATGGACTGGGAAATTAGAAACTTAAATTTATAGACTAGCTTTTTGGCTGCTCTCTTAACATTTGAATGGGAACGCATTAAATAGCAACAGGATTTTAAAAGCGAATCTGAGATTCAATGTTATAACAGCAAACTCAACCGCAGAATATAGGACAACTTGCCAATCTGTGTTTTCAGATATCAGCGAATCTGAGAGAAATTCACTATCTGTGCACAAGCCATCAGTCCCATAACCCCATAATGCCTCTTTCCATAAAACGTAGCCTCGCTTTTTCAGGGATGCAGAGCTAGTTGGGCGACAGATGCTCTTTCCTAATTCCACAGGAAAGGGCAGGATTCATTGAAAAGCAAGGCGACGTGCCACGGAGAGGACAGAACAAGCCGCTCACTGTCTTCTCCCCACCACTCACCTCCTGTGCGGTTATGTTTACATTCCCTTTGATGCTCTCGTTCTCACCGCCACGTGATTTTCTTCACAGCTGCCTGTCAGTGTGACGCTGCCCCCTATTTTGCTTCTGCCCAATCTCAGTGGCTATATATACATTACATTACATTACAGTTATTTGGCAGACGCTTTTATCCAAAGCGACGTACAATAAGTGCATATTGAAGGTCCCTGAAACAACTACAAAGCAAATCCAACAAAGCACAACTTTCTCACAATGTAGGAGCTATCTCGAGTATTGAACATAGAATACAGTCAGCTATACATTCTTAACTATTAAAATAGCAAAAAACACAAGTAGAAAACAGAAGATAAACAGGAAGTACGTACTATATAATTGGCCCTATATAGCTAGTTAGTCAAGGTGGAGTCTGAAAATGTGCGTTGTGGCATATACATACCACAACTTTTTTTGACTTTTTTCTAAAGACTTTGTTTGAATGTCATCATTTATTTACATTAGTTAGGGCCTTTAATCCTGGCTGCATAGGGGATGTAATACCATGCTTTTATAGAACTGAAACTAGCGTACATTTTAATCTTTACAGTTAAACATCAACATGCAAGTGTTACCATGCTGGAAATATAATTACAGTCATATTTTAGCACATTATAGATACATCAAAAACATTTGTTTAATGTCCCCTATATTAGGCTTTTTGGTAAAGCCTAAACACTATATTGTGCTGATCCAATTCTAACTCCGTCTGGGCCATAACAATTCAGCAAAAAATGGGCAACATTATTCATACTCTGTCACTGGCTCACTTGTTTGAACCTATCATCATGTGTTTGCTGTGCAGAACAATTAAGCAGTCCACTGCTGTGCTGAGTATACCCTGGGCTATATCAACAGAGGACCTACTGATTAAGGTTAAAAACTGGAAGTCATGGCATGCAAAGAATATGTGAACAAATATTAAAAATGATTACTTTATTCAACATTATGTTAAACTGTCCCATATTTTTTGATGCCCGAAAATGGGGGGGACTGTGTACAAAATGTTCTATAATTTCTAAACGGTTCATCCGATATGGATGAAAATACCCTCAAATTAAAGCGGACCGTCTGCACATTGTCATTGTATCCTTTCAAACTGAAGGTGCTAGAGTCCAGAACCAAAATAACAAAAAATGTGTCACTATTCAATAAATGATGGTGCTCACTGTATACGATACCAATTCACCCAATTACCTTAGAGTGA
Organism: Ilyophis sp. 1 JC-2022; assembly: GCA_022702515.1. Lineage (NCBI taxonomy): Eukaryota > Metazoa > Chordata > Actinopteri > Anguilliformes > Synaphobranchidae > Ilyophis > Ilyophis sp. 1 JC-2022. The sequence goes on along the minus strand of CM040403.1, from coordinate 89,308,983 downwards.
CAAATTCCTGTTCGGAAGGCTGGCTATGCACGATTCTCATCCACATAAACCATTATCTTTCCTGAGGACAGTACACTGGATTCAGGGTACCATGGCTGTAGAACCATGAATTGCACAAGGCTGAATTTTGTGATTCAAGGTGATTCACCATTACTTCTGCAAGAAAAATTGGAGAAAGAGAGGTTTGAATGGGAGAAAAAGCACAGAACTGATTTTGCCATATTCCGCATGGACACATTCACACACAAACATCTGTAACCTTTATTCTGTATAAATAAATCTTTACCGTATGCATTGTGTGGATGAATGTGTGTGTGTGTGTGTGTGTGACAGAGTGAGAGATGTGTCACAGAGCGGAATAGGGTATGAATGGGCCTCCCTGGTGTTGTCTGAAAGAGAAGTGTCTCTCTCTTTCTCTCTCTCTGGAGACAGAACACACTAGCAGCTGGCACAGCTCCAATGTAGCCTACCTAATCCCTCCCAATTTGTCACCCCAGCAAATCGCATTAATCTTACTTCCCTCCCATTGTGTGGGACACTTTGCGAGCTCGCCCCCCCCACACACACACACACACACACAACCCCCACCACCCCCACCCCCCATCTCCACCCTTCCTCCCACTCCCATCATGCACAGCCCTTCTTTTACACTGATCTCTCCTTGCTACCAAATGTTATTAGTCACAAAGACACCAATAATGTTTTTGAGATACAAAAAACAGAGCGGCCTTTAGATTACCAATTGGAAATGCATTCTTTTCCGATGTTTCAACCATTGGACATGGGATTTTCAGCAGCAGTAGCTCAACACTGGGCAGTGCTGGTAGCTAATCTCGTACAACAAAATCTTTATCTGAAATTGTAATCTCAGATTGTTTCACAAATACCTGTATGTGACTGTCGAGCAGCAAGGCTACAAGATATTCAGTTTTCCTTTTGGTGTGCACAAACTGGGACAGGCATTCACCCTTTCTTATGACAGCCATTAGACTCTTATAGGATGAGCAAATCCACAGTTCAGTAATGACTGCTTTCACAGAACAGTGTCTGGTATATTTACATGCATGAATCTTTCATGGGGTGGAAGGATAAAGCTGGATAAATGAATGCAGGGCCATGTAAGTTATTTCAAGCTTGTAGATGTGCTGCTGGTGGAAGTAGGGCTTTGGTCTTGTGTAAATTATTCAAAAAGTAAGTGTTCTAAACTGAAATGAGAAAATGCCTGTGATGGAAAAAAACCAAAAAGAAAAATTAGCCTCTCCGACTCCAAGCCTCGGACTCTTGTGTCCAGAAACTCGAGAAAAATGCCACTTACAACGGCATGATAGACAACGGCAACGATAACGGTGTTCCCTCCAGGGGTGGGGAAAGGAGCACGTTATTCCATGGCTGGGAGATCCCACGTAATGAAAAAGAGGATTCCAGGAAAGAACCCCAGAGCAGAGGCAGGATTTGCTTTTGCAAGAGTAAACCATACTGTGTCAACGGCTAGTTACCGCAACAATAGGAATTGTACAAAATTATACAATATCAGGCCACCAGGTAGCGAGTATTTAGGTTTTGTCAAACGTGGCTTCTACACTTAAATGACAGCTGGACGCACCAATGACAGTTGTCGCGAGCCTGACTTAGCAAAGCAAGATAAACAGGCACATCGCTTAATATGGTTTTTACAACCATTAAATCTGGTTTACAAATTTGTCAAATATTAGAATGGTTCTATGTGTTAGTTATTTTTGCAGCAAATTTAGTTGAGTAAGTTATATATAATTAAAATAATTCCCAGGCATGATTTTGCAGGCTGATAACTGCTTATCTCAGTTTGCATGATGCCAACAGAGCTATAGGCTAGTCTTGGTGTCTAGTCTTTGCCCAGAGCAACAGAGAGATCTCAATATAGTGGAAGGTCAGAGAGAGTTTAGGAAACACTTCAGATTGTACTGTCCTGACCATGAACAGGAGACGTTGTGGGCTGTGTTCTCCTATCACTTTTGAATAAAGGTCTCTGTTCATGGGTTGTTCAGGTGGGGGCACGCCCACTTTCCAGTGAAGTGTGATATTCCCATTCATTCAGTATAACCGTAATCTGCATTAAGGCTGGAGAAAACTCTTGAGTGTTTTATGACCTCTTGGGAATGCCATAGGTGTGTGATCAAGGGCAGATGTGCACTAAACCAAACAGTTTGTCACCCGTCACCTTTATCTCCTTATGCCATATTGGCAAATTCAGCCGGTGGATTCCTGTTCCCGATGTGATGTTGGGGTTCTTGCTCACCACATTGAAATGAATATGATACACATGCATGTAAATACATATTGCTGAAAATATCACTAAGCCAGGCTTTTGAACTAAACGTGAAAAAATGAAAACATTCCAGCATCTACTGGGTATTTTTAAATGTGGTTTGTCTTGCGTGTGGAGTGGTGTGCTGCATGGTTCCCACATACTACTGCATGGCTGTTATAATCTTCACTTCAAAGCTGGTTTGTAAATGAGCAGAGTTATATTTATCTCCAGCATTTGGATCAAAGTGTATTCATCCTCAGGGAAGGAGCTTTTTTTTGTGATCTTTTGGGATTCAATTTGAACTGATAACACAAACTGTGTTCAAATAGAAAGTAATGAATTCTTCTCCAGTTAAACATGATGCCCTTTTAAAGCTGACCTGATATTGATTTCCGCATGAAGACGCATTTTTTTTTTTTCACAGAGGAATTGCAATGTGCAGATTTTTGGCAGAGAGTTAGCAAGAAATTAGTGGAGAGATGAGGGGGGGGGGGGGGGGTATGTGTGAGAGAGGAAATATATATGAATAGAGAAAGATGAAAATAAAGGAAGTGTAGAGAAAAAGATGAGAGAAAGACGAGGAAAGAGGTGCAGGAGATGTGGGGGAGGAAAACAGAGATCAGAAAGGATAAGAGGCAGAAAATGTGTGTGTGTGTGTGTGTGTGTGTGTGTGTGTGTGTGTGTGTGTGTGTGTGTGAGAAAGAGAAAGATAGAGAGAGATAGATAGAGAAAAGAAAGCCTACCTGTACCTTCCTTAGTGCTGACGTCCCTGATAAGCAAGAAAAATGTGTGCTTTCCCAGTTGGTTGAATATCAATATCATATCTCCGCCTAGCAATCATAATGACATAGTATACAAATTAAGGCAGGGAAGAGAAATGTCGAGAGATACATAAATGCAATCTACAGCCTCCCGATACATGGGTATAGTACTGTGCCGTACCAAGAACACTATCTGCATCACAGAATGAACTGTTTGTATTTTAAGGCCTGTTTAGAGTCTGTTGGTGTTTTAGGTACAGATCAGAATACAATACAGTCCTGCTTCCTCTAGTGTATACCCACGATGCAGCTTGATACATCCTTTCATGTGAGTAGAGAAAGGCAGCTGTTAAGTGTTTAAGCTGAATGGCCCTGACTTGCAGTGGGTCAGCTCTGTGCTCCCAATTAGCTTCCACCCAGTTGCCCTGTGTTAGTGTTTATCCCCTACCTTGAAAACACAGCATTGTGTGTTACCAGGGAGTCTAGTGAGAAGGAGAAACATATTATTACCAAAGCTGGCAAGAGATCAGAGTGTATCCCAGTGTTCTGTGCGCTCAGTGAGGAACCATGCGTTTAGCTACAAAAGGAAGTCAGTGGGGCTATTTTCCTCACTCCAATTGAGAGCCCTGGCTTTGCTAATGCCACTATTGCTGTTATCTTGTCTATAATTCAGCTATGAACATCAGTGCCTTGTTGATAAATCTTTTGGAGGGGACGCTTTGTGAGAATGTGATAAACGAGGTGATTAGCAGAGAGGGGAAAGCAAAATGGCGAGGAGCTTCCTTTAAATCAGTGATAGATTGAACCCGTACACAATGATGTTTTTGCTGATGGTGTGAGTAAGAGGTTAGGTGGCTTGTCCAGTCTGCTTCATACACTGTCCTCACCTGCAGAAGGACTGAGCCCCATTGGAGGTCTGAAGGCCTTCACACACAGGTTCCATTTAATCTCATGCCTGTTTTGGAAAATTACTCTTGAATTTTGCTTTTTGTCAACATATTACCTCTCTGTATAACCCCCCCCCCCCCCCCAGCCTGCAGTGCTCTGGAGGTACATCGAAATGCTGGATGCCATTATCAAATCAAAAGCTATTTTCTTGAGGGCTGTGCAATTTTTTTTATTTTTAAATTGCATAGCTGCACAGAGAGGCTGTATCACATAATCAACATCAATTGTTGTCCCCAGTTCAGGCCAGAGCACTTGAAACACATCCTAGTGTGACGGGCCAGCAGAGGCGGGGCTTCCTATATAGTACAGTGTGGGGTGTCATTGCAAATGGGTTCTTGTGCAGCAAATTGAACTCTTGCTCAATAACGTGCCTATCATTTCAGCCCTTTGGGGAATGCTTCCATCAAGTTAGCAGTCTGTTCTGGTATATAAGGCTCTTGCAGAGGTTGCCATGACATCGAAACGGTTTAAAATTCATGCAGCAATGTTGACATAAAAGGGTACCTGGAATAATATTGGCATAATATTGCGAGCGCATGGAGAACCAGGGCATAGCCGTGACAAGTGAATGGAGCAGGATACACGACGTTGTCCGATACAACCAGGGCAAACGGCAATTCAGCAGAGGCCAACCGCTTTCACGCCGCCTTTGTAGTTCTGCCTCTTGTTTGTATTTTTAATAGAGGCCTGCCCACCTAAAGCTTTCAGTTTCAATGTGAAAGCACTTACCCATCTGCAGCACTGGTATGCTAGAGCCATTATAGAAATTCATTTTAGGTCATATATTATGTGTAAAAAAAAATAGCAGGCCAGAAAAAAGAACGAGAGGTAGACATATATACACACATTGAAAGTTTCGATTCAATTCAGTTCAGTTCAATTTCATTTGCATTGTGCTTTCTACAGAGACACTGCCACTGAGATATTTTATAGGGAATACAAATATTGGGAAAGACCAGGCCAGTCTGCTGAGTGCAAATTTAAAAAAAAACTTTAAAAAACAATCAAATAGTGGCGAGAAAAGAAATCTCGGGAAGAACCCGGCTATAAAGGGGGAGACCATCTTTCGCTGGCTGCCCGGTGTCAGTAGTTAAAGTTAGGCTAATGGTAATAGGGAGGTAATGGGGAATCTATGGAGCAAATAATCATAGTGGTGGGGCAGATTGTAGCCTGAGGTATTAGACTAGCTATTAAAATACAGTCCACGCAAATAATTGTACATTCATATCGTCACCTTCTTAAAATAATCATAAGTCATTTTTTGAGGAACATGAGATTTTTGCTTAAATCAGCTCTTCATGATGCTGGCCACCTCTGGTAAAGTTGCCTAGATCCTTAATTGAAAGGATCATGCTGTTTTACCCCGGTAATGTAATCGCCTAAGTCAAGAGTGCTCTTAGGCTGTTTGTATGTTTGCCTAAGTCACAATAAATTTTGACAGGCATTTTTACAAGTTATTAATATGGCGGCTGCTTCAAGATGCACAAAGAAAATCAACATAAATGAAGTCATTTCCATGATTCTGGACTCGTCCCCGAATGGTAAGTGATAATGTTTACTACAATATTTGGCTAGGCTATAAATGTTGTGTAGTTATTTAGTCTTTAATCCTCTTATGTTACATAATTGACAGACAGCGTTATTTGTAAGTCAATAGTCATCTATTGATATACCCTTTTTGTGTGAAATGATTAACAAATATCATATATTCTGTATTTGGTTCAGTTTATTCTGTTTTCTGAAAAACTTGAAAATATGACTTAGGCGATTATTTTAAGAAGGTGACGATATGTAAGTAAGGAAAGGGGCAGAAGCCCCAGGAAAAGAACAGAAAAAGGAGATTGGTTAGGAACAAGATCATTGCAATCTTACAGCATCACATGTAGAGGCCTCATTGTAATATAAAAACACCCAATGTGCTATACTATGGCAGTAGATCTAAATAAATAAGAAAGAGGGGATGTACAGCCACGAGAGTGTAACTGCAAGCAAACAGGGCTTGTTTCCCGTGCAGCTAAAATAAGCTAAAATCAGAACTCTCAGTCCTGAGCAAGCATTTAGGCTAACCGAGATAGAACTAGGGACAATTAAAATTATTTCTGTGGAGGTGTTAATACTAAGTGGAACTGGGTGACCCTCAAGTCTGTGCTTCCAGTGAATGTAAAAAATCTAGTCGGGCTATTTGAGCGACCAGTGAAAAAGATACAAAAACCTGTCTGCCACCTAGTGGTAAATCTAGATAACACAGTCCTCCACATTCTTTAAATTGAATTACAGACAGGAGCCTGTTCCTTCTGTTATTATTATTTCTTAGAGGAGTCACGCATTATTCCTGAAACTTTCACTTACATAGATCTTTAAGAAGATACAAAAGTTGTGGGATCTGAGCAGATCCCACAAAGCCTGGACTTTTAGGCTTTTTTAAGCTATTTTAGACATTATTTCTATCTGAAAACAATCCATGTATTAATAAGAAGGAATGGCAAGATCAAATAACACAAGCTTAATGTAATTGTGCCATTTGAGATTTGAAAAAAAAATTGTTACATATTCCAGATGGACCATGCTGATTTAAGTGTCATAAGCACTGATATTAACAAAAGGTGTCAAGCGGGCCTGTTCTGTTCATCATATAAGTGAAATAACTTTCTCCTAAATACATATTATAATTACTGCATAACTGAAATGGTGACTTAAATATAAGTGGATGAATGCATGTGCAATGCAGCACCATTGCTGTCTGCCTGCTTGCAAGGGGCCAATCAATTATCTTCCCCTACACCAGCAGCTATAGGGGGCTGTCATATTCACAGTTATAAATAAGGCATGTGTTGCTATAGAAACTTTACAGGGAATTCAAGGCTACTCCACGCTGCTAAATGCGTTTTCACAAAGAAATAAATGAGATAAATGAAGAGGTATTCACAATGAGTGTGAGGGGAGGAGAGGTTTTTTCTAAAAAGCTGTGTGTTATGTACAGATATTACTCAATTCACTGGCCTAATTTTTTGAGTGCCTCTCTGGTTTATGTTCCTCTCTTTGCACAGCTGAACTTACAGTGCAATCAATTTATGTTTAAAATGTATTTAACTATTTGGATTTGCAACTGAAAATAGAAGCTCTGGTTACAAATTCCTGTCTAATGAACCTGTACACCAGTGGTGATGTTTTAGGTTTAGGGCGGCAGTGTAGTACAGTGGTTAAGGAACTGGGTTTGTAACCGAAAGGTCGCAGGTTCGAGTCCCACGTAGGACACTGCCGTTGTACCCCTGAGCAAGGTACTTCACCTGAATTGCTTCAGTATATATCCAGCTGTAAATGGATACTATGTATAAATGCAAAAATGCTGTGTAAGTCGCTCTGGATAAGAGCGTCTGCTAAATGCCTATAATGTAATGTAATGTAATGTTTTAGTGTTAGAGTGCATTACACTGGGATCAGCATTAATCAGTAGTTCACAGATAGAGAAAGCATGCCAGAATGTTTGACGGTTTAGCCTTACGGAAAATATTAAGCATGGATTTTTATGAATATAGTTACTGAATTATTTCTATCTACACATTCTTGTTTTTAGCCTAAGGGCCAATACATTTGTGTTAAAAAATCTAGAGTCTCCCTTGTCATCATTTGGCTATGAGGTTATACCCCAATCCCGCAGTGGGTAATGTATGGCGTTGTAATAAGCTGATGCACTGCTTGTAGGCTTGATATTGGATTGCCTCACGTATTCACATATTTTTTCACACTCATTCCCTTTCATGTTGTTGTTCATCTTACTTCATGCTACATCAGCCCATGTGAGAGTACCATCGCTTTGATCTCCAAGATACACAAGTTACCATTCCTATCTCCTTTTGAACTTAGAAATTTCGATTAACAGACCTGACAATCAGTGTGCTTTGCTTATTGGGCATGTGAATATAGTTAGTAAGAAGCCCATTTTTTTAATTTGCTAAATAATTCTATTGGTCATATGTTTATTGTGAAGATATAAAAAGGTTTATCATTTCTTACTTAATCTTGTAAGGGTGGGTGAATGGTCTTGTTGTGATGTATTACTTGACTATTTGTGATTTGTGGAATTCTTCTTTTCTACCTCTCATTTCGGTTTAGTGTTTATTCACAGGAAATATCTTGCATCTCATTTGAACACAAATGCCCCAATTGCTTGATTAATTAGTATGACGAGCAATTGTCCTAGCTGCGAATAGAATGGGCTTGTCCCCTAATAAAGCACACACAAACTGGTTGTTTTTTAACGGTTTCTTCTTCTTCACAGAAGAATTCATATCTAACAAGCAGCTGTACCGCAACCATGGTTACACATTCTGGAGAAAGACATTTCCAGACAAAGGAATAGTATTCATGGCATTTCTGAACAAATGCTATTAAAATGGAACGGCTACATTGCATTCAGCAATAGATAAATCGGCATTTGGTTTGGGGTTCAAAGGAAGGATTGCATCTAGCTGACAGAACGAGGCAGCCGACCGCCTGACGTTAGAACACAGAAGTGAACTGTTAGACAGGTGTAAATGGAAGGAAAGATAGATTGTGGAACGATAACAGTAAAGAAAGCGTGTGGGGCCACAGGGTGGGTATCTGTGTAATGTCCTTAAAAGACATAACAATTAAACTAGTTTAAAGAAACTGCATTGGGGCTTATCTGCAAACTCCTCCCCCATATCTTTGTTTTAAACTCCCAGCAATTTCCTTGGCACAGATTATCCTCCACACATTCACAATGATGAGGAGGGTGTGAAAAGAGTGGGGCGCTCTTCATCAGTGCCACCTGTGACTGCTGTCTTGAGAGACGAGAGGGGGAGACAACACAGGAACCCCTCTGGAGTTGTTTTCCAGAGGTGAGCCGTGAGCTGGAATTAAGTCGTCTTAGTCAGTCTGATCCATTATTCATCAAGTCCAGGTAACAAGAATCAAGAGTGACATTTGGTGTTCTAATTAAATTTTAGCCTTGTCTTAAGCACTCAGCCATGCAGTCAATGGGAGAGGGGCTCTGCTGGAGGAGATTGGCTTCATTTAATAAAGCTCACAAACTCTTGTTTACACTCTAAGTGTCTCAAGTGGAACAAATGTCCAAAAAAGTTTTCATTTGTCTTCACTATATGACATACTATGTAACAGTATGCTAGTAGTTCTGTGTTAGCGCAATGTTCATAGTAGCACCACTTTGTGTTTATCGTTTACTTGATCGGAATTAGATTTTCTATCATTTTAATTTGAAAAACCATTGACCATAGGTTTTATTTTATTTTTTCAATTTCTTTTGGATTCTGTGAACCTGAGAATAATTGATGAATTTTTATAATTTTTTTCCATCTCAACACAATTATGAATCCTGGAAAAGGAATCTTTAAAAATGAAAAACTGATTTTGATCAGGTCCCTTTCAGAAGAGACCATTGAATGGCGTGCAGTGTGCCAGCCATTAAAACTTTTCATTCCATCCATTTTGCTTGTCAGATGTAAAGAACTCGTCTCATTTACTGCTAATGATTCCCCTTTTGTTGCAGTGCAGATGGCCTAATGACTGCTGATTACTGATTTTGAATCAGGCGCAGAGATGGACTGAAAATAGGCTGTGCGAAATGTATCATTTCGTTTTTTTGGGTGTAATTGTTGTGTGTGTAATTAACGGCGGTGGGATTGGCTGCCTGTGATTAAGAGGCTATTATGCGTCGAGGCTGTCGGGTAGTCTTAAGTGTGTAAACATTATAATGAGCGCCTGGCTTTCTTGGTACGGCATCTGCACTGCAGCCTCCAAAATGTCTGCTCCAAAAATTCAGTTGCTGCGTAACCAAAACAGCACATTCGTGCCTGAGACTGCTTATCTGACTGCGCTATCATGGGCTTTGAGCTTTATGCTGTCTTTATGGAAACATTGCATGTCTTCATGATTGTTTTTTTATATCCAGTTTTTCTTTCTAATTATCACTGCATGTCAAAGCTCACTGGCTTTTGGAACCGTCTGTATATATTTTTTAATCGTAATGCCATCATGTACCTTTATATGTGCATGCACACACACACACACACACACACACACACAGTCAGTTCTATTTCAACGTTGGCCGACTTTATACGAGGCTTGCATTTATCTTTTTTGTGTGATGTTCAAGATGTTTCAAAATACACTGATGTACTGCAAGTGGCTGATGTGGCCACTTTGTGGCACTGTTTGACTGGATGAACTGAAAACTAAACTAACTGAAGCTAAAACTGCAGGCAAAAAAAACATTTCCTTCTGCAAAGTGATTTTTCAAAGGTTATTCTAAAATCATTTTCTGTTTCATCATATCACATAGAACTGGTTTATACAGATTTCAGTTTTAATATCTTACATTTATTCAATCAGAGCCAAGCTAGACTGATGTATACCATGGTAGGATGAGGAAGACCTCATATTCCAGTTTCGCTATCAACTTATGACCCTGTCAGGGGAAAAAAGGGACACATTTGACAGTTGCCATGTAAAAGATATGAAAATCCTATACTCACAATAGGTTTTTTGCAATTAAATTATTTTTACTGTTCTTTCTCTAATTATTCACTTACGACTGGTTGGACCTGTCTGTAAATGTATTTCATTTTATAGAATATATGAGATCATGCATGGTGTGTCTTTCTAGTTTCCCATCCAATACATTTTCTAATTAATTTGAGATACCAAAGGGAGGCAACGTTACATTGCTCCACACGTTTTAATTCAGGTACAATAAACCTCAGAAAACTTCTCGGCATTGCATTATTGGAGAATCCCCTGGCGTTATATCCTTATGTGGTTGCAGGCTGACTGAGACACTGTGATATTGTACGGAGCAGGGATACAGAACAACCTGTTACCATCACAACCCGCTGTGTTATAAAAATGAGTCCCTGTGCCAGTGGCACCAGTGCTGGGTTTGAGGTTCAATGAACCGCACGCACGCGCATCCACATTGACATATAAGCTCAAACACACAATAATTAGCAGAGTGAGACATACATATTCAATTTCGCAGATACACACACCATAAAGTGCAGACAGTGAAAACACACACACATAGCAAGCCATACATATTAAACTGTTCATACACACATACCGATACCTGATACACACAGAGAAGTGTGTGCCTTTATGGAGTAGAACTGGTTTTTGGTTTTCGTGGTCTAAGTTTTGTTCGTTCTTCTCCTATTATTCTGGTCACAAAATAAAGAGAAAAAGGTCATTTTTGACAGACATGGGTGTATACTCATTGCACAATGGGCCTATGACTGACCTAGTGCTTCCATTCTAACACAACCACTTCTGTCAGGTGTATAAAATTACAACATTGGTGTTACCTCATGCCATTGTATTTTTGTATGAAAAAAAGTTAGGAGTGGCCTTTTTTTTTCTTTTTTTGTTTCTATTAGGTTTAGACAAGATGAATGTCTGAAAAGTGGGTGATTTTCATACTGTTTACAGTGCTTTGGTAATCCTTGATGAAAAAGTGCCACAATAATCTGTTTGTGTTGTACCATATACTAGGTAACTACTGTGTTTCAGAGGGAAACTGAAGCATATAGCTCTGAAAAATCACTTTAAGGGTTGTTTCTCCTGACAAATTTTCCTATTGAACTCTATGGAAAAATAAATCAGGAGAAGAAACCCTCACAGTGATCCATCCATATCTACTGCATATCTGGCAGCAGAGTGATGGTTTAAGGCTTGTTTGATACGTCAGACCCTTGGTGACTTAGAGCAATTTAGCCAACCATGTGTTCCATACTGTTCCAGTGTAATTTACAGCTAAATCTAGTTTCACCCCCCAATTCCCATTGAAATCCATTCAAATGCAGAGAGGTTGTAGTATCGCTTGTAGGAGTACCAGAAAATAAGATATCAAGAGTCTTTTGATACTGTTGGTTCACAGACATCAGGAAGTCATGGCATGCAAAGGATATGTGACCAAATATGAAAAATTATTACTTTATTCTACATTATGTTAAACTGTCCAATATTTTTTGATGCCCGGAAATGGGGGGGGGGGTTATGTACAAATGATTCTATAATTTCTGAACGGTTCATCCAATATGGATGAAAATACCCTCAAATTAAAGCAGTTTTGTTGGTCTGCACTTCAACCTCATTGTCATTGTATCCTGTCAAACTCAAAGTGCTAGAGTACAGAACCAAAATAACAAAAAAATTGTCACTGTCCAATGAATTATGGTGCTCACTGTAGCTCTGAAAAGGGGCTCATTCAATGATGAAATCTCTCCAAGGATCTTTCAAAAAAGGCAAAACCTGTCATCAAGAACAGTATTTAAGTACTTTCAATGAGGCTGTGGGTTTTGTTCATGGTCATTCCAAACATATAGAGGCGTCAGATCTGTAGCTTAGGGCCGAAAATATAAATCTCCTCGTTGTAAAAAATTTGAATGCTTTAAGATCATCAAATTTCCTGCACATAATTTACTTCACACAGTATTATTTTCTCCTCACTTTGAACGCACTCACTAATGTAATTTCAAAAGTTTTTATTCATCTTTACAAACAAAACAGGCCAGGCTTGAAATGTCAGAAGAATCAAGCAGTCATTACAATAAACCAGTTATGGAATAAATGGATTCCTGGAAGTGCAGATTTCCGCCAGTATCCCTGCATGGTTGTGCATTGTTGTCCATAGCGTCTTCCAGGGAGGGAGGGTTTCAGTTTCAGTTGGCATGGTTTCCCATGGTGAGTCATGCCTGAGCAACTAATCTGGTTGATTGGGTGCTTGTAGCCTGCCTGTGCTAGCAGCTTATGTTGTGCTGTCATACTGTGCATACAAATAGGCCAGAAGGATCCAGCCTAACATTACACCATCTCTATGGTAAAAAGAAAGACAGTGCCATGCAGAGCTCAGCCCCGAACCTGCTTTCTTGGATAAGTACTACGCAGTTTGGCCTGCTGTCATGTGACTGAGACATCCACAGTAACAAATGCTTTGTCTGAAAGATTAATTTCCCATTGGAGTGATAAAGAAGGCAAAAGGAGTTATCTGTTTTGACCAGAAAAACAAGATGTAAATAATTCCAATGGCAAGATGTAATTCCTCTCCATTACAAATGTCTTTATTTACAGTAGAGTTTTTGTGGGAGACTCTGTAGCAAGGTTTATGAATTAAAGGAATAAATAATATGTGTAATGTACTTTTGAAGAATTCAGATGGGCTGTAAGATGGTATCATCTTTTGTTCAACAGGTGTATATTTCTTCCCTGCCCAACCCTGTTGCTTGCTTCAACAGACCAGGCCTTGTTGGGATAAACTCCCTGGTTTTTATATCTCGACCAAAACGGGAGGCGGGAAATGAATCAGCACTGTGGTGGCCATCGATCTCGGTCATTCACAGAACTCCCACAATGCACAGCTACAGAGATACAATTCACTCAACAACTGGCAGCGGTGCGCTTCCACCAATAATACATGAAAAGTGGTTTACTATTTTTCATGTGCCAACTAACATATGAACAATATCACCCCCCTCTTAAAGATTTCCTCTTTTGTTCAAGGACCGTTTTATTGTTTTCTACCACACCGTTTTGTCTTGTCATCCCCAAAAGACGATGCTTTTCTTTTTAAGACAGGACTAAAAGATGAAAAGGGCATATCTGGCAGGTACATGCTTCTGGGCTTTTACAAAGATCACAGTCACAAACAAGTTTTAAAAAAAAACTGGCTGTGTTTGATAATAATGGAGTATTAAACCTCCAGACAAAAAGGCCCATTTATGACTTTTAAAAAATAATTTTGGGACAGTAAAAATCACCTACCCGATAATTGGATGCTGAGACAATAAAATGGATAGGTCGACAGTGAAGCTTCCAAATAAAGCATAATGACTGAACTCTTCACTAAAAATGTGTAGCCATTTCAGTGGTCGCTTTTGCATTAGGGTTGTAGTATCATGAGCCTTGTAGTTGTTAGATTCTGTTATGGGGCTGTGTAAAATAGTGAACAGGTGTCAGATACAGGTTCAATTGGTTGAACTGACCCGTGATGACCCTCTGGTGACATGTATGATTACAAGAATGGAGCAAGGTAATGTGACTTACCTGGCCTTGATACCTGGCCTGACCTGGTCACTTGACCGCATCCCCCCAAAACATGACCAGGACCAAATTACCCATAATATTTTGTACTATCTCAACATTTAGTACATTACATAAATAGGTATGGTACTTTAATCTGAAGTAATTTGTCTGCATGTTGAATCATTTGAATCTTATGTAGAATAATTTTCCATGTTAGCCATTTAGCTATCTATTTAGCAAGCTGGTCTCCAATGCTGCATTTCACTAAAAATGGAAGTTATTGGTGAGAATTAGGTAAATTTGTGATAGTGGACACCCTCTTCATCCCATGGTAAGTGAGTGAGGGTACGTTGCTGATAGCAGTTAGCTGCAGAGGTGACGTCACCAGGCGTTTGCGATCCAGCTACCGACACAGATCCAGAGAGCCGCCGGTACCATGGCTGCCATATTGGAGAGGAAGTGATTCCTGTGCGCTGGAGCAGAGGGGACACATAATACCGAGAAACCGACGGAGGGGTAGCTTGTGCGATACTCGCGGTCTGCAGAGGGGTGCGGCTGCATTTCGCTTTTGCCAGGGCGGTTCCTGAACAGGATCGAGTTGGTACTGTGAGTTTCATCCCAGAACTCGGCGAAGATGGCGGACCCGCCGGCGGAGTGCACCATTAAAGTGATGTGCCGTTTCAGGCCCTTGAACAAGTCAGAAGTGATCAGAGGGGACAAATATATCCCGAAATTTCAAGCAGAGGACAACGTTATAATCTCAGTAAGTTGGCAAATGTGATTGCTTTCAGCTGACTAGCAAAGGTATTCATCGAGGTTTACAGCGAGGGTTCATAGCCAAGTAGGCAAGGGCAGTGTCTGTGCTGTCCACCCCCACTGACACATCACACTTGCTTAACTTAGCTGTCTAACCTAACTTAAATATAACGTCGTTTGCTAACAAAAAATACAATTTTCAGCAGCAATATGATGGCCAATTAGACATATCAACGTGTAGTATGTTTATAACGTTAATTCATAATTTAACGTTAGGAAATACAAGGCGTTTTGTTATCGTAGCAGGCCAGTCTGATGAAAAATGACTAAAGTAGCCAGTTCACGTTAGTTGGCTAGTAAGTTTGATAATAACGCCTTTGTGCAGACTTGTCGAACGGTTATATTGTGTGTTGGTTGCTAGCTAGATAACCCAGAAAACGTTAATCTACCAAATTATTGCGAGCCAACACTGGCTACTTAGGGCTGAGTCAGACAACGAGACTACTGCTACTGTAGCTATCAGATCGGCATGCTAGCTAAAGCTAATATGCATGTTTGCTTGCATAGCGTGGCTAGCGTAACGTTACCTATCGTGGTTGGTTGTTCAAACATTTTATTTGGGGGTCTAAATGCGAGCTAGCTCGGTGTGCAGCGTAAAGAACAGAAACATTACACACGTTTCCTAGAGCTAACGTAGAGCGATCATTTACGTTAGCCACCTCACCCTGGCGTTTATTTTGGTTTGAGCCCTGATCATGTTCGCGGCCTACTTATGTCCGTTTCAAAACAAAGGCTCGCAGGCTAACACCGCATATCCTCTATCAGTCAAAGCTAGCTCTTTAACTTCGGCCTGATAAGTTTGCAAGCAATCTAGTTAACGTTAGACGATGCAGCTAGCTAGTGCTAGTCTACCTGAGCTAAGCTAGCCAACGTTGCTAAGTTAGAAAGGAGGGCGTGTAACGTTAACAGGTGGTTTAATTGTGTGGCGTTTGCTAAGATGCCAATGTCAGTCTTTTTGAAACGATAAAACAAAACGTATTCATTTTTTGGTATTTTAAATAATAACATCTAACGTTATGTTAGCTCAGTTAACTGTTAAAAGATACACGAGAGAAACTCGCATCGCTACTTAGCTGACGTTAGCTAGTTAGCTTGCTAACGTTTGCTACCTCGCAAACGATCTCATTCAGAACGACGTCAGCTAGCCATCTAGCCATCTACCCTGCTGGTCCGTGGTCGGAGCAGCAAAGGTCGCGCTAAGTGCATTACTTCTCGCACTCTAGTGTATTTACTGAGCTAAAGTTGGCTAGCTTGCCACAGTCTGTTCAGTTATGTGTCATGCCCGGGACTTGGACGTCAACATTAATTTGGCGCTAGCTATGGACGTAAGGTAGCGATAGTTGACTTAACTTGCCTATCTAGCTTGTGTTGCTATCGTGAGCAGGGATGACAGCTGTCATAAAAGCCTTAAGGTTATGCTGAATTAACTTGAGTGGCTAAGATGGAAACTAAGACGACAAGCTCTGAGTAAACGATAAAGCGTTGTTATTGTATTTTTGGATTATTTGTCTATCAGAAGATTCCAAACCTGCGGCTATTCTGAGGGGAGAACATTGTAATGAGTAACTTTTAAAATAGAAATGACCGGTGTCTTTGGAATATTTGAATATTCTGTCATAGCTGTCAGAGATGATCTGCTTTGGCAGCTTCTGTCACTGAATAAACCCCGTGGGTGATTCTCATTCCCATTGTCCGTCAATCATAAAAAGCAATGTCGAAGGAGTGTTTTAGGCCACTGTAGCTAGCTATTGGGGATGGTAATATTATAAAATATAGTATACAATTAAATATCGTATAAATTAGGGGGGAAAATGTAGTTTTTGTTGATGAACATTTGCTTGGCATTTCAAAAAGACTAAAAAAACCTGCAGAATAGAAATGTGAAACCTGTAGACGCATGCCAGACTGTCTGCCATGGAGATGCTGTTTTTCCATTGCAGGAAATAACCGTTCTATATGAAATGACTGGCACACTCCTGCAGATAGAGCAGCAGCAGCAGCAGCACGGTTCAGTACATTACAATGCATTGTAATATGATTGCTGAGCGGCACTGAACAGCAGTGAAGGATATTATATTTTTGCGTTCTCCATTGCTCTCGTGAAAACTGAGGGTCTAAGAAGGAGTTCAGTGTGAAAGTAGTGATGTCACTTTATTAAAGCTGTCTTTCCCAGTAGAACTGCAGTTATGTGATCAATATTTTATTTCTGTTAATTAGTGGGAATAATTCATTTGAATTTGAGAACCAGTCTGACACAGGGGGAGCTGCCTTCACCTTCAAGGTTTGACGGGTAATGAGGACAGAACCTTCTTTGTGAATGTGTTGGTTTTCATTTGAAGCTTTATTTAAAACCGCAGGAGCATCTGCCAAGGAACTTTGAAGAATCCGAGTCCAAGAATCCAAATGTGTGTTGACAATGGTGAACACATCATTATTTTTCACACTAGTTATCTCCTCTCCTAAGTATTTGCAATCATTCCCTTCGCTCACCTCCGGCATTAATGCTGTGGAGATGTAGGCTTGCATTGCAAATGTATTCACTGCAACCCATCCTTCCTTACACAGCCTCCCCAGAGAATGTCAGTAATGGTCCAGGCACACAATGAAAATGCAGTCTTGGCACCATAATTATAGATCGATACATCAATGATCATTTGGCATTTCACTGCTGTTTTGACAAAATCTCTGACTCAGTAAAACCAATGTTTTGATTGACAAGAGTATGGCGTGATTGCAGGGAGACGGCTTAGAAAGTGGCAGCAATGGTGGAATTGTTATCACACTGTCACAATGGTCCAAACAACCACACAACCCACGTGCAAATGGTCAACACATTTGCACGTGGGTTGTGTGGTGGTCCGGTGGATCTGTGTAGGGCGGGAAGTCGGGTTTGTGTTGACGGAGATGGTTACAGCAGCTGTGCTGTCTTGGGAGGGGCTGAGTGGGAAACTGATGACCCACAATACACTCGCCTTCCATTTCTCACCCGACCTCTTCAGTGTAGCCTTTCTTGGCTTCGTTCACCTATGGCAAAAAGTAGTTTCTTTGTAAATGTTTCTTCACCATTAACGATAAATGTGTACATGGCAAGTGGACTGGTAATAAATGCCTATATTGTAGGCATCTCAACATGTGTTTAATTGGCGTTCATAAATTGTCTTTAAAGTATCAATAAATACTGCCTCAGTGTGGTATTCCACTGATTAAAGAGTTCATGTTTTGTCTCAAAATTCTACACAAAATAGCCCATAATGACAATCTCGATATCTTATTTTCAGGTACTGTTACAAGCGATACTATAACCTCTCTGCATTTGAACTGATCTCTATGAGAATTTGGGGGTCAGACTAGATTCAGCTGTAAATTACGCTGGTACAGTATGGAACACATGACTGGCGAAATGGCTGTACGTCATCAACGGTCTAAGGTATCAAACGAGCCCCAAACCATCACTCTGCGGCCAGATATGGAGTAGATGTGGATGGATCCCTTTAACTCCCATAGAGTTCTATCGGAAAATGAGTCAGGAGAAATAACCCTTGCAGTGATCCATCCACATCTACTTCATATCTGGTAACAGAGTGATGGTTTGGGGCTCGTTCGATAGCTCAGACCCTTGATGACTTACAGCCATTTAGCCAGCCATGTGTTCCATACTGTACCGGTGTAATTTACAGCTGAATCTAGTCTCACCCCCCAATTCCCATAGAGATCCATTCAAATGCAGAGAGCTTATAGTATCGCTTGTAACAGTACCTGGAAATAAGATATCGAGAGTATTTTCATGTTGATGGGTCACAGAGTTCAGGAAGTAACAGCATGCGAAGGATATGCGACCAAATATTAAATATGATACTTTAAAAATATGTTAAAGCACAGGGTATGAATACTTATGTAAATGAAAGATTTCAGTTTTCGATTTTTAATACGTTTGCAAAAATAAAAAAAAACATGTTTTCACTTTGTCATTATGGGCTATTTTGTGTAGAATTTTGAGACAAAAAATTAACTCAATCTATTGTAGAATATGTCTGTAATAATAAAATGTGGAGAAGGTGAAAGGGGTGTTCAGACTTTCCGGCTTGACTGTAAGTGCATAACAGTCACAAGAGCCTCTTTTTGTACTGTCCTGGACAGAATGCAGGGCTTACTTCAGACTTTCCAAGATAAATTGTTGTATTCTGTAAAAATAATGGGGTTGAATAGTGTGCCAAATCTGCAAACGTGATGAAAACATTTGTCAAACGTTTCATTTTCAGAGATCAAAATTAATTCTGTGGAATCAGATATGTTGAACTAGTTTCTGGAAAAGTAAAGGAATGCACAGTTCTGTCCTGTCATAGCATTTAAGTTTTCCATGATGGTTTGATTAAATCATGCTTCATAATTTTCTACAGAGAGAAAGTGTTAAGTGATTTTTCAAAAATATGCAAAAATATGGGTGTTCAGCTCCTATTCATGAGCTAGATTAAAGAAAAATCTCATTAGTTAAGGCAACTATTATAAACTGAACATCTTTTTGCATCTCTTAAAATGTGTCTGTCTATGCATTGCAAATTTATGTCCCGGTCCCCTTGGACTCTGACATCGGCCTATTTGTTGTCACCGGTCCAGTCTGATACCAAGAGAAGTGGCGGTTATAGGTGCAGACCAGTAACCAGTGGAGTATTTTTGTGTTCAGCCATGTCTTTTTATAGAATCGCATTAGCTCATTTCCTATGTCCAGAGCTCAGGGAAAGTGCTGTGCAGCTAGCAGTAGCCTGGGTGGTGTCTCTTTGTTGTAGTGAATGTGCAGTGTGGTTTCTGGGCGTCTTCCATTGTTGGTTGCTGGTGCTGCTGATTTAATAACAGTATTTTTATTTATTTATTCCTGGGCCTCCATGTCGTGTGCCACTTCTGCTGGGTAATCCCTCCACGTCTCTCCTGGCAACAGATTACCCACCCTCCTACCCTCTCCACCAACCAGAGACTGACCTTCAGTGCTGTTGGATTGGGGCTTTGCACGTGCGTGTATGTATGTATGTATGTGGGGTGTGGGGTGGGGGGGGTGGGTGGCGCGTGCGTGCGTGCGTGTGTGTGGCAGGGCGAGTGTTGGTAATCTGGCGATTCAGGGTGGATTCCAGCTGCTTCATATCAGCAGTGGGCTGGGAGCCTGCCTCCCACTCAGACGCTGGACAGAAAGACGGGAGCCATTTTCAGGCTCCCGTATTTCTGTCCAACGAGCCGCGGTATCTGGGCTATAAGCCGTGCAGGTGGACATGGTTGTAAACAAGAAGTTTATCATCTACATTTCATTTCTCCATCCCGCCCAATGTAGGAATCTTCTGCTCCAGTGACGAAGCCTGTGGACTGGAATGATTTAAAGGCTTCCTATCAGCCGCGATTATCCTGCAAACGGAGAATCGTACGATACTGATACCGCCTGAAGGACAACTCCTCTTAAACTCTGGTGTGCTTTGTATATATACACACAAATGGGTTTTGGGTGCACCTCATTTCTTTACGAAATGTCCTGCGAGAGGGTGGAAATAGGGCGGGAGTGTAGTATAATGGTTAAGGAACTGGCCTTTTAACCGAAAGGTTGCAGGTTCGATACCCAAGGAAGGACACTGCCGTTGTACGCTTGAGCAAGGTACTTAACCTGAATCGCTTCAGTATATATCCAGCTGTATAAATGGATAATATGTAAAAAAAAAAAAAAAAAAAAAAAAAAAAAAAAATTTAAATTCTAAAAAGTTATGTAAGTCGCTTTGGATAAGTGCTTCTGCTAAATACCTGTAATGTAATGTAATGGAAATTTTGTCTGGACTACTTTGGGAATTGGCCTAGCTACTTTTTCTTTATTTTTCTGGATCAGGTCCACCTATTAGAATGGCTAATAGATTGTGATTCCCAAGCTTTAATTAATCCCCTAAAATAAGCAAATTATTACAAAGATTATGTTGATTTACAACCTTTTCTGCTGTTGCCTCCATGAGCCTGCAGATTCCACCAACATTAGCTGCCTCTGATTAAACCTGGTCTGTCTATAGAAATACCCCTACAAAAGTGTATAATAGACTCACCAGCAGT
Source organism: Ilyophis sp. 1 JC-2022 (assembly GCA_022702515.1). NCBI lineage: Eukaryota > Metazoa > Chordata > Actinopteri > Anguilliformes > Synaphobranchidae > Ilyophis > Ilyophis sp. 1 JC-2022. Next base: position 89,288,043 of record CM040403.1, on the reverse strand, counting down.
GTGGCTGTCCAAGCAAACCTAAAACCGTTTGACCCAAGTGCAGAGGAGCCTACCACACTGCTAGGACTGACATAGGAGGACAAGATGGTGGTTTTGTCAGAACCAGATTCAAGAGTGAAGCTTAGCTTGGAACAGGCACTATGAATAAGCTGTACTTGCCAAGACATTGAACTTAATTTAATTAGACTTTTTTAACCTTCATTTGATTTCAGACGTTTTTGTTTTGGTGTACGATTTACATAATACTTTACGTAATAACTAATTTAAAAGAGGTACAAATATAAAATAAGTGAAAGAATGTTAAATGTTAAAGCAATCTTGCAAAGTTCAATATTACTTAATAGAAATTCAAAGCTATCACATAAATAAAAACAGGCTTTCACATTTTTTTTTCCTTAAAGATTATTTATTTAACTGATGGCAGAGACAACACAATCGGTATGTTTATAAAAATAAAATAAAAAATAAATAAAAAAAATGAAATTAAATATATTCGGTCCAAGAAATTCCTGTTAATTTGCATGGAAAATTTTTGAAAATTCCCAGAATTTTGCAAACCTAACCACAATCGGTGGAATTAATCCATTAGATAGGAATGCTAGGGGGTGGGGATGGGAAGGGAGCCAAGATGCTGAAGCCGCGGGTCAGAGGATGTCCACTTCATTGGATTGGGTAGACTGCCTTGGATATTCCATCTATTCCATCTATATTCCATCTAACCCTTGAAGGATTCCCATTTCCCAGTGCTGGCATTCAGCTTGTGTTTTGATGTCCTCTTTCATTCAGGTGACCGCTTGCGGTCTTGCATGCCTGTTGCGCTGTGGAAGGATGAAGTTTCTTGGGGAAACCGCAGGGGCCCTGTTGCTTTGTGCGGTCAGGAGCTTTTCTTATGCACACTACAGCCGGCTTCAGCCCAGCTGAAAGTTTTCCGCTATAGCCGGAGGGTATTATTTATGTTGCCGTTCCGGCGGCATCACTCGTACATAAATTAAGATATCGTCGCTCTGCCTTGAATGAAAAATAGCTACGTTTCCATTTACGCTGTTTGACGGTTGGCGGTGTGGCTTGGTCGCAGTATGATTTGACTGCTTCAGCTGCAGCGAGAGAGCAGACATTCATCACTTTTTTATTAACCTCGCAACTGTGAGCTTGAGACTCACTTTGATGTATGAAAAGGAAAGAAATTCTCACTCAAGATTAGTTTAGGAACGACTTCCCCCTTCTTCTGTTCGTTCTTCAAGGCTCAAATGTCACTAGCCATCGAGCTCTCAAGTTATATTTCATAAGTATAGGATAAACGTTTCCTCAGTTCGTCTTTGAACATGTACGGGCTACATTGCCGTTTGAATCATGTTTAATGAGGACAAATGAGCTCCAGGGCTTGGTTCTGCTGCTAGGCTGACCAGGCTCCTGCATACCCAGATGCAGACATTGAGTTCCTGTAAGATTAATATCAAGTGTGACTTTTAAAGTCACATTTTTGGTGCATGTCATGTGCTTTGTTATTGGCCAAACCTGAAAGCCTCTTATCACACTCCAGTTTGTTAGTCGGGCTAACACAGACACGAGTCGGAGGAAGACACCTTGTACTGCTGAACAGATGGACTTGCAGATGCCAAATCGCCCACTGGAGGTGCTGGTGAGCCGACAGCTGAAACCCTCCCATCCCTCGGGGACATCAGTTGTCCGTCGCACTGCGTGGCCGGCAGCCGCAGTTGGCCCTGGCGCTATCCAGATTCTATACCGGACCATGAGGCCCAACCCTGCACTAGAACAAGCATAGATATAAACACTAGATGCCTCGTTGACGTCGATCCGATAGCTGCTCGGCGTAAAACGCGGCCGCCATCTTGGAGCGGTACGGAGCTCCGCGAGACTGCGCTCAATGCGCGAGTGAACCTTACCTCAATGGAGTGAACTTCTCCACAAAATAGACTGTAACTTTTTGATTATTGAACCGATTTTCCTGAAATTTGGTTTGTTATGAAGGTGGGGATGTGGACATGTTACAAGTCACTTGTTGGAAGTGAATTCAGTCAGGCTACTGAGCGATATGGCAGAAGTAATCACCTCTATGCCTGACTTCAACCTTCTGGATAGGCACAATTTAAGAGACATGCATGCTAGAATACCAAATGTACAGAAAATAGAATATCCAAATGTACAGTAAATAGAATGCCAAATGTAAATAGCCTAGATACTTACCTACTATGTAACTTTAGTTACTCTCCAAATTATATAAATTGCTTATTGTTAAACTATTTTCCCGTACAATGTATTTTTGCCTATATTAATATATCTCTAAAGCCCATAGATATGCTCAACCTACCTGATTGTTCAATTTTATTAATAGTAGCCTATTCACAAATAAAAACAAGTAACCTCCAGCACTATTTTCTTCCCAAAATATATTTTTTTACTGAGAATCAGGCATCAAAGGCACAACAGGAAAAAATAATTACATTAATTCTCTCTTTTTTTCCCTTTTTTTTTTAATACATGTGTTGTGGTTTAATAAAGCAAATTAAAATTATTCATACTCTAAAATAAAACCAATTGTTTTATTTTAAACCAATTAAAATTATTAATACACTTAAATGAACATGACACTATTCAAATCAAATGTCCAGAGAGGCATCCAGCCTCTCTCCTCTCTCTCCGGTTTCTTCTGGCTGGGGCTTTGCCACAGTGTGTATCCCCAAAAGAACAAGGACACCCATCCCCCCCCCCCCCCAACCCCCCACCCTCACATTAGTATCCCTGAAAAAGGATAGTTTTAGATAGCTTCTTCCGCAAGCTACCACTTTGTAGTTTCAGGGTGTGCGTTTTGGCAATGTGGTACTGCCTGAGCTTGTGGAATTTGCTGACCAGCAGCGACAGGAGGCAGAAGTGATGGTTGTCGATGCCATCCTGAGTTTCCACAATGTGTTTGCCAAGCTTGAACACATCCTCTGACCCCACCTCGGACCTCACCATGTGGCTCAGCAGAGAAACGCTGCACTGGTTCAAAGCTGATGTGATGTTTGTGACGCGACGAAGGCAGCGCTCTGCAGAGCGGATCACCGTGACTGTGCCTACAAAAAATATATATATATATATTTTCCACATACACACAATAAATACAAAAGCAGGGACATGAACTCTAAAGGAGAATAACCTAAAGGTGCAATATATGGCTGCCGATTTTTGGCAGAACATTTTTAAGTTACTATTATATTCCAATAGTAACCGACCGTAATACACAGATATTAACAAAATCCATAGTCCAAAAAAAGATGGAACCATACTGATTGAAATGGCTAAGCTGTCTGTCAAACTGCACCAAATCTGTTTGGGGCTGTATGTGGGTGGGAATATGTTGTGAACCGGTTGATAACAACTACCAACAGGACATACACATAGTGAGAATTACACACATACAAAATGTTCGATACACAAACACCTTATGAGCTGGGGAAGGGGGATGACCGTACCTGGAGATGGAATCATCAGGCCCCCTTGATTTCTGAGGCTCAACAGGTGGTAGCTCTCTGAGTGTGACACTGGTACAGCCTCAGAGACCAAGCTGCTTCGGCAGATATCACAGGGCAGCTGCTTCATCACTCGGCGCACAACGAACCCTCCGATGTACACCAGTGCATTGTCGGTTAGACCTCCAAACCTCGTGGGCAGGTAGCTGTGATCCAAAACTTTAATTAACTTTCAGACACATGACGTTATACAACAGTTAAAAAACATGTTACCTGTGAAAAGTTATCCCCTTTTGACGATTTTCAATCGTTCTCTTGTTTGAACAGCCAAACGAAGCACAATACTGCGGCATTTTCGCCGAGTGACTCTCACTGTAGGCCTACTGCTGAAGAAAGCAGTTGTCACGTGACAGCGGTACCGCTCCAATATGGCGGCGTTATTTTACGCCGCTCAACCCATTACGAGGCATCTAGTGTTTATATCTATGAGAACAAGGCCCAACCCTGCAGTAGAACGGGGCCCAACCCTGCAGTAGAACGGGGCCCAACCCTGCAGTAGAACGGGGCCCAATCCTGCAGTAGAACGGGGCCCAATCCTGCACTAGAACAGGGCCTTAACAAGATGAGCCATTCAGCAGCCCCATTTCTGCTTATATTTATTCGGATTAAATGCAAACATATATATATTTTTTCATCAAGTAATTTTGTAATGTACGGCAGGTTTTAAAAAAATATAACATTAGATATTGCATCTAACAGTTATGTTGGCATTTTAGGTACATTGAATTGAACGTATTTTAGTTGAAGAATAATCTCCTTAAATATCTTCAACCTGGAATGTTTCTGCATTTCAAATCTCCCCCATTATTAGAATTGTCAAATGAAGAGTTTGCCATGCAGATGTAATAAAATGGGTGAAATACGAATGCAGTAATGAATGCATCTCTAGGGAGTTGGGAGTGATTATAATTTATTTTCGATAAAACTATCATTTGCGTCCGTTTCTTCTACTTATCCAAATAGGCCTGCAACACGAACAGCCAATCAGAACTAGACTTGCACGTTGCTGATGCGCCACCCACAACGCTACTCAGGGTGACCACGTGTGTTTAGCTGACAGAGGAATTAATCACTGGCGAAATCAACCGAAAATGGTAGTTCGTAGGCATTCGTTGGCGTTAACTTGTTCAACGTTATACATAAATAATTTATATATTGGATCAAAAACAAATAAAGCGTCAACATCAGGCGCACCTACCTTGCAAACCATCAGTAGCCTATGGCTGAAAGTTATATTTCTCTTAGTTGTGCTCTTATTGGAAACGGAACCATGACGGGAATAAAATTAACTTCGCTAACGCTAGCTATCATAGCTGCCTACACCTGCTGCAGACAGCCCTTCTGAAGCCAGAAAAAATCTCCCTAACTTTTCTTACTATTCATAGTAAATAACAAAGAAACGTGGACGGGCAGTTGTGAATGCGATAAAGCTTAAGATTTAATCAAACCTTCACGACATTGTATACTTACAAGCAGGCGTCTGCTGGGTCCTAATGCTTATTTCATTATATGTGAAATAATCAGAAGGGAAAATTAAGGAAGATAAATTGTGCTTATGGCCAATATATGAGAATGTGCATCTTGTTCCATTTTTTGCCTTGAGGCATTTTATTGCTGGATGTAACGACATTTTGGTTCTGTTGAATGCTTATGTCAATCCGTTTTAGAAACAATCGCAATGCATAAAGGGTCACTCCCGGTCTCTCTTTGGACTAGCGCTGCTCCAGGGCGATCGACACCTCGCGCTTGCACTAACTGATGCGTGCATGCACGTACACACGCAGGTCAGCAGAAGGTACCCGGGTATCACCTGATGGCTTACTTGCTGTGCGTGATGTTGCTTCTGATTAACAGAAGACGGTGTCGTGTCGTGAGCGTGGGTCCTTCCAGAGCGGAGACTGAAGCACTCTGCCACTCTAGTGAAGGGTAAGGGGAATAGAGGAGGCCCCGGCCTTAATATCATGAAATAATGTGTCGCCTGTTTTTTTCCCCACTCACTTCTGGAGAAGTGCTGGCTCACCTTCCACCATTGTGACGAGGTTTCGAATAGCGCGTTCCCTCTTCAGACATCCAGGTGATGTCAGTGGCAATAGCTTCATCTGCCGAACGACAGCTGAGAGCAACAAGCCCTTAACGTTTGGGTGTCGATTGGCTGTTGTCTTATAAACTGCAGAAATGAACTGCAAGACGGAGTAAGAACGATGAATGTGCCTTCCTGTCGAGTTCCAGATTTGGCTAAGCTGATGCTGATTATGCACTCTTTGTCTGCAGATTTCTGTGATTAGGCCTATATTTTACCAGGTAATCATTTCTTTAGGTATGCAGGCATACCTGGTTTTCATAGCTCTACCACGGTCATAACACAAGACAAATAAACACGCCCACATGAAAACCCAGCAATTACGGGCTCATGAATGGAGGGAAGGGTCTGTATAATTTAAAAAGTGGTAGTCATTTCAAAATAATTCATAATTTGTTTAAATGTGATTAAACCGATGATACAAATGACTGACAATGATGTGTCACCAGTCCTAGCTGTTCTTTTGTTATTATTATAATAAAATTTGTATTGTATAATACAGGTACATTTAAAGCTGAAGCCTTGGATTTGAGGCAATTCATGTCCTTGTATTGCCAATAACCATCTCAAAGCTGGGGGCAGGCCTCCATAGGTGTATAATCAAACCGGAATGAATAGGATTAGAAGCTTTTTCTGTATAAACATGACTGATTGGCAGCTTAATAGAGGAGCGCTGAAGCACATGCCGTAGCCATAGCAGATGGAAATTTCCATATTTTTGTATGCAGATTACCAGTTAAGATATTCTTTGGTACCCCTTGGTGGTTGTGATTGGCAGCCTGGAGCAAAACAAAGCGGGTCCCGTTTTAATTAACTTGTGCAGACCCGAGGCAAATGTTGGGCAAATCCATTTATAGCGGGCTGTAGTCAGCGTCTCAGAAAGTTTCTCAGAGAGGAAATGATGTCATGGATGTCATCGCTAGTCCCGCATGGGTCATGATGATTGGGCTTTCTGTAACGATGCTGGAAATGTGCTTAGTACTCATGGTTGTTTAGCTGACACGGTTGAGTTTACCTGCTCTTTCCGGTGATGCAGACTGTTCTAGGATGGATCTATTCCTGTCTGGAGTCTGTGGCTGTGAGGCTGTTTGTCCCGCCTCTGGGAGTTAGCGCCTTTGCCGCTGCTGTGGATCTGTGTCTTGTGACTGCCAGGTCAGCTGATGACTGCGCCCGAGGCTCTCCCTGGGCCAAGCAGGATACAGCCTTTTTAGCACAATCATTGGGACGAATTGGTGCTGATCTCAGGTCAGTTCAGTAGGTTACAGCACAGTCTCTGGGATGAATTGACGCTGACCTACACAGACCCCAGGTCTGTTTTGCGGGTTATATGGCAGTTTTTGGGATGGCGTGGCACTGACCTGCGCTGAGCTTGGTCTCTTCAGCAGGTATTAACAAGTGTGGAGTAGATCAATGCTGGCCTGCACTGAACCTGGGTTGTTTCAGCAGCTTATTCTCTGTCACTTCTATGGCACAGTATGACCAGCTCTCAAACTGGGCTCAGTTTAGCTGCTTAAATCTCTGTCACTGAGATTTCCAGTTATGTCACGCATCCCGCTGTTCCTGTCAAAGAGCGGTTATTCGATAATGTCTTCTGATCGAAGTGAAGTAGCCTATAAAAGTGTGCAGTTTTTTTGTTTTATCCTCATCATCGGTAAAGACATTTACTCATGGGCTTAGGGGGTCCCATGACAAGGGCCACAAGTTCTGCACTGGTATGCGTTACACTATGGCATTTATTCATTCAGTCCAATCTGCCTTCCGTGTATTCTTCACAAAGGCCTTTTTCTTATTTGTGTGTGGTTGACGTTTGTACCGCCATTACTGGTTATACCACTCTAAACTTCCCCTTTCATATTGAATGGAGTGACTGTTTACCTATTGGGAGGAGGTGGATTGAGCACAGATTAATCCTGTCTTCTTCAAAGGGGCCAGTATACTGACTTCCCCATGCTCTTGCTCTGTGTATCAGCATTTAATAATTGGCACCGAGTGGTCAAGTGCAAGGAGAGAGTGAAGTTATGAGCCATTAAAGAGATGTTCCTACTTCCATTGGAGACCTGGCACGGCTCCCAAAGCCAACCGTTCGTTTGCAGCATTGACAGTTGATATACGGTCGCTGCGATTGTCACATTGTGTGCCCGTAACAGGAATGCATAGCTGAAGCGGGGCCCATGGGTTGGTCCATGAGTATCGGTATTCCCGAATAGCCAGGGGGAAATTCTCCATGGTGACATGGAGCGCTTCATGTAAAAAGTAAGCGGAAGCGAGTCGTTTTTTGAATGCGCGGGAGGCCGCGCCCCTTCGTCCTCGGGTAGGTGTATAGAGCCACGCCACAGTGGGGAGCGGTCCAGCCTGGCCGTGTTTGAGGGTGGGCGGTGATGCAGGCTGCCCCGTGGAGACGGCGATGCTCTTTGTCTTTCTGGCGAAACGGCGGCTGTTGATGTCAGGGAGACAGCTGAGCTGCATGAGATTTGGGAGTGGGGGTGGGCAGAGAGCGCTCTTTATTTTTCCTATCGTCCTGTCAAGGAGGGTTGGTGTTTCTGGGGGGGGGGGGTCTCGCAGAGTCTCTAGACCGCTGTTGTCACCAGTTGCGATGCTCTTTACCCCACCCATGTGAAATCCAGGCGTGAAATCCAGTCTCTGCTCCCTGGCAGATTCCCCTTCACTGAGCTCATTGCGGCTGTTCCTCGGTGAGAATAACGCCGCCCTGGGTGGCTTTCCTGTTTCGATGAGTTTCCTGAGCTTTTATTTTTCCCAGAATTCTTTTGAGCAAGAAAGTACTGCCAGAGTGAGGCATTTTGTTCTGGTCACTGTTCCATACTGAAAATGTAATGTAACCTGGGCTAGCACACTCCAACCTGTGCTGAGGCTAGAAGTCAACAAACAATTGAATGAATCTTGGACCAATGTGCACCAACCCTAATCCGGAACTAGAAGTCAGCAACCCATTAAGGTCAGAGCTGTTAAGAAAATGTCCTGGTTTCCAGGATAGCCGCTGTGTGCGCATTTCTTTACTGGCCCAGCTCAAGAATGGCGGTGCGGTTGAATGCCAGGGTGGGCGGTTGAGTAAGGTGGTGCCAGGGTGGGGATGCATGGTGCGGACAGCTGCCCACCTCCCCTCCCGAATATGTCCTCCCGAGGTCCTGAACAGCTGTTCCACAGGGCCTCTCTGAGCTGAAGCACAGTGTTCATCTCTGTATGCTCAGCCTAGTAGTAAAGAAACTAGTGTGAACAAAGTAACTCGGGTAAAAACAGGCGTTTTTATGCCGGACAGGTGTTCACACTTACATTTGGTCCATATGATGCTCACAGCTCTCAGCTCTCAACTCTCCACTTGGGTAAAGAGAGACACTTGGGGCCTGATTTACTAAGACCTGTAGCCTGTGCAAAACCTTTTAGCACATGCAAAACCAATAACATGACCAATGATTGGTCTTGGTATTTGTTTTGCACCAATGATTGGTCATGTTCTTAGTTTTGCGTATGCTAAAAGGATTTGCGCATGCTGAAGGTCTTGGTAAATCTGGCCTTTAGTGCCGGTGAGCACTGGGCAATACCTTACAGACACTCATCTGTAGCATGCGAGGGGAAGTGAAGGGAACGTGTTGATACTATAAAACAGTCTAATCTTGTGATGAATCAGAGATAAAATACTCGCTTTAATTGAGTTGAGGAAATTTGTCTTTCTGATATCTCGTCCTCCGTCGTCTTTCTCATCGGCTACTTCCGACCGCTGCCCCTTTGCTCAGATCTCCGCGCTGTATCGCGGCTTTCTCACCTGCTCCTCACAGACGGCAAAGACTCGGACAAAGAGAACCGACCTCTCGTCCTCTTGATTTTGGTGAGGGGGCAGATAATGAATCGGTGTACACGCGCTGTGTAACCACAGCTTCCCAGCATGCACTCAAGGCGGCAGGCCTTTCTGTGGCGCAGGGCTGATAGAACCAAGAGGATGTTATGGTTTATCGGGTCCCCTGAGATGTTGGGTGGCAGGTCATTATAGTAATGCCGTGCTTCAGGAAATCTAATTGGTCTCTAATTCATGCTTCCCTCCAGGCATAGACAAACCTAATTATGAACCATTTTTATCCTGCTTCCTTGTGCAGTCAATGTGTTGTGTCTGCAGGCAGATGTACAATGCTGGTAGTTATTTATTTTTTTAATTAGTAATTATTTTGGTTTGATGTAAGATCTGCTCCGCCCACACTGACTCTTGCCCCGCGTTTACTGTACATGACTCAGGAGCATTTAATTTGAGACAGGGCTCTGGATGAACTTTTCCACTGGTGGTGGTGGCACTGGTGCAACTTCCTCAGTTGGTGGCACCAGCACATTATTTGGTGGTGTTATTTTTGGAAAATAATAGGTTAAATGGATTGTTTACAGTTCACAACTTTTGGTGTCCTGTGATAGGTCGGTCTGCTAATTTTACATTCACTAGTAAGGTTAGGCTACTCCAATCATGGTGCAGGCCCAATGAAAATAGATTACCGTAAAACAATTATCGCTGAGGCATTTATATATATCAAATGCATCAGACGCTTATTTGAGGCCGGCTTTATTTAAAGCTGTATTATGCAAGTTTTGAGAAGCTCCCTGACGGTGCTTCCAGCTCCATGCTAGCTTATTGCTGTTTATTTTTCAAATAGTGTGGCATATGCATCATGCGTATAAGAGCAGGCGCCTGTCTCCCTCTTACTGCGTTAAAAAATGCACTAAAAAACATACTGGTATTAATAGGCTACTAATGATAGACAGTAAACTGATATTTTGTGACGTATTCAATATTATGTTTTTTAACATATGGATGCCCTGTCAGTAATGCTATGTATTAGTATTAATTTAATTACTAAAATCACCAGGAAAACACGCGAATGTTAATTTCTCTGGCTTACTAATTCCATAATTAGTTATGAGACAGCTAGTTTATGGCTAGCTATTTAGCTAGCTAGGTCTCCGTGTTCCAGTGGAAATGGCTAAATGGCTAGCTGCCATTAGAAATTGTATCAAGGAGGAAGCACCCATTTGCAAGAATATGATCAGATCAACAGTTCACTGTTTTGCACAGGAAAGATGGGCCATGCTCAGTGTCGCAAGGCTATGACAATGAAGCACAGCTTCCTTAACCACTGCTAATGTATTGGTGTTTGCCTCTAAAATCTGGTGTCTCTCTCCCTCCCTCTCTCCTTGTATGGTGCAGAGCAAACCATACGCGTTCGATCGAGTCTTCCAGTCCAACACCACGCAGGAGCAAGTGTACAACGCCTGCGCCCAGAGGATTGTCAAAGGTAGGATGTGTCTCGCATACCCCAGGGGCATGCGTTCATCTCCTGACCGAGCAGTGGGTGGGAGGCGATATCGGGACTCTGATTGGTTTCTTTGCATGCCCATCAGCTGAAGAGTGCACAGTTATAAAAGGAGCAGGGCAGCTGAATGGCACTTCCTCTGACACGCTCGTCTGTGAGACGGTGGAACTTTCACTGCGGGCACCTGACCAGTCTTCGGGAGGATCGAAAGCGGGGAAACCTGATGAACCCTGGCGAAACCCACGCTCTCCCCGGCGGCCAATTACGCTCCTCTGTGGTTGACTCCTGGTCATAGCTGGCTAACGAGAATAGCCTAAGCTCAAACCGCGACTGCAGGGCCCAGACTGTGCTTGGTGTATACGCCATAAATGCCACTGGATTTTTGTAACCACTGGAGATGCATGAAACATTGAGAATTTATTCAAATATGCAAATAAGAAGAAAGCTAATCTTCCTTTGGCTCACTGGGACATTTTTTGTATGATTTATACTTTCTCTCATCTCACAGATTCCAAGAAATACCAACAATGTTGAGGGGAAAACACACACACACATAAATCATAGCAGCTCACAGTCGTTACAACGTCCAAAAAACAATGTCCAACACTAAGCTCGTTGTCTCACTATTAATCTTAGCAGTGGTGAGGTAAACCATATAAAGCAGTCTTAAAGTTTTGGAACCAATGTCTGTGCATGGCTAAGTCTGGCTTAGACCACTGATTAAGAATACATTTTTAGCTGCTGTAAATCTGGGGAAAAAACAAGTATTTTCTGGGCTACGCTATTGGTATGGTATTATAAGACAAGTCTAGATCTTTTTGGATCCCTGTTTGTTTAGGTATCAGTTTAGTGCTGACATAGCTGCAAAACCTGGCAATTACAGTGCACCCCAAAAATTTATTCAAGAAGGTACCTAAGGAGTTGCTCTCACAGGGACATTTTTAGCCACAAAAGTCTCTAACCAACTTGAAGTCTTCCCCTTCTAATGGTGTTCTAGCTCCAGATATTATCCATTAACAGTTAGTCCATTTACCGTAATTTTAATGCCGTAATTAGGAGTTTTTTTTTACAGTGAAGTTTTCCGTTTGATTTATTTTAAGCATGTGTCCTTTCTTCTCAACAGATGTGCTTGAAGGGTATAACGGAACGATATTTGCCTACGGGCAAACCTCATCCGGCAAAACGCACACAATGGAGGTAACACACTCAAATAATAACATTGTACTAAATATGAAACTTTTTATTTGTTCTGTCACTGTACCATAAAATAGATGAAAGCTGCATTACCAAGCATAACCTGTACATGGAGATATTTTCCATTGTATTTCTTGTTGATGTTTTGCGAATAATGATGAGGCAGCGGTTGAGCGGTTTGAATATTGTTTTGTGTGCTTTGTTTAGGGTAACCTCCACGACACTGACGGAATGGGAATCATACCAAGAATAGTGCAAGACATTTTTAACTACATTTACTCCATGGATGAGAACTTGGAGTTTCATATCAAGGTGCGCATTGGATATTTCATGTTCATTTATGAAAATGTTTTCGCCAGTAAGTCCAGTTTTAGCATAATTTAAAACCCCATCAGAACATTTACAGTCGCATTGAATTGCCCTCTAAAAAAACAGCTGAAAATAATTGGGAGAGATGTGTGGCTCTGCCTGGGGACTTTGTTGAAGTGGTTTTCTTGCTAATGAGTTGGATTTTCTTTGCAGGTTTCATATTTTGAAATATACTTGGACAAGATTAGGGACCTTTTGGATGGTGAGTTTCTGAAGTCCCCCCTCATTGTGTTGATAGAGATAATTTATTAGGTTACATAACAGCTGGATATTTCAAAATGTAAGTGGTACAGAAATAGTCGTATTTGCACTGACATGCTGAATTTTTAAACTACAGAAGATGAATTCTGTTCCTAGAGAAACTTTGAAAATGGCTGAGTTTATTGTAAATGTACCAAAGTGTGATATTCATGTCAAATTCTGAAGCAACTTCTGCCTGCATTGACCCTGGTCATCTCTTGCAGTGTCAAAGACTAACCTCTCAGTACATGAAGACAAAAACAGAGTCCCCTACGTTAAGGTGAGGCGGCAATTTTCAACCAAAGCAAAAATAAAACGAAAGATAAACAACACTACCGTCATGTTCAGTGGCAAGCTCTGGGTAAACTGCACTCGCTTGCAAAAATGATAGGCTTCCTTGTTAGTGTAAATTGGGCATGCATATTCAACGGTTGCCTAAGTACACATAAATGCCTGCTGCTATTGATTTTTCGCTCGTGTAAAATGGCGCTTTTTGAATTAGACAAATGGAAGTTGGCATTTTGTGCAACCTAAGAGCTTTGTGTCGGTCTCAGGGGTGCACTGAGCGCTTCGTCTGCAGCCCCGACGAGGTCATGGACACCATCGATGAAGGAAAATCTAACCGGCATGTGGCCGTGACCAGTAAGTAGTCAAATGCCACATTTCCTGTTCTCCAATGCATTCAATGAAAAACCTGAGGAATTGCACACGTTAACTTTGCTGATGGCACTCTGTTTGCATTTGGTCTCCTCTCAGGAACATTTCATGCTAAATGGAGGGCCTTGCTGTAAACCCAGCGTTTTTTTACTGTGCAGACATCGCTGTATTTCTGAAAAGTATTTTGATGTTGGTGTGTATAGGATATAGGAAGTAGGGATGTTCCTAACGACTAATTTCCCTGACGTTTAAACGGAAGTTTAAACTTAGACTAGTCGACTAGTCTAAAAGTAAGAAAACACTCAAAATTGAGCACAATTTAATATATAAGGTTAAACATTGTCCGAAAAAATATTGCGTATATTATAAGAGCCATTTGAAACCGTTAATCACATTCTTCAATAACCAAATCGTATTTTAAATGCAGCTGAAATGTGTGGCACTTTGCGCCTTGCATTATGAACATTGCACATTATCCTACAAAACATGACAACAACTCACTAAATAAAAGTTAACAAATAACATTTATTGAAAACAATATTCAACGTAACAAAACATTTTTAGGAAGCGTGCCTGATTATTACAACGGCATTTTCATTGGGTGAACGCGATCGCATAGCAAATACAGTAAAAAATAATAATCGGTCATCAGAAAAACTACCAATAATAGGCCCACAAAAAAATAACAATTAGGCCTACTGATCGACATGACATTAGATTAGTTTTATTGGGCTATTCAACAACGCGATAGTTTATGAGACACCTCGCTGGTTTAACTTGCAGGGTGAACAGGCTAATGCGCTTAGTTTTTTTCCTTCGTTTTTTTATTTATTTATTTTTTTAATCCGGTGTTGTTAACATTATTAACGGATGCTCGTTTTTTTATAAAGCAACATTTGACCAGGAAAACATGACATTTCAGTGCAAATTATATCAATATGTAATTTAAATGTGTACGTTAATAAAATAATAAGTTTAACCGACTAGTATTTCTGGTGCCGACTAGAGAGGGTAGCAACGTTTAATCGACTAGTCGACTAAACGCGCACATCCCTAATAGGAAGGTGGTGGCCTATGAACAAGAGAGAAAAATGATTTAAGAGGAAATGCAAATGTACAAGAAGGTAATCCAAAAGGAAGTTGAAAGCTAATGGAAGGATTGCTGCCTTGCCAGGAAGAGTATGTGAGAGCATTTTACCAGAACGTTTTGTGAGAAAAGTGGTTTGGGAACCGGCCCAGGGAATGATTGCAGATCCTCTAGAGATTCCGGCAGTATCTGCCTGCTCATCATTACCATTCAGCAAAGATTCTGGATCACGACAATAGTCAATATATCAGTGTTGAATGTTCACTTTTATTGGAGGGGGGGTAATTTTTAATTGCCTTTGAAGTTTTACAATACTATATTGCATTTATAAAATCTAATTATATACTACATACTTTTTGGGCTCTCCAAAGCACCTTGGAGACTGGCATGTTCCCAGTATATAATTCTTATATTTTTTGAAAATCATGCTGTTGCCCAGTGCAGTCCTGGCATTACTAAGTGTACATATGTTCATTTATTTGTGCGCTTGTATTTCTATTGTACCAGTGTCAATTTGTCAGTGTTTCTCAGAAATGGCAAATACGTTTGCTTTGGATGTATTTTCGGAAGAAATTGCACATGCTGTGTCATATTGGGAACCTTTTTTGAATCTGTTGCTTTTTGTCTTAACGAATCTATTTATTGACATTCTAAATTGATTAGCATTGTAACTTGGGATAACATAAAATCTTTACTCAGACATATTTTGAAATTTAAAAAAGAGATAAGACTGCCTCCCTGTCCCCTGTGACTGTCTCCCAATAACCTCAGTGTTTTCTTCTTCACAGATATGAATGAACACAGCTCCAGGAGTCACAGCATCTTCCTCATCAACGTCAAACAGGAGAACACTCAGACGGAGCAGAAACTGAGCGGGAAGCTGTACCTGGTCGATTTGGCGGGCAGTGAAAAGGTACGGCTGATCACCCTGCAGTGTCGGCTCAAGCATCAGGAGCTGTTTTACCTGAAGATAACTGCATGGGTACTGGATGGTTGTTTGCCTCGAGAGCTCTGGCCATAGCCTCATAGCTCATCTCCCCACCAGCGTAATATTCCTTACTTAAGCAGGGGATTGACAGAACAATGGCAGCAATAATCTGTCGTGTGAGTCTCAGACCGTGTTTGACGCCCCATGGCAAATCCATTATTACGTTGTGTCAGTGCTTTTTCATAATCTGTATTATTGATTAATCTTCCTATTGGTGGAATCTTCTGTGGTTGTTGGTTGCAAGCTTATGGCTTTCTTTACACTTTTGCCTTTTTGATTAATTTTAGTATTTGACAAGGTTCGATATTGAAGTGTGTGTGTGTGCGTGTGTGTGTGTGGGCAGGTCAGTAAAACCGGAGCAGAGGGGGCAGTGCTTGATGAAGCCAAAAACATCAACAAGTCTCTGTCATCGCTTGGTAACGTCATCTCAGCACTGGCTGAGGGCTCAGTAAGTACAGACCGCTCGTTTCCTTTCATAATCATGGATATCAGTTTAAAGCCTGAATATGAAAGATTTTTAATTTCAGCCTGTAGCACTTGTCTGACCATTAGAGCTCTGAACACTGGACCAGAGGATCATGGGATAAAGTCCTGAGTGAAACGCCTCGGGGCATTTTTTTTTTTCTCTCTGAATCCCTTCCTTTTCCAGTAAAATCTATGCGAACCTGCACAAATGCACAGTCTAGTGTCGCAAAGAATGGATGACTGTACTCAGTCGGACATTGAATTGTTTCGATAAGTGAAGAAAGGAGCCTAGCTTTGATTTCACTGTATGCTAAACGAGTGTGCAGTATTTTTGACACTGCACACACAACATTCAATTTAGCAAAATAATCCCCCTCCCACACACTTAAAAATTTGTATATCAGTTAATGTAATGTAACTGTAAATGTAATATTTGATATTAGAAGCCATATATTGAAATATCAAATTAATCAAAATGAATGTCATTGTTTTACCTCCAACAGACCTACGTTCCATACAGAGACAGCAAAATGACCAGAATTCTTCAGGACTCCCTGGGGGGGAACTGCAGGACCACCATAGTTATCTGTTGCTCTCCCTCCTCCTACAACGAATCTGAGACCAAGTCCACTCTCATGTTTGGGCAAAGGTGAGACCCGGACTGACACAACGGCACCTGTAGCCATGATAATACCCTTCATGAGCTGGTGGAACACTCCTGTAGTTGAGCATCAGAGTGTGAAATTAACACCAGCCACCAGCCAAATGCTGTGAAATTTTGATTGTGGCTGGTAAGATTTTTACTTTAGCAGCCACTTTGGCCAGTAACCAACCAGGTTGTGTTATATTGTACTAGGTATTGTGGCTGGCAAAATGTTGAAAATGGCTGGTGATTTTTAGAAACCACAAGCCACTCTGTAGAGCATGCTGATGGTTATGGTGAAATATCACACATTTTGAAGAGTGTGGAGACTCAAAACCTTCATCCCACATTATGGGGATTTTTATACACAAGTGTTATTTTTTAAAATCTCAATTGGAGTAGGTTTCTTATAATAATTAGAATTTCTTATAATATGAACCAGAATGAAGGAATGAAAAAACTGTGGTCAGAAATTCAAAATTCTAATTTTAAGTGAAAGCCCTCCCCATTGACAAAATGTGAATTTCACCATTTCAGAGCAAAGACCATTAAGAACACGGTGTGTGTGAATGTGGAGCTGACCGCTGAGCAGTGGAAGAAGAAATACGAAAGGGAAAAGGAGAGGAACAAGACCTTGCGCAACAACATAACATGGCTGGAGAATGAACTGAACCGATGGAGGAACGGTGAGCCGCTTACCTTTTTCAGAAACCAAACAAAAACACGCATGCTAAAACTGGCCAGTGAAATGTTCTATTTATTTATAGTTCCGGATGAGTGTTTCTGCTAAACACCAGTAAAGTAATGTAGCAGTGTGACTACACGGTCCTGGAATGGTGATAAGGAGTTGGCTAGTAAGAGTATGGAGCCACAAATCTGAATGCACTGCCCCCTGCAGGCGAAAGTGTGCCAGTGGAAGAGCAGTTTGACAAGGAGAAGGCCAACGCCGAGGTCCTGGCCCTGGACAACGTGGTCACCAATGACAAGCCTGCAACCACGCCCGCACTTCCTGGGGTCCGGCTCACTGATGCGGAGAAGGAGAAGTGTGAGGCGGAGCTCGTCAAGCTGTACAAGCAGCTGGACGACAAGGTCAGGCCACTCCCACAAAAGGGCGCTACAGGGTTAACGTTAACGCCCCGTCTCTGAACGCCCTTGTTTCAGCATGTTGGACTGTGTACATGTGGAGACTTTAACTTTGTTTGATGCTCACATTAAGAGTTAGCTAGCAGTGAGTGTTCTTCTGTATGATTATTGTATGATTACATAATAAAGTTATATTGTTGTTGTTGTTATTATTATGATTATAATAATTGCTAATAATATTTCTGCTGAATTATCTTGTTGACTTGTGTGTCAGTGGCTAAGACTGTGTGTGTTTGTTTGTTTGTTTGTTTGTGTGTTTTCCCTGGCAGGACGATGAGATCAATCAGCAGAGCCAGCTGGCAGAGAAGCTGAAACAGCAGATGCTGGACCAGGAGGAGGTGAGCATCCCGCCGAGTGGTTTTGTAAAACAGGGTCGCGCACGGCTATTACCCACAGATTAGTGCTCTGACTGGGGCTGTTTATCCAGCGCTCCTGTGGGCTTGAAGCAGGGCCCACTTGGCTCGTGTGGACCAGTTGCACGGTTGCCTTTATTTACTGAAATGCCATGCGATTTCAAGTTAAGACAAAGGAACGTGTCTCTGGCCATTCGCTCTTGCTTACCGTATTATTGGCAGGCATGAAGTACTATAACAAGAACCACAGTACTGTAATTGTGCTATATCTTAGTTTAGTCCATTCTGGCCTTATGAAGGTGATCGCGCCTGACTGTCAGGAGCTGATTGGTCTAACCTGTCTCTTGCTCTGGAGTGCTGATCATTTGGAAAACTGAAACGTTAAGCTGGTCTTGGTTTCCCTGACTGTGCGCACGTGCCTTCTCTCTCCAGCTTCTGGTCTCGTCCCGGCGTGACCACGACAACCTGCAGGCGGAGCTGAACCGACTGCAGGCGGAGAACGAGGCCTCTAAGGACGAGGTGAAGGAGGTGCTGCAGGCCCTGGAGGAGCTGGCCGTCAACTACGACCAGAAGAGCCAGGAGGTGGAGGACAGGACCAGGGAGTTTGAGCTTCTCAGCGATGAACTCAACCAGAAATCGGTGAGGGTTACATTAGGTGTCCTACCCCCACCCCCACCTGACTTCTCACAACGACAGCTGTTCTTAATACACTGTTTGATTTTACCACTGAACGTCTGGCCTTTTAATTTAACTCATCAAAACTCTTTTAGAGCTGTACCCCTTGTGCAAAATAATCCACCTCGCCTCAGAATGAGTCTTGCCCTAATTCTCCTGGACTTGACAGACACCAGCAGGCTTTGATGCTCAGCAGTGACTCAGCAGCTGTGAGCTGAATAAACAAGAACACCCAACTTCAAACAGAAAGTTGTAATCAGTGTCCCAACTTTTTGACTGTGATACTCTTTGTACTGGTTCAGTGATGAATGTCATGCGCTTGGGTGTTGATGTTCGCTATGCTAAGAGAGTGATACGTTGGGCACAGTCAAAATTAAGATCGATTTTTGTCATTAAAATATCTGCCTGTTGACTCTGCGTTCCTAGAGCGTCCTGGCGTCCATTGACTCCGAGCTTCAGAAGCTGAAAGAAATGACCAACCATCAAAAGAAGAGGGTTACAGAGATGATGTCCTCTCTCCTGAAAGATCTGACTGAAATAGGCATTGCGGTGGGCAGCAACGATATCAAGGTAAGCCTGCCTTAAACGACAGCATCAGTTCTATTAAAACTATTTTTTAGGGAAGACCGAGGCTTCAGGGCTTAAAACAAGAAAAGTTTAGTGTATACCCATAACCATTTCCAGTGTGAACCATGCTGTTGCAGGTAGTTGATTTAATACTATTTCATCAAGTCTGAGAAATGGAATACGTGGCCTCAGGCCGGCCATTTCAAATTGATTTGTGGAGACTTACTTAATTGCACTGTGGTCTCCAAACCACCTGTGTTACGGTACACTTAATAATGGAAGCGATTGTCAGTAACGACCGTCGTGCGGGACCATGGGAATTGACAGAAGCGTGGGCGTTGGTGCGTTTTAACCAATCTGGGGGCTGACCGTCTCCTCCTCTTTCTCCCCCTCCTCACCTCAGCAACACGAGAGCAGCGGGCTGATCGACGAGGAGTTCACCGTGGCGCGCCTCTACATCAGCAAGATGAAGTCAGAGGTGAAGAGCATGGCGAAGCGCAGCAAGCAGCTGGAGAGCACCCAGGCCGAGAGCAACAAGAAGATGGACGAGAACGAGATGGAGCTGGCCGCCTGCCAGCTGCGCATCTCCCAGGTATGCCGACCGTTCGGCCCCCTGCCCCGGTCCCCTACCAGAGCGCGGTGGCGAAGGACGGGGTCGTAATTCGGCTTTTTTTCCCCCCCGCCCGAAAGCACGAGGCCAAGATCAAGTCCCTGACGGAGTACCTGCAGAACGTGGAGCAGAAGAAGAGGCAGCTGGAGGAGTCGGTGGACTCTCTGAATGAAGAGCTGGTGAAGATCAGCGCACAGGGTAGGCCTCACCCTCGCAGTGCCGCCAGCGTTACCCCTCTGCAGCTTCTACTCGCATTTATCACCCTGGGGCTCGTTTAACGAAAGCCATTTGCGAGGATTTCCACTCGCGGATCGCAATTTCTTGTCAGGACGCGTTTCACGAAAATGGCTCATTCGCAAACAAAAGTGCGATGATTACAGGCCGCTCGCACATAGGCAATTCTTTTTTTCTACGTGAAACGCTCCAAAAAGTGCAGGAGAAATCGATGGCATCTCACAGATCGCAGCTCGCACGTCGCTATTTTCGTGAAACGCGCCTCTGGTTTACACGTGATATGGGCTGACTTAGGAAGATTTATTTAAACAACCTTACAACAAATTAGGTTTGGTTCAAATATTTACAGGGACTACAGATGAAAAATAGCTCTTGAGTTAACTCTGGCATTGTACCCATTGATGCTTTTTGCAGCACTAGAGCAAACACAAAAGCATGTTTTTCAATGGGGCTGTGGGGGTTGTTTTGAGATGTCTATTAGATTTAGTGTACTTACGCCATCCTCCAAGATTAAAAATGCTTTTATGTATTGCTTGATTTCTTCTCATGGTTTTTTGGGTCTACCTTGTCATCACTTAGCTATCAGTGTTAGTCATCCTGTAGATAAGATGCTCCAGTTGAAGTTTCCTTCTGACTGCGGAGATGGGGGTTGGTACAGGCATTTCACACAGTGTGTGCTTTGAGGGCCTCCTAGTGGTGAAAATGTAGATAACAGTCATTATTTTATTCTTTGCAGAGAAAGTTCATGCTATGGAGAAGGAAAATGAGATTCAGTCAGCCAATGAAGTCAAGGTATGGCTTTCTACTCTTTGTGCATACCACGTCAAATGTATGTACTCACTTTAGTCTCGTTTAATGTGTCCACCTTCAGGGCTTAGTATTAGTTATTTGTTAAATGAAGAACCACAGTCACAGTGGTGTTTTGGTATACTATATATGTGTGTTTACAGTGTGTCTCTTGTCTCTGTGCACAGGAGGCAGTGGAGAAGCAGATTCTGGGTCACCGCGAGTCCCATCATAAGCAGATCAGCAGCCTGCGGGATGAGCTAGATAAGAAAGAGAAACTCATCACCGAACTGCAGGAGTAAGATTCCCCTCTACTTCTCCCCTTTACCTCTAATACTGTTACAATACTGTCAGACCCCTCTTCCCTCTCACTTCTCATACTGTTACAATACTGTTAGACCCCTCTCACCTCTAATATACTGTTACAATACTGTCAGACCCCTCTCACCTCTAATACTGTTACAATACTGTGAGACCCCTCTCACCTCTAAAACTGTTACAATACTGTCAGACCCCTCTCCCCTCTCACTTCTCATACTGTTACAATACTGTCAGACCCCTCTCACCTCTAATACTGTTACAATACTGTCAGACCCCTCTCACCTCTAATACTGTTACAATACTGTCAGACCCCTCTTCCCTCTCACCTCTAAAACTGTTACAATACTGTCAGACCCCTCTCACCTCTAATACTGTTACAATACTGTCAGACCCCTCTCACCTCTAATACTGTTACAATACTGTCAGACCCCTCTTCCCTCTCACCTCTAATACTGTTACAATACTGTCAGACCCCTCTCACCTCTAATACTGTTACAATACTGTCAGACCCCTCTCACCTCTAATACTGTTACAATACTGTCAGACCCCTCTCACCTCTAATACTGTTACAATACTGTCAGACCCCTCTCACCTCTAATACTGTTACAATACTGTCAGACCCCTCTCACCTCTAATACTGTTACAATACTGTCAGACCCCTCTCACCTCTAAAACTGTTACAATACTGTCAGACCCCTCTCTTCCCTCTCACTTCTCATACTGTTACAATACTGTTAGACCCCTCTCACCTCTAATATACTGTTACAATACTGTTAGACCCCTATCACATCTAATACTGACATAGTACTGTCAGACCCCTCTTACCTCTCACATCTAATACTGACACAGTAAGTACTGTCAGACCCCTCTCGCCTCTCACATATAATACTGACAGTATTGTCAGACCCCTGTCCCCTCTCACATCTAATCATGACATAGTACTATCCGACTTCTATCCCCTCTCACATCGAATACTGACAAAGGCCAGCACTGGCCAAATTTTACAGATCAACTTAGTTTACATTCTTTGTTGCAAGTCCAGTTCCCTTAACATTATGGTACGCTGACGCCCTCTGAGCTAATATAAAACGCTGCTCTTTAAACTTTGTTAGTCTCGCAGCTGATATGTTACTGGCACTGTACAGTCAGTTCCTGTTCAACAAGCTGTAGCTTCAGGATGCCTCTATTTGACATGCATGAAGTACACACACTGTGGCAACTGTTCAGACCTAACGCACGCCTGCGAGGGCTGCAGTGTCGGTCTCAGAGTGCCGTTTGTCCTCTTGCCTTCTTGCCTGTCCTCACTGCTCCGCGTTTTCCGTCCTCCCAGTCTGAACCAGAAGATCATGCTGGAGCAGGAGCGTCTGCGGGTGGAGCACGAGAAGCTCAAGTCCACCGACCAGGAGAAGAGCCGCAAACTCCACGAGCTCACGTACGTCCCGCCGCCCTCCAAGACCGTCGAAGGCTCGTTAGCCGCGGCTAACTGACAAACGCCGTGCGTTACTGACTCGCCGCTGGCTGTTTGTGTGTGCAGGGTGATGCAGGACAGGAGGGAGCAGGCCAGACAGGACCTGAAGGGGCTGGAGGAGACGGTGGTGAGTGGGCGTGCGGAATGTTCTGGAAGTTCAGGCCGAGTGCAAGCCGGATGTGTCTGGTCACGTCAGCACGGCCTAATTTTTTTCTCTTCCCCTCTCCTCCCGTTCCTCTGTGTCTCTTCTCAGGCCAAGGAGCTCCAGACTCTGCATAATCTTAGGAAGCTGTTTGTTCAAGATTTGGCCACAAGAGTTAAGAAGGTAACTCAATATTAAAATGGGTAGTCATAGGCAACCCCCATGACTCCCCTGGAAACCAGAGATGCAAACACATTGTGCTTTTCTCAGTAATTAATATAATATACGATGTCATATTTCGATGCTTGCGCCATGTAAAGTGTATTTAAGACATTGTACAATCTTTTTGTTTGAGCTCAAGGTAAAATATAACATTTTGGCTCACGTTAGCTATGTTGAGTCATTATTAAAATAAAAGGATAGAACATGGGCAAATTGTATAATCTACTGTCTAGGTTTTTTACAGGGGGACCCCTGGGGATCCTCAAAGGTACTGTAGGGGGTCCCTCGCTAGACTTGATATGCAATGACTATATATAGATTTGGGGAAAATTTCAAAATGTTTAAAAAATATATATAACCGTTTAACTTATGATTGGGGTCCCCTGGGTGCCTTTGAGCCTGGGTGGGGGTCTCTGGTTCAGAAATGGTTGAAAACCGCTGGTCTACTGTCATGGCATTTTTGACTGACAATGTAGATATTCTGCAGAAATACATTTGCATTCACTCTTATTGGAGGATATTTGATTGATAGAGGGATTCATTTAAAGTTTGTTTGCTTTCACAGAGTGCTGAGATGGACTCGGACGACACTGGCGGCAGCGCTGCTCAGAAGCAGAAGATCTCCTTTCTGGAGAACAATCTGGAACAGCTCACCAAGGTTCACAAGCAGGTACAAGAACGGCGGTCCTTTTCGTTCTCTGCAGCTGAATATTTTTGCACTGAGGGTAACATTACAGCACACATTCTGCTGTTGCTTCCTGTACATTGACCTTACTACAAATAACAAACGGTAGTCGTGCAGTTGGGCTGAAAGTTGACGTTGATGTAGGTGTGTTCCAAACCTGAGTATATGCTCATGAAGCCCTTATGTACCCTTCATGAACCCTTTCTAGCTGACTCGTGCTTTGTTGCTCCTCCTGTAGCTGGTACGTGATAATGCAGACCTTCGCTGCGAGCTTCCTAAACTGGAGAAACGTCTCCGTGCTACGGCCGAGAGGGTCAAGGCGCTGGAGTCTGCTCTGAAAGAGGCCAAAGAGAACGCGGCGCGCGACCGCAAGCGCTACCAGCAGGAGGTGGACCGCATCAAGGAGGCCGTGAGGGCCAAGAACATGGCCAGGAGGGGGCACTCTGCACAGATTGGTGGGTGTTTCTGGTCTCTCATGCACATGCGCACACACACACACTTGCAAACAGCCATGTGCACATACTGTTTGGACTCCAGCTACTACAAGGGATGCGCTGTGCTGTCGTAGTACTGACTTATGGTAAAAACACAGACCACTTGTGGGGAATAGGGAGTATGGGGAGATATAATTAACTTAGTCAACTAACACTAGTGTCAAGCAAAAAAGCTTTTCCCCCTTTTTGTGCAAATTGGCAAACTGATAAAACTCCAAAATGCAGCAAAGTAAGAAGGCAATGAAGGTGGATTACAGGACTACTCTGTTATTGGTTGAAGAGAGCCAGTACGAACATCTCTTAGGAGGACTTGGCTTTATCTAAATTCTGCGGTCATCTCGACTGCATTATCCGATTCATCCTTGTGTCAGCAAAGGGCGGAGCTTCACAGGTTTTTGTTAAGCTGCTCCCATTGTGTTCATTGGAGAAAATGAGCATTCGTGAGTCCATGAAGACTTTTTCCTGCTCTGCCATGCTTTTTTATGTAAGAACTGTGAAAAATGCTCGGTCAGAGAGGACTTGTGCTTATTATCGTCTAATGTGGCCCGGTTCCCCCGGGCTCCCAGTCATGTGACACTCCCCACCTCTGTGTCTTTCTCTAAAGCCTAATTTATGCTTTGTCACACAACAATTTTGACAAGTGTCGTGCAACAAAATGGAAGGTGTCGCACGACGTTCTGCATTTATTCTTCAGCAAAGGCCTGTGGGGGGGAGGGTTCTCCTGTCTCTATGGTAACGTGACGCCAAACTCACACTGCGCGACGAAGTATGACGGTGTCATTGCTTCATTTTTGTTGACGACACGTCTCGAAAGTGCTGTGCGACAAAGTATAAAATAGGCTTACGTGTGCCAATGATCCGGAAGCGGTTAATTTATGCAGTGACTCACAGCCTGAATTGAATAATTACATAGTGGAATCATGAGGAGACGGTTGTGCTTCTCACTGTCTGAACTTTTTCTTGTTGCCGTTGACAGCCAAGCCCATCAGGCCAGGCCAGCCCCCCGTGGCCTCTCCCACCCACCCCAACGTCAGCCGCAGCAGTGGGAACATCTATCAGAACAGCCAGCCTGTAGCCATCCGGGGAGGTGGCGGAGTCAAGCAGGACAGGAAGTGAGCTCTATTGCACTCGGGCATCTTGTATGGCAATGGGAGAGAGGCTTTGTGAAACCAAAAATGGGAGGAGCCGCCGGTTTCAGTGGGTCACTGCGGCATCAGTGACTCACTGATTAGAACCAATCCTTAGAACCTTTTGACTTGTTTGAACAAGTCGGTGAACAACGGCTCATTGTAGCTGTTTATACTATTTAGAATAGAATTGTAGTAGAGATGATTTACCCAGTTCACTGTGAACTGCATTGTGTTCATTACTAGGGATAGCTGATACTGTATGGGAAGAATGTGCTTTCTTATCTGTTCTGTAGTTACTTCGATGACCTTTCTATAAGCACTTACTGTACGTCGCTTTGGATAAAAGCGTCTGCTAAATGACTGTAATGTAATGTAATGTAGCCCCGCCCATTAATGGGGTCATGAAACCTCACTCACAAAGTCACTGTAACATTTACCATTTGTCTTTTGAGCAAACAGGAGGTGGAAGACTATACTGTTTTAGAATCCACTAATGAGTTAGTGTCTACCCTGAAAATAATGTGTGTCAAAGTAAATGTTCCACTCTGTGTATTAGCGCACACACTCCTCCAGGATAGATTTAATATGAGTCTTTGTTCCGGTAATCTGTGATGTCATCACTCAGAATGTTCTTAATTTTATTTCTCTCTTCCCTTCTCTCCCTTGTTCTTTCCTCCCCCCCCCCCCCCCCCCTTCTCCACAGTTGCTGAAGGTAACATAATCGCAGAGGAAGATGCAGATGGCAAACAGAAAACCTGTCATTCCATTACAGTTGAACTTTTTCCACCAGGGGGACTTTTCAGTATATATAAACTATACCTGGTCTGTACAGCTCTACTTTCATATTTTTTTTCTCCATTATATAATTGAGTCCCCATATGAAATTAAATCACAGATGAAACGAAACGGAGTGCAATCCAGGCATCCTGCGTACTAACAACATATGACTTGGTGTAGCTCCGTTATATTGCACAGTTTGTCATTCATGTCTTGAGATTAGTCTTCACTGTGCCAAGTTGAATGTATGTTACAGGTTTAGAAAAAAAAAGAGATTAGCAGAAACATCCTAGCCTGATTCTACGTACACCCGTTTGTTTTAGGGACTGTACAACCCTTTCTCGGAGTAGTCGAGTTAAAAGTTGAGTCGAATAGATGAATCGAACACCACTGTCCCGTTGTACAGTTTTAAAATAGCACTGAACATGTTTTCTTAAAAGCGAGCGTTTAGATTTTGGGGCTGATAGGCCGCAGCGCGTGGCCGCTTGGAGCGGCGCGTTCCTAACGGACGGGCCGAAACCCTGTGGATCGCGAGTCTTCGAAACGTGTTACTGAAAATTAAGAGTGAGGTTACGCGACGCCAGCTGAGGAGAAGGAGGGAGCTTAGGAATGAACAACCGTACCTTATCGCCAGGTCTTTCAGCACATTAATGTAATGTATGATAACAAACAAAAAAAATTGTTTAACAGCATTGTTACTGAACATATATATATATCTGCGTATGCAAATGTATATGCCTTTGGTAAATAGAAATGGAACACTTGCTTGTCCTGCCGAATATATAGTCCTTTGTCATCTAGTGTGCTTTTCATTTTTGTTTTTAAATGGTTGTGCTCACGTTATATAATTTTAAGGCCCACTGGACCATAACGTATTGGTTTGTAGATTATTTTATAATCAAAATTATGGGCTTCATGTGCTTAACCACACATGCTTTATCTCTGAAACAGTTGTGCAGGTGACAGAACTTTATTATTAATATTGGTGTTATGCTACCTGTTGTGAATTGGGCATCCTGTAATGTTTGGAAGGTATCACTTAGGATAATGATCGCTGATGTATAGTAATAGTTTTTATTCATTTGCTTGCAGTGTACATTCGGGGAACGAGAAGGAGGGGATGTTTTATCCGACTTTTAGCAGTTTTTCCCCATTGGACATTAAGACCAATTGTGACTTTTTTTGTTTGTTTTTAATATTTGCTATTTTTTTTCGGTGCCTAGCTGTGGTTGTCTTGTGTTTCGCATACATTTAATTAGCCTCTTTTTTTCAAAGCTTTTTTTGAATTTTTTGGTTTATCAAGTCAGCTTATTCAGGCCTGTCAGAGTTCCACAGTTTGCAACACCAAGCTTCTGTCTCTTATTGGCTACTCGGATGAGCAGGGGTGTAATTAACAAGTAACTGTTTGTCCTCTTTTTAACAGCGTTCTTCCATGACGAACATGATTTGAGTTATTTATTAAACACTGACTAGTCAGGAGCCTTGGATTCTGTTTTTCATGTCATGTTTTTTGGTTTTGTTTTTTTTCATACAAAAAAAGTATGAAATTTGTATCATATTTAAATTCAGAACCCTCTGCGTAGCCGTGATTCGGCCTTATCAGAGTGAAGCGAGACCTAACTTTGTCTGTGCAATATAGACCCATTATTGTGAAGGTTATACAGGGAAATACAATGAAGTGGGATTTGCTTTACATCTATCAAAAACAAAATAATAACAAAATATAACTGCCCCCTTATCTTGAAAATGCAGAGACGTTTGAAAAGACTACCTTGGTGCTCTGACACCGGGTTTTTCCATTGAGTCTTGCACTTTAAATTGGACATCTCCAAATAAATAAATCACTGCACTTACCATCTGTATAAAATGGGCATTGAGGTTCCCGTTCAAAGTGCTCCAATCCTGGTTTCGGTTTAAAACTAAAGTTGGTGCATCTCCACTGGACATCGAGTTGAGACCTCTGATGTACATTAAATGCTGGTGTGTAAAAGAAGTAGTTTACACGGTTTGCCTTCGGTCTGCATTTTTAAACTCGTACTGAGATGGTTCTTATCTGTGGCAAAATACAGGACAGTGCAAAGTGTGTACCAAGTTGTCCTGTGTAACACTAGAATGGTAAAGCCGTTACGATGTATCCTTTTAAAGTGCTTACTGTAGGCTTGTTTGCCCAGGTTTTACTCTAGTAATTGAGCACAAATAAAATGTAAAAAAAAAAACAATAATAACCATTTGTTCGTGGTGATCAGCCTACATTATTGTGTTTAATTCTGGAGTAGAAAGCTGCTGAAATGTAACACTGTTGTAGCAATCGGTGACGGTGATGATTTTGCAAATGGGATGAAGGCACTGGGTCATTGCAGGCGGGCATTAGAAATACAGGGTTTTAGTTATGTCCTATACTTTGGAATTGACTGCATGCTGTAAATGTACAAGTGATTAAATTATGATAAAAACAAATGGACTAAATACATCAACTTGTAATCATTGATCGATTCATATATTCAGTACTGCAAATTACATACAATTTTCACCACGATGACAAATCCAGGAGGCACACCCAACGGTAGGCGAACACTTTTGCTTCTTAAGTTAAAGTTTGAATGTTCAAATTCACAGATTTAAGTGTACTGCGCTTGCAAATACATAGAGATAAATGCACTATTATTTGATTACCCTAAGTAATATAAATGCTAATAATAATGCTTTCTTTTTATTGTTTTTTTACACCAATGAACTGGGTCATTCATAAAGCACAACTCATTGGAGAATGGTGGCTTTTAGAGGTTTTTATTTATTTATTTATTTAAGAAATTCATCAGTAAAAGGGCATTCTTATACTACAGAAAATGTAAGGCAACTTTTCAAAGTAACCACTTTGTGCGTCGACCCTGTTATGGACACACAATGCAATATTGTGTGTCTGGAATTAAGAACTTGTGGTTTTCTTATTTTATTTAATTGGTAAATATAAATATTGATATTTAAATCATACAATGTATGCTCAGCACTTCATGCAATAATAACTTAAAAGTTATTCATTTGAGTGGTGACTGACTGATGACTGTCATACTTTATTATAGGGAGAAACTTATTCTATAATACAACCAATTGATGAACGCCATGTTGGTGAACGTTTTAATGGGGATAATGAGACATTTTGTCAGAGGAGGTCAAAGTGACCGCACTGGTGGATTGACCGTGTCAATTATACAGCTCGCACAGTTTATAGTAAGAGACAAGAAATAGCCTAGTTGTTCGTGTTTATTTTGCTTCAGTTTTGAGCAATACTTGCTTTACTATCTTTGAACAGCAGGTGGAACCGTGCATCCTCCACAAAAATTAATGAGAACAAGACTGGGGTTTTCTGTTTGGCTTGACAAATCAGCAACTTTACGTTCCCTTCTCGCCCCTTCATTTACCGTACGGGTCCAAACATGAATACAGACACACGTGATGGTCGACCTTATAAGGACTGTTTTATAATGCAACAGGCTACTATCCCGCACTTGAAGACTGGCTCAAGTAGCCAATAGCCTACAATAATGTAATCCTTCCACAGAGTCTTGTTGATTGTTGTGATTCAGTCTTAGCTAGTAAGCACTGATCTCAGTGGTTCTCAAACTCAGTCATTGGGGCCGCCTGCGTTGCTGGTTTTTGTTCCGACCACAATCCCAGAATTTTAACAAGCTGTTATTTTTTCTTAACTGATCAAATTAAAGACTGAGGTGAATCGATAGGCTCCTGGACACGTGGCCACTAAAACTAACAATTTGGTAAATAATGAAAAAAAGACAAAGCAAATGATAATGAGCCAAACCTGCATTGTAGCTACTTTAAGGAAAAAAGTTGAATTAACTTAAACATGTTTTCAACTACCTAATTAGGAGCCTATTGATTCACATCAGTCTTTAATTTGATCAGTTTAAAAAAATTTGCTCTTTTTATGTAATCATTTGCAATTTAGCCCAATAAGCACAATGGGAACATTGGGATTTTATTAGCCTATTCATGACATGAATAGTTATTTCTGACATAATGTGGCTTAAGAGGGTAAATAATCCCTAATTAACCCTTTCATGCATTAATTATTACAAAACGGAGCAATATTTTTTCCACATCAAACTCTGCATGTGTTTCACCCGCCTAGGTCACAGAAATATGTGGCCCAAATGGCCCCTTGAAAACATAAACCACACATGCACATTACAACTCTTAATACATGATGTCCACTTCATTGGACAGAAGGATTTTCGTGTACAATACAAGAACTATGGTATTTTTTTGTTACAAATATAACTAATTCTACTTCTTGCATCTTCCCTAATAAGAATATATATTTTTAACATGCTCTGTTCTCTAGGAATAGAAGGTTTTCACAGTGGGAGTTTGTATGTTTCTACCTCCACCTGCCATTTTGACCTTCACTGTATCAAAACTAGAAAAGCCAATAAAATGCAACAAGATGTAGCAAAATATCAAAATTTAGGCAAAGGTGCAGGGAATCTGCTCTGATATTTTTTTGGAGATCACAAATGTGTTTGACTACATTAAAATATACTTTGAAAAGCCTGTCCACTGTAGTGGACTCGATGCATGAAACACAATGCATTAACACAAATTAACAGCTTGTTAAAATTTTGGGATTGTAATTGTGGTTGGAACGAAAACCAGCATACACAG
The DNA here is from genome assembly GCA_022702515.1 of Ilyophis sp. 1 JC-2022. NCBI lineage: Eukaryota > Metazoa > Chordata > Actinopteri > Anguilliformes > Synaphobranchidae > Ilyophis > Ilyophis sp. 1 JC-2022. Next base: position 89,257,197 of record CM040403.1, on the reverse strand, counting down.
GGGGACCCCAGGACCAAGTTTGAGAACCCCTGGACTAGATCAGGTGAATAAAGACAAATGATAATTGAATTTGTCCAAACCAGCAGATACGAGGATTTATCTATAGAGATATCTATAGGTCAAAACCAGTTACTCAGTGAATATCCCTTTGCACACTGATAAATCAATTAATCGACTAGGCCAGGGGTCCTCAATCTTATCCAGAAAGGGCCGGTGTGGCTGCAGGCTTTTGTTCCAACCAAGCAGTAACACACCTGATTCTACTCATCAAGGTCTTTAGCAAAGTCTCTTGTGGTTGATTAGTAGTAGTGTAGTGTGGTGTGTGGTTGGAAAAAAAAAAAAAAACCCCCACCCACACCCCCCCTTGGATAAGATGACTAGGCTATTAAAAAAAAAAAAAAAACATACACTAGCTTCGTTTTCGCACCGCACGCGAGGTGTGTCAGGGTCTGGGGACTTGGGGCACGCAGACAAGCCCCAGTTTGAATTGCAATCGAATTTCTCATAGGCCTACGTGGCTCCTTTTAGTTTTACAAGTTGGGACTTAAGTGGTCTGTGGTTCAGAGATCTAATGACGGAGTAAACGTGAGAGAGGCAGCCCACTCTTAATGAGCCAGACCAGAGTAGGGATGTGGAGATGTGCCGAGGCCTTCACAAATGTGGACGCGGTTCCGGTTGCAAAACCAGGTGCCATGAAAGATAAAAACAAATAAAACGGCACTCGCATATAAAGTATGCAAAATATGGGCCTTTTATTATTTGTTATTTGTGGTCTACACTCTTAAATAAAACGTATGAAAAAGTTCCAAAAAAAGGTGCAAACGCACTGGGGTAGGCCACACAGGCTAGGTAGCTACACAAATTATACCCCAATGCATAATTAATTTGTACATTTTTTGCTTGTAAAAGATTGCTTAGTAATTTGTAGTTACCCATATAGAACATTACTTTTCAGGGTAGCTATGTTTGGGAAATGTGTTCCTTAAAGAACAAAACACTATAGGCTACTTCCACTGTAGCCTACCTGTATTTCTGAGAGTGTAGGCTAATAGCCTACCTAATGTAGGTTTATGATGTGCAAAATTCAGCCAACACGAAGTAGTCTAACAATGACGTTCGTAAAAAAAATTTTTTTTTGTAATTTGCTTTTAAAAGTATTAAAATGTCAAATGAAATTGGACACATTATTAATTATCAACTACAAACCCCAATTCCAAAAAGGTTTGGACAGTATGTAAAAGGCTAATTAAAGCAGAAAGTGTAGTGATTTGTAAATTCTCTTTTACATATATTTCATTGAAAACAGAAGCTACAAAAAAATTATATTTAATGTTTTACCTTATCAACTTTATTGATTTTTGTAAATATACGCTAATTGATGTCTGCAAAAAAAGTTGGGACAGGGGCAACATAAGACTGGGAAGGTTGTGGAATGTTCAAAAAACACCTGTTTGGAACATTCCACAGGTGAATAGGTAACAGGTGATGCTATTATGACTGGGTATAAAAGGAGCATCCCTGAAGGCTCGGGCGTTTACCAGCAAGGATGGGTTGAGGTTTGCCACTTTGCGAAAAACTGCGTGAGCGAAGTAGTCCATCAGTTTAAGAACAACGTTTCTCAATGCACGATTGCACCATCTACAGTCCATAATATTATGAAAAGATTCAGAGAATCTGGAGAAATCTCTTGTGCTTAAAGGGCAAGGCCAAAAACCAATATTGAATGCCTGTGACCTTCGATCCCTCAGACGGCACTGCATTAAAAACCGACATGCTTCTGTAATGAACATAGCCACAGGCTCTGGAATACTTCAGTAAACACAGTTCGTCAATGCATCAACAAATGCAAGTTAAGACTTTACTATGCAAAGCGTAAGCCATATATCAACAACATCCAGAAACGCCACCGACTTCTCTGGGCACAAGCTCATCTGAGATTGACTGACGCAAAGTGGAAACGTGTGCTTTCTGACGAGTCCACGTTTTCAAATAGCTTTTGGAAATAATGGACGTTGTGTTCGCTGGGCCAAAGAGGAAAAGGACCATCCAGATTGTTACCAACGGAAGGTTCAAAAGCCAGCGTTCTGTCATGGTATGGGGGTGTGTTAGTGCCATGGCATGGGTAACTTGCACATCTGTGCAGGCACCATTAACGCTGAAGGGTACATATGCATTTTGGAACAACATATGCTGCCATCTAGACAATGTCTTTTTCAGGGACGTCTCTATTTATTTCAGCAAGACAATGCCAAGCTACATTCTGCACGTATTACAACAGCGTGGCTTCGTAGTCAGAGTGCGGATGCTATTGAAAACTCCCATTAAAAACGTGTGGCGCATTATGAAGCGCAAAATACGACAACGGAGACCAAACTACAAAACTACAATAATTAGTGTCCTCAGTTCCCAAAAAAATACTGAGTGTTGTTAAAATGAAAGGTGATGTAACACAGTGGTAAACATGCCTCTGTCCCAACTTTTTTGATGTTGCATGCATCAAATGTAGAATGAGTGTATATTTACAAAAAACAATGAAGTTGATTAGTTAAAACATTATCTTGTCTTTGTACTGTTTTCAATTGAATACAGGTCAAAAGGGATTTGCAAATCATTGCTTTCTGTTTTTATTTACATTTTATACACTCCCAACTTTTTGGGAATTGAGGTTTGTAGTTAGACTAAGTTATGAATGAACAGTTTGTTTTCTTTAAATAGCCTACCATATACAGTGCCATGAAAAAGTTTTTGCCCCCTTTCTGATTTCCTCTATTGTTGCATATTTCTCGCACTGGATGTTTTCAGATCTTTAGACAAAATATAATATTGATTTTAGGGAACCTGAGTGAACAAATGACAACTTTTTTATTTTATTATTTCATTTATTTAATGAACAAAAAATCCCAACACCCATTTCTGTTGTGTGAAAAAGTAATTGCCCCATTACACTTAACTGCTGCCAATGTAGAATAAAGTAATAATTTTTAATATTTGGTTGCATGTCCTTTGCATGCCGTGACTTTCTGATGTCTGTGACCCAACAATATCAAAAGACTCTTGATATCTTATTTTCTGGTACTCCTACAAGCGATATTATAACCTCTCTGCATTTGAATGGATCTCAATGGGAATTGGGGGGTGGGACTAGATTTAGCTATAAATCTGCTGGAACAGTATGGAATACATGGTTGGTAAAATGGCTGTAAGTCATCAAGGGTCTGTGGTATCAAACGAGCCACAAACCATCACTCTGCTGCCAGATATGCAGTAGATATAGATGGATCATTAAGGGTTGTTTCTCCTGACACATTTTCTATTGAACTCGTTGGAAAAATAAGTCAGGAGAAGAAACCCTTCAAGTTATCCATCCATATTTACTGTATTTCTGGCAGCAGAGTGATAGTTTGAGGCTTGTTTGATAAGTCAGACCCTTGATGACTTACAGCCATTTAGCCAAAGGATATGCGACCAAATATTAAAAATGATTACTTTATTCTACATTGGCTGCAGTTATTGTAAGGGGGCAATTACTTTTTCATACAATGGAAATGGGTGTTGGAATTTTTTGTTCATTAAATAAATTAAATAAGTAAAAATCAAATGCGTCCTTTGTTCACTCCTTTGTTTTTGTTCCCTAAAATCAATATTACATTTTGTCTAAAGATCTGAAAACATCCAGTGTGAGAAATATGCAACAATAGAGGAAATCAGGAAGGGGGCAAAAACTTTTTCACGGCACTGTAGACCTAACCATTAGGCTATAGCATCATTGTCTTTCATAGGGTGCAAAATAGTTAAAAATGTATGCATCTATCAAACATCATTTATGGGATGTCATATGCCTAAATTGCCATCTGACATTCCAATATAGTCTCCCAAAATTTCCTCAACACTAAAATTTGAAATAAACAGCCCAATCACTCTAAATATTAGCATTGGCATAGGCTAGGTTACAAAAACTATGCATTCAAGACAGCCTGCGCAGTTAATTCTGAGGCCGCCCAAACGTTTTATTTAAGGCTTATTAGCAGCTCCTGATGGACTGACTCTCAGTCCACTACAAGGGGTGGCTATCATTTGCAAAGGCTTGGCTATCTGAAACAGCCACTATAGGCCTACATTTTTGTCCATGCCTTATCCTGTCTTCTCAAAGGCACTGACATCCCGTTGGTTTTAACAGGAATGGGAACTAGGCTAGCTTCAGAACACCTTGAAATCTGACATAAAAAAAAAAAAAATTATGGTTCTTTACTTCACCGATTTAATAAATTAAAATTGGCTGATCTGGATTGTAATTAGCCCTTTTTTTTAAGAAAAAGAGAGCTGGTCATATTAGGCCTATCTCAGCCAATATCATAAGCACGTATATGGATGCCCCTTTGTATTTAAAAATATGCAACACAAAATAGGCTCTTATTTGAAACACATAATTCGCATTGGATTCAAATACCAGACCACACACAATTCATAATGCATGTATCCCGGAGCTGTTCCATCGCCAGTGTTTGCTCAGTTGAAAGCAGATGGTATCTTGCAATATATTATTCATCGCACGATACGCAACCAGGAGACCGACTGCACGGTTCAGGTCCTGGTTAGAGATTACAACCATAGCCAGCATGCGTCTACACATCGACCCACTTGGCCAGTCACACAATAATACATCATAATTTATTCAGATTAGTCTTCATTCACTTCTTTGTGTCGCTGTACAGAAAACTGAAATGGCCTATTTGTCTCGGTTGTGATGAAGATATATACGCAGTCATTGAAATTCGCTTTGAAATGGGATAATATAGCCTACGAGTCTGATAAACTCATAGCGCGTCACAACTAAAATTGTCAGACGATATTTAAAATAAGATAATAGAACCAAAATACCTCCGAAGAAAATAGTTGGTATTTTATAATCTGGTGATGAATTGACGATGCAATAGGTGGTTTTCCTTGGTTTACAAAAAAAACCGAGGTGGAAGGCTAATTCGTAAAAAAAACCACAAGATGGTGCCAATGTCCCGCCAGACCTCCTGCTGAACCAAGCAAGGGGCAATGGGGCATGCTCTTGTTTAATCGGATAACCCAGCATATCGTCGATCAAAATTGGCAGACAGGAGACTAGGAGAGGCCGGAGCGAGCACAGGCGGGAGCGAGCACAGGCTGGAGGATTCCGTGCGTCAGGGTGGAATCGAGGCTGTGGGGTTGTTTGCTACTGACGCGCAGTGGATTGTAGCAGTGCGGACGGGAAAGTGGGAGTACAAGGCGGAAAAAAACTTTATTTTGTTCTTCATCGAGCCGAACTGCTTTTTTAAAATTATTTTATTTTATTTTTTAAAAGAAGTACCTGCGCAAAGCACAAAGGTTAGTAGGCTATATCTCACTACACGCCCTTCTTCCGAGTATAATCTCGAATATAATACGAAGAGTAAGTTTGTACCAAACTATTGTTTAGAAATGGGTACGCTGTTTCTGCTTGTAAGCCCTCGCTTCTAGGCAAAGCTAAAAATGAACCTGTTCGGTCTTGCTTAGGCAGTGTTTGGAAATGTACCGTATTGTTAGCAACCATTGCAGCGATTCAGATCGCCTCACGTGCTTTTTACTTGATTCATGTGTCTGTAAATAAAGGAATTCATATTGTTATGGACAGTAGCCTATATGACCATTGCACATGATATCGATCCCTACGATCTCGCGTGGGTAGTTGTTTCATTTTGGTGACTTTGATGTGCTGCTGCTACCCAAATGTTCGGGACGATTGAGAAACCAAAGGCATTTGTTCCATGGCTGTGATGACTGAATGTGGATTGCTCTAAAATGACTGACCGAAACTAATGTTCACGGATGCGTTTAACTTCAAAGTTTGTGTTCATAAATTAATTGTCTCTGTTTTGCGCCCTGTCGGGTGGTGTGCTGAGGGCGACTCTACCTTATTTGCCGTGTAATCAATTCAAGTGAACGTATTAGTTTAATTCTGACCGCAAATCATGTGTGTTTACTCAGACTTGTTGGCACAATGATAGGCTACTCCTTTACTCCTTGTAAAAGGTCCCCCCATTGATGACCTGTTTGGGAACAGACAGCCTAGAAGCCTACCCATTCCACAGCAGTAGACTACAGCCGTAGGTTGAGGTCTCTTATTCTTTCAAATGTATCGTTATCAAAATTGCATAATATCACCCAAACCAGAGCGTAAATGAAAATCACACCATGGGCTATCTGCTGTTATAGGCTCTCCGTGCACATAGTTTAGCCTAGCTACATCTGAATAACACGGTAAAACAAAGACGTGCGAAATAACGTGATTTTACTGATTGTGTGGCTGTTCTCTCCATGCAGATTTGTAAAACTTAAATCATTTGGTCTTGCGACGTATGATCGTAATGGTTTTATTGTGGTATAAGGTCCATCTGTGCGCCTGTTAAGAAATCACTTGTGGTTATGAACTATAAAATCCAATTTCTCGTTGTCTACACTTTGGCTATGTTTTGACAGTAAAATCAATTATTTAAAAAAAATTATAAAACGAATCGCTATATAGCATCAGTTTGACTTAAAGCATTGTAGTAAAAACAAGCGCAAAGCTCTAAATACATAGGCTATATCCGAACGCGAGCTATATCCTAGGTTAACACCAAATTGGTAAGAACCGGCGTTGACGGCGCACCACTTTTTCCGAATGTTCTCTCTTTGTGCCTCTAGTGTAAATCGTGAAACAGAAATATTCAAGGCAGCTGTATGTTAACGTTCCGTGGTCCTAGGGCAAGTTCCTACAAGATAGAGGCAAGACGTTCGCTTTCTCAGTGTGCCTATTTTAATCTTGAGCCCGTTTGGTCCAGATCTGAACGAGCAGCAAAAAAATTGGCTGTTGCGTTAAATGGGTGACAATTCTCTCTTATGCCTCCCTAATGCTCTGTACCTGTCCCAGTTCCGGAAGCGAGCATGTGCAAAATAATGTGCCAATCCTTCTCTCATATCCTGGTTTCTCTTTAAACTCACACGATTACTATTTTGCATGTTGCTTAACAGACAAAATATTGTTAGCCTTCACAAAGGTGAGCTTCGTGAATGATTGCCCAGCCACAAGACATGGCACATCGACTTGTTTGAACTGGTGAAAAGGAACCACGACAAAGAACTACTGCAGTCTGCAGTGCTCTTTTAAAAGGATATATCATCTTCTGAGGTATTTCACTTTTAGGGTATCTTCTTGATTGGCTCAGACGAGTTTTTGTTTGTGATGAAGGATATTGTAGTAACCAGCTGACTTTAACATGGCTGGTATAGGGTCACAACACCCCAGCGATGGGTAATCCTGTCACTTGAATTAACATGTGGAAGGGAAGGTAGCGAGAGAGGAGGGGGGAGGGGGTTGAGTTGGAATCTAGGTGGTGAAGGGTATATTACCAGGTTATTCTTCAAAAAATGAAGTTTAGTCTTGTTTTCGGTTGGAACTATTTCCTATGGTGCATGGGACCACTGTGCTCAAGGAAAGAAGTACCGGCCCCATATACAAACTAATATTTATGTTCGCAATAGTGAAAAATGTTATCAAATTAATCTGCTCATATGTACAGCTTCTGTTGTCATAACGTGTCTTTTCATTGCTTTATCTAAGTATTTTAAAATATCATTCATTGCACATAACTATTTTGGTATATTTATAACAGAATAGCAAGCAAGGTCATTTGCTGTCATTTTGTTTTTGAACCGTCTCATCCCTCTGTCGTGCCACACGTTTAATTGACGTACAAGATGTCTGTAGTTAAAGTGCTACAAGCCTTACTTCCTCTGATGTTTTACAGAAAACTTACTGTAGCAGGGTTCATGCTGGTGACTCCTGTTCTGTATGCTGACCTCTGACCTCCTGAGACAAGAAGCAGACATTTTTCAAACCATGTGTACATTTAATATAATGCAAGAGTTAAGCGAGACTTGAGTGCAGCATGCCAGTTAATGCGGTTGTTTTAAATTGAATCCCCTTAAACAGTTTTTTTTAAAAGGGTAGACAGGGCTTGTCCACACAAACTAATATTGTTCAGGATACTGTCAAGGGTAGATTGTGTCATATGATGGCTCGTCCAGCTAAAAAATACATTTGAATTTGAATTGATTCTGGATAATTTTATCCTCCATAATAGCTATTTTGAGTTGGAATTAAGAATAGTGAGCTACACTTATCACTGCAACATGGATATACGCTTGAAGAAAAGTGAATATGTTGACTTAATTGACTAGATTTTGGTGTGTACTAGGTGCTTATGAGCTGATATAACTGATCTCTTAAGTGACTCAGTTTCTGAAAAGTCCAGAACTGCTTTCATTGTGTTCTATTTATGTGCTGTGCTTATGAGGAGGACCGTCAGCAGCCAATGAAAATTGCAGTTTTCTGGTAGAATCAAAAAACAAGGCAGCCAGAAAATAAAACAAGACATTGGTACCAGAGCAGAAAAAGTCAATGGACAAAATATTAAGATATGATGTTATAGAAATGTGGTCAGATATGAGAGATTGTTTGATCTGTCTGTGTAGACCAAGCTAGCACAGTATGGAACAGAAGCTGGATAAATACAAAGAGCTATCTTGGTGTCTTGGTGGAACTTAGAATATGATTTTCCTGGAGAAGTGTTTTATACTTCAAAGCCTTGACGCAAGCTTGCAGTAAATTAGTAACAATGGTTATATTTATAGTCTGATTTTTGGCGGAAAAAATAGTTAGGAGGGTAATAAGAATGACAGACACCTTCTGTGCTAACGCATGCTACGGCTACCCAGATTTTACGTAGTCGCACAGCACAATGAGGTCACGTAGCACCACGATCTATTGACTCCACAGAGTCTACTGTATGAAAATCTCAGCCAACTCATGTGCTGTGAGGGGTACACTACACACTTTCGTGATTTTCAAAAATTGAAATGTGTGTTCCAGGCTTAAGCGATTAGCCAGTCGGGCAGCAGACCATGCAAAACATGCAGGAGCTCAGCTCGCTTCCTTTTGAAAACAGAAACATCCGAGTTGGGGGGGGGGGGGGGGAAGAAAACCCCAAAGAAGAAGAAGCAGCAGTGGGTGGTGGTGTAAGATGTCCAGTTTAGCCTGGGTTTGGAAGGACTGTTGATGCACTTGTGACCTGCAGGCAGTCCCTCTGATAAAAGTGGTTCTGTTTGCTTTGTTACGAGAACACAACACAGGGGGTGGAGAAGGAGGGAGGGGGGGTGCAGTGGGGTGCAGTGGGGTGCAGTGGGGTGCCTGGTTAATGTGGCGTAGGGGGAGGGGATGAGTTCTCATGGACCTTGATTTGGTCACTGGTCATAGTTTTTATGTGAGAGGGCAAGCCTGTTTGACCGAGAGGGCTGTAAATTTGTTTGAGACATCAAAAATGGCCGACCCAGGGTAATCTCAAGAGTAAAGCCTTTTTGATTGCTGGTGCTCATTTTACATGGAAGAAGGTCAGAACCTTCTCAAACTGGTTGTTTGTTAAACCATGTAAGTGGTTTTTTGTGTTGCTGGTGGGGGTGAGTACAAAATGTTGGTCTATGTCAGCACCTCCAATGACGCTACAGTTTCCTAGCCGTGCGGTACCACCAAATAAACAGTGAACCAGGGAAACGGTCCCTCCTCGCAGAACTCGTCCTCTGCTCCTGCACAATGTGTTATTGATGCTCGTCTCTTCTTCCCTGAAGCTTTCACTGCTTTTCTGTTTTTATTGTCTGTTGTTTGTTATCCACATACAGATAATACAGACATTCCCTGATGCTATTATGGTTATTGGCTGATGAAGGGGCCAGAGCAAACCAACCAGATGTTCAGGGAATCTGTGCAGCTTTAACACACACCCTTCATGCCACCCCCTCCCCCACCTCCCTCCAACACACACACACACACACACAAAAACAAAGAATAAAAAGTGCTGAATATTAACAGGAAACAGCTGATGGAAGTGAGAACATACCATCTTTTATTGTTGTAGCATAAGGTCTGAGAAAGCACAGATTGTAGCATCGTTTGAAGGCTTCATACGTTTAGCTTGTTTCCTTCCCTTGCTACCTTGCTTCTTTCCCTTGATCCCTCCAAGGGAAATTAAGAAACAAATAACAGGAAGGTGCTCCAGAATTTGCTCCAGTTTCATTTTGAGGTGATATTGTCAATGAGCGACATTTAAACTTCCAGGATATGTGCTATCTCTGTTATATTTCAACCTTAATTCAATTCTAAATAGCGTTTCTGACAATTCCATGATGTAAATAATATAAAACTATAACTATTGCTATACAATTCAGTTCAATTGAGTGGTTGATTGAATTAGGACAATTCCATGGTAACAGAATGACCATTCAATGCATGCAAAACCAAGAATTTTGACAACAGCATCAAACATCCCATGCAGGTAATCTGGCAAATGTTTTAATAACCATACATTGAGAGGTAATGTTTGTTGACACTGTTTTGTGTAGCATGATTTGGTTTGAAGCTAATCTCTATTGTATTGCACATCCTTTGCTTAGGACCCTCCTTAGGAAGCTACAATGTACTAATAAAGAGAGAAAACTATTTAATATGAAGCAACATATTCATGCGGGCAATCATTTATTCAAACACTTTTGTTAAACCGCTTTCGACAACCAAATAATGAATGTTTCTGAGCGAGGAAAGGGGAACATATTTTACAGACGTTCTGAAAACACTAGCCTACTTCTAAATTAATATGACGTTGCACTGTCAGTTAAACTAATGAATCCTATCCTGTCTATCCAGTAGTAGAGATGAGAATAAGTAGTAAAGTTTGGGAAGCAAGCTCATGGTGCTGTCTCAGGGTATTGAGTTTTATTAAGTTGTCTTCTAATATGGTATGCTGACAGTGTAGATTGACAGGAAGTTTGTGCTTCCTGTCAGTAAACAGTTGTTTATTGGATTTCTTTCTTCTGCATATGAGAACTGTTGTCATCTTGTAAGTGGCTGGAGTTATTTTAGTGTATTGCCACCACAATACACTAAAGTTGAGTGAGTATAAATGAACAGAATTTAGAAAATGTGTATGTCGTTTTGTTACTTGCAATTTTAGTTTTGCCATTCAAATAAATCTCATGGTCCATCTTCTAATTAGCAACAGTGAACTCCATGACCACAGCATTAATTAATTACAATGCATGTATTCATCATTTGTCTCCGCTTGGCAGTATGAGTGTATGACTTGAGCGCTTGGTCCAAGCAGTGAATCAACGAGCTTCAGACATGGTGTAGAGGTCCGTGCCTTATTTCCTATTTGAATAACAAAGAGCCTGGAAACTAGCAGCGTATTATTGAGCAATATCTGTATCAGTGTTGTGCATCAGCTTTCTGTTGTTGACAACACGGACCACTTTGTTTCAAGAGCTGTGACAGCAACAACTGAAGAAAATGATTTTTGTTCAGAGAAATTGCCGGTCATAATACGATTTCCACTTCATCTGCTGCAGTGGAATATGCTCAATTTATTCTGAAGAGACCAAGATTTGTAATTTGAAGAAGCGCTCCAAAAAATTCCATGGCAACAGTTTTTACACAGTTCACGCTAGTTCACAAAGTACCTTTTCATCAGTGCGACGCCCGGTCTCCACATAGGTTATTAATACCAACATTGCTATTGCTTACAGGCCTCATGATTAGTTTTGTTTCCAAGCGAGGGCCATAATGAACCTTTTTTTTTTTTCAGATGCAGGGCCTAGACTATAATTTCCACAACTACGTGAGGTGTGTATACTACAAACCATAACAATTCCACCTCTCGCTGTCTCTGTGTGTATTCGTAATTGCGTGTAATACTTTATTGCAACATTTAGCTGTTATGCTGTTTATCCTGGCCATTTTAAATGTTTGTTATTCTCCTCTGTGGTGTGGGTATCGTGCTGGGAGCCCTGCTCTCCACTCTCCACTCTCCACTCTGCTCTGCTTCACACTCAGGGCAGGGATTAATTAGAAATGGAATTCAGTGTTTGGTGCTCTGCCTAACTACCTCAGAACAATAAAACTGACAGGAGGAAAAGCCGTTAAAATGTCACACGGGCACAAAATAGATTTGTTTTTGGGGGTGGGTGGGTATGCTGCATTATGGCGGCATTATGGGGATAGTGAACTCTGTTGGAATGAAGTTTGATTTAGTGGAAGGCCCAGCGAGAGGCAATGAGATCAGCTGTAAAACTCTCAGATCTTTCCTCAGGTTACAGTGAGTTTAATTGAATGTGTTGTTAATCCCGATAGATACAGTATGCCTGCACTGGAGTGCACTTTTCAATTAGAACTGAAATATCTTCACTTCAGATTATTCATTTAAAAAAATTACGTTATTAGGTATTCGGTATTTGGTGAAACCCCAATGGTAACAGGACGGTAACAGATAACCAAAAAGAAGGTGTGTGGGTCATATAATAGAACAATTGCATTTTTTTGGGGGGTGGAGGGGGCCTGTTCAAAAACAGGAAGGAGTCATTGGGGTGATGGTGTTTGTTCACAGATGGAGATGATTTTGCTCTGGCTCTGCTTTGGATTGTGCATCCGTGCGGGAAGGCGGGAGAAGCGGCCACGTAGAGAGCTGTGAGTGGGCAGCCTCCTGGGGCGCGTTCAGTTTTAGAACCGTAAAACCGTAGCCTTTGCCCTGTATTCAAGTTTGGGCTGCTGGTCTCCGGAAGTGATGTTCTGTGTTCAACTGAAGGGGTCACTTCACACAGGCAGGGCCTCTCTACTACAGGCTGCTTTGAGGGTCTGAAGCGGGGTCTGTTTAACTGCTGGGCGTTAGCATTGAGTGAGGTAAAAATACACTCTTTGGTTAGCGGTGAGGAAAACTGCTGTGGTTCTTGAAGTGCACTGTTTAGAGGCCCCATGTTTAGAAGGGATAAACAACTGTTTTCTGAACTCCTTCCTTTATTTAGAATGGCCTATATTTTTTTGTTGGGTGTCATAATTTGATCTAGACGTGGAGCTTAGAGCCTAGAATGTAACCGTTTCCATATATGGAACTGCGGTTCCCTGTGGGTAGAAGGCGGGGCTGCGGCTGCAGTAGGCGGCTAGTAACCTGTCAATCGGCCCTTGTTCGACAGTCTCTCCGATGTGAGTCAGGGGCTTCATGGCTTCCATTTTTCTGTCAAGCTTTGTTCTTTATGAGGCAGAAGAGGCACTGGGTGTGATGGGAGCATTTAAATTGAGCCTGGGGGGGGTTTTCTCCTCGTAGGTCACCCCCCCACACACACACACACTTTCTGATTGATCGTTGCCAGGACACAGTTCTAAGGGGGAAATTTTTCAAAGACGAATGACTTCACTTCTGAACCCGGCAGGCCTTGGAAACCTTTCGGCAGAAAAAAGGTCAATTGTTCTGGTAGAATCGGAGATGAATGGGCTGTGAGATCGGTGGCCTTCGCGCTATGACATTTCATTGAATAGCAAGCGACGTTTCTGGTTGAAGCGTGAAGCGCACTTTAAATACTCGGGACAGGAGTGCCGCACCCTGCTCAAGTGCTGCGAGAGACAGTTTTTCTTTTTTTGTTCAGAAAACACTGAGTACCTCAGGCACATGGTCACCTGCATTAATGTAGCATAATAATTGAGCCTGTTATGCAATAAAGAGCTCAGGAGTAAAACCCAGAATCCACAGTTGTGCTCCAAGACCAGGGTCGCCTAAACCAGAGTCAGACTATCTTTACCCAAGCAAAAAGGCAGCTTTCCAAGCTTTATAAGTAGAAGCACTATGGTTCTTAACTATAATGCACTCAAAGGATCAAACTGTGGTGCAACCCTTAGTAAAGAACTGATCGCCTTGCAGAGTCTGAATCCTAGGAGGATTAAATCCCACCCAAAGTCTTCTTCTTTAAGAAGGGTTCCACAACCCTTTAATCGGGCGGCTTTGTGGCTTGGCTCCCCCAGTCTTTCCCCCGTTTGGTTAGAAAGATTTATGTTTGTCCCAATGCACTGCCCGGACACTCTGGAACCTTCCGGGGCATGACGCAGTCCGTGAGCTGTTATCACTCCTTTGAGATGCCTCCAGCAGATGAGGCAGTCTTTGTCAGGGGGACAGCGATTCATATTTCCACCACACGAGATTAGGCAACGCGAAGGCATGCCACGGAAGGTAGAATGTGCCTCTTTTTAAAGACGCACCACGCCCCTCTGCTCGGAGCGGGGAGACTCCGGATGAATGACAGCACACGGGAGCCAGGGTTCTGTCTGAGCAGGACTGGTGCGTGACGAGGGCTCTGTATGTCACGGATTTGGGCGCACGAGTTGTCGGGCTGTGCCATTGCCGTGAGGCTCGTCGGCACAGTCTGGGCAGTTACGTAACACAGCTGCCTCCTGCCCCGACAGGCCTGGGAACGTGCTCTGCCGTCGTCCTACGTCCCAGAGTTACAGAAAGCGCGCCCGAGGGAAGGAATCCTCTGGAAACGTGGCACTCCGGCACTCTTCCTCTTTGATGACCTGTCCCGCCATCACGCCGCTACTCATAACTCGGCGCGCCTTTTCTTTCTGGCTTTAAGGGAAAGCCGTTGTGACGCTCGTGCAGACGGTTGAGAGCGGAGCGTCTTTGAATGCACTAGCAGGAACGTGCGGTTGTGGTTAGGGATGGGCGCGCGTGCTCTTACCCCGGCGGCCCTAAACCCGAGCTGATAGTAGATTCTATTTTAGGCATCAGAGTGGAAATGGAACCCCCCCAACCAATGTGCAAACTTGATATGAGTGGCTCTCTGTAGCCATGCAGTCGCCGGGGGAAGCCTCAAGAGTGTATTTTTGGTTTAAATGTCAGGGGATTATAGTGACAAGCAAGCACCCCCCCCCATCCCTGAACTGCCCCCCCTCACCCCATGGCTTCTGTGGATAGCGGAGGGGGAGGAAACGAGAGACGGTGTAGTAGCTGGGTTACTCGAGGAGTAAAAATAGTGGTGTAAATATAGGACAGGATCTCTGCAGGAATGTGTAGGGAGCATCAATGAGTAGCGCAGCGTGAGGCCCGGGTGCTTTCCTAAAATTCAGCGCACCCATCCAGTCATCAACCCAAGATCCAACTGCACAAACTACGGGGACGCGTACGTGTGACTCATGACAACGCACACACACATACACTTCATGCTACATAATTACACATACTGCACTGATGACAGCTCCTTTGCATTGGGACCTGACCACCTGACCACTGAAACCTGGGCCCCTAACACTGTATGTGTTCAGAACTATCCAATTGACTGTGAGGTCTTGGTTATGTTATCCCTATATTACAGATCACAGAACTAAACTGAGTTGGTAGTTAGAGAAGGTAGACCTTTATTTGCAATGGGAAGACCTTAAAATTTATCTTTCAAGGGTCACAAAAGTCACACACCTCGAGTACAAACTGAGCCCTGTGACCTAGCCAACGCTAGTTAGCCTGTCCCATGTAAGTAGATGACTGTGACTGGGGGTCTGCAGTTGTGCACTATTCAGAGTAGGGTGGGCTTAAGGTCAGCGAGGGTCCCTCAAGGTGCTGTGGTATATATATATGCCTTTACTCTATGGGTATCCACAGGTGACCAGTTGTCGTCAGTGTGAGAGGCGCATTTCCCCTGAGCGGCATGGCCCTCCTTCTGCATGGCTTGTTGTGCAGGCCAGACACTGGTTTACAGACAGGTGTCTCAGAGGAGCTTGTGTACAGCAGACAGTGACGAGAGAGCAACAGCACGATCTCGGGAAACCATCCCTCAAAATGGAGGTTATTCACAGCACAGTGATCTCCACTTTTATTCCCTGCGTAGAAGACGACGTGACATCGCGGTGCCTTTTTTTTCTTCTTTGAGAGGGAAATTTGCAGCGCGGTGAGTAATGGCTGGTGTACAGCCTGCCATCGTGAGGAGACGCTGTGCTAAGTGGATCTGGAACGAGGGAAGCGTGTGAGAGGAATTTTAAAAAGCCCCTCTTGTTTTCCTGTTATCAACATGCTGTCGCACTTCTAAAGTGGCACAGGGTTTGGGGTGGGGGGTGTGAAGGAGGGCCACAGACTCTACGTGCAGTTAGCTGAGTGTGAAATAAAACGCAGAGAGTGTAAATGTTTGTGCCTTTTTTGTTGTTGTCTCCAGCCGACAGCAGCACACACAGAGCGCCATGCGGATTCCCCCAGCCCTCAGACGGTGAACCTCCAGAGCCGAGCGAGAGATGGCCGACAGAGATGGCAGGTGCGAGCTGCCCATCGCCCCCGGCCAGGTGTACATCGAGGTGGAGTACGACTACGAGTACACAGCCAAAGACAAGCTGGTCATCATCCGGCAAGGCGAGTGCTACATGCTGGTGAGGAAGACTAACGACGACTGGTGGCAGGTGAGGAAGGACGAGAATGCCAAGGCCTTCTACGTGCCTGCCCAGTACGTCCGGGAGGTGCGCAAGGCCCTCATGCCGCCTCCGAAACCCCTCCAGAAGACCGGGTCGGGAAAGGCCAAGCCCACCGTCCTGGACATCCGCTGGTCCAACGAGAACCTGAACAAGCACGCGGAGATGTCCAGCTTCGGGCGGCCACCGCCCGGGCTCGCCAGCCCGCTGAGCGGGCGCCGGGATGCCAACCACAACCCCGGCAGCCCGGGGCTCGGCAAGAGCCTGGTGGACCACTTCCAGAACAACAACGCCAGCTCCACACTGCCGCGCATGCGGGCGGAGTCGCCTGTCCTGAGGTCTCCGCTGGATCCGGACGCGGACAGGACGCCCTCGCACTGCGACTCGGCCGGCGAAGGCTCGGAGAAGCTCCGCAACGACTCGGAGTCAGGGGATGACCTGAGCAGCAGCTCCACAGAGCACATGCAGGTGAGAAGGGAAGGGAGACTCCACCAGGGCTCGCCTGTCTCACGCCGCCATCGCTATCAGTGCTGAGAACGTACGTCTCGCTCTACCACGGTTACCATACTGAACTCGGATTCACAATATTTCTTCTGTTATGTTTCACATGCATTCACTCTCTCTCCCTCCCTCTTTTACTTCACCTCTCACATTCAAACTGCCTGCATGTCGCTCTCACACTTTTATTCTCTCTATCCTTTTCTCCCTCTCTTGTAGATTCGCTCTCACTAATTACTGGTCACTTCAGACGAACATATTTCCCCACATGTCATTCTGAATTATGGAGGAGAGTTTTCTACCTCCAAAGACTTCATTTTAATGTACTGTGGCTTTGCTGTTGCTGTGAAGTCCATTGAGTGGTGTTTTGCTAGTTTTTTTCTTTCTGCCGCATTGAATACATTTTGGTTTGTTTGTGCCAGAGTTTCATTAGCTTCACCAACGCAGCGCCCTATTAAAATTCCAGTGTAAAATTCCACTTCAGGGTAATCTTTGCCAAGCATGCTGAGGGTGGCTAGGGGTTTCATCATTAAAAGAGCAGCAGGATTGGCTTGGTGTTTCTATTTGATTCCAAACCGAGTCTTTCAGCTCTCAGAGGTGTCTGTTTGAGGGGTGCCAGCTCGGTAGACCGCAAACTCGAATCGCGAGATGAAAAGCGCTACATAAGCGCAGTCCATTATGAGTCATATGACTTTGGAGAAGGAGTCAGCCATGGCTCCTACAGGTGCAGCAGCTGGGGGTTTCTGGAGGGAAAAGGCAGGGCCAGCAGAGGAGGGGTGGAGCAGGGTTCCCGTGCCGACGGAAAGCCAATCAACAGCTTGTATCTCCTGAGAGGGTGGAGACGACACCCCGCTTGGCTCTTAATGGAAAGCTAATTGTCATCCTCTGTAGAGATCTGTCCCCTCTTCATTCTCTCTCTCATACAACAGAACACGGCAGTCCAAAGAGGCCGTTAAAAGCCATATGGATCAGGAGGGGGGAGGAGTTTATTTGATCTGCCGTGTTTCACGAACAAAGTTAAAAGGAGCTCCCACGAAGGGGGCTCGGCGAGCGGATAAGTTAGCGGCCGCTTTGTTTTTCGCGGGCGGCTAGTTAAGACTGCGCGGCTCCCGCCCTTTGTTCTGGGGGAACGGGGTGCCGCGAACAGAGGGGTGCAAAGTGAATGGAAAGTAGGTCATATCTGCCGAGGATCGGCGCTGCTTACCGGGGTGCGTCGTGCGGTAGGGGTGGGGCGGGGGGGCAGTGGGGGAGGGGACCGGGGGTGGGGGAGAAGCCGCGGAGCCCAGATCAAGGCTCTGACCCCCCCCCAGTCAGATGTACAGCTCAGACCTGGATGCATCATGTATCTGAGCAGCCAATGAAAACCCAGGGAGGAATGCTAATCAGCTGAAGTGGATGTGTTGTGCATTTTTTATGTTCTCAGTGGGGGGTTTTATTCTTAATTTTTCAACACCATTTAATGGGAAATCCACACGGACAGGGGAAAAACCTGAAGGCACCAGTTACAATCCAAAGCATGATTTTCGTAATGCCTTCTACAGGTTCACGAGGTTTGCTTTTTATTCTTATTTAAAATGAACCACTGCTTAGAAGCTTTTCCTCCGTCAGAATAAAAAGAATAAATGCATGAATAATTAAATGTGGAAATATATCCATAACTCACAAAGTAAATGAATAAATGCATTAAATTATATATGAATTGCAGAACTAATTTTGAACTAAAAACCTACGCACAATGTGCTCACACACACACACTTTTTAATTAGCATATTCTTCTGTGGACATGTAAATTAATGGGTGTTGACTGTGAATGGTTCAGTTGCCTTTTTTGATCCTTGTTTTCAGTGCTCAACATTAATGCTTTCTGTTATTTATTCATTTGAGAGGAGCTGTAGTGTTACTTCTCTGCCAGAACTTGCACAATGAAACCATTGCAGTAATTTATTCATTCATTTGAGAGGAGCTATGGTTTTATTTCCCTGCCAGAACTGGCACAAAGAAAATGGGATTTGAGAAATCTAAAGCAAGATGTGTGTGCAGACGGGCAACTTCTGAATTGGTGTAAATAAAAATAACATTTAAATATTTTGTTAGTTTATTTGCATTCAGCTTTATTTTAACTGCAATATATGTTGATTGGCAGTAAGTACAGCATATTCCAAATGGTCAGTCATTTGCAGACTGGCCTCTTAGACCAATTGCAAATGTCATTAATTAGCAGATTTATTTACGTGTAAGCGGAAGGAAATGCACACGGAAATAAATTAAAAGCAAAAGCGAAAGCATGAAAGAAATACTTTAAATGCAAATGAATAAATTGGTATTCCTATTATTTGTATATTTATAGCTGCTACTTTATGGGAAGGATGTGCTTTGTCTTATCTGTTCTGTAGTTACTTTGATGACGTTTCTGTATGCACTTACTGTATGTCACTTTGGATAAAAGCGTCTGCTAAATGACTGTAATGAATAATTAATTTATGTGTTCACAGATATATTTTGCCGTTTATAAATTATGTGTAGTCACTTATATGGAAATACTTTTTTTTGTTTTACTTTCACAGTGGGGAAAACCTTGATGGTTATTGTGTTATACATTCTTTTATTCCATTTACAATATCATTGATGTGAACATGTCGGTGATCATTACAGTCAGATTATGGTCAGATTACGGTCAGATGATCATTAGTGCTGAAAACAGAAGGGTCTGGGGTTAAATTGCTCAAATGCAGTATCACCTGCTTCATCTGAGTGGCTTGCCCAACCCAAGTCATGTTCTTGTACTGTCCACATGTCGCAATTTAGGAAACGGTTGTTAATACCCTCACCGCCCTCACGGGAGGGTTTAAAGCAACCCGTTCAAACTGGCACGGATATCCGACCCAGACTCGACCCCTTTCCCCCAGCTTTCAGGGGTTCCTTTTGCCTTCCAGAAAAAAAACCCAACAGAACGTTTTGTCCTTTGTCATACGCCTCTTGGTGCGGACAAGATGAGCTGGGCTGGTTTAAAACACAAGATAAAAAAACATTAAATGCGGAGGTAGGAGACGGCGCTTTGTGGGGCTGAGGTTCAATGGACGGGGGGGGAGGAGGCGGTCAGACTGGGTCGTCTTTGTGCGTTTGATGTAGTTAATGAGATGCCAAGTCTCTCCTTCAGCCAGTTCTGAAGCTCTTCTGAACTGCCTGTGTGCCTGTGTGCCCGTGTATGCATATAGTGGGGGAAACCTCTGCAAGGCACTGACTGCATTTTACATTTTAACCAGGGCGCAGGTCACAATATGCATGACATTCAGCTTCTCAGCCTCGACAAGTTTCGGCTGTGAGTGTGAGAGTATGCATGTGCCTATAATACGTCCTGGCCAAACATTAAACATTGAGTTCCAGCATCTGAGTGAAAGCAGGTAACTGTGATTGGCTATGCTCACATGATGTGGCATCCAGTACAGGGAAATTGATATGTCGTTATATACAGTACATACGTATGTGGTCACAGCAAGGTTTTCAGTATTTCCAATTTTCTTGCCTTAGCTGTGACGTGAGAGATGATCGGGGAAAGTAACCTTTTCTCTGTGTGTAGCTGGCAATGAGCGTCAACCGCGGGCATGTGGGCGAGTGAATCTCGCCTCAGTTTCGCCGCGAGGTGTGTTTTTCCTGTCTGACGACCGGACTCGGGTGAACGCCGTGAGCACTTTCTGTTCCCTCTCCTTCTCTGAGCAGCTGGGCGTAGAACGGCTGGGCTGTGAGACCCCCTTCTCTGTGGGACTCCAGCGGGAAAGCCCCTTTAGCCCCCCCAACTCCTTCTCTTTTCCCTTTCTCTCCATCCCCTCTCAGCTGGAAGCTGAATACTTTCCCTGTAGGAGAGATGTTAGGTGGATACACAGTGGATTTATAATTAACATGGTTCTGAGCCAGCTGGCCACGTGAATGAATTCTCTAAGCGAGTAAGTGTAACCAACATTTTTTTTTTTCATAATTGTCTTCTCTTCTTTGTTCTGGATGTCGTAGATGGGTGACCCAGTTCCTGACTCCGCATTGGGTTCGCTGAGTTCCTTTTTTTCTTTTCTTTTTTCTTAACTGTCACCCATGAATCTCATTTTGTTCCACAGCAGTAGGTTTCTAAAGCAGCCGTTTCCAAACACGCAGCTCCCGTGCTCTGCAAAGATTAGGAATATAACTCTTTTTTTCCCTCACGTATCAAGACCTCCGAAAGTGCAGAGGGGTGTTTTTTACATTTTCAAAAAGAAATGTGCTAACAAAGTGAAAGAACCAAAGGTCGAAGTACTAAACTTCTCTGTAGTTGTAGACACTGTTTACATGTTCCACATTGAAACGTTTGGTGTCCCTCACGGTAGAGCGTTGATTCAGAAAATATAGTGGAGGCTGAAATTCAGAAGAAATTAAAACAAGAAGAAACTACAAGCCATCAGTTATGTCTTTAAATATAGTGGTTATATTGTATTATATAGGGGAAACAATGGATACATATCAATTATTCAGAAATTGAATTCTCCAGTTCAAAAGACACCTACATTGACTTAAAGGTTTCCGAGAACTATAGCACAGCGCTTTTGATAAGGCACTGGGAGCAGAATTGCCTAACTCCTGGTCCAGTTAGACTACTCTTTTTTATTTTTTATTTTTTAATGCTCTTCCAATTGGCTCATTATGTCACGTGATGAGTGGCATTGAAATGACATCAGTGACATCCACACAGCACACGCTGTCACCGAGGCGTGACTTCACTTTTCTCTTTAACACCATGGTCATCAGTATTTGTCTAGAGAAACATTCCCCTCAGGCTTGACAAAAGCAGTAAATAGTGAAGGCGTCGGTATGAAAAGACAATCCTGATGTGCTTGACCTGGATTCTCAGGTTAAGTTCCCTGTCTCCTCATGGCACAGGCAGCCAGGCTAATCCGGAGCTTGTGCTCTGTTGTGTCGGGGTCATGTCTTAGTGGAGGGCGTGAGCTCTGGAGGCGGGTCTGACCTTGGGTCTGTGCTGAGAGATAGAAGCTGAGAGACACGGTTAGACACGGTTACCCTTGCCGATGGCTCAGCCACGTCTGCTCACCCGGAGCCCAAGCTGAAGCCTCTCGAAGATGCTCTCGTGTAGAACTGTTGCTCCGCGCATGTATAAGCTTGCACGCTTTGCTACGTTTGTGAATATCTACATTGTATTGCACTAAAAGAGCCTGTGGAAAGAGAGCTTTCTGAGCTTATGGGTTCTAAGTCCGTAGCTGAATGTGAGCGGCGGCTAAGTAAGAGAGCTGTGTTGTTTTTCAGCGAGTGGTTGTCATTCTTGCCACATTCCTTGCGCACACGTTACAGTGTAAACCAGGCCCCTCGTTCCCTCCGCGGCAACCTGGGTAATCCGATGAAGGCTTGCTGGCCCAACAGAAAGACGGTCCTCCCCTTAATCCAATATTTGCCCTGAGAGAGTACTTTCTGCATCAAAGGGGCCGTTCTCTCCCGTGACCCTCTGGGGTACCCTTTTCCCCGCTGTTCTCATGAGGGGCCAAAGGTCAGGAATGCAGCATGCTCACCGCCCACCCCCTCCCCCCACCGCCGCTGTGATGTCATGTGTGTTTTCCTCCGTGACATGTCCGTGACCGATGTCCGCCAATGTATGCGAATGGGGGGTTGGAAATGCGCTATTCTGGGTGACGGAGAGAGTTAGGGTTTGAAATTGGTTTTGCTCGTTGTGGGGAAGGGGGAGCTGAGTGGCGGGGGGTAGGGTGGGGTGGGTGGTGGTGGAAGAATTACGGCGCTGTCTGTCACCCTGCCATTCAGCCAGTGTGATATGTTTGTCACGCTCTGTACCGCAGTGTGTTTCTCAGCCTTCCGTCACAACATAATACCTCTGTGTGTATCACTACCTTTAATAGACGGGCGCTGCACCCCCCTCCCCCCACTGTTTCACTTCTTCTTGTGCTCTGAACCTTCCGGTCATACTGCCATAGTGCCGTCCTACGCAATAAAGCCTGGAAGCTCTGCTTTTGCGCAGGTAAAACTAGTCTACCGTACAAACAGCCACAGGCGGTCAAGTGATTCCGATGGCACTAAGCATACTGACCATCAAACGCATTAGGCTACACTTTGAATATCATGAATAGCTTCAAAACTTACATTCTCTACTTTTTAGCACTCATGTTTTTTAAAAGGGTTGAACTTAAAAAAATGCACACAGTGGAAAACCTTGCAGGATAGGGCAGTGAACAAATCTCAAATCTTTGGTCTTCAAAGATGTTGGGTTCAGACGTGAAAACCTTTTGCTGGTCAAGGTCCATAATAAGTTACAAATGGAAACACAATACGGTTTAATGTGATCATTGAGCATTTTGTGTGTTTGCTTGTTGTCACTGTAGAACTGATCCTTGGTTGGAAAATCCCTCAGTATTTTTTGACTGAACAGGGCAATAAAGTCTCTGTTCTTTTTAGACTACAGTAAAAAAAAAAAAAATTTATTTATTTTTTATATATTTTTTAAACCCCCGCTCTATGACACTAGCTGACCCTGTGACCAGAGCCGGGGTTGGGGGCACAGCATCACGTCTGCCTTTTTGATGAGTACCCTGGGATTGTTCGAAGCACCACCTCCAGGACTGGCGTTCATGGAGAATATCTTTGCTAGCATCAACGACAACATGCCACGTTTTGCTCAGGCCCCGGATGGAGCGTAGCGCGCCTATGCAGCAGAGCTGCGCGTGAGCAACCTCAATATAACGGCTCACCGATTTCTCTCTGCTCTTCGGCTCCTGTGCTCACGTTTGATGTTTATGCAGGCTTCTCTGGAGCCTTAGGGGGCAGAGTAAGACATTGTTTTCATGCAGGATAAATCCAACCCGTTATAGTTTCGGTAACGGTAGGCTGGAATTCTGTGAGTTTACTGTGGTGATGAGACATAAGTCTGACATTACAATTGTGGTGGGTGGTGAGTGCTGATGGGAATTGTGGGCGACTACTATTTTTGCATGTTCACGCTTGTGTGTGTATATGCGGGTATGTCTGCTTGTGTTTCTCTTTCTCTCCCTCTCTCTTCTTTCTCTGCCTGTCACTCTGCAAAGCACTGACAGGGACACAGTGTGCCCAGAGGACAATGTAAGTCACATGGGCCTCTCTGACCAATCCACACACACCTGAACCTGCTGAGCCTGTCACCTCTGAGGCTTCAGTCTTGCTTAATTAGATGGGTGCCTCTGTCACTCTATCCCCGACACTATTCCAGACCTGCCAATGCTGCCTGACTATTTAGACTGCCTGTGACATTCCTGGAGAGCTCAAGATCAGCCGCCTCAGATTAATAGTCTTTCATTCTGAAATTAATAGCTACGGATGGCCGTGTTTTCTCAAATGGACACACTTGCCAGATAAATCTTTTCTATTGTAGCCTGCAGCACCGACTGAAGTGCTGTGTTAAGCACTTTTACTGGCATAATATTATGTGTGTTTTTCCGTGGAATTCTTGTCTGAAATGGCAGCAGGTCTGAGCCGCAGGTAGTTGGGAGTCTTTGGATGTTTCGGGGACATCGTCTTGTTAGGGTATTTTGGAGAATGGAAGTCACTAAAGCTGTTGTTTATTGACTGTTACCATTATGTGTGTTATTTAATGCAGACTGCGCAAAGGAAGCTTCTGTTGCTTGTATAGTGAGTTGTGAGCTGTTGTATAGTTAAGAGCGACTCAGAACTACTGTAACTTAATTCTGGAGCTTAAGTAGGTAAAATGCATTTTTGGCAGGTTAATGGCATAGGCTTTGCAGGAAGTCACTGCCATTTCCTCAAAGCTAATCTTTGCGCTAGAATTACCTGCATAGGCAAGGGAGTGAGGGAGCCTCTGGAAGAGGTGGCAGCGAGCCATCCTCAGCTCAGAGTAAGAAGAAAAGCTAGGCTCTGTTGACACTTGCAACGTTTGGAATGAATGGACCGGCTGCGTACACCGCTACTGAAAACCCCAAAAGCCGAAAAAACGGCAATAACGCAGAGTAAAATGAACGTATCGTGTTCCCGCCCTGAGTCAATCTAATTTCCCTCCCTTCCTCCACAAGTGTCGCTGACGCTTTGGGGAGCACTGGCGTACCGAAGCAGTGGAGCTTGGCGGTGAAATGGAACCGTGTAATCCAATTCTGAGTGCTTATTAAAAATATCTAACGGCAATCCCATGAAGCGGTGATTGCAGTGCAATCTCTGTGGGCCGGGCTGAGGTGCGTTTTCATCCACTCTGAGGGACCTGTGCTGGGAAGAGACTGAGACTGAGGTTTTGATCTGGGTGTACTGAGATGGGTTCTGATTAGCCTCCCCTTGTAGGCCTCTAGCTCGGCTATCAGTCTGCTATAGAGAAGTTTACCTTCTACTGGATAGAACCACCCATTTTCAGGGTGGGAAACTGCAGATCCAGGAGATGAGCTGACAGTTGGATTAACAAATTACAGGAGGCTAGGCGGCTTTTGCAATCAAAAAATAAACGCGAAGCAGAGACCGCCATCAAAATGTTTTCTTTAGTCTGTCTGTAGAAAAGCCAACATCTGCTTGAAATGTGTGTTTTTGAACAAATGTATTGAACGACTTTCACAGACCGAATGGAATGAATATCGCATACTTCCTAGAGAAACCGTTCTAATAAATCTTCTATAATTTGATCCCTTTTGATAGTGTGTTATTGTTGTGACCAGGTAGCTAGCTAGATAGCCGATGGTCTGTTTAGCTCACTAGCTAGTTAGCAAGATAGCCCAGTAAGCTAACACACTAGCTTCATGAGGACTTCATGGACCTTCCCTGCGCATATTCTCCGGGGTTGATGGGCTGTTGGTGAATGGAAAGGCAGAGCATGTTGCGCTGCGTGCTGACAGGCAGGCACTGGCCGTACGCTCACCGTGTGTTGACGTGGAGCTCTCTGCTCCCGCGGTGATGGCTCTATGTGCGAATGCACTTTCCAGAAAAAAAACCTTCTTTGTTGACAGAATGTTCCACACACAGGGGTGTCGAAGAGGGACTCCGGTATTACAAAGGGCAGGGGGGGGTTACAGCAGAACAAACAAGACCCTCTCACGTTCCATGGGTTGGGGAAGGGAGGCGCCATATAAACAACTCGGCCATATTCTTTAGTTTCCATGGAAACGGACACCAATACAAAAACAATACGGCAGTGCGGGGAATGAAAGGGCCCACCTGTGGAAGTTTGGATGGCATTGTACTCCAAACTTCCACATGGTGTAAAGGCAGCACTCAACCACTGTCGGTAAATCAGCAATTTCGCCGCCCGTGAAAATGGGCAGTGGAAGTGCTGGAACAGTCCAGAACCAGAGGAACAGGGGGGTTAATATGGTTATATTTCATCTGAAGAGCCTGACTCATTTGAGCTCAGAGGCGAGCGGCCATTCGCAGTTTGTACTTGGCTTTGAAATGAGGGCGAGGTTCAGGAGACAGTGATGGAAAGCAGGTGGAAGCTTATTCGTTTCCCTCTTGTTGTTGCAGTCGCACTCAGCCGGCTAATTCCCATCTAATTTCAGATCCAGGGCATTTGGCAGAGGTTTACGTTTGGAGAAAGAGCTGAGACTGCTTCTAATGGATTGTCCGTGAAGGCGAGCTCATCAGGTGGGAGAGCAGGCCTATTCCTGTGCCCCTGTGTGGTGGGGTGGACCTATGAAACATTACAGGACTAGAGATTTTCCCCTGAATGCCCTAGGGAGCAGAGGTTTATTTTGGCTGTGGTCCTGTGGTTCCCCTGTTCCTGATGTGTAAAAACCCCCTTCCCCCTTCCCTCCTCTCAGCAGGGGAGTACAGGCATGCGATTCGGTTAATAAAAGTCACATCCCCATGGAGGCCGCGACCCCCCACCAACCCAAATCCACTTTGACTGTTTTCATGGCGGCTACCCTCCTCTTGCAACCTCTGTTTCTTCTGGTTCAGTCACTTGGCCGTAGTCTTGCTAAGATACATTTTAATAACCGGTGTTGTTCTTTAAGGCTGCAGGCCTGATGCCATTACACCCTCCACCCCTCAGTCCAAGACCCATCCTACATCAAATCGCTCATGGGAGCAGTCAGTGCTGGGATTTCTTCTGTTCTGTTCTGCCCGGACGTCTGTAACCTGTGCTGTTCATCTATCCTGCCCGCAGTCCACGTGCTGCTCCTAAGAGCCATGTTAATGCAAAGAGCTTACAGTCTGTGTGAGCTGTGTGCACATCTGCACTCTCTCCTCCTGTAACCTGTGCACAACAGCTGCACAGCTGATGGTTATGGAGATACTAGGGGCCTGTATGTGTGGCTTGTTATTGTGTGTGTGTGTGTGTGTGTGTGTGTGTGTGTCTGTCTGTGTCTGTATTCTGGGTTCTCTGGACGAAGTCTGAGGGACAGTGGCTAATGTAACAAGCAGATAACGCTCTTAAACACCACCTCAGCACCCCTCCAGATGCAGTGTGAGTGTGTGTGTGTGTGTGTGTGTGTGTGTGTGTGTGTTTGCTCACACTCTGTCTGTGGCGTGGGCCTTTGCCAAGTAGTGTTCAGTATAGATTTATGGTTGTGGTCTGGGAGGTAGGACACTGCAGCTCTTTCAGGCTCATCTGTGTGACTGAAGGGAGGATTCTGTTAGAGAGAGATTTGTGTGCTCCACATGGGCTCGTCTTGCTTTATTGAGCAAATGAACAGAGCTAACGGGGTTATCCGAAAACAAAACCACAGCTCTGTAGGCTGCTTCTGGTTCTGTAGCATTGCCAGAGGGAGCCTATGGAGCTGGAACTCGGGGTTTTAGGAGTTTTCAAACTCTTAAAATCCCACTATGAAAAGTGGAATGGCTTCTCCCATTGGAACCACAAATGAGCTTTGAAATGGTTAGATTCGACTCTAGTAACTGGACAGAAACGGAGACCATGTGTTGACCATTAGCTTTATTTGTAACCCAAAGAGGTCAAAGTTCCTGTGAAATTGGAAGATAAGGAAACCATTACCATGATAAGGGCTGTGTCCGAATCAGCACCCTCCCATGCTATTGAGTAGGCTTGTTGAGTAGACAGGACGAGAAAGTAATTAAGTAGGGAAAAGCCCTGTATGATACACTTACTTCCGGGGTTTCACTGACTGTATTCGGGAGCGCACTTTCCAAGAAGTAAGCGAACATTTTGGTCGCATAAATATGACAGCTCTATAAATGGATCATATACACAGTGCAGTCAGTGCAATGAGAGGCCTGTAAGTTGCGCTGCATAAGTGCTCTTTGCTAAGCAAATACATGATGCGGTAGCGGAATGCGCAAGCTCTCTGCATTCCGACTCCCCTCCGTCCGGAGGTACTTCACCTGACCTGTGGGGGCGGATTTCGCTCGGATGAAGAATGGCCGCCCCACCTCGCGATGGGAGCGTTGCTTGGCCCAGCGGACCTCGCCCTTTGACCCGTTCACTCCGAGGACCAAGTTAGTCCTTGTTATTTGCTTAAAGATTAAGGCTCCTGTTAGTTTCTTAACATTCCAGTCTCGTTGCAGGCTTGGTGTGCCTTCTGACCAGCGGAAGGCCTCTACCCTGAATCCTCTTCCACATGTCTTTTAAGTATAAAAAAAGAACTATGAGTAAAATTAGTGTCCCCTCTTGTTGGCACATTGCCTGCAGGAGTTCAGGGGTCATAGATGTAATGTTGTTTTGAGATCCCAACTATCTCTCTGCCACCACTTGATAAAATGTTGCTTTCTTTAAGAGATTTGTTGTGTTGTTTTGCTAAATCGATGAACACTGTGCTTGCTGTGAGCAGCATGTTCCTAGCTGTCTGCATGTGTGTTTTGGTGAGGTTGGAGCAAGGGGGGTGAGGTGGTAGGAGGAAAGCGCCCCCTGTGGGTTTGGTTCCAGATGGCTGTGGATTACTCCAGTGAGACCCAATTCTTGTGTTGGCTAAGGAAGAGTAAGTAAGAGGTATTAATGGCGTAGATATGTCCGGACAGCGTGGGACAAGGACCTTCTTATCTTCCCCTGCTGGTTTAGGGCCAGTCAGACACCCCCCCCCCCCCGCCTCAAGTCTTTTTACCCCCTGTCCTGACAGTTATGTGCCTCTGTGGATAGAAGAATAAGAGCTGGATTATTAGATTATACAGAAAGGCCTGCCAGCTCCCACAAGCGTGTCTTCATTACAGGGCTGCTTGCCCTTCAGTAAAAACCCTGCTCGTTTATTGGAACACGAGAAATCGCTCTTTCACAGGCCTGCGAGCCGCGCAGATGCAGTTGGCACTCCGTTCGGCGGCGACCCGGTGGCTAATGACGTGAGGCCGTTGTTGGCAGTGCCCGCCCCCCACAGAAACGGGCGTTTTGAGCGCCAGTTCACTTGTTACGCGGCAACAATATTTGGTTTGTGTTTAAGGTGTTGTCGAGTTGTGTCACAAAGGCAAGCCGCCTCTGGTGTTGTCGGTGTGGAGCGGAGCTGGAAGGCGCTTTGCAGCGGAATGCGTGGTGAAAGAAGGCCGATTTAGAGAGCTGCTGGGAAAAGCTGCCAAGCGACCGGACTTGGGCAGCTCTTAATTACTGTTTTGTGTGTTTGTGAGCGACTGCTGCTTTTTCTGTGTGTGTGTGTGTGTGTGTGTGTGTGTGTGTGTGTGTGTGTGGAATCGCTGCCAGCCAATATCAATTAGGTAACGTTCTGCCAAGCTTTCCCCTCAGTCTTCTCTTCTGTTCCTGTGATGGTGGTTTGGGAAGAACTCCCAAAACCCCGTCCCCCCTCTACGCAGCATTGAGACTGGCAGCAGGGCCCTCTGTAACGATCGCCCCACACTCCTGAAGGTGTGGCGGTCAGGAAGCCGTTGCGGGCGGAATTTTGCCATGGGGTGCGTGATTTGGCCCAGTTTGGCCCGGCTGGGCCTGATCCCTGCGGGTTTGGGCTGCTAGAGGCAGAGGGGCTACTTGCCTTGGCCCGCCCTGACAAAAGCGCCATTGTGTCTGTGTGGCAGAACTTGCCAGATGAAAATGGAATTGGTCCTACAGAAGCGGCTCTGTATGGATCAATTATCCCCGACTGCTCACAGGTCAGATGGAGGACAAGAGAGAGGCTGGGATAGAGAGAGTGCGAGAGAGCGCGAGAGAGGGAGAGAGAGAAAGAGAGAGACTTGAACAGAGCGAGGGAGAGGGAGGCTCATGTACTTTTCTGTCCCCACGTTTAAACTCCCCACTCAACCCTCCCCATCTCAAGGAATGTAGGTGGCGATGTTTGCGTTTCAAAATTGGAGACCGCCACATGATTACTCAGCTATTTGAAGCCCCGCTGGTACTGTTTACAGAATGGAAATAAGCTGTATGGAGAAACAACTTTTTGCGTCTTGCAGTGCACAGGCCTTAAAGTGAGCTATGTAAGCGGGCTTCGTGCCATCTGATAAAAAAGCTTTGCACAACCTGTCCTGTAAGATTTTTTTAGATTATTCTTTTTTTAAATTATACCTTTTTGCATAACTTTCCAGTACAATCAACGTCACTATGCAGTGAAATTCAGCTTTTTTTAATATGGTTGTGGAAGGAGACTGGATGTTGTTGTACCACGCACGCACATGCTGTGTAGGCTACAGTTGTGTTGTGGAGGCAGAGGAAACGCACAATGCAGACTTATCCAATTAGCACGCTCCCTGCCCCAGCTCAACTGAACATGCTCATTCATTTCCTCCTGAAGCTTTCAGCGCCGTTCGTCCTCACCACGGCGGAGCTCCGCGCGGCCGCAAATAACACGGCGAGCTGAATAAATGAGCCGCGCCATTTGCATGCCTCGCCAGACATGCAAATCATAGCGCCGTTCTTTCTTTGAATAAATGTGTTTTTTTTGTGTGTGTGTGTGTGTGTGTGGAGACCTGTACCACCCGGGGACCGCCAGTGGGGACGAGTCAGCAGATGAGAGAGAGAAGGGAGGGGCCTGCGCTGGGGGGAGGGAGCACGGAACCGGCCACGGGGAGTCTGGTGACAGGGCAGACTGTGGCAGCGACTGTACCCCCAACCCCCGGCTCTGCCTACTTGGCAGAACGGGGCCTGAGAGAGGGGGACCCGCCCTTTGCCCTTAGCGGTTTGTGCAGCGCCATGAAAACACTGTCATCGCGTCGCCTGTTTTAACAATCATCGAGAAGTGTTGAGCACACAGAGTTTGCACGTAGTGCAAAAACACTGAAGCGCAGTACGTGAGTGCGTTCCTGCGTGGGAAGGACAGGGCGTGTCCGGGCCTCCCTGCAGAGCTGCAGTGCTGCGTTTGCTGGAGCGTGGTGGTCCGGAGGAGCGGGGGAACGTCAGAGTCCTCCATCTCATCCCCGGAATGCTGAGCAGGGCGTTGTGATTTAGCGCACCTGCCCGTGCCCCTCTGAACCGTCTGAACACAAAGCTCTCACTGCTGCCACATCAACCCCGCCCCCCGGGCCATAGCCCCCCGACCCCCAGTCATGGCTTGTGTTTACAAAGAGGGGGAAAAAAAGGTTTGTCTTTTAATGGTGGCTTTTGCTGGAAACTGGCTCCTCCGTAATTTTTACACCAATGCCATTTTGACAGAACTTGCCTCATAGCCAATTGGTATATAATAAAGTATAATAAATCATTTTAAATCTAATGATAACCCTTCAAAAATGTTCCATTACTTTCCAACCCATACAGGAGCTTAAATAGAAAAATGGGCTTTGAGTAGAAGGGTTTGCACAGCGTCAGGTGTTTTGTACTTGTCATGGCCGTTTTGCGGGTGTCGATATAGGACTTCATCGTTGACGTTGTTTTTGTTTTTCACACCCTTTTTCTCTCTCAAAGCAAAGGGCTAGCGTGTTTTTTCTGTACATCCGACCAATCGGAGCAGTTTATGGGCTCTCAGGAAATCTGGGCGCCCAGACCCGGGAAGAGGAAGAGGAAGAGGAAGAGGAAGCGGTAGCGGTGTCCCAGTTTCACTGGAGCTGCGGTAACGCAGCGCTCAAAGTACCAGCCCGAACGTGGCGGTTCCCACTGCGCGGGGGGTCCCTGCTATCTCCGCCAACCCCAAACAGATGATCGAGCAGCTGGCGGGCCGCTCGCGATCTGTCTTGGGTGGAGATTCCACGTCCTCGCCGTTCCCTCACCCAGGAGCTTCGACGGTGCCGTGTGGGAGCGTGGTCAGGGGGGAGGGGCTGCACCCGCGTTCAGTTCATGCACATGCTCATCATTGTACATTAGAGCCTGAATGCAGTAACACCAATAGTAGTATATACATTTCATGGCCTTACACAAGGTGTCTATGAAGCAGAATTCTCTTAGTTTTTGTATTTTTGAGCCATTGCCAGGCGGCATGGTGGTGCAATGGATAGCACTATCGCCTCACAGCAAGAAGGTCCTGGGTTCGATTTCCGGCCAGGGGCCTTTCTGTGGAGTTTTTCTGTGTGTGGGCATGTTCTCCCTGTGTGCGCGTGGGTTTCCTCCGGGTACTCCGGTTTCCTCCCACAGTCCAAAGACATGCAGGTTAGGCTAATTGGAGACTATAAATTGCCCGTAGGTATGAGTGTGAGTGAATGGTGTGTGTGCCCTGCAACGGATTGGCTACCTTCCCAGAATGTATTCCTGCCTCTCGCCCAATGCATGCTAGGATAGGTTCTGCGACCCTGACCAGCAATACGCGGGTTAGATAATGGATGGATGTGCCATTGCCTCCGTAAAGTAGCTTCTAGCTGGCCTGCCGTCAGCCTGCCCCGTCTTGTAGTCCCACCAGAGGAGAAAACGCAAGCGGAAACAACAAGATCCAGTAGGATGAAGGCTGAAGAGTAACGAGTGAGAAGCAAAGTAAAGATGGCCGCCAGGCCCACGTGTCTGGCCTACCCGTTGCTCAGGCCCGAGAGACCTCCCCAGCCCCAATAAAATCTGCTCCCACAGGCGCTGTTTCAGAGTCAGCCCCAATGTCCTCTCTATGCCTGGCGGATCTGTAAGAACTGCGATGGGGCGTTGCGATCAAAACAGTGCGACGATTGGCGAGCACCACTCCGTGACGGCCAATCACAGGCCACGTGTTTTTTTGTGCTCCTCACTCAGGAATGAACGGGGGAAGGAAATTCCTGCTGACTTTGAAATATGCAATTCTGACACATCTCTGAGGAAGTCGCTTCACATATTCATTAACTGAATATATTTACTTCCTGTTAAAGTTTATTCCCTGGAAAACGGTTAAGGCAGGTTGTGTGGTGGCATGTGCAGAAGTGTCAACGCAAACAGGAAGTCTCCTCAGAACGCAAGCAGAGCCGTAGACCTGCAGAAAGTTGCTTTGAATCATTTCTTTATTCTCCAGAGATATTTGTTCAGTGGATTATGTTTGCTGTGTGTCTGTTCTTCCTTTTTCATTTGGAGTAATTTAATATATTGTCTGTCTGAACAGTCGGTCTCTCTCTGACAGTGGTCTGCGATTTGAGCCTCGGAGAGTCTCCCGAATTCCAGAACCCATCTGGTGGAGGGAGAGCGAGAGAGAGCGGGGTTTGATTGTCACCGTTTGATTTATGTTCCCCCTTTTCAATCTCACTTTTGTTCTCCAATTTTCCTATTTTGTATTCTGTAACTCTCTTTTAGTGAAAACGCTGGCTGGATACACGCCGTCATTGTTGAGTGGAACAATCCTCCTTTGTCATGTGGGAGAAAAACCCTGCTTGTTTGCGAAAGGCCGGGTCTGCAGTCTTTTTATTTGTTTGTTTATCCACCCGTTGTGCTTCTGTTACATCTGCCAAGAGCTGTGACAGGAAGTGGCAAGACTTTGGCCCGCTGCGCCCATCCCCGGTACCTCTGCCCCAGACTCTGTTGCATCACATCCTGTCTAGCTGTCTGTCACTTGTTTTGTGTTTTTCTCCGGTATTTCTACTCACATCTTACCATTGCTTTACATTGCATTGCGTTCGTTCAGCAGCTATTCTCACCTCCAGAGCGCCTTGTATCACAGGAGAAACAGAAGTGCGTGTTTTGTAATACAACACAATCTAAACCAATGCTCTCCTCTGGCCTGCTCTCTTACAATGTTTCCTTCTCCTCTGCACCTTTTGTGAAAGTGCTGTGCTAAAAAGCAGCCCTGCTGAAGTTCATGTTTCCTAGTGTGATGATGCTAAAACAATCTATTGGGACGGTGCTTCGCCAATCGCCCTGACTTTAGTTGTGATGTCCTGTTGCTGTTTTGTTTTTTGGTGGCAGGCGCACAGTCTAAGCCTTCAGTTGCCGCCTCTCTGCGTTAGATTCTGTCAGCTTTTTTAAAGCAGCCTTCTCTTCATTCCGCAGCTTGCTGAACACTTGTGCTGAAATGTGTTGCCATCGCTGCACACTTCCCCAAAGAGCTGGTTCGCTTGGCTCTAGAAGAGTTTGAGGCATTAAATCTATTTTGGCACTGTCGTTTACAGATAAGAGGAACAAGCTGGCACTCCACAAGTTAAATCTTTGCAGGGATGAATGCAAAATAGGTCACTTTGTGTGTTTTTAGAGGTGGGAGGAAGCCCGGCTGTTAAAAAATGGAACGCCTAAATTGGTGTGCTTCATGGACTGTAATTGCCTTTCCTGGCTTTTAGGGCTCCCTATACAATGATCTGCAGCTTCATTTGAGACCAGCGAAACCACATGGACATGTTTGGACAGACATACATGCAGAGGCATACACACCCTCTCTCACGCATATTCACACACACACACACACACGCGCGCACGCACGCACGCGCACACACACACAGAAGGTGTGAAGGTGTGAAGTTGTGAAGTTGAGTGCCCCGTCACATGTCTGAGCATTCACGCCTCACTTCCTGTGATACCTCCACACTGAGCCCTCATAAGGGTTTTCATGGTGCTACCATTAACCTGATTCACCTGTGTTAGTGTGTGTAATCTGTTTTGACCCAGCCTTTGGAAGGGCTTTGACAGTGAGTCATCTGAGTGTGGTTGAAGAGTGATGGTTGGTTAATCACCTTGACACCGTCCCTGTCCAACCTGACTCTAACACACACACACACACACACACACACACACACACACAGGCTTGAAGGTTGTGCCCACAGAAAGCAGAGGGCCTCTTTTAGAAAATTCCCAATTCCATGCTTATTTTCCCCTTTAAACACTGATCGTCCGTATGTGCGAGGTGAGGTATGTGCGATGGCACGCTGTAAGAATGAGATCCATTCACAGTTCCCGCTCTGCGCCGGTGACTAATGTGCTAGCACATTCTGCAACACGTAGGTAAGCTTCGAGCTGCCAACGGAGGGTGTGGCGGCAAGTGAGAAATGAAGTCCCCCGAGGCCTGATGATTAGGAGCCCTGTGTGTCACTGCCTGCTTATTGCCATGACAACCGTGAGTTCTCAAACCCTTCGGCGCTGGTTTTCTCATGTCTGTTTAAGCATTGCCCGGGCTGTGATTGGTTGCCACTGTGACAGACTACTGTGCATTTGACGGAGAAACGTTACTTCCCTTCCTGCACCAATTCCGCTGCTCGCAGCCACGGCGGAATTTGCTTGCGACCTTTCTGAGTGAGACCAGATCTTGTTTTTTGGCTGTCCCGTTTGTTTAGCAGGCATCCCTTTAATCATAAATCTGTCCCAAAATAACAAAAAAAGATCAGTGTTTGCCAAATGATAAATATACTGCAGTATACTGCAAAAGAAGCAAAAAGCAATCAACCTAGCTGCCTGTCCTAGTGGTTTGTATTTGTCTGAAGGTTTTAGGAATGGCGTATGGTCCCGCCATGCAGAATCCCAGCTTCCAGTCATGTAGAGAACACAAAGAAATACCACCCGTGCCTTTAAACTTAATTCTGGAGTCGGCGATAACAAACTATAAAGCGATTATAACACAATGAGAGAAGAATTTACATTTGACTGACACTAAATCTGTAAATCCTCTTTAGCTATTACAGAATGTCAAATAAGTTCTTAGTTGTCCCTGGCTGATGTGGAGCAGGGGCACGTTGCAGACAGTTCCTTGCTGGCTGAAGCAGAGTGAAGTTACTGTGTACTGTGCCCGTCTTTGATTTCAGAATTTAAGTTATAGATGCTCCCTGGTTGCGGCATAGTGAATGAAATTTGTAGATGATCCCTGGGTGGTGCAACATGAAGGTAATTTGTAGATGGTCCCTGGGCACTGCAGAGTGAACATCAGTGGTAGACTGATCCAGACCGAACGGGGGAGAATGTAAATTGCTGATGGTCCCTGGCCGACGGACCCCGGGCGATTTACCTGTGCCTCCGTAAAGCCGGAATAGCGGAGTTTTCGGAGCGCGGACGTAGGTGAGTAAAAGGTCGGGCTTTCTTCCCAGAGCGTGTGGCACAGCCAGGAGGCACAGGGATCTATGCCCTCCTCTCTAACCGTCAACCTGCTGACTGGCCACACCATCAAGCCGCATCTCTCTCTCTCTCTCTCTCTCTCTCTCTCTCTCTCTCTCTCCGTCCCTATTGCGCAAGCCCTCTGAGCGGCTGAGGTCGGGCTGCTAATAAGCGACCCTATTTAAAGAGAACACCCTGGGTCTAAATATAATCTCAGATCCTGTAGCAGCTACAGAGTCCCTTCATCCCTCGCCGCAGCAGGAAGACGGTGCGTACACCTGGAACTATGTACACGTACCCGAGAACCCCGCGTTACCTTGTGAGTACCTGCACGCTAACCGTACGCGTACCCCTTCCTCACCCAGCGCACCGTCCCGATACCGGACACAGAGTAGAGGGAATTCTGGGATTGAGACCTGTTCAGAGAGCTCTTGTGCTCTCTCATCGTTGGTCTTTATTATTTTGTTCCTTCATTTGCCGTGTTGTAACTTTTTCGTCTTGAAACGGCTACGTCGCTCGCCGTAATTGCTCTCAGGTCACGCTGTTGCATTAGTTGTCCTAGTTTGGCCACGGACAAAGTGGCAGTCTTGTTCTTGTGTTCTTGGCAGTCTCTAGAAAATGGGGAGGGTTGTGTCTGTCACTGGCTTTGTTTTATAACTTTGTTTTTTTTTGTTTTTTGTAATTAAAGACCTCTTGGCAGAGTCGATGGCAAGTCATTTCAGTGAAAAGAGAGAGGGGCTGAAAAAACCTGGAAATTGCTTAGCGGAGAGACTCGGCTCTCAGTACAACAGTGGGGTTGTGGACAGCCTTGGTTTTGTGTCGGTGTGACTGTACACTGCATGTCTTCCTCCGATGTGTTAGTGTGTGCGATGCGTGTGTGCACTTGGGCGGAAGTGGGTGACTGGTGGTGGAGGGAATTTGTAACGGTACATGTTCCAATACATGTATTGAACGCACTGCTCCGTCTCTGTGTTCAGAATGGTTAGAATGAGTGCACACCAATGTTTCTGCCTGTATGCACCAAAGTGTCCTTTACACATTGTATTTATGTAGGCAAAGGATATCGAACAACATATAATCCTTCCGTCCAGCAGTTGGATTGACCTCAACAAGGTGAGTTTCCAACATTGTGCATCGGACTTCACACGTTACTGCCCTCATTATCCCGGCGTAGTGATTTTCTACTGGTTTTCCAGGGCATAGGCACTATCCATTTAAAACAAAATGGCAGTTGGATCTAAAGCTGTTGATTTTGTGTCCAAAAGACCAGTACCGGTGAAGGTATACTCCCACCCTCCCTCCACCACCATTCTCATTCTCGCTCAGTCATTGTCTGCTGTAGTGTGAGAGCGGGCCCCGTGATTGGCCATTGTTGATTGTTCTGTCTGTACCAAGAGCACTTGTCTCCGAGTTGATGCACGGCACAATCAATGGCCCTCTACCCGATTGCCTCCATTCCGTTTCTGTCTGCCCCACTATTCATCACCAGGAATCTCCGTTAGCAGGGTGCTGGTCAGTCCTCACCTCAGGTTGTAATTAATGTCATGGGAAATGATTGCGCCGTCAGCCATGTTGGATGTAATTGCTCGCACTTATCAGAAAGTCAGCGTTTGCGCACAGGTCCTTTATTGCGAATTGGACGTTGGTTCAACAAAGTCGATGTTATTGCAGGAATGCGATGAGGCCGGCTCCTGTTCAGTCTCCCTTTCTCCGTGCACAGATTGATAGCCCGATAGCTGTTTAGCACGTAGGTGTTGAGTGCCGCTTTGCGTTGCTTGTTTTTTTTTTTATATTTCAGTGGAGAATAATTTTTCTGTAGCAGTTGATGTTCAGAGCGGGGCCTGTCATTCATTCATTTTTAATTTAGCCTTTCCTAGAGAAAGGGAACTTTAAAACTGTTATCCGCATCACAGGAATCGTATATCACAACTGAGTTCAGGCTGGACTGAGTCAGCTTTACAGATAGACTACTGCCTGGACTTCTCAGTCCAAGATTTAGACCACCGCTTGGACTTTACTGTCCAAGACAGACTGCTGCCTGGGCTTTTCAGTCCAAGACTGAGATTTTCCTGAAATAGCCGCATAAGACCAGATTTAATGATTTTCCTGAAAAAGCCAAATAAGAGCAGATTTTATTACTTTTTTTATTATTATTTTGTATTCCTTGGGTTGGTTGCTGAGATCAGACCTGAAATATTAGCTTTTGGTGCTGATGGAACTTACCAGTAGACCACAGCTGGCTTATGTAGACCAGCTCCAGTAACAATAACACAGAGAGGATGAGAACTATGTGGAACCCAGACCCCACACATCCAGCTCTACAGTGAACTGGGTACGCCAGTACGTATGGATGGTCAGTAATTGCCCCCCAAAGATAGGTGCGCTGTGTCCTAGTGTGGATTCCCAGGTGCCCTTGCAGGGTGCAGTGTGTACCCGACATGAGCTGTACGCAGCTGGGCTCTGTCCTCCACACTGGTGCCCCTGGCAGAAGGACAGATCTGATTTCACACAGCCCCAGGAGCAGCCGAGAGCCCACCCCCCCGTAACCGAGTGGCCTGTATTCGGCAACCATTGCACTTACAGCAAACAAAGTAGTTAAAGCAACTATTACAGTTACTGTTATCATTATACAACCAGTATAGCCACAGCAACTGCTACAATTACAGCAACCATTACAAGTATAGCCACAGCAACTGCTACAATTACAGCAACCATTACAACGAGTATAGCAACAGAAACTGTTACAGCAGTACATTGTAACTGTAATGGTTCTGGAACTACAACTACAATGATTGATCTAACACTAATGGTTGTTTGACTTAGAAGAACATTGTTCTACCAGTATAGTCACAGAAACAATTATAGTAGTTGAGTAAAGAATTACATCAAAGTTTGTCTTGCCTCCCAGTCAAATAATCATTATCAGCACATTCATTTAGTGAGGCTTGAATTCTGTAGTGTTCTGATGAAATTTGGCACTCAATCTTTGTTGAGACTTGCTTTGGTATTTTTATCTTCTTGCTTGACATTGAACTCACTTCCTGCAAAAGCACACACACACACACACACACACACACACACACACTAGGAATGCTTGCCTTCATTGTGGTGTAACGTTGATTGTGTCAGTCTGTTGACTCTCTTCTGAGGGGAATCATTCATGTGTTCCATGCTGTCAGCTAATGCATTCGTTTCATAATCGGCATGGAGCCACAGGTTTGCATTTCAGTATTAAACATGTCTAGGCAAGCAACCTGAACCATTCTGAATACCCACATTAGGAACAGGCTTACATGTAGATACGCATTGAATGACAAACGTGGAATGTTCCGCAGAATAGCCAAAGTGCTATTGCATATAGCATAATGTGCTTCCATTGCGGAAGACTGCCGTTTACCTCAGAGTGTCGTTGTACGAGCAGAATAATTCACAAGACGCACGATTAAGTTTGTCAGGGCCCGTCTATAGCTGCAGGAGTGTGTGCGTCTGCCTGCGTGGCTCCGTCTCAGCTCGCTCGTTCGTTTCCCCGGAGATGGGGTGCAGCAGGAAGACTCCCTGACAAGCCATAAATCCTGCCCTCAGCTTCCAGCCCAAAGGGATGCTGGGAAATGTACCACAGACCTTGGTTTTTCCGCCACCTCGCCGCTCCAAAACACATTCTTGGCAGATTTAAACAGCC
Source organism: Ilyophis sp. 1 JC-2022 (assembly GCA_022702515.1). Lineage (NCBI taxonomy): Eukaryota > Metazoa > Chordata > Actinopteri > Anguilliformes > Synaphobranchidae > Ilyophis > Ilyophis sp. 1 JC-2022. The sequence continues at coordinate 89,217,495 of CM040403.1, read as the reverse complement.
TTTGTTGACCCAACAGGCCTCCGGACCAAATGAGCTACAGGTGGTGATCCGCAGAGACACAGCAGAGGCAAAATGTCACAGGCATGTGAGCCATACAGATTAAATTAAATTGGCACGGTTATCAGTGTACGCCTCCAAACTTAATGTATTATTATTTCTGGTATTAAGGATGTATGAATGTTTATTAGCCGAGTGCATGTGTGGTTCCCTTGGTTTCTGCAGGATTACTGACAAGCTGAATTCTCCCCAAAACACTAAGCTCCTCTTATTAATTGTTCTGTGTAAATACGGCAAGTTAGATACATTGGATATTTCCTGGCTGTATCAAGGATCTCTTATTAAAATGAACAACTGTGTTGTCGATTAGCCTGGGCAGTAAGTGATAGTATCTATATGTACATGCGTGTACATAGATAATATCACCGCCCAGGCCACAAAACCATTACCGCCAGCTGCAATTTTACAGGACGAATGGTTTTATGCAAATTGATCATTTTTGCAGGAAGTCATGGTGCTTTTAACACTCATAGCTGTCTACTGCATTGATGGGAATCCCAGCCTGGGGTGTTTGTGTATAATTCATATGAATTTTTTTTTTTTTTAAACCCTTCTCAAGTTTTTTTTTTCCTCTTTTGTGAAAATGATGATGTCAAAAGTTTTTTTTTTTTCTGCTGCCTAAAAGAAACCATGCAGCATGCCCATATTACGCGCGCCGCCCCAACTGCCCTACTCTAGGCGGTTTACGAGACGATATCAGAGCGGGGACGGCTCATCGGTTTTATTTCGAACCCATTTCTCACCCTAGATTGGAATGCCAAATTGAAACTTGCAAGCCCGTTCACATAGTCTGTTTGAAGGCTTAGGGTTTCACTGCACCATGCACTGCTGCTTTAGTGAGACTAATTTCTCAAATGTTAAGAAAAATGGATACAGTTCAGAGCAGTTTATTTAAAAAAACATTTCGTCTGAATTTTAAAGAATGGGCTTAAATGAAGGTGAGCAAGAACTCCTTTATGACTTTACTGCAGTTTTATGTTGATTTGATTTTATATTGTTGCACACTTCCCAGTGCACTGACGAGGTAGAGTGCACGTCTTTTACCTGAAGGAGTGTGTTTGTGTTTCTGTGCGTGTATGAGCGGTTACAATTACGTGTCTATGTACATTTTTGTGCATGAGCTCTCGCACACGTTCCGTTTGTGTTATTGTGCATGCTGAATGCGTCTGTCTGGTCGGCGTGTGTCACCGTGTGATCGTGAGAAGCAGGTATGTGCTTGCCTTGTACGCTCCGCGAGTGCATGTCACAGGGCGATAATCGGGGAACGACAGACAGGTGAGAGAGAGAGCCTGGGCGTTCCTGCAACACCCTGTGTGGGCTGCAGTGGGCAGAGTGGGAGGTGGCCTGTACTGTGGCCTCGGGCTGCCCCATCTGTGCCCCGAGCGACAGGGCCAAAGGAATCGCTGCCGAATTAGCGTAATTGGCTGGAACCAATCACGCTTCAGGCATTAGGAGTGGATTACCCACGAGCTGGGGCTTTAGCTGTCAGCTGTTTGTGGAGAAGAGGAACGCTGGTCATTCTCAGCGAAGGAATGCTCTTAAATGGGCGTGACCGTATGTTACAGAGGGAGTTTTTCATAGTGCATGAAGGTTATCAGTCACAGGCCTGGTGGACAGGTAAAAGGAACTGTGCTGACCGGAGAGACACAGGGGCTCTCATGTGGTGTAAGTGTGAGACTCTGCTTAAGCACCATTAACCTGCTGCAGTATGCAGGTATGGGGTGCCTACACTGGGGGAAGCTCCAGGTTCAGGTCTGATGTCACATTGTCTGGCATGACTACCCGACCCCCATTTAGCAAAACCCTCCAGCTCTAGCTGTCCTAAAGCTGTCTTAGTCCATACCATTAAGGGAATTACGTTGAATGAGTGGCCTGTAGGTCACGAGGGGGGGGTCAACGTTAAAAAACAAAATGGGTCCGGCCAATAGTTTCCTTGGCTTTTTTCTGACAACTATGTCAGTGTTAGAAAAATAAACTAGCAAAACTAGTCCAACTGGGGATGTTAATGCGAATGCCAGTGACAATCTATCGGTTATTTACAGTGCCGTGAAAAGGTTTTTGCCCCCTTCCTGATTTCCTCTATTGTTACATATGTCTCGCACTGGATGTTTTCAGATCTTTAGACTCGGGAACCTGAATGAACAAATGACACATTTGTTTTTTATTTATTTAATTAACAAAAAATCCCAACACCCATTTCCATTGTGTGAAAAAGCACCCTTACAATAACTGCAGCCAATGTAGCAGCCATCATTTTTAATATTTGGTTGCATATCCTTTGCATGCCATGACTTCCTGATGTCTGTGACCCAACAACATCAAAAGACTGTTGATATTGTATTTTCTGGTAGTCCTACAAGCGATACTATAACCTCTCTGCATTTGAATGGATCTCTATGGGAATTTGGGTGTGGGACTAGATTTAGCTGTAAATTACACTGGAACAGTATGGAACACATGGTTGGCTAAATGGCTCTAAGTCATCAAGGGTCTGACGTATCAAACAAGCCTCAAATCATCACTCTGCTGCCAGAAATACAGGAGATATGGATGGATAACTTTAAGGGGTTGTTTCTCCTGACAAATTGTCCTATTGAACTCTATGGAAAAATAAGTCAGGAGATGAAACCCTTCAAGTTATCCATCCACATCTACTGTATTTCTAGCAGCAGAGTGATGGTTTAAGGCTTTGATACGTCAGACCCTTGATGACTTAGTTGTCTAAAGATCTGAAAACATCCAGTGCGAGAAATATGCAACTATAGAAGAAATTAGGAACTTTTTCACGGCACTGTAGTTGCCTAGTTGTGTGGTAACTCTTCGTCCTTTTAATCAATGAGCGCTATTGTGCCCTCTTTATGCACACAGTGAGAGGAACTGTCGGATGTCGTGCGTCTGTTCCAAATGTTCCAAATTTCTAATTATTGCCCAATGAGTGAGCAGAAAGCAGCCCACAGTTGTAGGCCATTGACCCGCACGGTGCTCGTGGAGACGGCCTGCGGTCTTCCCCATTGGCCCTTGTGACTGTTTGCCCCTCCATGGTCTTCCTCTACATCCTCCTCTTCCTCTTCCTCTCCTACTTCGGACAGCGCATTAAGAAAAGTCTGAGGGCAACCGAGCTGCTGTTCCCCCGAGCTTGCAGAGATATGTGGTCTGGCCCAGAAAGACCCCACTGTTTTTTTTCGTTGTTTTTTTCCCTCGTTCTCTCTCTCCGCCGCTGCATCACATTCGCCTGTGTGTCGGGGTGCTGGTGAAGGGGCTGCGAAATGTCTGGCCTTCACGCTCCTGCTGTGAGAGTTTTGCTTTTAACGCGTCTGAACCCCTCACGTTTGTGAGCCTTCGGCGGATATGGCGTAGCCCCGGGGGGTTTTTGAGGCTGTGGCACACGTATGCCGTGCGTAACCGCTGGATACGGGCAGACTGCGGAAGGCAGCCCCGCTGCGTATACAAATGAGAAGGCAGAGTGCGGGGGAAACGGGAATTTGGCCCCGGGGCACGGCGCGCTGGGAACAGCGAGTTCCTCGTGCACTGTCGCTTTCGGGGCAAGGGGGTGGGGGTGTAGAGCTGTTTGAACCCCGCTCCTGGGCGTGGCAGGTCTGTCTGTGGGGAGACAGGTCGGACCACCCACCCAGAGCCAGGCGGCCCCACCCCCACTCCCTGGCCACGTGTCCCTCTCTTGCGGAGTCCCGTCTGCATTCATACCGCCAGAACAGTGGGGATGGGGGTGGTCCTCTGACAGACCCAGCAAGCAGGCTGAGGAAACAATAAGTGACACACTGGGTCTGGTCACACACGAGTACCGAGCGGTTGCCTCGGCCAGGCACGGACAAAACCAGAGAGAGGCGTGTGTTTTTCACACTGGATTTGATGTTTTTTGACATGAAAAAAGATCTTCATATTGATGGAGGGAGTAGGGACTTCTTCACCAACTTCAATGGACATTGTACCAACCTTGTAGATCTATTGTGGATTGGGATTGTGAATTTGCTTCTTGCTAACAGTGTCACCATCTTTGCTCCGAGGCCTTGGGTTGTCCTCTTGGTCCGTTGGGAAGTGTGCGTATTCCCGCCCACCAACCTTACATACAGCAGCAGCCTGGTTCTCCCATAGGGCCTCCCACCCAAGTACTAACACTGTCCCGCCCCACTGACCGTTGGCTGTATGGCAGCGAAAGGCCATCAAGTGGTGCAGCGCGGGCAGTAAAGCTCCAAGCCTCCGACCCGCTCTTTTACGCAGCCGCACTAGTGAAGGGGGCTTTTTTGGAGTTGTACATTTCTGACATTTCCGCAGAGCCTGTCAGCGGCAGTCTAAAAGGTTAATTAGCCGTTCTTCTGTAGGGACGCGCACGTTTCCGAAGCGTGAAATGGGAAGGCAAATGCAAGTCAGGCAAGTCATACCACCCATGTTCCTTGTGAATTTTAAATTAAATTCTACTTTTTGTAATGGGAACGTGTGAGTACAGGGTCTGATATCCTTAGGAGCCCTAACCCCCCTCCTGGCCACGTGCGTACCTCAGGAGCTCCTCCCCCCAGGGGGGCAGGACACACGTCACACTCACCCTGCCTCGCAGCCTGCTCAAATTGCTTTGCGACGGATTTTGCCCAAGCTAAAATCACTGAGGCAAAAATATAGGCTAATCTGGATGTGCAGCCCTGTTATTCCAACCATGAGGGAACTGGGAAGACTCCGGGAAAGAGTGAAGAAGAGGGAGAGGTTGAGCGACAGAGAGAAGGAGAGAGGGAGTGAGAGGGAGCATGGTGGTTAGAGGGAGTGAGAGGGAGCCTGGTGGTTTCTCACTCTCCTTTGAGTCTGTGCCAGTTAAATCCGATTTAAGGTGGTCCTCCTATTACCTGTGCTACAGTCCAGCACTGCAGTAACAAGAGATTCTTTGCTAAATTTGCTCCAGTTGTGACGGATGCTGCCACCAGTCTGTGCCCAGTGTCCAGGACCCTGTCTGGGGGGAGTGGGGGGGTATCTGCTCCTCAGCTGGTCATGATACCACTCTCCCTACAGAGACACTCAGCTGGAACCAAGGGGCCTTTGTAATCTGTCATATTTATGCTACGTCAGAGACCGTTGAATGAGCGTGTGTGAGTGTGCGTGTGCGTGTGTGGGAGCAGGAACGTGTGTGATTAAGTGTTGGAGAATGTCTGAAAGTGAAATGGAAAGAGATTGTTTGTGTGCGCGTGTGCCCAAATGTGTGTGTGGAAGAGAAAGTGTTAGAGCACAGATCTGTTGGGGGGTGTGTGATTGGGCCAGCTGAAGCCTGTGGAATTTCCTGACTGTAAATGTGATGGGCCTGTCAGGAAGGACAGTGCAGAAGCTCATTCTGAGGTAGATACACACACGACATGTCACTGTCCTTTCCCTGTCCCTCACTCACACACACACACACACACACACGACACGTCACTGTCTTTTCCCTGTCTCGCACGCACGCACGCGCGCATGCACGCACACACACAGACACACGACATGTCACGTTCTTTCCCTGTCTCTCTCACGCACGCACGCACGCACGCACGCACGCACGCACGCACAGACACACGACATGTCACTGTTCTTTCCCTGTCTCTCTCACACACACACACACGACACGTCACTGTCTTTTCCCTGTTCTCTCACACATGCGCACACACACACACACACACACACACATACACGACACATCACCGTCCTATAAAGCTCAACCAATATTTACATTCATATTCATAAACATGTATACATATACAGTGTATCTATACATCAAAGCATGATCTACAATGACAGTAGCTTGTTTAGACCTCTGGTGGTTGCTCAGCATGTGTGGTGTGTTGGCTTTAGCTATAGTCTCAGGAAGTTATGAGGATATGCCATTTGTGTGGATGAATGCTTCAGGTGTAAGAAAATTAAGTGTTGGCTCATGTATTTCACCACACCGCTGTTGCCTGATCTCACCGTCGGCTGCTCTGGGTATGCCCTCACACTGTTGCCATGTGAAACCATGACGATTGGAATAGGGGGACTCAAGCCAAACAGGAGCCACTGGAACCGTTGCAAATTGCAAGTTAAGCGCCTGTCGCGTGACGACATCGCGGCGATTTTGTATCTCCGTTCAGCCTCCTCTTATATATTACACCATTTTTGCAACTTGTTGTATTGCAAACAGTTTGCAGTCAGTTGTATTGCCACATGTTGGTGATTAGCACGGTTGAAGCTGAGGTTAAAAGGTACTATGGGATCCCATTTGGAATTCAGAAAAGTGTTCTGTGAAATCTCATGTCTAGTTATTCGACGCTTTAAGGACTTGCTCAATCTCTGCAGCCTTCCGATTACACGCCGTCTTCCCTTCAACAGTCATATATCACACGGCCCTTCTGTGCTTCTGCTATTCATTTCTGGGTATCCCCAGTAACTGCTCTGCTGACCCGTGTGAGCTATGCTGTTCCTGCTGGAGACATAAAGAGAAACATGTGGCCAGCGAGTTTAAAGGAGGGTTGGGCTGGGGGTGTGAACTAAGGTAACTGGTTGTGTTATGTCCATCAAAAATAGAGCACTTTGACATGTAAGGACAACACAACACGCACAGGGGCCCCGTTACGTAACCCCGATGGAAAAACACAGAGAGCCAGGTCAGCATTATGTTCTTAGTGATCTGTGCCCCTATTGTTGGAGTCCGTCTCCCTATGTCTTGTGTTCTAGTGTGAGGAACGTGTGAAATCCGGTGGTAGAGACGCCTCAGTCCAGGTAACTCCGTGTGACCCCCCCAACGCACAAGGGCGTGGTGTCGGAAGATGAGAGGCCCTGGATGATTAAACCGTGGTCACGGCAGCGCGGTGAGATGTTAGGGCATAGGAATGCAGCTGAACAGGTTGCTTTGCGAGAAGCTCACAGTTACAACCCTCCATAACGACCCAGGCACGGCTGAAACCTCTCCAGGCTTTCTGGCCTGAGGGAGACACCCAGTGGGCATTGTGTGGTACTGCAGGGAGGACATCGCTGCCCATTGTCTGGGCTGTAGGAGCTTGACGCATTTCATTGTTTAAAATCGCCTAGCATTGAGCCGATTAAAACATTAGCTTCTGATATTCCTTCCTGATTACTAAATGAATGATGATCCTTTTGTGAAAAACACTTATTCTGAATTGTACACTTTTGCCATTGTACATTTCTTTGCATAGAAATGCTTGAAATACAATTGTAGGATAAACATATTATATACATTTACATCACTTATACTTTCAATAAATGTAATAAAGTAACACCTATATTAAAGACTGATCTGAATTCATAGTGTAATGCATTTGGGAAATGCACAGTCATCCATTGCAATAACCCATTGATTGTGTTGCAAAGATCCTAAACTGGTTTGTAACAATGCTTAGCAGTGCAGCGTAACTGAAGAGACTAAAGGGCAGGGTTTATAAACTCAGATTGATTCCCAGGTTGGCATGCTGTAATCTATATCCTCAAGCAAACTGCTTCACCTGAATTGCTTCAGTAGCCTAAATATCCAGCAGGGTGAATAGGTAATATGGTATGCCTGGTTTGGGGGGGTATGTATCTGCTAAGCAGATGCATAATTGTATGTTATCTATATATAACCCATGGTAATTTTGCAGTTGATTAGTTTTCAGGGTAGAGGAGTATCGTTTTTATTCCTCTCACTTGTTTCGCTCTCGGAGTGAGGGCAGAGGCAATGCGCCTACGGGGAGCTTCATTAGCATCTTGTTACCGAGGGCGTTTCCGAGGAAAAATATTCGCCCTGCAACCGAACGAACGCGAATTTACGATTCACAGTTTAACGCTGCAGAGATGAATAAAACATCAAGCGAACTTCAAAACAACGCACCCGGGTAACGGAACTGGAGAGGATTCATGAATTCCACTTTGCGCTGCCAGGACGTGTCACGTTCTCGGGGCTAATGGCCAATTTATCAGGCGCCGCTGGAATCGGGCAGATCGGCTCTGTATTCAACAGCCTCCTCGCTCCTCAACGGTTTGCTCACTGGCGGCGTCCGTAAGATGACATAAGGGTCTCCTATCTGTAATTGCCTGTGACAGACTCAATTTCGGGCTCGCCTGTAGCTGGCAGATTTCATTTATATTTATCACTGCTGGTCTGAGGCAAACTGATTCACCTTGTTCCAAAAGTGGCAGACGAAAGCACGGAAGGAATTCTATGCCGTATAATTCAAGTTCAGAATTAAGTTAAGTTTTATTTATTTATTTATTTATTTATTTGACCTTACAACACATATTGGAGTGGTAATAACCCTTGGTGTGCAGTTTGTACATTATCAAAGTTGTGTTAACTCTGGTGTACTCTTAGGCCTTGGGCTCCCATTTTAGATAGAATGGAAATGTAACCTACCGACTCATCCCTCATGGTACCTTGCCTCTCCTTGGTGATGTGAACTACACTGCCTGGGTGCTGCCACAAGGGGGCACACCACGGGTTTATCAGCTGCTCTTCATTATCTGAAATCTCAAAGCCAGAGCTCATATCACGCTCATTTCATGCACACATATGGATGGACATCCTCAGCCAGAAATATTGATTGTCCTCACATCACCTAGAAGCACCCCCCCTCCCCCCGCATAGCACACACACACACACACACACACACACAGGCAGTCAAACTACTACTTTCCAGACTAAAGAATCGGATGCCGGAAAATTCTAGAAATTACTTCTCCTGCCTGGTGGAGTGGGCCCTCTCAGTTGGATAAAATGTGGCTTTGCCCCTAGCCCAGAGTTTCCTCTGTCACCCAGCACTCACCTCCCCCAGTCTTCTTATGTTGTCTCAGTGTCCTGCAGGCTTTCCTCTCTCTGTGCTCCGTGGCAGTGGTCCAGGCTCAAGGCTTTGCCTGAGAATGGGGCAGCAGCGGGTTGAAATAACGGAACATAAACGGGGCGGAAGGTGTGTGTTGAAATTTGTGTTGTAAGAGGCCTGCCCCAGGGTCTCACTCCTCCAGGGTGTCACTGCTTCAGGGTTTCACTCCTCCAGGGTGTCACTGCTTCAGGGTTTCACTCCTCCGAGGTGCCACTGCTCCGGACTGTCACTCCTCCGGGGTCTCACTCCTCCAGGGTGTCACTGCTTCAGGGTTTCAGTCCTCCAGGGTGCCACTCCTCCAGGGTGTCACTGCTTCAGGGTTTCAGTCCTCTGAGGTGCCACTGCTCCAGGGTGTCACTGCTTCAGGGTTTCAGTCCTCTGAGGTGCCACTGCTCCAGGGTGTCACTGCTTCAGGGTTTCACTCCTCCAGGGTGTCACTGCTCCAGGGTGTCACTCCTCCAGGGTGTCACTGCTTCAGGGTTTCAGTCCTCTGAGGTGCCACTGCTCCAGGGTGTCACTGCTTCAGGGTTTCACTCCTCCGGGGTGAGCCTGCTTCAGGGTGGCTGGAGGGGTGTTATGGAGAGACGGGTTCACCTCAGTTGCGCTGTACTGTAGAAGAAAGAGTCAAGAGGGAGGGCTTTCCCACAGTTACTTCCTGTGTGTCTGCGTGTCTCTCTGTCTACGCATGTATGAGCTGGAGATCTGGCTCCGCCACCACCAGGAGCAGCCAGGATTCTCACTCTCTGACAGACAGAAGGACGGATTAAGAAAGGTGTAGTTTGGGGTGGTGGAGGAAAGGATAGAACAACGGCTAGATCAGCTCTCTAGCACCATGTACCGACTCCATACTTTTAAAGGCTACCGCAGACCTGAAGAGAATGACGATGACGTGTTCGTCACTAGCCCTGGACCACAGGTAACGACTCCCCATTGGGCAAGTCTGAGAAATGCGCTTTGCTTATTTTTCAGTCTAAAACATGCAGGTAAAAATGGTAGAAAAACGGCTATAGTTCATGGAGAACTAAAGAGCTAATGTGTACTTCTGCTGCCGTTTTAGACTGAAGTTCTTGTTTTAGACGTTCGTGCTGCAACCTCAGGCTTGCATGTTACAGTATCTTCATTTGATCTGCATTTGATATTAATCTGTGTTTCTGTCAGCAGAAACAAAACCGATTTGAGCCTTTTCTCATTGCGCATTTCAATTTTGGTGCCCCATATGGCATATATTTTCCTGCATTTTAACTATCATGTTTTGAAGTATTTTCAAGGAATGTTTTTATTTAGTTGTGCGGCTTGGCTGTGGTTAGTCTAGATTTAACTTTTGGAAAACCAAGTTTGTCTGCGGTGTTGAACTTTTAGTAGCATGCTATCTCTGTAACTCTCACAACAGACATACTAACAAAATCATCCTGGTACCTGTGCGCACATCGTTTGGCCTGAAGGCAACCCGCCAGGCTGATATTAACGAGGAATGTAAAACGACACATAGGGTGGTGTTTTCTGGCTCAATTCAAAATTTTCTCAATGTTTTTCTATTTGTTTTATCTTTTTTCTTTTTAAAACCTTTGCCTTGTTTTTGCCCAGTTTGGAAAGCCCAAACTTGTTTATATACTGTATATATGTGTGTGTGTGTGTGTGTGTTTGTGTGTGTGTGTGTACATATATGTATGTATTCATTCATATATATATATATATATATATATATATATATATCCACACTTATTGCTGTGACCTCCACCATTGATCTGTGAGAGTGCAGACATGCACGTGCACTCCGAAGCTTCTTATCACAGCACAGTTTGCTGGTCGGACTCACACAGACATGGGCCTGAGGAAGACACTTTGTGCGTGGCTTAACAGGCATGGGTCTTCTTCATGTGATGAGGTGCTGTTATCCCATCTCAGGGCGATGCTGGCCCCATAGCTCTTCATTCAGCCAATGTACTGGCTGCAGTCGGCACTGGCATGGCCCATAGTTGATACCGGGCCGTGGGGCCCGCCCACAAACTAGAACTGCACCTTAACAGGATGAGGCACCCGGCAGTTCCCATTTTTCCATTTGTTAATTATTCAAGAGCAGCATGTGTGGTAGTGCCTGCAACTTATCACTTTCCCCGGGCTTCATTTGGAAATATGGCTTTATGGCTTTCTGTCTAGAGAACACAATTAAATCAATGCTCTAATTAGATGCACCTGTTATGACCATAAGATTTGCAAAATCTATGTAGATTTTGCAAATAAGCCTTTGGAATTGTGGGTAAGTCAGCATGGGTTATGTAGGTTAACAGGGTTTTGGAGTCCGCAGGGCCGGCACTGTTCGCGTATGGTCGTTTGTATTAAGTGAAGTCGTGTTGAAAGGGCTAGAATGAGTTTCTCGCAACTTACCTCGGATCATAATTTGGAAGTTTGCACTAAATGGGCAATCTTGCTACGGAAATGTCAAGTGACTGCTAACTGAGATCAAGTCTGCAGGGCAGTTTGGAGATTTAATAGACGTGGCCAAATGCGTACACGGGCAATAACATGTTTAATTCTTGTTTTTATGGCCCCTGTTGCTAAGGGAAGTCAACACTGCGTTGTTATGGTAGATAGCATTTTGCGTCTCATTGAGTAATTACAGTGGGCTGTAAACATTTTGATAAAAGGATTAGATTTTAGTGGGGATTCTCACCCCCTATTTTAGTGAAGATTCCCCCCCCACCTCTTGCCCTACTGCAATGGAGCTGCCAGTAGGTAAAGGTGTAAACGGTACTTTGGTTAGTTAGTTTCAGGTCCAGCTTAGTGCATAAGAACGGGACGCCTCCTTTCAACGCGTGGCACAGTTAAGCCTAGTTCTGAGTTTGTTCGGAGGCAGGACTACACTTCCCTTCACCCTCAGAATGGATTTCTCGGGTGCTGTGAGCTCATTAGAATGCAAATTAGGTCTGGCGAGAGGCTGTCATGTGTGCTGCGGATTCCAGCTCTGCTGTAGCCTGAGTATTTCAGCTCCCCTCCCCACAGACGTGGCGTAAATAACACAAAGCGCGGTCGCTGCGGTTCATCTCTAAAACTTTCAGCGCTCCGCGGATGTTGTGTTGAAATTTGTGCTTCTGGGGAAATTGTGCAAACCTGCTGTTTTTATTCAGTATCTGCAACTTCCTGTTCACAACTTACACCGGAGTCACTAATATCTTTCGAGCTACACAGGCAGGGCCACTTGGCACTTCCTTTCCTGTGTTTGTGTTTTCCACTATCTGCACCCTCTGTCTAAATAAAGATATTTATATACTTGACCCATCTAATTGTTCTTCTCAAAGTCTTGTTTTCTTCTCAGACACATGTCATACAGCACAGTTCATCTGATTATATCTCGTAGCCGAGTTTGGCAATAAATACCCTCACCAATTGACACAGGTGAAGTCCTATGTTGTCCTACGGCTCAATTTGCAGAGCGCTGCGCTCTACCGGGGGACTACATATACAGATGTGTTCAAATAAATAGCAGTGTGTTAAAAATTCAGTTTTTCAATTCCAAATCAAAGCATTAACAAATTTTATCAAGTCTGCGTTATTATTTTACAGGAAGCAAAGAAAAGGAATATATTAATCTGTTCAAAAGAATTGCAGTGTCAACATTTTTCTCTTCAAACTCAAACACTTACTGTATAAACTGAAGAGATTTTTCAAGATTTAACTTCACTTTAAATTACTGAACTAATATTTAGTTGCATAAACATTGTTTTTGATAACTGCTGCGCATCTGTGTTGCGTCGAATCAACTAACTTCTGGCACCTAGAAACAGGTATTTCAGCCCAGGATGAATGAACTACATTCCACAGTTCCTGTGAATTTTTGGGTTTTGCTTCAGAAACTGCATTTTTAATGTCACCCCACAAGTTTTCAATGGGGTTGAGGTCGGGGGATTGAGCTGGCCACTCCATTACCTCAATCCTTTTTGTCTGGAACCAAGATGTTGCTCGCTTACTCGTGTGTTTGGGGTCGTTGTCTTATTGAAACACTCATTTCAGGGGCATTTCCTTTTTCGGCATACGGCAACATAATATCTTCAAGTATTTTGATGTATTCAAACTGATCCATGATCCCTGGTATACGATAAATAGGCCCAACACCGTAGTATGAAAAATATCCCCATACCATGATTTTTGCGCCACCATACCATGCTTCACTGTCTTCACAGTGTACTGTTGCTTGAATTCAGTACCCGGGGGTCGTCTGACGTATTGTCGACGACCACTAGACCCGAAAAGAACAATTTTACTCTCATCAGTCAACAGAATATTACGCCATTTCTTTTTGGGCCAATCAATGTGTTCCTTGGCAAATCTTAACCGATTCTGCACATGCCGTTTTTTCAACAATGGTGCTTTACGGGGGCTTCTTGCTGATAGCTTAGCTTTGATCAAACGTCTTCTGACTGTAACAGCGCTTACATGTAATTTTAGATCATCTTTGATCTTTCTGGAGGTGATGATTGGCTGAATCTTTGCCATTCTGACTATTCTTCGATCCGTTTTAATAGTAGTTGCTCGTTTTCTTCCACGTGTTTCGGGTTTTTGTTGCCATTTTAAAGCATTTGAGATTTTTTTAGCTGAGGATCCTATAATTTGCTGCACTTCTTTATACATTTTCCCCTCTCCAATCAACTTTTTAACCAAATTAATGTTTGGAACGGCCCATTTTACTTAGCAATTCAAATATATTTTATAACAATGTGTGAAACATTTTCTTCCCTTCTTCCCTAATAAAGGACAATTAATGACACCTGTTTTTTCACAGAGTGAATGAATTCTCTAATTAAACTCCACACTGCTATTATTTTGAACACGCCCCTTTCAACGAATGAGTCAATTACTCAGAACAAGCAGCGTGCATGTCATGACAGTTGTGTCTGTTGTTTTTCTATTACACTACTACATCTACATCTACTATTTCCATGCAGAAATATCACTACTACTAATAACAGTGGTCCATCAGGTTACTGATGTTGTACTGCTATTTTAATATTTTTTTTAACACAACTGTATATACTGAAAAATATATGCATTCATATACTGTACGTCGCTTTGCATAAAAGTGTCTGCTAAGAAGCGTATATGTACAAGTCAGGTCGGGCTATTTTTTGTTTTCTGTGTCTTGTTCAAAGTTGGGCCCAGAGTTTGTTACATCTGTACAGCAGGTTATCTTTTTTTGCACTATATCCGGTTTGACAGCAGGTCTGCTGCGATAACTCTGCGGATCTAAGAGAGAGAGGAAACTACGTGGGGCATGTTGGGTCTTATCTCAGAGAGCTGGTCAACCTTTCAGTGCCCTTTCAGCCCGTTTCATTCAGCCGTTCATGCCTCTCCAGACTGCTGCATATATGAACCACAGACTGGCTGTTCTATTCATAGCTCTGTTTGCTTCAAAGACACAAAATCATGCACACACACACACACACACATACACACACAAAAATTCTAACTCATGCGCAAATGCACACACAGACACACACACACAGGTTTAATGCTTGTCCTCCTGAGTGGCGCTGGTGCTTGTCACAAGATCAGGCTGAGCCTAGTTCAGACACTGGAGGATCGAGGCCTTTTCTCATTGGGCTTTGCCTAGGCAGGAGTCAGCACTGGTGGGATACAGTTGGTCTCTTTCCACCGAAAGTAGGGTGGGTTTCCTTGGGTTAATGCCACATCGTTGGTTCTTCATCCAAACAATACATCAGACCTCCAGTTGTTAATAGTTAGGGATGGTGCCTCCCAGATACCCTGATGTGAAATGTGGAAACGATGAGTTCACTAGGAGGTTTATGACCATATATTTTTTTTCATCATAATTAACTCAATATGCAACGCTGTGACCGGTCTGAACTGGTCTTTTTAACGCAGTTTGACCGTCCTAACGTTGCCTCTTCTCGCATTGCCCCCGCAGACGGCCTCCCCCACTGTTCAGGGCAGGCCCGAGTCTCCGGTCTACGCCAACCTCCAGGAGCTGAAGATCTCCCAGTCCTGCCTGCCGCCCCCGCCCTCCGGCTCCCCGCTGCACACGCTGGGGGACTGGGAGACGCACAAGGATGGCTGCGGCCGCCACTTCTACTTCAACCGCGCCACGCTGGAGCGCACCTGGAAGCCGCCCCGCGCGCGCGACGCCAACAGCACCAGCAGCCGGGGAGAACCCCACAGCGCCGGGGACACGGAGGTAAGCGCACACCCAAAACCCTGTCTCGGGCGGGACGTCCTGCCCACCAGACGGGAAGAAGTCACTGCCACGGGCCCACGGAGCTGTAGTACAGTACGTTCTCTCTTATACCGTAAAATGTGGAGATGCGTCAACAGGAGCAGATACAATGGATGACGGCATAATGCTATTCAGCAGCGCTAACTTAGCATTTTACGAAATCGACTGTGGTCCTACCGCGGATAAAGTGAAATGCCGTATGTTGTGGTTTTTCGTTCTCTCTTTTTGCCACACCGCCACCTTTGACCTCAGTCAAATCTGTGCTCTCAAGAAGCATGTTTGCTGGGAGACTACTGGCATACTAGGCACCGTGTGGCAGGCACCGTGGGCCATCCCTGCACACGGCAGCCATTCCGGATCTTATTGCAGCTAGTCGAGCCTGAAAATGAAACCAGGCCAGGGCCGAGGTCGGATCCCAGCTGGTGCTATATTTAAACAGTGCTAAACGAGCTTAGATTATTTATGTTTGATCAGACCTGTGAAATCCAGCTGGCAGGAACAAAGTCCATGGGGCAGAACATATACACGACAAGCCTAGATGGGCAGAGCGGCCTGTTTTTGTTTTCACACATTCTTATGTGCTGGAGAGAAAGGGGCTAAGCAAGCCAAAAATGGAGGACTCCATACTGTTTACAGGGAAGTGTACAAGCTGATGTGTATTCAACAGATTGACTGCATGTTGTACTTGTAATGTCTATTTAAAAAGAAAATATATATTCAATGTATTTCCAAAATACTGAAGCTTTGTATGGGAACATTTTCATAAAAACATGATGATGACAAAATGGCTCCACAGCATCACCCTGTGGCCAGTGTGATTTAATGCTCTGCTGTAATACAAACAGTCCACCTCATAACCGTGTATATACTCTCAGTATAACCTTGTGTAAGTTCCATGCTGTCTGATTAATTTGCTGAAAATCTCTGTGATACTTGATCAGATGTGGATGAGAGCATATTGATAGCACAGCTCTATTGGGAAGTAGTGCGGTTGATCAACTGTGTGATTGTTTTCATAGAGATTCTCACTTTTCAACCTTCCGGCGAGCTGTTTACTATCGACAATTCATGCGGACTACTGAGCTAAAAAGAAAAAAAAAAAGTTACTCTACCAGTTGCTGTGTTTTAAATGATCAGTACTTTGATTCTTATATTTATGATTGGGTGGAAAAATTTATCACATTTATATATATTTCTATTTCTATTATTTTTCACTATCGTTGTGGTACATGATACTGTATATATGTCGTCATCATCTTTGAATTTGCTGCTTCTATAAACGGAGTCACTGGCCCTTGAAGTACTAATTGTCCCACGCAAACAAACCTTGATTCGTTTGGCACAGTTGCCAAGTCCAAAATTTATAAAATTGTCTTGCAGTCTGGTACTCGTGGGATACCTGACTCTGTAATGGGTGTGTGGGTGCATGGCTGTTTTTTTTGTGTTTTTTTCTATTGGGGTGGGGGGGGGGGGATTTCTCTAGCTCCAGCTTGACAATGATTATTTCCTCCTGGGGGAAATGGTCTTCCATCTTCCATCTCCTCACTTGATGGACCCCTCAGGGTTCAACAGATAACAGATGTCAATCACCCTCTTCCCCCAAATGGATCAGTCAGAACACTTTTCCTCTCTTCCCTCTCCCTCTCTTTTCCACCTGCTGATCCCAGCCTCTGTCATCGGAGGAGAATTGCCACAGCGCGTACTCCAGCCAATCAGACAGCCAGTATGGATCCCCGCTGAGGGGCTGGTCAGAGGAGCTGGATGAGCACGGACAAACCCTCTATGTCTGTGAATATACTAATGAGAAGGTACTGGGGCCTGTTCTGTTCGTCTGCCTGCCTGTCTGTCCTTCCTTCTTCCTCTGCTCCTCCTGAGGGGGTCATGGGTCATGGGGTGATGGTGTCTGGGTACAGGACGAAGATGGGAGAGGGTCATATTGGAAGGTGTGAGCGTTATTTTGCTGCTGCTCACACCCACCCATTTTCTCCCCATCTGCTGAGCTCCGACCCTCCAGGAGGACCGGCTGTATGTGTGTGTGTGTGTGTGTGTGTGTGTGGGGGAGGGTTTGTGGGGGGGGGGGGGGGGGGGACTAAAATGCATGGGTGTCTTGTACTTCTGATGGCTTCAGGTGCCAAAGTTATTTTTCTGAAAGAATATCAATACATGACCCTGAATATCACTTGTTAGAGCTTGACAATGATTTAAATTTAATTAAAATTGTTCAACCGGAAACGTATCATACCTTGTTAACCCTTTTACACCGGCCGTGTCGGCGCCGACAGAAATTTACAAGTGTTGTTCTCCTTACCGTAATTACTAAGCTGTTTGGGCTCTCGAAAATATGCGGTTCCAGTGGTTCCTGAAAGCAGAGAAGCTGCGCTTTTTAACCATATACGGGTTATTACAGTAAACTCAGCAGCACAACACACACAGGCTCCGGTTACAGACACAACGCAAATCGGAAGAGAGGAGAGCAGACGAGACTGAGGGAAGTTTGAGTTTGAGGGAATATTTCTGAGGGAACAAGGAGATCTTCAAGAGTTACAAAACCACCCAACAGGTTCGTTGAGGATGACAGTGACCATGACGAAGGAGCCATTTCATCTGACAGGGCAAACACACAGAGCCAGCATGGGGCGACCACAGTACACTCTCTGCAAAAAGAGCACTCCCTGGCAATGTGAGGAGTGTAATGTGGACCTGTGTCTGCAGCTAGAGAGGAACTGCTTCAGAGAGTTCAACAAGGCCCAAAAACACCTGGACATTATTAGGAAAAACAGGCCAAAGGCTCACCAACTTTCTTGGACAGGTGTATTATAGTTAAAATTTCAAATTGAACATGCTCAACATTTTGTCTATGTGCAATCACAGTTTCTACTTTACTAAAAACCTGTAAAATACAATTCCGTTTTGGTATTTTTCTTCCCTTTAAACTGTTATTACACACTCAAAACATATAGTAATGTTAACTAACTGCCAGGTATTGAAAGCTGAAGTAATCCTGGAAAAAGGGACAAAAGCACTCACAGGATATTTTCTGACACTTTTACAGCCAAAACAACAACAACATAAATCCAGGCGGCCTGTTTGAGGCTTAGGTGTAAAAGGGTTAAGTACTACTTAAAGTGTGTGCGTGCATGTGCATGCAGACGTGCGCATCAGGATTGCTCATCCCTCTCTGTTTTCAGTGGATAAAGCATGTGGATGAACAAGGACGGCCGTACTACTACAGCTCGGACGGGTCCAGATCCGAATGGGAACTGCCCAAGGTGAGTCCCAACAGCAGCAAGGCAGGATGGGTAATGCGTGATATGCATGCATCCAGAATACACTGGATGGATGGTAGTAAAATATAATATAGTCTAATAAACTAGGCTTGTAACCCAAGGGTTTCAAACTCGATTCCCAGGTTGCAAACTGCGGTTGTACCCTTGAGCGAGGTAGAGCGCCAGAATTACAGTATGAATGGATGCCACGTCAACAAAAAGAAAAGTTGGACAAGAGCATCTGCTAAATATCAGCAATGTAGTGATGTAAAAAAAAAGAAATTTAATACAGTTTGGACTGTAGACTGTAAATACTGCATTATTTTTTATTTTTGCCTTATGGTGCCAAAGGCATGGATGTTTGTGAGAAAGAATGTGACTTCACTACACAGTGTTACTAAGTTATGGACACTGCTTGAAAGGGTGGTTACAGTCCAACCCGATTGGGTGATCATGGGAAGTACATCAGTACAAAAGCACACAGGCTGCAAAACGGCCTCCGAGCGGGGTCGGCTCGGCTCATTGAGTAAGAACGGACGAGCGGTGGAAGCGGAAACGGCCGTTCTGTTTGGGCTCTTTCACTTCTGCTCATGTCTGGTAGCTCTGCGGGAGAGGGGGCTTTTCTTTCTACACCACGAATGTACCAGCCAGCAAGACGTTTCCTGTCTCTGTTCCGAACCCACATGTACAAGAATGCATCTACAAGCACACATGTACTCACATACACGCGTGGCATACATGTATAAGAGATTTCAGTTCTTTCATTAATAAAGAATAATCTTAAACCTAAAGTCTAAATCTGTTGCTTACACTAGATCTGTGTTTGTCTCCTGGGGGGTCACTGGTGCTCAGAGATCCTGCTCTATTTATTTGTGACGGTGCTAAAATCAGAAGGCTGGTAATCTGGTTAAGTTAATAGAGATCAGGGCTGGAGAGCAGCTTAGGAGTAGCGCTCACTCACGTCAGGTGGGCAGTAGACCATCCGAATGTCCGTGGTGGACTTGCATGTCCGGCGAGCCTGGAACGCGACGAGGGCGCTGCGCTGTTCGAAGAGCGCAGATGGTGTTTCGGTCCATGAGGGGAGAGGTACTGCAGGGCACTGTATTTGTTCCCATGTGTTTTTCCATGTAGAGTTCTCTGCCTGATGCCTTCTCTCTATCTCTTTTTTTTGTCTTTCTGTCTCTCTTTATCTCTCTCTAGTACAACCTCTCCCCGCCACAACCCGATGACGTACCCAAAAGCCGTAGTCTGGACCGGAGGCCGGAGCCCATAGTGCTGACCAAGTGGAGGCATAGCGCCTACATGCTGGACGTCAGTGACAAGGTAAGGGCGCTGCTATCCTACGCCTCTCTCGGAAATGTGCACTCCTGCACTGCACGCAAGCGTTGAGGTGCAGACCTGTACCATCCCATGAAGTCACGTGCGAATCTGGGACTGTGGATTTTGTCGGGCCATGCAAGTCAATGACGGCAGCAGAATTGCTACACGTCAAACTGGCTGTAGTCATATTTGAAGGAAGCTAAGCTGACACTGTGTGAGCCCAGGTCAGCTTGGTGGGGGATTGCAGCCTTACGAGAGGAGTGGGGAAAGTGAAGGTGTAGAATATGAGAGAAAAAAACGGAAGATGTAGGTAGGGGTGTGGGAATCAATTGCTTTGATTGGTCAATAAAGTTCTGAGCAACAGCAGTAACCAGCAACCCTTTGCAGCAATGTTAGATCCCCCTGAGTCAGAGAAAGCAACTGAAGTAACCTTATGGCTCTTCGTTTCCTTGTGTGCCATATAGTTCCATTGCCTACCTCTAAACTAAAGGGTGTACCTCAGTGTATAGTTGTTTTTGTTTGTCATTCTACATCTGACAGTAAAAAAAAAAAAGCTCAAACTTTCCTGAAAATGATAATACGTGGATGCCTGTTCCTGGAATAGCAGTAATTCACTTAGTTTACAGTGAATGCTGGTACCCCACAGCATAATGACTGTGTCTGTTTGGCTGTGCTAGAGGTCAGGAAGAAAGTAGAGTCTGTGATGGGCTATATTAATCTATTAGCATGGCAGCGGGTGATCCTGCGACTTCATATTTTATTGCATTGCGGTCACTTGGCAGTTGCTCTTATTCAGAGCGACATAAGTGGAGAAGGTCAGTGTTAGTCTCAGAAATACAAAATTGCCCATTGATAATGGTGAAAAGTTATTTGGAAAAAATCAACAATTAGTATTGCAAGCTAAAGTAAATACAGCTACATCACTAACATAATTTTAAGCAGTTATACATTATTACTCCAAAAGTAAAGAAAGAGGATAGCTCCAGAGGGTTAGGAGAGCCATGATACAGTCTGAAGAGGCGGGTCTTCAGAAGGGGGCGGCGACAGAACAGACAGGAGATGTGACCAGGAAGTGCAGGCATGCAGGCGGTGAGGGGGGAGGGGCCAGTTTAACAGAGCTTTCTCTTTAGCTGCCTGATGGGCTAGCACCAAGGTTTTAAATTTGGTGCGAGCCAATATCGGTAGCCAGTGGAGGGCCCAGCCTAGGGGGTTGTAGTTTAGGCAGACAGCAATGTTTTGGATGAGCTGCGATGGTGAGGTCTGATGGCAGAGGCTGGGAGACCAGTGAAGAGGGAGTTGCAGTAGTCCAGATGGGAAATGACTGGCATGTAGATATTTCACTAACATCAGAGAGCACCATAAGAATAGAATGAAATGAATGCTCTCAGTCATGAGAGTAGCAGTCAAATATAAGTCCCAGGCAAGAAGGGTTAGATAGGCTCAAATCCATTTTGTTTTACCATTTAAATTCATATTGAACCATTTAATTAATGGAATATTAACTAATATTTTTCCTTGCGCGAATATCTTTAATATCTTTCTTTACATGAAGGATAAAGGATACATGCCGATTTTTAGCCAGGCTGATGGGTAATGGGGGCAGGGATCAGATGAAGACGATCATATTTATTGCCATACAAATCCAATGGAGCAGTGACCTATGTTTATTCTTGTGCATTGGCTGAATCGAGCAGAAACTCTAATGTAGTCAATTGTGTTAAAGATACAACAGCCAATCAATCTGCATCGAACCTCTTTAATCAATACAATGTAGGGCTCAGAAGTGTAAACCAGTTCTTTGACTCCTAATTGCCGTCATCAGTCTTACCCTATGTTCACATTGTACATGCAAGAGCACTATCGTTTTTCAATGGATGTGCATGTAACTGCCTACAGACCTGGAGTGGCAGAGATGGTCATGCATCCACACAGCTGTTCTTCAATCCCCTTTGAACTGCAGACTGCAGTGACAGGGTTGTTGAAGGCCAATCGGGTAAATGTGGAGAGTTGTTCCAAAGATGATCCCACAATGTTGCAGTGTTTGTTGCGTCATAACAAACTATCAATTTTCGACATCATAAACCGCTTGATCGACATTGAGCCCTCCGTGATTCCATCTCCAAAAAACGGTAACTAGGATGCAACTACCAAACCGCTGCAAAGTCCCGCTTCATCCTGCCTGGTGGGGAAAAACCGAACTTAGAGGAGGAAGTAGGTGCCGGTTTCTGTTTTTTTTTTTTCCCCATTTTTTTGTGGTGTGAACATTCCACCTTGGTGCCCTGTGTTTGCGAAGCGTTTTCTGTGTTTGTGAGATAAGCGCTCCACCTTGGTGATGGCTGCAGATGTCACGTGCGATTATTCATGATGCCGTTCTCATCCCCAGGACTCTGCAACAAGTCCCAAACTGAGCTCCCCTGGCTCTGACTCCTGTCCCTCGTCTCCCAAGCCCCCCACTACCGTTAGTATCCCCTCCTCTCCTGCTGTGCTCCTCTAACCCGCCCTATCCCCCCTGCCCCTCTCCCGCCTTCTCTCTTCTCCGCCCTGCTGACCTCATCTACCAGCCACGTGTCAGAGCTGTTGAAACCGCTGATACTGTACGCGCAAAGGCCTGGGCAACCAAAACCCGGGGGTGTTACACCCACCCAGCTGTTACCCAATAGCTGTTTATTTTTCTATTTGGGTTTAGCAACAAGCAGGTGACAAACCGCACGTCCGTTCACAATTATTTTGGCAAAATGAAGCAGGCCTTACGCATGGCTGGTAAATGAGGCCTACACCCAGGCCTCCCCTGGCAGAGCTGAAGAAGGAACACCATTCCCACAATCCTCTTCTCAGCCGCTCTCATTCGTAAGGCGCTCCAGGTTATCCTCTTACGCGTGTCGCCAAGGCAACGCTGTAAACCGCCAGGACTTGGGTTTCACGGTGACTGGGGCAGGGTGGGGTCTTTAATGGGGTTTCCGCACAGTTGTCTCATTTTGCGCGTCAGCGTCGCTGCTCCTGCGGCGGCCTTTTGCGCAAACCAGGCTTGCCAGCGCGCCGCAGCGCGCTCACCCCTTTAGCACCCCTGTGCAGGACCGGCCTCGCGTGTGGTTCTGCTGCGCGTGCGCGAATGTGTGTTTGTGTCTTTCCACAGCTTAGGTAACATTACTCTGCTACTTTTTTTGGGTGGTCCCTCTTTCTGCAGTGTGCGCGCACCTACAGGTTTTGCCTCTACAGGTATTTGTGTCGGGAGGTTTTATTTATATTTTTCTTGCCGCGCTGTCTTTACTGGCAGTAAGGTGTTGCTTTTTTCTGTTTGACTCTGTTGTAGCCTTCTGAGAAGTGTGGAGTTCTGAATGTCACCAAGATCACGGAGAATGGGAAGAAAGTGCGGTATGTACAGGCGGAGTTACTGCTGGAGTTATACGTATGCTATACTGTATTTATTAATGTTTTATTAAGGGTTCATGACTGAGCAGTATTCTACCGTCTTACTGGAATACATTACTTTATAAATATGAAAGGCCTGTGGGTCATAGAGGGAAGCCCTCTATGAACTGTTATTCTTGTTGTTGATGACAGGTGAATGAGTGAGTGAGTCAGTCAGTTTTATTGATTATTATCTAAGTGATGGATTTGATCCAGTGGATCTGATTTGTCTCTGCTGCGGTTGCAGGAAGAACTGGACCTCCTCGTGGACTGTGCTCCAGGGTTCCTCTCTGCTCTTCGCTAAGGGTCAGGGGGGCGGTACCAGCTGGGTAAGTTTCCCATGATTCCCACACTCAGTCATGGAACGACCATACAGTCAGAAACCTCAGTCATCTTAAACTCCCAGAAAGTTTTGACCAGCCATTACATTTAACATTTTTAATGTATAAGCCTACCTGTCGACTCCTGATTCAGTAAAGAATATATGGATATGGAATATTTAAGGACAGAACTTGTATAATAATGTGTAATAAACAAATACATATGGAAATATGTGACTCAAAGTTTCCTTTAGCATTTTACAATAATATTTCTCAAATATATTGCCAGAAACCACTAATATGAACTGAATATTTCCTGATATAAATTTGTCAGTTGCCTTCACATTTAAATTACAGCAAGGATTTAGTACTATGCTTTGAAGTATTTTTCATTCTTTTCTGGGCTTCACCTAGAAAGTCAGGGTCTGTAAGTAGCTTCGAAAAACAGCTCTTGCACAGACATCACTCTCTGGGGAAGTGCTGTAAGTCTTTCCGGTCTGTCTGGCTGTCTGCTTCCTCTGTCTCTTGTTTTCTCTTCTCTGAACTTCTGTGACATCATCACACCTTTTTTTTATTTTTTTATCCCCTCTCTTTTTTCCATTAAGTCATACTACCGCAGTGGCTCCATCCCTGAGCTGCTCCTCTCGCTGCTAAGCAACTGGAGGCGCTCGGTCAAGCCCCGCCCCGCTGTCTCCTATGTGTGCTCCGGGCCAGGCCCGGCCGCCACTGTATGTGTGATCTCTGCACGATGCCTGCCGCCCGTCTGTGTGTCCGCCTCTCCTGTCTTCTGCCTGCCGCCCGTCCGTGTGTCCGCCTCTCCTCTCTTCTGCCTGCCGTCGCTCAAATCCTGGGCCTCGGGGCTGTCGCCACAGCGCTTTCGGAATGCGGTCACTTTCGGTTTCGGTCCGTGACACAGAGCTTGGGTTTGCTTGCCCGCATTCCTGCATGTGAATTTTAGTACATTTTCTTTAATGAATTCACCCCCATTTTTCTAATTGTGTGGAATGTCACTGCACCTGCAGTTGTAGATTAGTGTGGTATATAAAAAATGGTAATTTTCACGGAGTGGAACAGAGGAGGATAAATACAGCAAAGTCCTCTGTGAAACACCCGTTAGTCGTCTGTTGCCTTTGGGAATGAGCGGGTGAGCCCAGGCTCTGTTTGCTCAGATGAAAACGGAAGCCTCGCTGGGCTGTGGGCCGAGGTGTGTGTGTGTGTGTGTGTGTGTGTGTGTGTGTGTGTGTGTGTGTTTGTGTGTGTGTACATGGTGTGCAGGTGGGGTAACCCGTTTAGCCTTCCTTATTCGTTGGCTTAGCAGGCTTTAAGCAGATTCGCCAGTCTCCTGTTCACTCCCCATCTCTTAACCCGTTTAACATTACATTTAATGCTTACTGGAGTCGTCAAGGTGAAGCAGTGACATTTTAAGATTTACAGTGGCAAGGCTCAGAATTCAAACCCATGAACGCCTGGAGTTCATTGCTACCTAAACTCTGAACTGCTGCTCAGTTCCAACCATAGACCGTAGAAGGGTTCCAACCCAAGGGAGATGTGCCACCCCAAATCAGTAGGGATGATGTTCCCAGAGAGCTCTTTCTGCCACCCAGAACACTTACTCTGACCCCCGGTTCCCCACTTCATGTGGTCAGCCCATTGCTCTATAGCGCAGGAGTACCGTTGTAGGGAGACTTTAGGACCATCCGCGTAATGACACTTCTGACATGGATGGAGACGTATGCTCATACTGCTGTGGAGGCCTCACGAAGACCCATCGCAGTGTCGCCAGACTCTGCTACATGAGCACCCTTAATGGAATTATAAAGGTCAATCAATATGGGTGACCGTTCACTCAAGGGTTTCCATTTCAGAGTGATTCGGTTTGGAGGGGTTTGATGAGTATTTCTGTCAGCCTTACTTAGTTTTCCTTTTCCGATGAACACGGGCGATTCTCGGCGGGTCCTTAATTTGATTGGGAAAACCTGATTATGCACTGTGCCTTTATTCCCTCGAAAAGGACGTGCAGATAGCATGTTAGCGTCTTTAGGGGTAAAAAGGGTACCGTGTAAACATCAAAGCGGGTTTTCGTTTGATTGGATTTCTCTTTGACATGAACACGCGATTGAGTAATGTCACCGCGGTGTCGCTAAATTGTTTAGTGCCTCGCCCTCCTTGAAGGCACAATTGGACGGGTCAGTTTGTACTTGGTCTGCATATTTACAGAAAGGCACATTTCAAGAATAAATGTCTAAACTCTGAGTCTAATGATGATTTACTGGTAGCCCTGCCTCTGATGTAGATTAAGATTTAGGTTTACGCTCCAGTGAACTAGCTCAGTGATGTCTGTGGCTTTTGTGCTGATGGTAATGGAAGAGATCTTTCCATATTTCCATATTTACAGGGAACCAGCTTTCTGGCTGTATGTACTGTATACATTCATATTAATTCACAACTCTTGCATCATAATGTAAATGACCAGTTCAGTTTTTTTATGTATATAACATTAGGAATTATGATTAATCTATTCAAAGTTTAAAATGCACAGTCTGTGAAAATGTATGCAGGTATGAAGAAATGTGAACGAGGCTAAATACATATTTAGTTGAGTTTTTAAAAAATATTTTTTGTTACGCTTCTCAGAAAATATATATTTAGAATTGTAGGTCTTTAATCTTACAGTTTCACGTTTTAAGTGTGTAAACTGCTGTGGGATGCCCAGCCTAATTGGCAATATTTTAACTTGCAATCAATTCATACCGCTGTATACGATGTAACTGAATGGTGAAATGTCACACCTACAACTTCATAAGTTACAAGCTCAGTTCCCTAACCATTACCTTACACTGTCATCCAATGTGTGACATGCGCATCTTAATGACTGTGAATGGCAGCACTGTTTATGCAATAGAAAAACAGCCGGATCCTTTCTCAGTCATAGCTCTCATAGCTGAGAGTTTATGTGGCCACAGCTGAGGCGGGTCTGGTGATGGTGCAGAATGAACTGCTTTAATGTTACCCCTCCAGTAGTTTTGTTTCCCAGTGACATATGTGTCATATGTGCTTCTCACCAGTTATTAAATCATAAAAAATATTGCCTTGAAAGCTAATTTGTTTTGCTCATTAATTGCGACACTTTAGGTCCTATTGACTCATCTTTGAATCAGAAGTGCAGAAATTGGCTAGGTGTCCGTGGACAGGGAGGTTGAGAAGCATATCTCTGTAGAATACACGTCATCCAGAACTACGTCAATACAGGTCTTTAAGATTAAGACATTCATAGTTCAATATTAATGAGTCAACGGTAATTACAGCCGGATAGATAACCGTATCTATGCTCATTATTCATCTCCTTCCTGCTCAAAGCGATCATGTTTTCGACTGGAGGGGGGCTCTTGTTGCATTTACATGTAATTCACATTTAGCAGATGTAAACGTAGACTTGCACCGTTTACATTCTACATACAATCCATTTGTACAGCTGGTCCTTTACTGAAGCAGTTCAAGTACCTTGCTCAAGGGTACAATGGTAGTGCCCCACCCGGGAATCAAACCTTCAATCTTTGTGTTGAAAGCCCAGTTCTTTAACCATTAAGCTGCACTGCCACCCTGCTTTAACCGTGGGCCCTGCTCTGACAAGAATTGGGCTCTTTGATGAATTCACCCTCACTGCAAATGCAGCCAATGACCATGTGCGACTAAAAGACCCGCTAACCTATCCCAGCAAAGGACCTATTTCCGCATAATCATTCTTACCATCCAGTAATGGCTCAAAGAAATCCACTGTCCTGACCAGCACTGTGACTGACAGTTTGAGCATGACACTGAGATTTGGAATGGGTTGTGCAGGGTAGGATTTGGGTAATGGGACATGTAGTGTGGATGTTTGGGTGGGTGTAGGGTGAAGGACATTAGGTATCCATTCCATAGCTGCACACCTGTCTAGGTAGGCAGAAAGGAGCCAAGTGCTTCCTTTTCTTAATGGAATATCGTGGTAGAGGAAGGTGGTGTGCGTCTGCCATTTGTTCTTCCGGCTTAATATCGGTGGAGCCACTGGAAGATGGTTTCTTTGCTGTGTGTTGTGATTTAATCCCAAACTCTACTAATTTTCCATCACATTTTGGCAAATTTGTGTCCATATCCATATATGTGTTTTTTTCTTTCTTCTTTCCTCTGTAGAAATTTGGAAGCAACTCTAAACCAGAGTTCACAGTGGATCTCAGAGGGGGCTCGGTGGAGTGGGCTTCTAAGGACAAGTCCAGCAAGAAGCATGTCATTGAGGTACATCTGGGTATTCTCTTTCAAACCACGCGTCACCATGAGGAAAGTGTTCTGAGGCACCTCTTTGCTGCACAGAACAAATCTACTGTACATTCTAACCCATTTGCCTCTCCCTAGTGTTTCAGTGACAGACTTACAACTTGAGCAGGTTTCAGAACAGGTTCAGTGTCAAATGAACTTGGGTGAAATGTGTAGCTTTAAAAAAATAAATTAAAAATTATATATATTATATATATATATATACATATACATATACAGTCAGGTCCATAGGTATTTGGACAGTGACACATTTTTTGTTGTTTTGACTCGGATTTGAAATGGAACAGTGACTATGAAGTTAAAGTGCAAACTTTCAGCATTAATTTGAGGGTTTTTATATCCATATCGGGTGAATAGTGTAGCAATTGAAGCCATTTTTATGCATAGGCCCCCCCCCCCCACACACACACACACATTTTAGGGGACCAAAAGTAATTGGACAAATTAACAAACTTTTAATAAAGTTATATTTAATATTTGGTTGCATATCCTTTGCATGTCATGACTTCCTGATCTCTATGAACCAACAACATCAAAAGACTCTCGATATCTTATTTTCAGGTACTCTTAGAAGTGATACTAAATCTCTCTGCATTTCAATAGATCTCTATGGGAATTTGGAGGTGGGACTAGATTAAGATGTAAATAACACAGGAACAGTATGGAACACATGGTTGGGTAAATGTTTGTAAGTCATCAAGGGTATGAGGTATCAAACAAGCCTTGGTTGGTTTTTCTATGAAATGTTCCAACAAATACAATACAAATCACATTTTCTGCACGTGATGATTTTGTGTGTGTGTGTGTGTGTGTTTATTCACCGCTGATTGTGTGTTTCTTCACCGCTGATTGAGTGTGTCTTTCTTCATAGCCGATCGTGATTGTGTGTGTGTTTATTCACTGCTGATTGTGTGTGTTTATTCACAGCTGAAGACTCGCCAGGGGACAGAACTGTTGATTCAGTCTGAGATTGACAGCGTCATAAACGACTGGTACAGATCCCTGGTTGAGACCATCAATACCCATGTGAGTGAGAGTACCGCCCCCCTCTTGAACCCACCCACACACTCAGTCACACATGCATCACCTGGAGGAGGGTAATGTTTACAGGATTTGCAGATATCTACACTTTCATTACAACAAACATAGGCTAGCAGTTCTCAGAAATGTCAGTCATCAACATGCAATGATTTTTAAAAAAATAAAAAAATAAAAAAATAAAAAAGTATTTTTCCCCCAGTAGTTTTCAGGGTGGCTTGTGAATATATGTGCGAGTTGCTTTTGCAGTACCTCACGTGTCCACTTGATGCCAGCAGTGACACGGCATTTGCACCACACGCTTACAGAGAGGATGCGAGCGTGTTATTGTCTGTACTTCCTCCCAGTGGAGGGAGGATGTTACAGTGATAAAAATGAGCTCACAAATATGGTTCCCAATTGAAAAAAAATAAAAACGTGATTAAAATGAGTTTATATAATTATTGTTATACTGTAAACATATTTGTGGAGCGATGTTGTTGCTGACGGCTGTGTGTTGTGTGGACAGGCTTGGGAGTCAGACGAAGCGATTGAGGAGGACATGCCCGAGTCTCCGGGGGCTGAGAAACAGGACAAGGAGAAGGAGCACCGCGACTCAAAAAAGAGCCGAGGTGAGAGGATAGGAGAGGAGAGCCCCTCCATTACTGCCCTCGCGTGTCTGTGCGAGTGCGCGTCTTAAGTGTTATCTGTCCAAGGCGCTCAAAAGACGACTTTCGCTCGAGCGGCTTGCAGACCTACAGGCGTTTTGACGGCGCGTTTTTTTTTCCGCTGACTCCTTGACCTTTCAACTACCCCCCCCCCCCCCCCAGCCTTGAAGAACTCCACCAGCATGGACTCTTCGGACCAGAAGAAGACGCGGGTGAAGCTGAAGAGGTTCCTCACACGCAGGCCCACTCTGCAGGCGGTCAGAGACAAGGGCTACATCAAAGGTACCTGCAGCGGCGCAGAGCAGCCAGAGAACGGACGCAAGTCTCTGTGATGTTCACCCTGATCAATAGTGCATTTATAAACCATGTAACGTCACAAACCTCATCAAAGTATTTCTGAACATCAGGTGACCGACATATTTTATACGGCGGTGCCCCCCCACCTCACCCCATGGTCGCCAGTACTGCCACTGTCAGCTGTGCCTCAGTGTCTGTCCTTCAATAGGAGCTTTACCATGAAGAGAAATATACAGGGAGGGTTTATCTGGTGACATAATTGAGTTCTCTAGCAATCACCCCCCCCCCCTCTTTCACCTGCAGTTTGGATTTCATCACCCTCTACAGCATAGTTTCTCTTGTCTCTCATTCTTGCAGTCTCTCTCTCTCTCTCGCTCCCTGCCTCCCTCCTTCTCTTCCTTCTCTCCCTCACCGTCTCCCTCCTTCCCCAGTCTCTCCATAGATGAGGTCCATATTTGCGATTGGTTTGGGTTCGCCAGTGTGCGGGTACACACGCTGTTATCCCACAGAATGGATGGCGAGGAAGGCAATGTTTAAAACTGAAGTGTTGTGCTAGCTCAAAGCGATGCCCATTCGGTGTCCATTTTTTAAATCCTGATTTTGTGTCTCAGATCAAGTTTTTGGCTGCAGTTTGACCAGTCTGTGCCAGAGGGAAAGCTCCTCGGTGCCAGACTTCGTCCGGAAGTGTATCGACCACGTCGAAAACACCGGTACGTCCCAACGCCCTCCTTTCGTTTTAATTCACCGAGTTAAAATAACAAGTGATCCGTTTGAAACCCATCTTGCCCTTGTTTGTCCTTTTTTCCAAAATATCACCTACGTAGCTTTATATTTACAACATCAGGGACGTCAATGCAGCAATCCCAGCCTTAGATTTATTCTACTCTGTGGGTGTTGAACTCTATTCCCAGAGGGACGCTGTGTCTCCTACCCATAATAACCCCGCTGACTCATTCACTCTGTTATTGTATCATTCTCTCAGGTTAATCTCATATAGCCATATGGCTGAGCATGGCATGCATGCCCTGTTCTGAAATACTGCGTATTTTGGGAGAGGCGCGAGTGCAACGTGTTTAGCATATAAGCGGTTCAGCATTGGACTAAAACATTGGGCATACTCACAGCTTCTCCAGGAACCGAGTCTCACAGCCTGGTTGTTTATATGCAGCTGTGTTCTGATTTACTGTAATTTTTTTTACGGGCAATAAGGTCTCGATGCCCAATGATGTCAGAATTGACTCGGCTTGGATTGTGAGTTTGAATGCAGTTTCTCTCCATCCTCTTCGCTGTCCTTTTCCTGTAGGTCTGAGTGTTGACGGATTGTACAGAGTGAGCGGGAACTTGGCAGTGATACAGAAACTACGATTCGCCGTGAATCACGGTACGCCTCTCCGCGCACAAATTCTCCCTCTCCCTCTCCCTCCCTTTCTGTAAAAGCTTGACCCAGTCAATAAACACTCAGGGAACAATCTTCTGAACAAAGCGCTTATCTGCCGTGAGTCGCACACAAGCTGTGCTCCATTCCCTTCTGCTCTTCATTGAAGTGGACACTGTTTTCCACAGATAATTTTAAAAAAAGAAGAATTTTCTTCTGCCAAATACATTTCTCTGGCCACAACAAACAGCCTTGAAAAAGATGAAGCTCACACAGAACTATTTTGCTTTATTGGCTGACTGTAGTCCATCATCGTGCGAGTTAGAGAATAGGCTATGGAAGGTTATTTCTTGCCTTTTGAGGGCATCCAAATGTAGTGCAAAAGCCACTTTTACCGACGCCACTTTTACTGGCTTCGACATCTGAATATTGCATTTGCCGTCTTGTGTTTTGCCACGTCAAAGTGGCCGGTGCATTTTGAATGAGGATGTTATTATTTCATAAAGAATCCAGTATGAATTTAACACCGATGTTCTCCTCTTCTGTAAGGCGCTCTGGATAAGAGCGTCATCTAAGTGACTGTAATGTGGTAATGTAATCCATCTGAAAACAGGCAGTGCTCCCTTTAACATTGCTCCTCTCTACCTCAATGGCGTTATATGCGCTGCCACATACCACTCTGTTGTATTGCATTCTGGGGTATTGCATTATGCTGTATATTCATCATTTTGAGGTTATAGAACATGGTTGCATGAAAATATGTTACAGAATTAGACTGAATTACAAAGGAGTTCTACCATATCAAAAGGAAAAGAAAAAAACATGGTGAATTGAATAATTGATTTAATATATTTTGATATATTAAACTGTTTTTGAATTAAGCTTTGTGCCTCTCCTCCTCCTTCAGTACCATCTGTTTCATCTCCACAGAACTGTCCCAGCTGTAAAATCAAACAGACAGACACTTCTCTTTAAATGTATGTAATTAAGCTCTGCTCACCATGTCTCAGGATTCTTCTCCCTTAACAGTGTGTAATTTTGTTCCCCTGAATCACATGGTAAAATTTCACTCCAAACGCATTGATCCTCTCACAGAAACATTCTGTCACAGCGGCACGTTCGTACAAACTTGCGGTGTTTAAATGGTCAGTTATGCTTTTGGAATACCTCCCTGGCTTTTGGCCACTCACTCTGGCAGGCTGTCACAGTGCCACAGAATTGGTCATTTGCTCTGGCGGTCAGTCAGAGTGGCTCAGAATTATCATTTACCTTAGCGGTCAATCACATAGTGATACGGCTGGTGCCTTCTTTCAGGAGCAGAGGCTGGAACTGCTGTTTGCCTCAGAACGCTGAACGAACCCAGGCAACCGAGCACCTCTTTGTTACCATGACACAAACATAAACCTAATTTACATGCTGGCTAATAGTATAGCCACATAAACAACTAAATTATTTGGATT
Organism: Ilyophis sp. 1 JC-2022; assembly: GCA_022702515.1. Classification (NCBI taxonomy): domain Eukaryota; kingdom Metazoa; phylum Chordata; class Actinopteri; order Anguilliformes; family Synaphobranchidae; genus Ilyophis; species Ilyophis sp. 1 JC-2022. Next base: position 89,184,954 of record CM040403.1, on the reverse strand, counting down.
TTTGTTGCAACCCTGCTTAGTTAGCGTTGGCAAGCTAGCTAGCCAGCTACACTGTCTTAACAATGGCTGCAGTATAAATGGTCATAACATGAATTTAAATGAGCCTAATTGCAGCGTCTTCTCCGTGCCACAAGATTCAGATGTCTGAAACTCCACGTTCGCATCATCCGAGAGCTTGCAGGCAATACGAGGGAGAACTATTCCAACACTAGAGGGCGTGCTTGAGCAAAGAGCCGCATTCATAACGGCCGATCCTGTGAAAAGTTCACTATCAGTCTGACGCATAGGTTGACCTCTAGTTGCATGGCCATTAAGGCATTGTCAATCACAGGGGCATACAGTCTCAGACTATTGTCTGTTGGTGTGAGGTGTGTACCTGATAAATGCTCATGTCCTATAGGCTGAGTGGTTGAGCTCTGATTTTCTGTGTTTCTGCCTCTTAGATGAGAATGTAAACCTGGAGGACAGCAAGTGGGAGGACATCCATGTGACCACTGGAGCCCTGAAGATGTTCTTCAGAGAATTGCCTGAACCACTCTTCACCTACTGCTCCTTCAACGACTTTATCAGCGCCATTAGTAAGGGGCTACACGCATTTATACAGGAAAGCCTCACAGATTTAGATCTATATTCTTGTCATTTATATTCAAAAAACATAGCATCACACAGCAGAGCCAAACAATTATTTAGATCTGTAGTTTACTAGTCATAGTCGCTGTGTGTAGTTTCACTTAATTTTGTTTGGTATTAAAATGGCAGAAACCTGCAGTTCACCATTAAGCCACATGGCGGTGACACATTACACCAAGAAAGGAGAATACATTCTTTGGAGTGACTTGTGAGGCAAGGAGCAGATATTAAATACAGGCCATGAAATTAAACCTTTTTCATTTGTGCTTTCTTTCTTCAAGAATGTCCGGACTACAAGCAGCGTGTGCATTCAATAAAAGACTCAATAAAGCAGTTGCCAAAACCAAACCACGATACGATGCAAGTTCTATTCAAGCACCTCAGAAAGTAAGTAGAATCTAATTGAATTTTTCCCACATTTCCCAGGGTTTCCTTTGCCTAAGGCAGTGGTCCAATAACTGGGTCTGGAACATGACTGCATCAACCTATAAATGGAGGGCCGGTGCATTGTCTTTGGTCGTGTTACAAGTTGGGACTTCCGTTTCTCGTTAGCTAGGCTTAATTAAAAATGACGCGGTCTGCGTTATTTTCTAATAGCTTTGTCTTGTACCGTACCACAATATGTCAAAACAGACAGTCCTGCAGCCAAAGAGAGCCCCCACTAGCCAATGTGCAGCGCTGTATTAGGTTATCTTGTTCCATCCATTAGTGAGGCAGACTTGGAGGCCCGCCAGCTCCGTCATTAGAGCAGAGCCGTTCCAGAGGGGAGCTGTCAGGCCAAAATTGATCCGGGAGCCAAAATTGATCCGGGCCAGAGATCGGAATGCTTGGAATGTCGTTGCTATGCCAACAGACACGCGAGCATTGTGACGCGTAGCATTGTGACGTGTTCGCAACTTGCTTTGACCTCAGAATCACCGGGTGACAAACTCGCGCTTGCTTTTATCCTACAAAACATGACAAGGCATTTTCATTGGGTGAACGCGATCGCATAGCAAATACAGTAAAAAAATAATAATCGGTCATCAGAAAAGCTACCAATAATAGGCCCAAAAAATAACAATTAGGCCGACTGATCGACGTGACAGTAGATTAGTTTTATTGGGCTATTCAACAACGCGATAGGCCTACTTACTCTTTCCACCTCGCTGGTTTAACTTGCAGGACGAACAGGCTATAAATGCGTTTAATTTTTTTCCTTCGTTTTTTTTTTTTTTTAAAATCCGGCGTTGTTAACATTAGTAACGGATGCTCATTTTTTTATAAAGCAACATTTGACCAGGAAAACATGACATTTCAGTGCAAATTATGTCAATATGTAATTTAAATGTGTACATTAATAAGATTATACGTTTAACCGACTAGTGAGGGTAGCAACGTTTACTCCATCCCACAATTGGATGATTCCGGCGATTCTGAGGTCAAAGCAAGTGCGAACACGCGTCACAATGCTCGCGTGTCTGTTGGCATAGCAACGACATTCCAAGCATTCCGATCTCCGGCCCGGATCAATTTTGGCTCACGGACACATTTTGGCCTGACAGAGCCACTCGATACGCTGCCAGTCGCTCAGCGGCATGATGGGTAAAGTGATCAAGCTGCTCTCGGCGTGCTGTAGTGGTGCAGTCCAACCAGATCCAGCTGTGAGGGCGTCTAGGAGTGTCTGAAAAAGGCGGCTTCAGGCAGAAGCGTTTGATGGTGTGATGGGGACTGTAGAGGGGGGGAGCCGTGAGTGATTGTGACTGATGTGTTATGGGTGCTGAAGATATCCTTAGACGTATGCTGACTTTTTTCCCAGACAGTGACAGGGATGGTAAATGAGCCGAACGGTGGAAAGGGACCGGTAACCATACCGTAAGGGTGCCTGTTTGAAACATGCACGAGTAACAGCTGTTTTACCGTTGCAACACTTGAGCAAGGAACTCAGCCAGAATTTATTTAAACTGTATAAATGGATAATATTTTTAAAAATAAGCTTTTATGTGAGGTAAATAATTGAGTGGTTGCGGTTTATTGGCTATATTCTCTGTGGCAGGTGAAATTGCTGCCAACAGGTTCGCCGCCTTGTGCTCTTGGGTGTTGAGAACGATGTTGCCATGTAACATGCAGCCAATAACATTGTTCCTGGCTCTGTGGATGAAGCTCATTGGCCCTTTTTCCCTGCCTGTTCTCAGCAGGGCCTTCAGAGGCGTGGGCGTCATGGAGGGAGGGGGGTGGGCAGGAGAGCCACTTGGGGGGGACGCTGAAGTGTTCTTGTTAATGTCCCATGCAATTAGACCTTTCTGCCAGAGAGGCTGACAGTTTGGCACCAGAAGTGTGAGCTGAGCGCGTGTTAGCGTGGGGGCGGGCGGGCAGCCCTTCTTCAGCACAGAGACCCCATAATTTTGCTACTGCTAAAATCCCACCTCCAAAGTATGTGTATGCCGAACAGGGGTGCGGAATCCAGGAGAGGGACGTTTGGACCTGCCAGTCTTAAGTTTCTTTAAAGGTCTCCTGCTGCTCTGTGGAGATACTGTGACTGTGGAGCTGGAGAGTTTGGTGGACATTTTCATTGCTAGCTGTCCTCTTCTTTGCAATACCATCCAGGGAGATAGAAGAGCAAAACTGCACTGTATCTTTAGAAGTTAACATTGTCGCATAGAGTGTTAACTTTTAAAGTCTCTTCAAAAGTGAACACGATCATATACACTGAGTCTCTTCAGAAGTGAACACGATCACTGAGTCTCTTCAGAAGTGAACACAATTATATACACTGAGTCTCTTCAGAAGTGAACACAATCATATACATTGAGTCTCTTCAGAAGGGAACACAATCATATACACTGAGTCTCATTAGAAGTGAACACGATCATATACACTGAGTCTCTTCAGAAGTGAACACGATCATATACACTGAGTCTCTTCAGAAGGGAACACAATCATATACATTGAGTCTCATTAGAAGTGAACACGATCATATACACTGAGTCTTTTCAGAAGTGAACACGATCATATCCACTGAGTCTCTTCAGAAGTGAACACGATCATATCCACTGAGTCTCTTCAGAAGGGAACACAATCATATACACTGAGTCTCATTAGAAGTGAACACGATCATATACATTGAGTCTCTTCAGAAGGGAACACAATCATATACATTGAGTCTCTTCAGAAGTGAACACGATCATATACACTGAGTCTCATTAGAAGTGAACAATATCATATCCACTGAGTCTCTTCAGAAGTGAGCACGATCATATACATTGAGTCTCTTCAGAAGTGAACACGATCATATACATTGAGTCTCTTCAGAAGTGAACACGATCATATACACTGAGTCTCTTCAGAAGTGAACACGATCACTGAGTCTCTTCAGAAGGGAACACAATCATATACATTGAGTCTCTTCAGAAGTGAACACGATCACTGAGTCTCTTCAGAAGGGAACACAATCATATCCACTGAGTCTCTTCAGAAGTGAACACGATCATATCCACTGAGTCTCTTCAGAAGGGAACACAATCATATACACTGAGTCTCATTAGAAGGGAACACAATCATATCCACTGAGTCTCTTCAGAAGTGAACACGATCATATCCACTGAGTCTCTTCAGAAGTGAACACGATCATATACATTGAGTCTCTTCAGAAGTGAACACGATCATATACACTGAGTCTCTTCAGAAGTGAACACGATCACTGAGTCTCTTCAGAAGGGAACACAATCATATACATTGAGTCTCTTCAGAAGTGAACACGATCACTGAGTCTCTTCAGAAGGGAACACAATCATATCCACTGAGTCTCTTCAGAAGTGAACACGATCATATCCATTGAGTCTCTTCAGAAGGGAACACAATCATATACATTGAGTCTCTTCAGAAGTGAACACGATCATATACACTGAGTCTCATTAGAAGTGAACAATATCATATCCATTGAGTCTCTTCAGAAGTGAACACGATAATATACACTGAGTCTCTTCAGAAGGGAACACAATCATATACACTGAGTCTCATTAGAAGTGAACACGATCATATACACTGAGTCTCTTCAGAAGTGAACACGATCACTGAGTCTCTTCAGAAGGGAACACAATCATATACACTGAGTCTCATTAGAAGTGAACACGATCATATACACTGAGTCTCTTCAGAAGTGAACACGATCATATACACTGAGTCTCTTCAGAAGTTAACACGATCACTGAGTCTCTTCAGAAGTGAACACAATCATATTCATTGAGTCTCTTCAGAAGGGAACACAATCATATACACTGAGTCTCTTCAGAAGTGAACACGATCATATACACTGAGTCTCTTCAGAAGTGAACACGATCATATACACTGAGTCTCTTCAGAAGTGAACACGATCATATACACTGAGTCTCTTCAGAAGTGAACACGATCATATACACTGAGTCTCTTCAGAAGTGAACACGATAATATCCACTGAGTCTCTTCAGAAGTGAACACTACTATATCCACTGGGTCTTTTCAAAAGTGAATACTAGCATGTCCACTCAGTATTTTTAGTAGTGAAAATTGCCACATCCACTGACTGTTTTTAGATGTAAACTAGGGTAATACTAGTAGTACTGCAATACAAAACACTGCTAATGTATACAGAAAGTTGACTATAAATTAACTAAAATCTGTTGTCTTATTGAATCATTCTGATCTGGTGCTTGCCATTCCGACCTGTTTTTGAATCCTATAACACTTAAAACAAAATTTTTGTCTGATAAGCTTACTGCATTCTTTGTGTGAAGGTGTGTTGGTTTTTTGTCTTAGTTTCCTCAGTCGCATGCTGTGTTTTGACTGACGTAGCCTTCAACCCGCAGGACTGTGCTGTTTGAAGACGGCTAAAGCTGAGCAGACCGGCGCTTAATTTCAAACATACAGAGTGGCATTTCTTTATCTGCCATTTGCATTTAAATGATGAGATGTCGGCTCTCCGCCTCTCCAATGGAAAACGATTACAGCTGGCATTTTGTCTCCTGGAGAAGAGATTTCTCCTTTTCATTTTGGTCTTTTAAGATAAGAGGGATTGGGGTTACGTGACCAGACCTGTGTTGAGCTTTAAAGAAGTCTCAAGTGGAGAGGGCGTCCATTTTCCCCAGGGCCACCCTCTTGGTCTGCAGAAATGGGACCTGGATCGCCGCAGAGAAACGCCTATTAACGTGCTCCCTCCTTTCTATCTCTCTCTTTCTCTTTCTTCCAGTGTGATCGACCATGGGGAAGTGAACCGCATGACCACACAGAGCGTGGCCATCGTGTTTGGGCCGACCCTGCTGAGGCCCGAGACTGAGACCGGGAACATAGCTGTGCACATGGTCTACCAGAACCAGATCGTCGAGCTCATTCTGCTGGAGTACGAGAACATTTTCGGCAGGTAGAGCCGCTCCAGAGGAGGAGGGGCAGTCCCTTACCAAACTCACCCAAGCATCATCCCAAAATCTGCTTAAATCTGTGACTTACGCTGTGGACCAAGCCATTAAAAAGAATCTATTATAATAAGAGTAATAATAAGAATAATATCGATATTAATAATAAAGAAATGAAACAAAGGACTTGTTTGAACTTTGCACTTAACGCTTTGGAGCTACGCGTGTGCGGTTTCTTTCGTTTGCTGTTGCTGTCAGAAGAGGTGGCAGGTGCTTGATTCCCCCCCCCCCCCCCTGTCCCCCGCAATCATGACAAGTTCAATATTCAGGGTAACTTCCTATACACTGGATGCCTGTGGCCAGTAGTGAGGACCTGGAAGTCTTGTGGACTTTCTTCATGCTGCACATCTCATTTATTTCGACAGAGAGGATCATGGGAGTTTGTGTCTGGGCTCAGCTTCACTGATGGTCTGACGGGAACAGAACATTTTTATTTTTTTGGGGTGGGTGAGAACAGTGACTCCCAGGTTTATACCAAGAAGAAGCAAGTATTCTGTGCTGCGTAGGGTGGGGATTTGTTTTATGCCGTTTTCATTTGGAATAAGCTGAACTGGATATTCTCACAGCCTTGTGAAAGCATGATGACTGAACTACGAAGGTGGGGGCCCAGACCAGGAGTCAGTGGGCCTGGGGGCTGGACCCAAGTCCAATGACAACCCTGGTTCTGGATTGGACCACAGCCCGTATCAGTATTAAATGTCGGGTTCAGGTGCAGGGATGGACTCGCAGAATCGTCACCGTTGACGTTACCTCTGTCCCGTGCTCCAGCCTTAACCTTGAACCTGGTCCCACAAAGAGCCGAGGGAATCAAACCTAGTGGTCGCTGTGGTCCCTGCAGTTTCAAAGAACACTGGTAATTACGGTAATTACATTCTTCTCACTGCAGTTTCCATGGTCACTACAGCCACAGTGATTTCTATGGTATCTGTGATCAGTTGTCGTTACTGCAGCTGCTGTGGTCATTTTGGTCTCTGTGGTAACTGCAGCTCTGCCAGTTTCCATAACCACTGTGACCACTGTGGTAACCATGGTCACTGTGGTCACAGAAGCCACCGTGTTTACTTTGTTCATGGTAGCCACTGCGGTCCCTTTGGCCGCTGTGGCAGTCCGCAGTGTAAAACCTGGTCTGGTAAACCTGTGTGTGGGAGTTAGGAAACTGCAATGTATTTTATGTGAAAAAAAGCAAGAAGTCTTGATCTCTAGTATTTGTACAGAATGGTCTTGTATAGTTTCATGAACTGTGTAAACCTTTCTTCTGTAATGGCCAGGCGGCAGCTACAGGCCATTTAGCAAAAGGCAATATTCCTCCTCCTCTCTCTCTCTCTTGCTTACTTTCCCTCCTGCATTCAATAGGGGAGAAAGTAATAGGTCAATCTCTCATTCTCTCTCTCTCTCTCCCCCTCTCCCCCCTCCCTCCTTTTTTCCTGGAGATGCTGGAATACTGGGACAGGAAGCAGATCCTTGTAGGCTTCATAAACGTACCTTTGTAGATCAATACTGTGTGCACTTCTTTCTTGGTTCCATTGAACATTTCTGGTCATTTCTTTTTTTGTTCTTGGGCAAATATAAACTGTTTTTGAAAAACGGTACTGGAAATAGTATTGCATAGGTTTGGTGAGAGATGGTACAGTTTTTAAACTGCATTGAAATAAATCTACAGAACACATGTACAGTTTAAGGTTGAACAATGGATTGAGTAGTGAACCTATTGTACAAATCTTTCATTGTAAGTGAGGTATGTATGCTTTGACGGGGAGCAGTAGCAACTGGAAAAATTCACTTAGTTTTTTTTATATGATGAAAATATTGGATGATATAGACTGATTGGGAGAAAAGAAAGGCGTTTGGAAGTGTATCTGTGTTTGGGAGCATGGTCAACTGCACATTTTTGAATGTAATTTCCTAGACTAACTGCTGTTTGTGACACTGCTATGTCTAATCTGAATAAAGAAAAAGGACAAGAGGAAGATCCGTATGGTTTATTTCTATAGTGTAAGTACTCTACTGTTTATCATATCATTACAGATGTCATAGGTCTTTGGGAAAAACGTGACCATGCAAAAATCACTGATTGGAAGGTGCCCAGAAGGAAACTTTACTATCAAAAAGTTCTCAAATTAACCATGTTTGGAGTGTGAAATCACTGGAAAAAACTCAAATTGTTAAAGGCTATAGATGAAGAGGAAATGCTGCCTGCACACTGCAAAAAAGGCATCGGTCTAACCCGTAAAATCCAGGTTTGTTGCAGCTCACATAGTGTCAATACAAAAGTGCACAGAAAAAAGCAGAGAAAAAGTGCCTAAGTGCACAAGAGCATTTCCTCTTCCTATATTATCAGCTCTACGCACCTGCAGTACTATTTAGTCTTGTATGTTGACTGAAGATAACAACACTTTCTCATTTCTAAAGGCTATAGATATAACTGTTTTTACAAGCCATAAGAGAGTGTGGTGTTTATCTCCGTCTAATATGTCAGAGTTTAGTTCCTACCTATGACAAAGCTCCTGAGCCAGTATTATTACGACATTGGTACCACACCCATCTCTGTATCAGGAGTCTCAGTTGGTTGCCAGAGTTAGCCTGTCCGACATTGATGGCTGAATCTGATTGCACTGCCGGAGCCCTCAACCAGCACTAACGTTAGACCCAAGAAACGCCAGTACCTTTCCCGAGTCTTTAATGACAAGAACTGGAGTTAGACGAGTGTCAACATTGGTTCGGCATGTGGTCGTTGGAGGAAGCTAAAAGAATTGCAATGCTTGAGAAGCGACGCGGAGATGGCTACTTTTATTCTCAACCGGTTAGCCATTTTCTTCGTTGTTAAGCTGGAATTCGGACTGTAATTTATTACAGCATGACCGAAAAGAGTATCTTGATGGCATTTTGCTTTCTTATCTCACACTGAGACATTAGCTAGCTTGCTAACGTTAACTAAGTTGGGTAGCTAGCTAGCTAGTTTTATAGAGAGAAACCTGACAGGCAAATGACAGCCAAACGAGGCAAAATTTCAATAGTCATCAAACTTGTCCAGTTACCTAGGGCAGCCTTTCGAATCGGTTGGTGGTGGGTTGTAGATTACTGTGGGAGAAACACAGCCGAAGATATTGGCAGTTGAAGTTGACTGCTTAGAAATTGGATGATGGGAAGGTCAAAACAGGCAAGAAAGTTAGCCCCTTTTTTCAGTTTTGAACAGCTACTATCTACTGACACGCTTATTATTTTTATAATCGGAACGTTAGGGAGAAATCAACCTGGCAGTAGTTGAAGGGGCGTGTGCTTCGAGCAACAGAAGTTGGGGATGTGTATGAAATGTAATCTCCATATGAGACACTAGATGGGGTAAAAAGCTATATCTATAGCCTTTAAGGTTTAATAATTAATTGGGGTTTAATCATTAAAAGAAAGTCTGAAGTACTTGAAAACGTGGACGTGTTCTGGATGTCCAGGTGTACCATTTCACTCTTTGTTCACAGTTTGAGGACTGTGCAGGATCGTCCATTAATCCACCAGTAAAAAAACATTTTCAAACATTAACAGAAACAGAGTTGTGGCAGAATGCATTTGCCCCATAGGTCTGTCAGTGTCATTCGTCATTCACAGACGCATATAGATTTCTGTCTGCACTGGATCTGTTACTTTATTGATGGATGTAGGGAGTCACTGGAGGGAAAGTCTGGTGAGTGAAGAACTCAAAGTTTAGTCTGCTGGTCTCACTGAACGCCGTGAACATCAGTCAGCCCTTGTGTCTGCATGTAGGAACAGTATGGACATAAACAGAGCACTTTGTGTTTGACCCTTTTTCCTCACACAGTAACACTGGCAGTCCTGTTTTAGGGGTGCAGGGAGTGGCTGAGGATCCCTGCCTTCTGAACTTTAATCTCTTACCCTTGTCCTCTGACCTCTGGTGTCAGTGAGTGTCAAATATTAAATATTTTATATATACAGTGCCCTCCACAATTATTGGCACCCCTGGTAAAGATGAGTAAAAAGGGTTATACAAAATTCACCGTTTGGTGAATTGACTTAATCTCACACTGAAAAAATGAGAAAAATCCATCCTTTAATTGAAGTAAATTTATTCTAAGAAAAAAAAATCCCTCATCAAGAAATAATTATTCTTAGCAAAACCACGTGTGCCACAATTATTGGCACCCCTGAATTTAATACTTTGTACAACCTCCCTTTGCCAATAAAACAGCACTGAGTCTTCTCCCGTAACATCTAATAAGGTTGGAGAATACAGAGCAAGGAATCTGAGACTCTCCTCTTCAGCTCAGCCCACAGGTTTTCAATGGGGTTTAGGTCAGGGGACTGAGATGGCCATGGCAGAACCTTGATTTTGTGTTCAGTTAACCATTTTTGGATTGATTTTGACGTATGTTTTGGATCATTGTCTTGCTGGAAGGTCCAACGACGACCTAGTTTTAGTTTTCTGGCAGAGGCAGTCAGATTGAAAATTTCTTGGTATTTCATGGAGTTCATGATGCCATGTACCAGGGTTCCCAGAGCCTTTGGAGGAAAAACAGCCCCACAACATCATGGAACCTCCACCATACTTAACAGTGGGGATCAGGTTATTTTCGGTATAGCCATCTTTCTTTTTACACCAAACCCACCTTGAGTGTTGGTTGCAGAAATGCTAAATTTTTATTTCATCTGACCTTAGAACACGGTTCCAGTCAAAGTTCCAGTAGCATTTAGCAAACTCCAGGTGCTTACGTTTGTGGTGAAATGACAGGAAAGACTTTTTTTCTGGCGTGCCTTCCAAATAATTTGTTGGTATGGAGGTGACATCTAATGGTAGTTTTGAAGACTTGATGACCCCAAGATGCTACTTTCCTCTGTAACTTTCTCTCTTACCATCCTCCTCACTAAGTGTGGGGGCAAAATAAACTTGGGTCTTCTTCCAGGCAAATTTGTAACATTTCCAGTTGCTTTGAACTTTTTAAGTATTGCCCTAACGGTAAATATTGGCATTTTCAGGTGAGTAGCTATTTTTGTTATAGCCATTCCCTGACTTATGAAGCTCAACACACTTTTCCCTCATTTGATTTGTGTGTTTTCTTATCTTTCCCATGTTGATGCATGAATAAGGGAATATGGCCTCTGTCACCTCATATTTATACCCCAGTAAAACAGGAAATCATGGATTACTGCTTGAAAGTTCCGAAACACTCTGATCAACTTTAAGAAGTAAAATATACATGGAAAAAATGCTTCAGTTACATTTTGTTCATAAGAATTTCTAGGGGTGGCAATAGTGTGAGTGGCTCACATGGTTTTGTTAAAAATAATTATTTCTTGATGAGGGATTTTTTAATCAGAATAAATTTACTTCAATTAAAGATGGGATTTTTAAAAAAAATTCAGTGTGTGATTAAGCTAATTCACCAAAAGGTACATTTTTTATAACCCTTTTTACTCATCTTTACCAGGGGTGCCAATAATTGTGGAGGGCACTGTATGTTCAAAATATATTGTTCAGTATGAAAAAGTAAATGTCATACTGCACAAATGTTTGTTTCAAAACCTCTTGCCCCATTTTGAAGATGGAAGAAAAATGTAACGCCCACCCTGGGTCCACAGCAATAAACCCTGTGTGCTGCAGAGAAGGACCCTGGGTTTCCCACGGTGCACTGTGCCCACAGGCCAGCAGGAAGACGTGGGTTGAGAGCGAGAAAGCCAGCGCTCCCAGACAGAGCCAGCTGCGAGCACGCTGGTCCTATGTTCCTTTCCGCAAGCACTCGCCCCTCCCCCTGCCCACAGGGACACTCCAGACAGTCTGGGACATCATGTCCTTCCCCCTCTCTGCCTTTCCGCTTCCAGCACAGGTGCTCTGGACATTCCCATCACTGCTCGGGTGTCTTGACTGGGAGTGCTCTGGCCTTCTCCTCAGCCTCCGGTCCCTGTTCAACACTCACACACAGCTGAGTTAAAGGAGTCAAGACACCGGTACTAAACTTTAATTATGTGGCTGTTGTGCCATTCCTTTCCAAAGGCAATGGCCTGGATTCAATAAACATTTGTCCTTAACTTGCCCTGCAAATAAATTCAAGTGTTACTTCTTTTATTCACAAACAGCATGGTGTGTTCATTTTGGTGGTTGCTGAACTTGTCTAACTAAGGAAAAAAGCAACACTATAATTGAATTGCTAGTTAAAGTTAAGGACTGATGTTGATTGAATCCAGGTTCATGTTTCAGTCTTGCTTTTCTGTAATGCTTCGCCTGCATTGCTGAGGAGTTGCACGCTAAGACTAAGACAGCTGGCTTTCTCGCTCAGTTTGTTGTGTAATAAATCAGGTGATGTGAGACAGGAAGTGAAGATCCTCAATAAAGAATGTTTCTGAAATTTTGATTTCTTCTATATCAGACAAGAAATATGTATAGTAATGTTTTCTTTACCTTGACATGTTTCGACGGAAACTTCCGTCTTCCTCAGAAGTGTCACCTGATGGTAGTGTGACGTGTCATTATCAGCTGATGTTACTGAGGCGTGACCGCACTGTCAGTTTTGACAGAGCGGTCACGCCTCCTGCTGTCTGGTCGCTCCTTTAGGACGGTGCTCCAGGTATGAGACAGCATGTACGCCCCCTCGTCCCGGTTCATCGTCCTTTGGGCTCGCTTCCGGATTTCAATCGCTTCCATGATCCAGCGTTGATATCTGTTGTCCTCGGTGCGGATGACTTTGGCCTTGTCCCAGTCCATAATGTGGTTTTCCCTTTTGCAATGATCCGTGATGGCTGATTTAAGGTTCTCTTGTTGTGCCTTATCTTTTATTGATCTCGTCTGTCTTTTCTCTGTTTCTTTTATATTAATATTAATATCACATGATGTCATATCACTATTCACAAAAACACCAGTGGAGGCAACATTAATAATAGTACAGGACCGCATCAAAGCAGACAAAACTCTCAAAAGACGCACAAATCTAACAGTTAAAGACATTTCACAACTACTACAGTTTATTGCCACATCCACCTATTTTCGGTTCCGGGAAAAAATATACCGCCAAAAAGAAGGCTTCGCCAATCGCCATGGGAGATCCACTGTCTGCCATAATGTGCGGCTTCTTTATGGAAGATCTGGAAACGGCGGCCATAACATCAGCACCTGAACCATACCGACCAACGTTATGGAAGAGGTATGTGGACGACATTTTAGAAAAGGTTAAGTCAGGACACACACAGGAGCTTACAGACCACTTAAACACCATGGACAACACCGGAAAAATAAAATTCACACACAAGGAAGAAACAGAAAAATCCATAGCGTTTCTGGACATAAAAATACACCACACAGACGACGGGGACATAAAAATAAAAATACACAGGAAACCTACACATACAGACCAGTATTTATTATGGACATCAGAACACCCCACAACACACAAATTATCAGTGATTAGAACGTTATATGAACGCGCCAGTATTATAACGGAGGAAGAAGACAGAAAACAGGAGGAAAAACACATACAGGATGCACTAAAGAAATGCTAATATCCAAAATGGGCAATAGATAAAGGAATAAGACAGGTTAAAAAGAAAGAAAACACACAGGAAGGCAAAAAGAAACACAAAAACAAAACAGAAAACAGAGGCGCAGTGACACTACCTTACATCAGAGGGGTCACCGAACGCATACAAAGGCTCATGAAAAAATATCACATCAATACACCGGTCAAACCACACACCAAACTGAGACAGCTTTTAGTACATCCAAAGGACAAAATTGAACAAAACAAAAAATGCAATGTCATATATGAAATACCATGCCTTTCGTGCAATAAAATATACATTGGAGAAACAGGAAGATGCTTCAGCACACGGCAAAAAGAACACAAAAAGGAATGTGAAAAAGAAACAGAGAAAAGACAGACGAGATCAATAAAAGATAAGGCACAACAAGAGAACCTTAAATCAGCCATCACGGATCATTGCAAAAGGGAAAACCACATTATGGACTGGGACAAGGCCAAAGTCATTCGCACCGAGGACAACAGATATCAACGCTGGATCATGGAAGCGATTGAAATCCGGAAGCGAGCCCAAAGGACGATGAACCGGGACGAGGGGGCGTACATGCTGTCTCATACCTGGAGCACCGTCCTAAAGGAGCGACCAGACAGCAGGAGGCGTGACCGCTCTGTCAAAACTGACAGTGCGGTCACGCCTCAGTAACATCAGCTGATAATGACACGTCACACTACCATCAGGTGACACTTCTGAGGAAGACGGAAGTTTCCGTCGAAACATGTCAAGGTAAAGAAAACATTACTATACATATTTCTTGTCTGATATAGAAGAAATCAAAATTTCAATTATAAACATTAGAGACATAATGAATCTCATTGGACAAGAATGTTTCTGTGGCCGTGCAGGTCAGTAGTGGACGTCTCCTTGCTGAGTGAGACTTTGTGGAAGTTTGGGGACCGTCTTGGTTGGGGCTGTGTGCACATCATGGTGGGACAGCAGCTGTGGAGTGTACAGGAAGGCACACCTGATCCTCATTAAGAAAATGCTCCGAGTGGCAAACTGCTGATGTGCCTATCCACCTCCGATCCACAGAGCCAACCGCTAATGATGCAGATTGAGGAGGAAAGCCTACAAGCATGAAAACCCACGTCGCCTCCACCCACCTGCAAATTACTCCCATCAGCCCTTCGAACATCCAACTGCACCCTCATCTGTTTATTGTCTCCTCCACCCTTCTCCTGCTGCTGCCTTTGCCCACCCCTCTTTTTACTCCACCTTCACTCTCTTCTGCCCCCTACTCCATACAGATCGCCCCTCCTCTCCCAACTGTTCGCTCAACCCCCGTGGCCTTTCCACCTGGTCCCTTGACCTTTTCACTTCTCCCTTTTAGACTCCCTCTGTCATTTCTAGCTTGTCCCCCACCCCAACACCCACCTACTACTCCCTGAGCCCTCTATAACTGACCCTCTTACTGCTCCCTTGACTCCTGCACACCCCTGCCCCACACCCCGCCCACCCACCCATTCCCAGCTGATTGGTGACATTGACTGATGGTCTCAGTGCGATTGCTTGGCAACGATACTACCCTCACTGCTCTCAGGCCGCTCACCTTCATGGGGGGAAGCTCACCTCTCCTCATACCGGACCCTCCCTCACGCACGTCAGTACCTGTGAATGATGTCCTGGCGTTGTGGCCGTCCCTCCGTCCTGAATTTGCGGAAAAGGGGATGGACAGCTGGCACCGGCTTCCTTTCTCTTTGTGCGACATCAGCTAATTCCCCACAGCCCAGTAGCTTTATTAGCCAGTAAAATCACTGGAGCTGTGACTCATGAAACACATTTATTGACTGACTAAATTGGAGCTGTGTAAATAGCCATTTATGGTAGAGGGCTTGACACTTCCTGTGCTCCTGTGCATTTCTTAATGATGGATTAGATTTTAGCCTTGTCCAACATGGTAGTTCTTTTTTTCTTTCTTGGTTTATTTATTTTTTTGTCATAGCCGGAGAGTTATGACTAATGAGATGGCGGGCACGTCGGTACAGGGGTGTAATTGACACATAATAGGATAATTGCACTATGCCAGCCTCAATGAAAACACGTGAGGCATATCAAGAGCTGAGCTAGGCACAGGCTGGGAGCCAAGTCATGTGAAAGCGCCTCTTTCGCTGGGGGAGCCAGGATGATCCGACAGTGGACGTGCCCTTCGTATTGATGTCCTGAGCAAGGGGAGAGCATTGACATCATAAAGCTGTCTCACCCCCCCCCCCCGAAGTCGGGCTCTCGGTGGCCGATGGAGGACACGGGTTGAGTGGATTTATCGTCACCCTCGACTAGGGCTGACAGGCACTTTGGGGTGGCTGTATTGCGGCCGTCCCCTGCTAGGCACTAAAGCACCTTTAAAGACACTCAAGAGCTCATGAAGCCGTTGCTTGGCCCGTTACCAAGTGACCTACAATGTACAAGTTTGCAAGTTCTTAAACTTGAGTGCTCCCTTCTTATGTGGTGCTCCAGCTCGCCACCAGCTCCTCTAAGGGAACACGTGTGTGCTATGGAAACTGATTTTTATGTCACACTTGCTTCTCTGGCAGCATGGTTGGTCTCACTCTATCGCATTGACATTTACGTAGATGTGAGAGGTCCTTACAACAACATACAGAACTTAGATACCTTGACTTGGAAAATTACTTGTATAGAGAGATCCAAATTTTTTGAAAGAAAAAAAACACTTCCTCTATGGATGACATGTCTTTCTATTTGCATATGCGAATTATTATTTTTAAATCCTGTGATTTTCTGTGACGTTCTCCTGCCTGATGGCTGGAGCTAAGCAGAGCTGGGCTTAGTTTGTACTTCCTGTGAAAGCTAAGTTCTGTTGGAAGTGGGGACTGTCTTCCCTATGCATAGATGGGACACTAATGTAGGAGTCTTCTGGTTGAAATGATAAACTGAGATCCTGGCTCTGTGGTCATTATAAATCCCACTTATCCCAATTACAGTAGAGGGTTCCCCATGTGGTGTCCTGGCCAAATTGCCAAAAGGAATTTGTTCCCAACATTCCCAACATTCCCAACATCACTCAGATTGATTGGCTTGATAATTCCCTCCTCTATCACCTCAGCTTGTAGAAGATTCTAAATAAATGTAGTCAATTATTATCACCAGTTTGAATTAATTCTTTTTATTTATTAAAGTGATAGCTTTGAAAATGCATCATGAAACGTGTCAGATCATAAACTGTAAAAAAAGGAAACAAAAGTTTCAAAGAAAACTAGAATTTTCAAATGAGAACACAATTGGCTCAGCTGAATAATTCATAAACAGGGCAGGAGACTACAAGCACAAGAGACTACCACCCCCCCCCCACCCCCACCCCACCCCCCAACCTCCAAACCCTAGAAGACTGAAGTCTGCTAAAATGCCCTTACTAGTTTTTGTTTTTGTGGTAGCTGAGCCAGGCAGGCTTTGAGTTTCACATGTCTTTGGAGACTGAAGTGTGAGCAGGTAATTTGAACAAGCCATTATGAGCCATAAAACATTAATGTGCCTTCAGTGTTTTTTTTCTTTTTTCCTAGCCTTTTCCAGGGCCGTGAGTGTGCAATAAGAGGCTGTGTCCTCTCAGTCGAGTTGGTAACAGCCCTCCTCAGAGAGGCGAACAGAATCCTGCTTCTCTCTCCCTCCTCACACCCCTTAGATGCTCCCTTTCATCTACAGTGCTGACACGTGGCCATGAAAGACCTCCTGGCATTAACTGAACTGTCAGGGGCAGCTACAGTAGAAAGTGACAGGCGAACGGAGGGAAACAGACATCTGGCTAGCTTTGTGGTTGTTTGGATAATACAGAGCCTCAGCCATCACTTATTTGTGTTAACATTTCCCAAGTCTGCAGAAAAAATAGGACTTTGGAATAGAACATATATGCTGGGCAAAACTATGTATTATTTCTCTGGAGACCTAAAGAAAGATATGATGTGAGATGGAGTGGGACTGGCTTTCCTTTTTATCACTTCTTTTTATTGTGACTTCTGTGATTGGCCAACCTTGGGCGAGGGGCCAGCCCCCAGGGAGACCATCGTCCGACCCGCCCCTGGCAGTTTCACCACAGAGAGTTGTCTTTGTCTCTCACAGTGTAGATCTGCAGAGCCTCACTCTCCACTCGCTTGCACTCCCCTGATAATATAGCCTCTGTAACTGGCAGTGAAACACACATATCACCGGCAGTTGGCCTGCCATTTACTTGTGAGAATCTGATTATCAGTGGAAGATTTTTTCATAGCGCTGAGAGAGGACTCATTCCACACTCCACCGTAAAACTATACACCATAAGCCACACAACAGTACCTGAGCCTTCACAAACAGGTCTACATCACCAACTTACCTAACAAAAGTTAGGTGCACAGGATCTGAAGAGCTCTCCCATTGGACTTCTTCCTCACATTGTATCTCTCAAAAGTCCCCTCCTGTTGGACTTCAACAAAGAGCTCTCCCATTGGATCTGTCCAAAGAGGCCACCAATCAGACCTCTCCATCACACTCTGAAATAAGGCATACTCACCCATTAAACATGTCTCCATCATTATCCCATGGGGCATGGTTAATCTCTTCTGTACATTTACAGACACTTCTGACAACAACTGGACACACAGGGCTAAGAAAACGTCACGAGTAATAGAAAACCATGTTCTCCATGCTTTTTCTCACGTGATTAGAAAACCGTGACATATATCCATTTTGTTCAGCGTTTCTTTTCCGATTAGATGTCATATTCAGTATCAAACAGTATCAGCATGTACCGTATCAGACAAAAAATATTTTGACAAGCGAACTGCTTTTACTGGGCAATATACAAATTTAAACAAAGGCGAAGGTCATATTTCTACTGGCGGGAGCACTTGTTTGACAGTTATGAGCACCGTCATGACACAAGCATGCACACATCTATCTGTGTTGCATCAGCGATGTTGATGTCAGAGAGGGATTGAGAATGATAGCTTTGACCTTCTGTGGAGACGCTCGTTTTCTTACGGAGGAAAAGCGGTCCCTGGCCAATTTACATTTTGCTGTTTAGCCGCTGCAAACAAAGACAAGCAAACCTGTAATCAATACGGGGGCATGTTTATGTGGTTTGAGCTGCAGGCAGCAACAGCTGAAACTGCAGGCCAGCAAACTGAAACGCTCTCATCTCCTCTCGAAACAGTGACGCAATCGTTAATTCTACTGTAAGGCATCTTTTTTTTGGAAATGTATTTTTCTCCACGCTTCCCCCTCTCACCATCAAACTCTTTCTTTTTTTTCCTTCTCTGTAAAACAGGAACCCTCTGAGAATCAGTTTGCCAAAGACTGCTGTTTGTCTGCTGTAAACAATGTTTTATATCTGTATAAATCAATAAAGTAATGAAATTCAGGGTCCATCACAGGTTGCTGAGCTGCAGCAGCCTTCAGTCACAAATCACACCGCTGCCGCTGTATCGAAGCACATACAGCCACGCATGTGTGAGTTCATTTATTCTGGCTTCCCTATCTGCCCTGTCTTGGCTGAAATCATTTCTTACAGTTATAAATGACAAAAGGTTTAAAGATTAACTCTGGGTTTTTCTTCTTTATATACAGACCTGCATACATGTAAAATATGTTTCAAAATTTGTCAGATTCTCAGATTCGATCATCTTAACACATTTGTATAAATTGTGACACCATGTAATATTCTCCGGCATTAGATAAGTGAATTGTTATTGATATTGTTTGAAACTGAATTAGCTGCAATGTAAATAACATCTGCAATTACTCATCCCATGCAATGGACCTACAGGTATATACAGTATATCCGGTATATGGTCATTTTAAAAATAAAAGTTGCCTAGGCAACTGCGTTTTACCTTTCTCGATTCGGTACACCTTTTGTTTATTCTTTATAAGCACTCTAATAGGGGTTAAAAGATGAAAGTGCACTTTATGCATGTGCCACAGTGCTAAGCAACCATGTAAGCATTTCAGATGCCATTGACTTTTCATGATTATTATTAATGAGCTTCGAGCGGAAAAGAGTGGATCATTTTCCATGGAAATTCAATGCATTTTAAACAGCAGTCGCCTCTGAATGCCGAACATACCTACACAGGATTTCCATAAGGTCATTTTGCTGCGTGGAAAATACCCTCCCCCTAACAAACACACGCATGCACTCACAGTCGCTTGGGTTGTTGCAGAAATACAATTAACTCAGGAGGCAATAAATACAAGACTATATCAAAGTCCAAGGCAGATAATGGCTCTCTAGCCATTTATCTCTGTAACCCCTTAGACATTAAGCAGAAAAGTGTGATTCGAACGATTTCAAATAACAGAGAGACGGTGAGTTCCCTCGTCACACGGTGGAGAGCATTGAGCTGTGGAGAGTCAGGGGAAATCAAGCTCTTCCAATGAGGTAATGGGAAGGGAGGCAGGGTCCTGAGCTATCATCAGGGTTAGAGCTTGAGGGAGCCCTGATCTATCTGTATGTGTGTGTGTTGTATGTGTGTGCATGTGCGTGTGTGTGTGTGTGGGGGGGGGGTTAGAAATCAACCACTTTTAGAGAAAAACGATTCAGTTCTGAGAGAGAGGGTGTGAGTAATAGAGTTGGAGGGAGACCCAGTTTGCCATCAATAAGCAGTAAGTAAACAAAGGGAGAGAGGGGATGTGAGAGAGAAGATGTGAGAGAGGCAGGGGGAGAGAAATAGGAGAGAGGGGATGTGAGAGAGGCAGGGGGAGAGAAATAGGAGAGAGGGGATGTGAGAGAGGCAGGGGGAGAGAAATAGGAGAGAGGGGATGTGAGAGAGGCAGGGTGAGAAAAATAGAGAGAGAGGGAGGCAGAGACAGGACAACAGATTGGATGGGAATAGGAGGGTCCAGTCAACCAGACTCAGCCGAGTGTGTAAATCGAGTCCAACCAACGTTTAGTTTTGATTTTTTCAACCAATGCTTAGGTTAGCTAATCAGTCAGATTTCTACAACCCTTGTGGTCTTAGTGAACTGGGTATACATGTATAATCCTGCTTTCCATGATCTTGAATTTTCTCTTCTGATCTCTTGATCGGCACTGGGCCATTATTAGTGTTTGCATTCTCTTCAGCACATTTTTTTCTCAAAGCTACTCCAAGTTAAAAAAAATTGTACCCGAAAGCTGGTGCCAGGGGTGTCGCTCTAAGGTTTCTTTCGTTATGGAACTTTTGGTTGAGCATTACCCTGACATTCCTGATGTAACCTACCTCTTGCATTCATCGGAGTATGGCCACTGACCATGCCACCGTAGCCAGCACTGGTACAGGCAGGAATTGATTCACGACTGTTTGGCACCTCACCGCATCAAGGGCAATGGCTTCAGCTGAATGTACTATACTCCAGAAGCTCTTTCCCAGTGATTTCTGTGGTATCAACGTTGATAGCTATGGTGCCTTAATTGCTCTGCATTAATGTATAGTATTAGTAACTGTGCAGAAAATCCATTCATGCCTTGTTTCTTTTCGGGATCAATTTTTATATTCTCATTCAATAAGAGCTGTTATGTTATGTACTTTTTAATGATGCTCTCGGGCCAAGACAAAATAAAGATATGGAACATTTGGATGAGTAAATCAGAGCATCCTGTTTCCTTGTCATTTTTATCTTGGATTGTTTACCAATGTATTTGCACAGGCAGAAGGATTTAGTGCTCACAAAATCTAAGATGACAGAAACAGGTCAGCATGAAGCAACACAGCTGCATTAACGGATGGACCTGAAGACATCACAAATGATCATTATTATATGGACCTACATGTACATAATCCTGTCATTTAAACAACCCTTGCAGGTAGACAACTGAGTTGAATTCTGTTCACCGTCTGTTTATTTTTTCTCCCATTTTAGAATGGCATATTGTACTATTGCCCTGACATCCGTGATATACCCTACCTTTTGCATTCATCGGAGGTGGAGTCTTGATCAGACAGTCTTGGTCTCGAGTTCACATAAATATGGTCTTGGTCTGGGTCTTGACCATGGTCTCGACCCTCAAAGTCTTGAGCAAGACCGCATGGTCTCGGATAAGACCAAGGCTGTGGCAGAATATGATCCCTGTCCACTCAGAGCCCTGTCTACTATGTGCCCTCTCCCCTTACTTTGCAAGCAGTGTGCGAAAGAAATCTTGCAAAACTCTTTCCAAACTAGTGAGGAAGTACGCAGTTTGTAATGTGTCCCGCTCTTGTACCATAGACATTCATATACACTCTATGTCTTCTCCGTGGATTGTCACCTTGTCGTGGTGGAGAAGCTTGTGTGGTCCTGAGATCCTGAGAGCGTTGCCGTCTGGAGCCTACGCTCCTGGTAGGGTCACCCATGGCGGTAAGGTCGAGGGGGAGGTCCCTGACAAAGAGCAATCCAACCAAGACCTCAACGGTGGAACAGGCGGAGGATGATGGCTGACTTTTAGGGGAGCATCACAACGGCTGGGAAGGCGGATGAAGGCTGCAGCAGAAAAGGGCCCCCAGTCGTCTTGGACTCCACACCACTGGATCCTGACCCGGATCTGTCAAGGACCGTGTGGTGGCTGTCTGTGCACCAGTCTCCCCACGTAAAACAAAGTCACGCACAGGCGTCCTCCAAAGGGAATCCACCCTAACATCCCGGATTAAGTCCTATGGCGACCAGCAAGCGGCGACGGGGGTAGGATTGTGAGATCTGGAAGCCCCTAGTCATGAGCTGGCACATCAGGCGGTGGGTGTTAGATTCAGTCGCTGGGCTCTTGGAACGAGGCAGATAGAGTCCTTCGGCAGCTGCACCCACGACTGAGCAGCCCTATCTAGGATCCACTCTGCTCACCCCACATGGGGAAGGGGCTAGAAAAGGTGCCCTAAAAATAGCCTGCCTCTAACCTCCCGACTGGATTACCGCGTTCAGAGGGATCACCACATTGCGGTCAGAAAAATAAGAAACATAAAAATATGAACTTTGGAGCCTGGAATGTACGCACACTGATGGATAATGCAATCAGTGACAGACCGGAGAGGAGAACCGCGCTCATCGCTAGAGAGCTGAGGAGATGCCGGATTGACATAGCTGCCCTTTCTGAAACCCGACGGGCAGATGAAGGACAACTGAAGGAGGAGAAAGGTGGCTACACATTCTTCTGGAAAGGAAAAGCTGCTGATGAGCCCAGGATCCATGGTGTTGGATTTGCCATCAGGAGCCAGCTCATCAGCCACCTCTCTGAACTTCCTGTGGGGATCAGTGAGCGTCTCATGACCATCCGTCTGATGCTTGCCAACAACCAGATGGCAACAGTTGTGAGTGCCTATGCCCCTACTTTAGATTCTGAAGAGGAAGTAAAAGAGACCTTCTACGCCTGCCTAGACGAGACACTGTCAAAAATCCCCAGGGAGGATAAGATTATCCTCCTAGGAGACTTCAATGCCAGGGTCGGCCGGGACCAACACCTCTGGAAGGGCACTATAGGAAAGGAAGGCATCGGGAACATCAACTCCAATGGAGTTCTGCTTCTCAGCAAATGTGCTCAGTACGACCTAATCATCACCAACACTCTCTTTCGCCAGAAAAACAAACTTAAGGCATCCTGGAGACACCCCCGCTCCAAACAGTGGCATCTCATCGACTATGTCATTGTACGAGCCAGGGACCGCCGTGACGTGAACATCACAAGGGCCATGATCGATGCAGATGACTGTTGGACAGATCATCGCCTCATCCGCTCCACGATGTCCATCAAACTCAAGAGGAAGAGGAGGGTTCAAAAGAAGCAGATCCGGCCAAGACTAAACCTTGAAAGCCTGCATGAAACTGTCACCCAGCAGCGATTTCAGGCCTCTCTTGGGAAAAGCCTTCAACAGGAATACCCTGATGACATCGAAAAGCACTGGAGTCTGCTCAAAACCACCATCCTCAATACCTGCAAAACCACCCTTGGGCACAAGTCCTGAAAACATCAGGACTGGTTTGATGAGAACGATACAGAGATAGAACAGCTCATCTCCAAGAAAAGGAAAGCCTTCTGTGTCTGGCAAAATGATATAACCTGCAAGGCCAAAAGAGTGGCTCACGCCAGAGCCAAGGCGGACGTCCAGAGCCGGGTGAGGGAGCTTAAGAACTCTTGGTGGACAGAAAAGGCTCTGGAAATCCAGAGACTGGCAGACTCGGGTGACACCAGAGGCTTTTTCAGCGCTACCAAGGCCGTCTATGGTCCAAGCTACCATGGATTAAACCCCCTGCGCTCAAAGGACGGACAGGAGTTGCTTAAGGACAACAACTCCATTAATGCCCGATGGAAGGAGCACTTTCAGGAACTCCTCAACCGGGACAGCACAACTGAACCAGACATTACCAGCCATATCCCCCAGAGTCCCATCAGAGAAGACATGGGGGAACCTCCCACCATGACAGAGGTCCAAGATGCCATCAGGAGCCTTAAGAACAACAAGGCCGCTGGTCCAGATGGGATCCCAGCTGAGATCTTAAAGGAAGGTGGACCAGAGCTCCTGTACCATATTCACGCCCTACTCCTCAAGGTCTGGGAAAAAGAAGAACTTCCCTCAGAGCTCAGGGATGCTCTAATAGTGACCATATTCAAGAAGGGGGATAAGGCTGTTTGTGGAAACTACAGGGGCATCTCGCTTCTGTCAACAATAGGCAAAGTCCTTGCTCGTGTCCTCACAAACCGACTGCTACCACTGTCGGAGGAAGTACTCCCAGAATCATAGTGTGGCTTCCGCCCATCTAGAGGAACAGCAGACATGATATTTACAGCACGCCAACTCCAGGAAAAGTGCCGTGAACAAAGGCAACCATTGTACATGGCCTTTATAGACCTGACAAAGGCCTTTGACACGGTGGATCGCCAGGCTCTGTGGAGCACACTATCAAGGTATGGCTGCCCTGATAAGTACATCAGAGTATTGAGGCTTCTACATGATGGCATGTCAGTCGCAGTGCTCAGCAACAGCGGCTCTGAGTCCGAGCCCTTCACTGTGGAAACAGGGGTCAAACAGGGATGCATTATTGCACCCACCCTATTCGCCATCTTCATTGCTGCCATACTCCACCTCATTGGCGAAGAGCTGCCACAGGGGATCCCAATCCTGTACAGAACTGACGGCAAGCTCTTCAACCTTAACAGGTTAAAGGCCAAGAGCAAGGTCAGCAACACCACCATCATGGAGCTACAGTACGCGGACGACAACGCCATAGCAGCACACTCCGCAGAAGACCTCCAGGGCATCCTGAATGCGTTTGCCAAGGCATACAGAGCCCTGGGCCTAGCCCTAAACATCAAGAAGACCCAGGTCCTATATCAACCTCCACCCAACCAGCCATCTTCCCAGCCCACCATAAAAGTAGGCACCACTGTCCTTGAAAACGTTGACCACTTCCCCTACCTCGGCAGCCTGCTTTCCTCAAAAGCTGACATTGACTCTGAGGTCAACCATCGCCTGAGCTGTGCCAGTGGAGCCTACGCCAGACTCAGGAAAAGAGTCTTCGAAGACCGAGACCTAAAGGCCCAAACAAAACTCCTGGTCTACAGAGCCGTTGTCCTCCCCACCCTGCTGTATGGAGCCGAGTCATGGACCACCTACAGCAGGCACCTGAGAGCCCTGGAACAACACCACCAAAGATCCCTACGGAAGATTCTGCGGATCAGCTGGGAGGACAGACGAACTAACATCAGCGTTCTGGAGGAAGCCAACATGACCAGCATCACCACTACAATAATGAAGCACCAACTCCGATGGACAGGCCATGTCATTCGCATGTCCAACACACGTCTCCCTAAACAGATCCTGTACTCCCAGCTGAAGGAAGGTCAGCGAGCCCCTGGCGGGCAAAAGAAACGTTTCAAGGACAATCTCAAGACCAGTCTGAAGAAATTCCACATCACATCGAGCAACTGGGAGCACATTGCACTGGACAGGTGTGCATGGAAGAAATCCGTGCAGGAAGGAGCTGCACGTCATGAAGTGGAACTCCGCCGTGCCACAGAGACAAAGCGACAGCACCGCAAGGAGAGAGAGAGAAAGGCTCAACCACCACTCATCCCTGCCCACACTGCACCAAAGTATGTGGATCGCAGATCGGCCTCTACAGCCATCTGAGGACCCACAAGTAGACGACCCAACGGAGAGGACAGTCATACTCGCTTCGAGTGACCGCCGATGATGATGATGTCTTGTACTACAAGTTGCAGTTTCTACATCCGGTTTACTTCCTGAAATTGTCGAATGAGTGTGCTCCTGAATCTCCTCAACAAAACCCCGGAAAATAAGGATTTCATCCAGGGATTTTAAGTTCCCCCATTTGTGAGAAAAAGTCGCCCATTCGAAAGCTTTTTGACGAAGTTGACTCATTAAGTGCCCTCAAAGGGGTGAAGGGATTATATTCGGTCACAGCCCTCATCCTCAAGATAATGACCACTCCACTCCATCACTAGTTTGTGCCATTACGTTGCCACCGCTGCCATAGTTAAAAGCATTTTTATTTGTTGAGTAGCCTACACGTCTAGCCCATGGCTGCCTCATAACATTACGATAAAAGGAGAAATGACAAGTGTTCACCTAATACCCCCCCCCCCCCTCCTCAAATTGCAAGTATTTAAATTAATAGCCTAATATGTGTCTACTAACCCAAAATGTACCTGAACAAAATCACGAATAACTCATAAATATCTGCATGATAGCTAGATTATCACAGATAGCCAGATAATAAATTTTACCAAAGCTACCGTCGAAGCAAGCTAAAGAGGCGAGAAATATTTGAAATGTATTTAAAATCAAAATGGTAACTCTTCCTGTTCTTAGCATTGTTAATGATGGTGTGTGTTAGTTGTAATATCCTTACAAAGTTTTACAACTAGCTTGCTAACTTGCTAGCCATCTCATTTGCTTGCTACAAACATTAAGTTAGATTGGATTTTGTTTCAGTTTGCTACTGGAATTTCAGACCACCTCCGATGAATGCAAAAGGCCATTGGAGTGCAGTTTGCAAAATTCAGACAAATTTCATGGTACAACGTTTTTTTTCATAACGTATGTTGACAAACTGATAATTGACAAACTGATAATTTGGGTTAAATTAGCTGTTAGACTAGCGACAGAAATGTTATTAGTCAGTGCTGGCATAACATTCCCAAACATTAAACTTTTCTGCTCCCATCAGCAATAGGGTAGACCCTATTTTGATTAAAACATGTCTAAAATTGGGTGAATAAAAACATGTGTGGTATAATGTTTTAAAATAAAATAATTTTTCATAATCTTCCATTTTGCAGAAGTGGTCGGTCTTGGTCAAAGGTCTTGGGTCTCGTCTAGACCTGATAAGTTTGACCCTGTGGAAACCTTCTCTTAAGACATTTGATGGCACAAAAAACCTGATCTTTGCTATGTTTCTTATGTGATGGAAGCAAGGCTGCACAACTTTTGTGACCTGAACATCAAAGATGCTGAATCAAGGATGTTGCCAAGATTTCTAGCTGCAGGTATCACATTTGTGGACAGACTGCCAAGATTACTGTACAACTGCCTTGTGGCTGAGGGGGGCCCCCAAAAAAACCTCTGTCTTCATTGACTTGAAGAAGTTTTTCAGCCATCCAACACTTAATGTGTGAGAGGCACTGTAATAAAGCAGTTATATTGATATTTTCTCCAGGTTTTAAGAGCACATAAAGCTGTGTATCATTGGCATAGCAATGAAGTTTGATGTTATGTTTTCTGATATTCTCCCCAAGAGGGAACATGTACAGGAAAAAACAGATCGGGCCTAAGATTGATTCCTGAGGGACTCCGAAGTGGATATATGCAGTGGAGGATACTGAGCTACCTGTAGAGACTGAAAACTGTCTGTTTGAAAGGTAGGATCTGAACCAATCTAGTACCATGTGGGTTACAAGGATATTGTGAGCTTGCAAATACTGTCTTATAATTAATTGCATCATATTTATTTATATCAGTTGTTTATACTGCATGTATAATTCTGGCATGTAAATGGCCTATAGCAGGGTGTCCTTTTTTTGATTTGCTTCATCCAGAGTGAAACAACTGTTTTTTCATACAGTATCCATTTATAGTATCCAGTATCCTGGATATTTTGCTGAAGATTTAAACACCTTCTTCAAAGGAATGGAAATGTATCACCTGGGGTATGAACCTGCAACTACCGAGTTAAAAGCTCAATTTCTCAACCCCTACACTGCACTGCCAGCCCTGTGACAGAACCTATTCAAAGGCTCATTAAGAAACTTTGTGCTAAAAAAACACAAATAGGCAAAGCTGCCTCCCCACAGGAGACTTAATAATATGTTTTCCAACACAGCACATCCTTATTAGTGCAATTAGGAAAGGATCACGCTTAAAAATAACATTGCACACAATTTAATTATGTCCTGTATAATCGCTGGTCTTTCTTCAGAGTGAAAAATGAGGATTCTTTTCTTTTCCTGTTAAAGTGTACTGAAGTTCCTCAGCGATTGGCTCACGCTTTCACAGTCAAGCCCCACCTTAAAATGGTTATGAATGCTGATAGGGTGCATTTCTACACCACACCTTCTAAGCCTCTCACTTCCACAAGTCATTTTTCTAAACCAATTTTAAACCAAGCTTCATCATATTGCCCCCCCCAAATTGTAACTCCCAATCAAATTTGTAGACTTGTCATATCACTGCAACATTCTTGGTGGGGCACTGCAAGTCTTCCAGTTGGCCAGAGGACTCACTTTTGCGTGATGAGGTGGGGGAATTCCTGCTGACTGTAACCCTCCCACCCTAGGTAACAGTATGGCCACTCAACTCCCCACCATAGCCAGCACTGGTACAGGCAGAAATGGATTCAGGACTGTTTGGCACCTCACCGCATCAAGAGTAATGGCTTCAGCTGACTGTTCTACTCCAGAAGCTCTTTCCCAGTGATTTTACTTCTAGCACAGTTCTCTTTCTGTGGTATCAACATCATGCATTGATGTATGGTATTAGTAACTATACAAACAATCCATCCACGCCTTGTTTCTTTTGGGTTCAATATTTAGAATTTTCATTCAATAAGAGCCATTATCTCATGTACTTTTTGATGATGCTTTCGGGCCAAAACACAGCTAAAAATAAAGAGGACAAGGTGTAGGGACAGGAATAACCCCCTGACCCCACCGGTCCACATGGCCACGTTCAAATTAGTGTTCAGTTGTTAAATATCTACCCATCACTAAAGGTAACAAGGCCAGGGCAAAGCTGTGTAGGTGAGTGGGGAAAATGTGTGTGTGTGTTTCTGTCTGTCTGTGTGTATTTGTGCGTGCATGTATGTCTTTTTGCCAAATACAGTCAAAAAATATAATGAAAAAATGCCGTTTCTGGTGAAAAATCCAACTCGGGCGCATTGCTAATCTCGTGTGTTGGCCAACTGTCTACAATCATATCCTTGCCTCCCTCTGGGTACCAGGAGTAGCCCTGGTCCTTCATGGCCTGCCTCACGTTCACCTTGACTAATTTAGTTCATCAGACATGATCTCTCCATCAAAACCACATCTCTCACAAGAATATTTCCCAGGAGAGAGCAAGTGAGGGAGTAAAAAAAAAAAAAAAAAAGAGAGAGAGAGAGAGAGAGAGAGAGAGAAATAAAGAAACTGAGGGGGAGTGAGACATGATTGGTGTGTTGCAGCAGGGCTAATACAACGCGGTCAGTTTCTCTCAGCGGCGACAGCGTGGAAGAGTTTATTGTTCTCTATCAGCGCGTGGTGGGGAGTCATTCGGCACCCTTAATTATAGAGCGAAACTGAAGGAGAACCAACGCGCGAGCAGCCGGTCGGGGATCAGAGAGCGAAGAACACCGTGTTCTGATTAATTCCAGGGGAGGGCGAGGTGTTTTACATCGTGTAATTAACGTTACAAAAACTGCCAGCAAACAGCTCTTTAATCCCCCTGGGTGCAGTCTTTGGATAAGATTTGAAAAGTGGGGGTTGAGAAGGTGGGGGGGGGGGGGGCTCGGTTTCAGTGAAAAACAGCTGGTTCTGAGCACAGGAGCTAAGAGAGATGCACTGCGAGTGGAGAGACGGTAGCATCACAGATCCTTGTCATTCGGTATGCGCGGTGTCTTCTTGGCGACCGTGGGCCGATATCGGGAAGGTATCGATTTTTGGGTGGATGCAGAAGTATGCACAGTATGCAAATGGCCTCCTTGCTCCAATCAGCACGGGCCGTCTCTCAGGGCTCTGCCCTGCCAGCTCACTCATAAGCTTATTGGAGCTGCCCCTTCGCCAGCGTCTTACTTAATTATCCCACTGACTTTTTGTCCATAGATCACTGTTACGCTGCTGTCACATAGTGACTGTTGAGAGTGGGGGTGGGAGGCGGTGGGGGGGGGGGGAGGGGCATCGTACTGTATGTTAAACTGCTTTTGTGCAGCGTAAGCTGGAAGTACCTCTGAATGCATCCTGAATACACATGCGTAAACACACAAGCACACGCACAAACACACACATGAACATAAATACAAGCGCACGAATGCACGCACGCTCACACGCACACACAGACGCACACACAACGACACACACGCACACACGCCCCATTATAACTCCCCGTGGTTCTGTCAGTTCCAGTGCGTCCTCTGGGATTAGAGCATCTCTCTCACAGGCTCTTGTATTGATGGTTAAGCTGTGACAAATAAACAAAAGGGCGTAATGGAGCAGCTGTAGCCCCCGGCTCTCCTGTGAGTCACCCGACAGCCCAGGGGCTCCTGTCAGCCGCGCAGTGTGGGGAGTTATGTGCTGGGAGAATTCAGGCTAGCAAATTCGGGCCGTAAATATTTTTTGGGTAAACGGCTGCCTTTGACAGGGGGGCGGCAGTAAGCGGTTTTCTGGCTAAAGAGTCCCTGTCGCCTCCCCTCCATCTCACACACCCGCCCTGCCCCTCCAGCCTTATTGCAGAGCTTCCAAAAAAGAATGGATCCCGCCCCACTCTGGAGCTGCACAGCTTAATTACTGTAATCGTGATAGCAGCGAGAGCGATCGTATGGTTAATACACTGTCTCTTCTGTTTCAGTCTCCAAAGCTTGGGAGTTAAGAGGGCCAGATGCATGAATTGAGGACTGCTCTGTAATGCCCAGACCAGGCTATTCAGCACTGAGGTTGTGGAAGAGGTGCAGGCCGGCTTATGCCTGAAATAGATTTTTGGCCACATGGTGGAAGAAAATATTTCTCTGATTGCTACAGATATGTAGAGTAGCTTTGACCAGGTGTTTTGTTTTAAATCTGGCAAATTGCAGGCCAGTTGGAGTGAAACATCCTGTACAATATTCTACCACAGTGTGTGTGTCTGTGTGTGCGCACACGTTCATGCCATGTGTTTATGCGTTTCTGTGTACGTGTATATCTCTTGGGGGGGCAGAATATATCTTCCTGTAATGCCTCACAATGGCCACTAGGGGGTAGAGTAGCTTGCCTTTTATTCCATCATTCTAATTGAAAGGGACTGCTGTGCTCACTTACCTGCAGCAGGCTGTGCTGAATTTCTAATTAGATTAACTTCCTCAAACGCATTCCCTCCTCCGCCTTCGCTAGATCTGGCACCGCTCTCCAGCCCCGTCAGGCTGTTTTGATGTCACGCCCACACCCACACATTGTTTTCCCCCGTTTCATTTGTGTGTAATTCATCCATATTAATACCACATGATTCATGCGGTGCCAGTTGAGTGACACGGCCCATTTCTGCTCACCCAGAGCTAATGAAGTCCCTCTTTGTAGCAGCAGCGCTGCTGGCTCGGAGGAATCACAGGCCGATTATTAGAAACATGAGGGAAGCCGTTCGCAGAGGACAGGAGCGATCTTGATGAATTCCCCTGGCATTAAGATGCAATCTAATTGATGTTTTACTGCGCTGCCATCTGGCATGTCAGAGGAGAAAGAGAGAGAGAGAGAGTGAGAGAGAGAGAGAGAGAGAGAGCGAGAGAGAGAGTGAGAGAGAGAGAGAGAGAGAGAGAGCGAGAGAGAGAGCGTGTGTGTGTGTGTGTGTGTGTGTGTGTGGAGAGCGATGCAGCCCAATCTGCTGTCATGTTCAGTAGAGGCCCCTTAAAAAGCCAAGTTGTGCTCAATGTGCGACACACTCACACATACACGTACAGTTAAACTTGTACTAATGCACACATACAGCACTAATACTGAAACTGGCTACCACACACACACACTCTCAGACACGCACTCACACATACACGTACAGTTAAACTTGTACTAATGCACACATACAGCACTAATACTGAAACTGGCTACCACACACACACACTCTCAGACACACACTCACACATACACATACAGTTAAACTTGTACTAATGCACACATACAGCACTAATACTGAAACTGGCTACCACACACACACACTCTCAGACACACACTCACACATACACATACAGTTAAACTTGTACTAATGCACACATACAGCACTAATACTGAAACTGGCTACCACACACACACACTCTCAGACACACTCACACATACACATACAGTTAAACTTGTACTAATGCACACATACAGCACTAATACTGAAACTGGCTACCACACACACACACTCTCAGACACACACTCACACATACACGTACAGTTAAACTTGCACTAATGCACACATACAGCGCTCATGGCTGCCACACAAACACACTCTCTGACACATCTTGAGTGAACACATTCAACTGCCTGGAGGGGAACAGTATAGCAGGGTGTGTGTGCGTGTATGGATCAGCGTGTACCTATATGTGCAATTTATAAATGTGTGCATATTAATGTATCTAATCTAATATGTAAGATAGAGCACAAACACATACTCACACACACACACTCACACACACACAATGGATGGCCTCTGCCGGGTGCGAGGTGCTGGCACTGCATCAAAACAAACATCAGTAAACTTCACGGCCCACTGACACTAATCAGGTCACATGACACGAGCTTTGCGGGTGACATCAAAGTGAGAACAGGGTGGACATTGGGAGGAGCAGCCACAATAAAAAACACATGACTGCTTTTTATGGAACACTGGGCACATGGACTGACCCTGGGGTCAGAGGGGTGAGGAGTGCCACGGGGGGAGGGAGGGAGAGAGACAGAGAGAGAGGGAGAGAGAGAGACAGAGTGAGGCGGGGGGGATGGAGGGAGGTGTTTGTGTAGACACGCGACACCCTCACCTTCCTGCTTCTGTACTGGTCCTGCCTTTAGGTAGCAGTGTGCAGAGCCAGCCGGTGCCACTGGGTCTAGTGCAACCTCCAATCAAAACTACAGACAAAACAAGCCGAAACTCGAGACCTTCCTCAACCTGGGCCTTCTCTTTCAGTGGGGCTTTTAAGAACCACCTGATAACTGGCACAGGGAAACCTTACGCTTCTGATGATCCGCAGTGGGACCCCGATCACAGAGAGGGTCGCTGCTATCGGAGTGTGCTGCATACAGAGAGCTCCAAAAAGCAGAGGTTCAATGAAAAGTGCAAAGCAAAGTTACTATTTTACTTTAACTTTAACTGAAGGGAAAACAAGCATAAAACACGTATAAAACACACATTATTCACAGCCTCTAAACTGAGGGAGGACTGGTTTATGGGGTCATGCTGTTGTAAAGTTGCGGGCCTGATGGCCGTCAAGCTTCCCAGCATAATAGAGCTGCCCGTCGCTGTGAGTCCTTTTCACCGACGTCCCTGTGCGTGGAGACCCGGTCACAGGAAATGGTCCTCTTCACAGACATCCCTGTGTGTGGAGACCCGGTCACAGGAAGTGCCAGCACCCTCTCACCCCTCCCTCCACAGGGAAGACACGGTGGGCGTGGTGTAAGCAAAGGCCCTCAGGCGCCTGCCCTGGAATAACAGGGCTCAGAGCGCGGCCATCACCCCTGGAGACCAGGGACAAAAACCCTAGGTCAGAGGTCATCCACTTGAGACGTGTTCACTGGGGCGAAGTTCAAATGTGGGAGTGGCTCAAGGGTGAAACGGTACACAGAAGCGGAGAGTGGAGAGAGGTGATGGGGGATGGTCAAAATGGACCACCATGCCCTCCTCAAAAACACATTCACAAAATGTTTTTAAAGCAATGCCACAGTCACTAAAAAGCAGCATTTTAACACCTTTTAAGCATTTAGAACGCTGGGGCAGCGTGCTCCCTGTGTGAAATGACACCCCACAGCACCTAATAATAAGCCTTTTTTAAATCATAACGTCACAGGATGATTTTTTAAATTAGCTCTGTGGACCGCCTCTTTCACACAGTTGTTGCCGTGTTTATGTATCAGTGTGAGAGCTTTTTCACCTGTGCATAGGAGTGTGCACCCTCCCCCCTCTTGTAATTCCCAGAAGGAAAGCCCTTGTGGATTTGGGAGCTAGGAACCCCGGAGGGAGACCGGGAGCAGCAGAATGTCCTTTTATGGCATCGCCAACGACCTACTGCACCGCGGTTCGCTCCCCGAGCCAATAATATGGGAGGGTCTGTGTATCCTCGCCGGGTTTGATGGGATTATGAGGAAGGTTAAACAGAGGGTATGGAATATTGTGTGAGTGTGTGTCTGTGTGTGTGTGTGTGTGTGTGTGTGTGTATGCGGGGGGAGGGGGAAAGGGCAGCACAGAGAAGCTAGAATTACCGTTATGATTCTCTGAGCTTTAAAGGGCCAGATTTTTAATTGAAATTCAACTCCATTGTTTCAATCCCGACTGAAAACTTGCTCACATGCTCCCTGCTGCATGGTAGGTTTCACGTGGGGCGGCCTGCAGTCTTGGAACCGGCTCCTTACCATGACGTTCCATAGTCCAGACCCCTTAAGCGTGAGTTGCCCTTTTTGCTTTTATACTATGGTGTTACCACACACTGCGTTGCATGACTCCTGTCATGACCTTTTGTAACTGGGTTTACGCAAGAGATAGAATTAGCCTGCTGAGCTAAAGATGAAGGTCTCCAGTCAAGTGTACTTATCGCACTTTTATTGGTTCCCAAGAAGAGTGCGATAAGTACACTTAGCTAGAGACCAGTCCATTCTATAATGGACTACCTCACATCTCTTCAGTTCCACAAGAATCCGGCCAAAGGAAGTGACATCACTCCACCAGAGCCTTTCTGTTCCTGATGAGCATGCTACAATCTGTCCCAGCGTTAATTTATAGTGCCTGGTCTCGGCTAAACTGAGGCAGCATGATCTCCTCAGCTCAGAAACTATCCCAGGGGATCAGGTGAATTCAGCCAGCGCCCTGACTGCTCAGAATCCCAGCTTTAAGTGCCAAAAGGCTCAGAGCCTCAGTTTGTTGAGACTGCGGATGGAACCCTGCAGAAAGAGAGAGTTAGAGTTTCCTTAGTCGTAGTGATCATCTTGACCATTCGATGATCACCCCACACCCTCCCTCTCCAGACCTATCTTCTGCTCTACAGAGCGTAGCCGTGAAAAGCTGCTAGGCTAGACGTTTACGTCCGCTGACCGTGAAATAACCAGAGACCAGAGAGCACCCTTCAAAAAAAGCTGTCAGATTGGCGTGATGTCTCCCGCTCACTCTGGGGTTTTAGGGTTATGACCAGTTAAATGGTACTTATTCAAACAGGCTCTGTCTTAGCCAGTTGATGGTAATGTTTAGGGTGGTTATTTGTTATTAGACATCTCTGGAACTTGCCGCATACAGAACCAAAGGAAGGTCAAAGGCAATACTGACAGTTTTGACTAAAGATACAGTAAGACTATCACTTGTGTCTCATGCAGTGTTCATGGGCGGCCTCCCATGGGGGCCTGGTTATGAAGATAATCCTTTAAGCCAGGGTGCTAAGTGAACATGGGCTTTATTAATGAAGGTACGTGCGCGCTCCCATAAAAGGGGCGGTGTCTGCAACAACGAGCCTATAGCGGTGCAGCATGGGCTGTACTTGAGCACCGTATTTCTCTCCTGTGGGGAAAAAAGACGGATACGGACAGATATAATGGACGGATAAGAACATCAAACAATCATATGAGCGAAAAGCAACACCATTGCCTCCAACAAAGCCAGGAAGAAGCTTTTGTAAAAAATAAAATAAAAATTGCTCATCGTGTAGGTTAAATTCGTTAGCTAGTTAATATTCACCTTACCACTCGTAACAAATAAATCTATACTCTCAGTACATTGTCATACAGTTTATTTCTAATGTGACAACTGTACTACTACATTCTAGAGCTCTAAACTTTAAACTTGATACAGCATGTTTAAAATATTGCTCAAGCACTCACGTCAACGTTTTTTCATTTTAAAAAAGTATCTCAAGCATTTTCCGGAATTCAGAAATATTTTTGCGAAACTCACTAATCTTGCCCTGCGATGAGATTCCCTCAGTATCCGCACATATCTCTATGGGATCCTTTCGAATGGCGAATGGTTGAAGCTTAATTTAGCTCGCTATCCCCTTACTCTTGCTTTGCAGTACACCCCTCAGGCCTCGCGGGCCGGTGTGTATGCAGGTTTTTGCTGCCACCAGTTACCAATTATTTAATTAGCCAAATCATTTACATGATGATATTTTATCTGCGTTCCACGATATGAAGAGGCGCTGATGACGTTGATGTTCTTGTGTCTATATGCATGTATTGTAGTGTTTTATCGTGGTCTAATTTACAAGTGAATCGTGTTGGTCTGTATGACTGATTAGCTGATTGAGCCAGGGTAACTGGCGGCAGCAAAAACCCAGAGGTGGAAAGTCCAGGTTCAGAAAGTAAAAGTCCTCCCCAGTATTTTGTTCCAGTCACCTGGATTTGCTATTCCTCAGCCATGAGGTAGAACTAATTAGTGAAATCAGCTGGCTGAGTTCATGGGTGGAAGAAAAACATGGCAGGACTCATAAACTACTATGAGTGTTGACTATTGCTGTAAAAAACACTACTGTTGTGACTGTAAAAGTGTCACGGTCTGGGAGATCCCAGGGATCACTGCAGGGATCTACTGTGGGATGACACATCATTTTGAGCCCAGCAATAGGACTGGGATCCCAATAGTTTTTTTTCCCCCATGGGATGAATTTCCCAAGCTTACAAACCATCTCAATGGCAGCAGACGTTAAAGAAGGCAACGCAGGACAATGCAGCATCATTAGAGGCCTGCAGCAGGGATTGCAGTCCCACAAGGTGCCGTTGTTCACTCTGATGCGGTGAATGTGAGATAAGGCTTTGTTATACAGAAGAATATGGGACCCACGGAACTGCTGCAAGCAAGCGTGGGACAGGAGAAAAATAGACAGCGGACTCAGCACAGTTAAAACATGTCTGCAGAGATTAGCAGTAATGTTGTGTTCAGAACAGGCAGCCACCTGCAGGGCTCCGGCGTAACTGGTGATATTTTCACCCAGGGACAGTAGGCATCCCACGTCTCTTTGTTCAATAACAACTCTTGTGGTTGACAGGGGCCATGCTATCTGACTGCGGCAGGTCTGCAGTACCGCTGTACGGTAATGGTGGCAGCTCAGCTGGTGGACTGCAGAGAGGAAAAATATGGAGGTAGATTTCTATAAAAAATAAACAAGCACAAAAGTATAATCCACAGTTGTATTTACCATCCACACACACACACCTCTCAATTTGTGTTCATAGGTATAATCCACAAATGTGTTTTTGCTATCCACACGCAAACACCTCTCAACTTGTTTTTTCGTAAATCATCATTTGGATGAATGCAAAAATTATATTCACAAATGCAAATAACATTTTCAGATATGTTTCCAATGTTCACATTTACAAATCAAAAGCTTGGCTTGCGAACTGGCGAATCTACATTTGACGATCGAAGGACACGCTTGATCTGCTTGGATTTACGTACGGAATTTTGAGACAAATATTCCGCTGTTTTTCCCTGTGTGGATTCACACATGATTCACAAGCAAAACTTCTTCTTCTTCTGCGTTACTGAACAAGGCGATGTGTGTTCAGCTCATCAGCGCCACTTTTAGAACAAGTGGCCAAAATCGGACATTATCTTTAAAAAGTGGATTAATGGTAAATTAAAACAACCGAGTTTTGAGTTTATTTAAGTTGTAAAGTTAACCCCACGCTAATCTTGCGATGGGAAGTTTTTTAAACAGTCATTGCACAAAACTCCAATCAGATTGCAGGTAACTAGCAAGCTAGATTACATTACAGAGGGCTAGGTCCATACACAGTAGCTACATAACTCTTTTGCCCCTCATGGGAAAGATTATGTAAAACAAACTCAACCATGTGAAGTAACGTTACTGCAGCCAATTAAATTTAATTAATTTTACAGCTATTCTCACTGATACCGATGTCTCCTATGAAATCTTTCATTTGTTCAGCTAGCTAGCTAGTAGATAAGACCTAAATGAAAATGATCATTCAAATTGCATGGAGTGCTCTCCTTATTTTAGCTCATAGTGTTGTACTTCCTAGTTCCTATAAATGGTTTTACACTTCTGGTTTCTATCTTTGAGAAAGATTTGGAAACCAAGCTAATGTTGGCTTTTTTTTTTTTACTTTTAATGTAAAAGTGGCGCTGATGAGCCGAACACACATAGCCGTGTTAGGTAGCGCCGAAGAAGAAGTTTTGCGTGTGAATCACAAGTGAATCATGTGTGAATCAACACGGGGAAAAACAGCGGAATATTTGTCTCAAAATGTTGAACGTAAATCCAAGAAGATCAAGCATGTCCTTCGATCGCCAAATGTATTCGCCAGTTCGCAAGCCAAGCTTTTGATTTGTAAATGTGAACATATCTGAAAATGTTATTTGCATTTGTGAATATAATTTTTGCATTCATCCAAATGATGATTTACGAAACACAAGTTGAGAGGTGTTGGTGTGTGGATGGCAAACACATACTTGTGGATTATTTTTACGAAACACCAATTGAGAGGTGTGTGTGTGGATGTTAAAAATAATTGTGGATTATACTTTTGTGTTTGTTTATTTTTGATAGAAATCTACCTCCATAAACTATTTCCCCCCCTTGATTTAAAAAACTTAAACAAAGTTAAAACCCACAATCCTATTTCTGCAAACAATTTTACTATTACAATGTTAAAGCGAGAACGGCTTCTTATTTTGTAACATGACACAAACAGGCTTGATCAAAATGATGATACTGTCAGGCCAAAATGTGTCCGGGTTCCAAAATGTGTCCGGGCACGTCATCGGAATGCTTGGAATGTTGTTGCTATGCCAGCATGATGCGCTAGCATTGTGACGCGCTAGCATTATGACGAGCTCGCACTTGCTTTTACCTCAGAATCGCCAAAATGTGTCGGGCACATCGCCAAAATGTGTCCGGGCACGTCATCGGAATGCTTGGAATGTAGTTGCTACACCAACATGAATTCGTTTCAGTAAAAGACTAATCTAGCTACTTCAAAATAAATCTAACATAATCTAACATTGGTATGCTAGCTAACCTTGTTGGCTTGCTAGCTAACAATGGGTAACCCTGTTGGCATGCTAGCTAACGCTGTTAGCATGCTAAAATAAACGCTAGTCCATCCCACAATTGGATGATTAGAAAACAGTCAAAATTGAGCACAATTTAATCTAAGTTAAACATTGTCTGAAAAAATATTGGGTATATTATAAGAGCCATTTGAAACCGTTAATCACATTCTTCAATAACCAAATCGTATTTTAAATGCTGCTGAAATGTGTGGCACTTTGCGCCTTGCATTATGTTTTTAGGAAACGTTCCTGATTATTACAACGCCATTTTCATTGGGTGAACACGATTGCATAGCAAATACAGTAAAAATAATAATAATCGGTCATCAAAAAAACTACCAATAGGCCCACAAAAAATAACAATTAGGCGTACTGATCGACGTGACATTAGATTCGTTTTATTGGGCTATTCAACAACGCGATAGGTGTTACGTTTCTGTCATGTTTATGCCATGTTTCATGTTTAGTGTTTGTCACAGTTTATTTTCTGTTTATGTTACGATGCAGTTCATTGTTTGCATACATATTTCCATGTTTTTCCGCAGCCTTGCGTTCATGCTGTTTCTTCTCTTGCTGTCACTCATGCTTCCCTAATTGTTTCATTCTCCCTTGTCTAGTTACTAATATACTAACATTAGATCAGGATTGGGTAATACTAACTATCTAACCATGTGTTCATGTTTACCTTATGTTTCTCGTGCATGTTGATTACTAATTTACTAACGCTAGGTCAGGATAGGTTAACTACTAACGATTTACTAATTGCCTTGTTACCTGTCTCATTTTCTCAAGCTGTTGTGAATTTCCCGCTGCTCTCAAGCTAAATGTTTGCACCTGTCTACACCTGCATTTAAGCTCAGTGTTCATGTCTGTTTGTTGCGAAATTGTTGCCTTAGTTTACTATTGTCACTCTTGAGCGTTTTTCCATTGTTTTTACCACCGTTATTGATCTAGCCCAGTGGTGTCAAACTCATTTTCACCCCGGGCCACATCAGCATTATGGTTGCCCTCAAAGGGCCGGTTGTAACTGTAAGACTATAAATATAACCATACTTGGGATTTTCGCGGACCTCGATTGTAATTGTTGACGGGTGTGGGGGGGTGTGGGGGGGGGGGGGGGGGTGCAAAAAAAAATTTTTGTTGACGGGGGTGGGGGTGGGGGGGTGCAATCAAGAATTTTTGTTGACGGGGGGGGGCCGGATTCCGCGTCAGATAATTAAGTTCTCGCGGGCCACATAAAATGACGTGGCGGGCCGGGAGTTTGACACCTATGATCTAGCCTGTTTATTGACCATCGTTACTGCCTGCCTATTGTTTCCACTGCCTGTTTTTGACCACGAGTTTTGCCTGCTGTCTGTTTGTACCTCTGCCCCGCGGATAGGACTTCGGTCTGACTCCTGCTACGCCCCACGACTACGAACTTTGCTTTTTCCCTGTTTTGTACTTCTGCTCCGCTGACAGCTACTCTGGTTAACGAACTCTTGCATGGATACCGACTTCGAGACTGCCTTCTCCCTCGGTACTGTATCTTTGGTCTGGCTGGATTTATTGGTTTTTGGACTTTGCTTGTGTGACTACGTTTTTGGATTTCCCCATAATAAAGCCCTTGCGGGTATTTATTATCAAGTTTGTGTTCTGAGTCGTGCATTACGGGTCCAACCCGCACACACCCGTCTCAATAGGCCTACTTACTCTTTCCACCTCGCTGGTTTAACTTGCAGTGTGAACAGGCTAATGCTTTTTGTTTTTTTTCTTCGTTTTTTTAAATTTATCCGGCGTTGTTAACATTATTAACGGATGCTAGTTTTTTTATAAAGCAACATTTGACCAGGAAACTACTATGTAGTATTGCTAGCTAGTTAGTTTCAGTAAAAGACAATCTACTTCAAAATGAATCACTAGCTAACACAATTAACAATATAAAGCACGGTAGCCTATACAAAAGGAAATTATACAGGTTATCTGATATAGATCTGTCTATCTCCGGCGATTCTGAGGTGAAAGCAAGTGCGAGCTTGTCACCCGGCGATTCTGTGGTAAAAGCAAGTGCAAACTCATCACAATGCTAGCGCGTCTGTTGGCATAGCAACGACATTCCAAGCATTCCGATGACGTGCCCGGACACATTTTGGCCTGACAATACCATAAATTCTGGAAATCCACAGAAGACACAAATCATGGTAAAGTCGGTATCCTGATCCTGGCAAAAAGAAATAAATTTAAGCAAGCCTGTGATTGTTTGTTTTGCAGTGCGTATGAAACCTAATGTCCCATGATGGAAAGAGGAGATTTTGCCCAGCCTTGACAAAGTAAGAAGTGATACTTTTCTGATTAGAATGGCAAAAAGATACGTTTACACAGTGGCACAGCACCTCTGTTACATTCCATGGGGAGAACCCTAAGTTACGGTGGCTCTGATGTGCAAAACGTAAAAACAAAAAGGAAACGTAAAAACAAAAATTTGAGACGGAAAAACAAAGACTTGCGGCCCTGAAGTGCAAATACAGCATACAATAACAAAACCCTGTGGTCCTGAGGTGCAATTGCAACATACAAACAAAAACGTTCAACCCTGAAGTGCAAAACACAAAAACAAAAACTTGCAGCCCTGAAGTGCAAAACACAAACACACAAAAAGAAAAACAAAACAACAAAAACCTTCGGCTCTGAAGTGAAAAACACAAACACACAAAAAGAAAAACACAACAAAAAGTTTTTGTTTTTCCGTCTCAAGTTTTTGTTTTTGCGTTTCCTTTTTGTTTTTCCGTTTTTGCACTTCAGAGCCACCGTACTAAGTAGCCTACACCTGCATGTTTACAAATGTTTGTAAGATTATGGTTACACATCCACGTCCAAATTTTTTTTAAATTACAGCGTTGTTATGTAATTTGCAAAGTGTTTTGGCAAGTACTAGGGGCAGTAGTTAGGTGGAGGTAGTATTATACAGTCAAGCCGGAAAGTCTGCATACCCATTTCACCTTCTCCACGTTTTATTATGTTACAGACATATTCTACAATAGATTGAGTTCATATTTTGTCTCAAAATCTACACAAAATAGCCCATAATGACAAAGTGAAAACAGGTTTGTAGACATTTGTGCTCTGACAGAGCTCCAGCGTATCCTTGTGGAGATGGGAGAACCTTTCAGAAGATCAACCATCCAGGCAGCACTCCACCAATCAGGCCTTTATGGTAGAGTGGCCAGATGGAAGCCCCTCCTTAGTAAAAGGCACATCACAGCCCGCTTGGAGTTTGCCAAAAGGCACCTAGAGGACTCTCAAACCATGAGAATCAAGATTCTCTGGTCTGATAAAACCAAAAGTCTGGAGGAAACCAGGCACCGCTCATCACCTGGCTAATACCATCCCTACAGTGAAGCATGGCGGTGGCAGCATCATGACGTGGGGATGTTTTTCAGCAGCGGAAACGGGGCGACTAGTCCTGATAGAGGGAAAGATTAATGCAGCTAAGTACACCGAGATCCTTGAAGAAAACCTGCTCCAGAGCGCTTTGGACCTCAGACTGGGGCGAAGGTTTACCTTCCAACATGACAACGACCCGAAGCACACAGCCAAGAGAACAAAGGAGTGGCTTCGGAGAAAGTCTGTGCATGTCCTTGAGTGGCCCAGCCAGAGCCCAGACCTGAATCCAATTGAACATCTGTGGAAAAAGCTGAAAATGGCTGTGTACCGACGCTCCCCATCCAACCTGATGGAGCTCGCAAGGATATGCCAAGAGGAATGGGCAAAAATGTCCAGAAACAAGTGTGCCAAGCTCGTAGCTTCTTTCCCAAGACGCCATGAAGCTGTAATCGCTGCCAAAGGTGCAGCAACCAAGTATTAGGCTAAGGGTGTGTACAGATATGTAACCCCTAAATAACCTATTTTTGTCAGTAAAATAAAATTGCATATTTTCTAAAAAA
The DNA here is from genome assembly GCA_022702515.1 of Ilyophis sp. 1 JC-2022. NCBI lineage: Eukaryota > Metazoa > Chordata > Actinopteri > Anguilliformes > Synaphobranchidae > Ilyophis > Ilyophis sp. 1 JC-2022. The sequence continues at coordinate 89,142,096 of CM040403.1, read as the reverse complement.
AAATTAACTTCGTCATTATTGCCTATTGTGTGTAGATGTTTGAGGCAAAAAATGTACTCAATCTATTGTAGTATGTAGTCTGTAACGTAATAAAACGTGGAGAAGATCAAAGGGGTGTGCAGACTTTCCAGCTTGACTGTATATTTTCATTTTTTAAATTCCCTTTTCCTGTTTGTGCTATGGGGCCAGTTGGGCCAGACTTGTTGTTAGCACAATGTTAGCAGAATCTCAGCCAATTTGACTGAAATAAGTGTCTCCTAGATGTCTGCAGCAACCAATCAATGGAAACCAACACATGTCTTGTTGGTTTGATCTCATAAACTGCATTTAGAAATTTTGCATTCATGAACTTTAAATTTATACCTGTGTTCATAAAGGACGAAAGGATGAAGGCACAGAAATGGCTGTTCTTTTACATGCAAATTGTGAAATAGTGACCCCCCCGCCCCCATGTCCGTTGGGGTTAATGAATGGAAGATTATGTATTAAAGCAGAGATGAGGGGGGCTTTGGGTATAAAGGAGATGGGCTCAACCTCCTGCTACCTCGGCAGAGGTGAACGGTGAAAGGTGAAGCTTTAGCTCAGCCTACGTGCATTTTCAGAAGGGCATAATGAAGGAATCCTTTTTCTCAGCCTGCATGGCCTATTTGTGCCTGTTAAATTCACTTTTTCGTCCTTTAGGGCTCTTGTCTCTTCTCGCTTTGGCTGAAAGAACACTGTGCTGTGTGCCTGTGCTGTCTCTCCTGATGTGACTCAATCCAAAATGATTTTATAACCTGAAGCATAATAGCTGAAACCAAATACTCCCGATTCCACGGTATGTATTTAACCGTAACTATCATCTTAAACCTATTCCTGTAACGCTGTTGCGGTAATCAATAGCTGATGTATCAACCTTTCAACAGGCTGCGCTCGCTCTCACACCAACACTTTGGGATTTGGAAACATGAGGATCCAGGAACAGGCCTGAGTCAGATCTCCTCCCCGGCCGGTTCTACGCTTTGGTTTTTTTCAGATCGGGTCTGATCCGTACCGTTACACGGGCAGAGGACAGCCATACGGGAGACAGCTGGAAATAAAATATAATATAATAAGATATAATTCTATTTCGAATTGTCATTTCCTGGTCGCTGAGATAAACGGGAAACAGGCTGCATGTTTATTTTTCTTAGCGTTACTGGAGTGGCCAGAAGAAGAAAAAAACGTTTTAATGACATTGAGCATTAAATGATATGCCGGGATAGATTTCAGCAGCTCTTATCTCTTTATAACACAGCAAGCTCGGGTTAGAGCGCTGGAGGGAACACAAATGAGCTGGCCATGGTGAGCCCCAGGGAACTGTGGGAAGTAAGAGGGAACTGGTTGGGAGGGAGAGAAGAAGAGGGGAAGGGGGTATATGGAGGGCGGATGATGGGGGCAGAGCACCCCATGCCCAAGCTGATCATGAAAGCCCAGAGTCATGTGATTGTGACAGACGGCCAGTCAACAGGGCACAGTTTGCCTAGAGTCCCTTTGCCTTCTGGCCTCTCTGAACTCCCATTTCTACCTTATAAGCATGTTCAGTGTGTTCTGGCCGGAGGACATGCTGTTGGTTGACATGCTATGTTTGACCTTGGAGCAGTTCATATTTGACCTTGGAGCACTCTGTGTTTGACTTTGGAGCAGTTCATGTTTAATTGTGCTAAAATTATAGCCTCTGTTTGTCTCAACTCTAGGCAGGATGATGCTGAAGACGAGCTGCATTAGCGTTTCACTCACTCTGGGTTGGACAGGATCACATGATCAAAACCACGGATGACTCATCCATGACATCTTTGTATTGGACTTCACATATGAAATCCTTTCTTGTCAAAGAAATCCAAGAGGAGCAAATTACCCATTTTTTAGAAACAAACAAGATATGCATTTGAAGTGTCATGTAATTCCTGTTTTTTTTTTTTTAATGCTACTTGTTAGTTGAGAGCCTCCTATTTGCTGATCCCATTTAAGCCCTACCCACACTTAATAGAATGTGCTTAGCATGAGCACAGTGTCTTCGTGTTTCTGGCAAATGCCACTCAATTACAGGGCTGGAGAGAGGTCCTTTGGGCTTTGCAGCTGGGATCAATCAGGGTCCAGCGTATCAGCCTATAGCGCATACATCCTGCTGAGAGGTTGCCTCACCAGTGAATCAGACTCACTGAGCTTCTGAGTCCTGTACCGGGAGCCTCTAGTACTTACTTGATAGAAATGGGAGAAGAACCCTGCCAGTTTAGTGGAGGATCAGGTGAGAACATTCAACAGGCAGTGCCCCCTCCTTCTTTCCAAGTGCCAGAACAAGACTGACCTTTTCCCTTGGTTGTAGACCTGGGTCTTTAGCTTCACAAGCCATTAGCATCTCTTGGTCATGCTGTGTGCACGAAGGCTGTTCTTGGCTGTTCTGCTGTAGACTTGCCTCTGTTCGACTAGTGGGACAGTCTGGCCTGAAATCCATTACTCCCCTCCTACCTTTTCCCACATCAACTGTTCCAAATTCTCAATCCAGGAGGGAATTTGCGCGGGTCAATATTAATTCAGGTTGCTTGCATCAATATTCCTCCACTCTAGCGCCATCCCAAGTTTAGAACTGAATTACTATTGACACTGCAGTACAGGAACTGAAGGTGGTCAATTCAGAACTGACCCACATTCTCACAATAACAATGGATTGGTTCACGTTCCCACTAATTCCCTCGAGAGCCATTTATAAAGAGATCTTTAAATCTCTGCTATAAATAGGGCTATGCCGACTGTACCAATCGCCTTGCTCAAGGGAACCCGCCGCCTGCATTATGTCTCTGTGTAGAATGGTTGTGTCTGAGACTACCAATGAGAAGGTGCCAACTGCAATGAGGAACGCTTTGGCTTTTCCTGGAAATAACGTCTCAGACTGAAGTTGTGGGTCTCGCTGATGCAGGGCCGTAAACTGAAAATCTCGAGACACGCTGTCAGAACCCAATCGATCTGTGGCCTGCAGAATAGTAATCCCCAAAACGTATAATAGGGATAGAGAGAGCTTTGGGAGGCCTGTTTCTCTGTTATTGGGAATGGGGGGGGGGGTGGGGGGTCAAGAGGTCTAGAGACCCTGAAACACCCCTGATGCATTAACGCTCTGGAGATCTAAAGGAGGGTGCGCTGAACCCCCACTGGTGAGTACATCCCAGTTAACGGCAGGGGAGCTGAACACCTGAGGGCATAATCTTTTATTGAGTGGTCGAGTGTCCATGTCTCCTCCCCCTTTTTTCATCTGTTCCCTGCCCCCCAAAAATCTGTGCAATTAAAACACTTCACAGTTGTTACAATGCCAATGAGATCCCCCTCTTTAGGGTAATGGGTGTTGCTGATCAAGGGACATATATTGTGAGTTTATGTTTTCAGATATCAGCAAGGACGACTTACAATAGATCTACTGCTTTATATATTTCAGCAAGAAAGCATGTTTAGCTCATTCCTAGTGTTGCTATTTCTAGAAGGTGAGAAGAGGCGTTGAAAGAGAACACGGCGTTTATGGAATATGTGGCGTTGTCCTTAATCAGACCTAATCAGGATGTGTGAAATATCCCTCCGAGTTTTCCTGCAACAGACAACAGGGAAAGTGTCACATTTTTTTTTAGCAGTGGGACCACCTATTGCCTAAAGCCACTGGTTATTATGCTTCACACTTTTGTTCGTATTAATCGGGCTTCCGTTGTGAGGATTTCAAGTATTTAATTCTGAAGGGGCGTGAATGATCACAAACTGCTCTTAAAAGTTCTTGTAATTTGTGCTGTATGCTGAATTCAAATTGCTGAATGCATCCAAATGCATAAGAGTACTTTTTATTATATGAATGTAATGTGTTCATCATATCATGTTTTTCAAACTATATATATATTTTCTCCTGTAAATAGTATATTATAAATTATGTTTAAAGGGATTTTGTCAAGTTAAAGTTTGCATTTCCTTTAATACTAACAGGGCTTTCTGAAATTTTTTAAAAAATGACTTTGCACAGTCAACTGGGTATTGTTTTAAAGAAAGTCAGCCCGTCTCTGACTAGTAAAAAATGCACTTTGTCCCACAGAGTGGTAGTTTGAAAAGAGACATATTGATATCTAAGTGAAACATGTGGTATTTAATATTTCACACAGGCATTTGGTGGGCAGGTTATTGAACACAATATTTAAGTGAGTGCAATTTTCTGCTGTGCAGTTTTTCCAGTGAAAAAAAGAGCTCTCTCCAAATTTCCCTGGGGACCTTGGAGCAGAGCTTGGCTTTTTGTCAGAAATGTAATCTCTTTGATAGTTTATCATGGTTTTAACATCTATTGGCAATAAAACTATAGTCAATTTGCATTTTCAATGTTTTTTTAGTTTCCAAATTGCAAAGCTGACATGAGGGAAGATGTGGAAGGCAGCCAAATACTTGCAAAAGACTAGGCCTAAATCCTAATTTAAAAAATGAGGTGATATTAAAGAAAAGGTGGGGCTGCACTGGATTTGGCCCTAAAATAAAGGTTTCATTGCTCTCTGGGAGATGTCATCTTAGCGACAGACCATGGCAACCCCCTTCCCACTTATTACCACGTGCATGTGAACAGCTTCACGCAGGGAAATCCATACTCCTTCTCGTCTTGCCCCTGATGAATCACAGCATTTTATAGATGCACAGATGTGGGTCTGGAGCCGAGGGTCCCCTGTGGTCCGGAGTGGGAGGGACCCTGAGATTTCACGTCTGCGTTTGAGCGCTTGCTCACAGGAGCGCTCGGCAGCACAGAAGGGCGCCAGATTTCCAGCCTCCCCTCGTTTCGCTGGCGCGCGGACTCCGATTTAACCGCACACAAATCTTACATTTACAGTGCGCCATCCCCCGCGGGGGTGGGAATGTACGGGTAATGGTTGAAGGCAGTGGGAGATTTTGGGGGGAGGGGGGCGGAATGAATTTAACTGCCGGTTTTGACTGAATTGACGGATTACCCCATGGCCTGTTGGCCTGACGGCGATTGCACAATATATGAATAGAGAGCTTTGAATACGCCACTCCTAGCACGCAGAGCTTCGCCCCTCAATCACAAGGAGAGTGGATACACTAGGGCAACGTCAGACCAGTGGCACACAATCACACTCACACGTGGAATGCACTGACATCTTTGGTGCGATGCCACTGAAAACCAGACTGTTGTCGGTCGAGGGGATACATGTTTGAAACGGACTCCTGTGCTCTTGATGAGACTGCAATGCTGTGAGTTTAAAACGCACACACGAACATAAGAAACAAATATTCCAGTGCGGTCAGCTATGTTGTCGCACAAGGTGCCACACAGCGCTTCTTTGGGGAAGGCGTTTCCCCGACGACTGGCACGCAGCGAGATCCTCGTGTGTTGTTTATTACCTGTGGCGCCAAACTCCCGCTTTTGAGAGCGCCAACCACAGCGGCTCCTGTAGGGTTAATAATGACTAAGCTGAGCAGGGGGCTAATTGAGTTTTTGCCTGTGTGCGCAGGACCCACAGATGCACACGGCGCTGGTGTAGCTGAGCGTTTCAGGCAGGAGAAGTCAAAAGCAAAGGGAGTGTGGGCTCCGGAGAGGTTTCCTGCGCAGCCACTTCAAAGGCAATGAGCCGTGTGCCTCACTCTCTCCAGTGCTGCGTATGGAGGAGCTCCCAGCACTCAGAGTGACAAGTACTTGGAAGTGTCTGATGGCCCTCAGCATAGAGGAAGCAGCCAATGGAAACGTCTAGTAACTGCTCTTAAGGGGGCGGGAGTCTGCTTTAACTCCCGCCCTTGTTCTGGAACACAAAATTTACCTCAAGACAGTCATTTTGAAATCATGGCTATTTGCCATAATGCTGTACTATTAAAGGCATTATCCCCCTCTTCCCACACACATACCCACACACAAAGACACACACACACACACAAACACTCCCCCCGCCACTCTACACTCTCCTAAATCTCAACTCTCCTCAGGAGATCTGGCAGTCGAGAGCAGGCCGGGTAAGCTAAGAGAGCAACAGCATTTAACGGTGCGTACTGGCTTCGATAAAAATAAAAAATATACTCTATTTTCCCCTCCTCCACACAAAGTCAAGAGCCCTACAGCCTTGCAAAGTCCAGCTCCCACTCAGACACCCACTCCCACATCCCACAACCATCCGTGCAAGATTAAGCTACAGTGCCTTTTCTGAGAGCTCCTCAGATATAAAAAAAAAAAAAAAAGACATGAAAAAACATACCTGGGTCGGACGGTATGAAGACCGAGCGGCATATTGACAAAGAGCGCAAGCCTCATTCGCCAAACAGGCCCAACGTATTACTTTCAGTTCCTGGTCGGACTATAGATTTATTTTGGAGCGGTCCATTACTTATTCATGCGCCTGCACAACCTGCGGGAAACATGAGAGGGATCGATAGCTGTGACCTTGGGACCGACCGCTCGCTCCCTATTTTTTCACTGATTCGGGGCATTTTTGGGGAGTTCTGAGGCTGTACTTTGTAGGGTTAAAGTGCCCTGGGTGTTGGGGGGGGGGGGGGAGGGGGGGGTATAGTTGTAACCCCCATGCTGAAGCAGAGCTTTTTTCTTCCAAAGGAATCACTCCTATTGTTGAAATTCCTTTAAAAAAGAAAAGAAAAGAAGAGCACAGTCTCACCCTTTACAAAATGGTGCTCCTTGTGAGGATGAGATGCTTACTTGAATGGAGGGGCTCTCAAAGGCTCTGTTCTGAGGCACTTCCTGTATACAGAGGCGGGTGTGCAGAACACGCGGGTCATTGCTGACCCAGTGCACGAGTGAGCATTGCATCCCAGCAAACACTTCCCTTTAAAACTGCCTTAAGAGACCCCACAATGCACTTTAAAAGTAGAAAATATGTGAGCATAAAAAAAAAACTCCCCATTGAATATTTGAAGTACATTAACAAAATGGAAAAAAGATATGCATAGTTAACAATGATTAATGATCTATGCAGATGCAAAATCATTTTTCATATTCCACTTTAAAAAGCCATCTTTTTGTCAGATCACAGCACTGATTATATTGTAGATCAGAACTGGTCTTATTTGGAAACAGGGATTTCATAATGATACGTTAAGAACATTGCTGCCATCCTTCCTCTGAGCTACAAAACACAAGTAATTACCTAAATGCATTTAAAGCTGAAGAATATTTATCAAATATAATGTGAGTAGCTAAAAACCCAGATGAAACAGTTTGCAGCTAATGCAAAAGTACAGGGTATTTAGGTAGACGAATAAGAGTTGCTTTAAAATTCAATATTACAATAATATGATGGGGAAATAATTACAAAAGCTGCTTTGTTGATGTATTTTATTGTGAGATGGGGAGTCATAAAAAACTAAACGAAACAAAAAAACAAAACCTATAAAAAATGACCATGGATTAAACAGGGACACTTAAAAGGAGTTGTGGCCTTGACTCAGACGTAAAAAGTAACAAATTGGCACAAATAAAACATGAAAAGGTATGTCAATACAATTTTGGCTTTGTAAAAGGACAGTACAGCTTCATGGTTAGGATACTCTTTCAATACAACAGCAAAGATTCATGCTATTAGTCACACAGTTAGTTTTCAAAGTTCAGTAGCTTCATAATAAAATGGGGAAAGTAAAACTTGATTATGAATGCAAAGATAACAGGTTCTAATCGAGTTTCTCAGGCGTGTTGTCAAAGACGAGCTGAAATGTTAACATAATACTCTTTTCAAAAACACATCTCAAAATGCCAGATGTTTACGTCCAGCTTTGAATTCTTTTACCGTCCAAATTATTTTTCATACTAAAATATATTATTGTATTAATACAAACTACAGTATTGTACACTACACTGTGTAATAAATAACCATAAAGAAATATAAAAATAAGACACATAAATATAAAAGTTTTCTAAAACTAAACGGGTATGTATATCAGTGAGGAGGGTACTAATACTGCCATTGTTGAAAACATACAGTACACAGTTTTTTTTGCATGAACATTAAAACAAAAAAATAAAATAAAACATAAAACAAAAAAACAAACATAAAATAAAATTAATACTGACTGGTAAAACCATCTAAAACATGTCATTGTGGGACCATATTTAGTAATATTTGTTACCTGAAGAGCAGCCAAGCTTGCCATACATTTTAAACAAGTGCACAAAATCACAAACAATTGGCATTCCAAGGCAGGAGAATAAACATATTTGTGTATAAGTTTTAGCCTAAAGGTCTATCCATCCTGAACACCCAAACACTAGGTATGGGAGAGAAAGGCATCAAGAACCCCATAATGGGTGGAAATATATGCTGCTGTCAATCACTGACTTGTGAACCAATCAAATCACCGCTCTTGGTTCTTTTGGGTGGTTCATTCTGCTAACTCCACTGGTTTTCAGTGTACGGATGCACCCCGCATCTGAGATCAAGAGCTAACCATGCTTGTGCCGACTGGCCGGCAGTCCCCAGGGTGATGCGTTATTGGCCGTGATGTTACCCAGGTAGTGAGGGTTAGGGTCAGCAGGGTAGTCCCTGTCTTGTCGCCCAACAGTGACCCCTCTGGTTGACTGGGTGTCTGCAGCCTGCCTGCCTGCTCCAAGTCTACATGTACTGCTGCGATAAATAGACTGTGGGGCTCAGCTGGTGGGCTGCAGGGTGAAAACAACTGGCCCTCCTGAATTGAGGGTGTCAAAGCAATAGGACGGACCTACAAATACAATCAGGAATTCCTAATTCGGTAAGAAGGAAAAGGGGATAACGTTAGTTTTTACAAAAGAAAGCTCCCAACAGCAAAAACAGTGACTGTTTCAAATCAGTGTGTGTCATCAACAACACAAAATGGTTCCATCCACGTAGGTCCGGGGTTCACAAAGCCCTCGTCTTCCCATCACTATCGAACACACCTCCATTTTCCTCTGAATGCAAAAATAGTAATTATAAAAACAAGCGTGTCTCAAGTTAGCGACGTGTGTATGCAGTACCTTCACCTCGAAAGCTTCGTTCTTCTGAAGGGAAGACGAGACGGGTGAAAAGAACTACAAAGATGGCGGACAAATCCTAGTTAATATGGGTTGCGTTGACGCACAACAACTGGCTACGGCCGCTGAGTTAACACTGATCAATGGCACTTACAGCTCACAGGTCTTGCATAAGGCTGGGGTGGGGGTGGGGGTGGGGGTGGGGGGGGGAGTAAACTGCTATGTTATTGTACGTCCTCCTGCTTCGCCTGATACTAGAACACTGACAGAAGATTCAACCACAGACAAACAGGGGGGAAAAAACAGAAAAGAAACAAAACAAACAGAGCGAGAATCCTGGAATCTGTGGTTCCGACGCCCCCCTTTCCTCTGACTGCATGAGGCGCCTCATCTTTTCTTTTTTTATTCCCCAGAATATATTTTTCTTCTTAAGGCTCACAAATTCACTTAAAAAAAACAAATGCTCGGCTAACATCAGCTAATGTTATGGAGATCTACTCTAGCGCGCTAATACTGAAGGGTAGACAACACTGATGCATGTTGTATCCATAGGTAAACCAGGAATACTGTAGTGCAGGTTTTTTCTTCTTCCAACCTAATAAAATACTGATTTAGTTCATTGGCAATAAAAAGGTATAGAAATCTCTCCCAACTGTACAGCTTAAAAGGTCAAAACATGAGCGACAAAATTAGTAACACTGATAAAAGAAATGACCCAGGATGCTTCAGTAATAAAACATTATCTAAAACGTGTCAGCTCTAGCTTTCAGAGTCAGTATATGCATTTTTGTTAAACTTTGTGTATTTTTTTTACAAACAATTGTAACACTGAAAATTTTTCGCACGTGAAAAAGTTTTTTTTTTTTTTTTTTTAAGATCAGGCACACCAGGATTTATACACAGTAGTGTACTGAAACACAGCATCCATATAATAATCTTCCATTCTTCCCATACAATAAAATCTCTATTGTATAGTGGCGAAAAACAGCTGTGGTATCAACTCCTCGCATTAGATTCCTTGCATTTGTTTCTTAATTCTAGAAAATGCGATTCTCCTGGCTCCCATCTTCTTTGTGGTCATGCTCCGTTATGGTGTCGCTCTCCTCTTTCTCATTTTCCTTCTCCTCCACTCCCATAGACAGTGTGCCCTCCTCGGTTTCCATCGGCTCTTCTTCCCTCTGCACCTCCTCTGTCTCCTGCACCTCCCCTTCCCCTGGTGCTTCCTGCACCTCCATTGTTTCCTCGTGTGCCACCTCCCCTTGCACTTCGTGTGCCTCCTCTTCCTCCTCCTCCTCCTCTTCCTGCATTGTCTCCTTTTTCTGCTCTTGCTCTGCCTCCTCGTTCTCTTCTTGTATTTCCTCGTCTTCCTGCAATGGCTCCTCCCCCTCCTCCGGCTCCTCCCTTTGCATCGGCTCCTCCCCCTCCCCTTCAGCCCCACTGTCTTCCCTTTCCCCGTCCTCGCCTATCCGCACCACCCTTATGTCCTCCTCGTTCACGCTGCCCCCTTCCGCCTCCTCTTCCTCCCCCTCCTCCTCCTCGCTGTCCTCGTCTTCCCGGGTGCTGCTCCCCCGGTCGTCCGAGTCCAGGTGGGAGGGAGGGGAGGCGGCTCTGCTGTCCGACTGCTCCTCGACGGGCGGGAGCAGCCCGTCCCGGACCCCTGGCTCTCCCCCTTCCTGCCGCTCCTGGGCCTCCTTCTTGCAGTAGGAATAGCGGTGGTTCATGTGCTGGGAGTAGGAACCCGAGTGGGAGAAGCGGCGGCCGCACTTGTCGCACTGGTAGGGCTTCTCGCCCGAGTGCAGCCGCATGTGTTCGATCAGGTGGTGCTTGTGTTTGAAGGCCTTATTACAGATTCCACATTCGTGAGGCCTCTTACCTGCAGGGGAGACAAGAACAAGGTTCTTTGTGAGGGCGCCATCAGCACTCAGATATCTACAGCACTCCGTTCCCTCCACAAACACGGAAATACAATCTAAACTGTGATGCAGCACGCAGAGGCCAGAGCTCTTTTTTAAGCATGGCCCAATGTTCACATCAATATACTGCACACAGCGTTGCAAAAGCACTTAATTTAAGGTAATGGCCCCCAGTTTAGGACTTCAAGTTCACTGGAGGACTGCAGGGCCCAAATCCCACAAATTAAGAGGAAGAACAAATGGGCTGAGCAGCAACAGGTCAAAGGTCACAGTGGAGTAATCTGGACCCGGGTAGACCACCCTGAGCCAGGAGCCCCCGCAGCAACAGAAGGCCTCCTGTGGGCAGGCGGTGTGCGGTAACGCTTGGACGCGGCCCTCGCAGGCTCCTGCTGGCGGAGAACGGGAGAGACAGAACGCAGCTAATCGCAAGCAGAACCCCGACGCCACATCCGAGTTTGATTAAAGGGGCCGGGGTACGCTGGTTACGGGTAGGCTGTTGCAGGGAGGGAGAGATAATTTACAACGCTTACAACATCACGCTGGGCTGTAACCAACCATTTTTTCACTGTAAAAAATGCACAATGCGCGGCTGGCTAAACAAAACAGTATTTTTTTCATCTCATCCCTGTTGGTTCCACAGACCGCCTGCCTCAGTTTTCCCTGGACCTGGGCGCGAGGCAACGTCTCCGGCGGCAGCAGGAGGAGCGGCGGGTTTTCCCCCACGTACCTGTGTGCTCGTACTTGTGCCTCAGCAGGGAGCTGCTCTTCTGGAAGATCTTGTCACACAGGTCGCACGCGTACATCCCTTTCTCCAGCTTCCTGGCTTTCTTCCGGGGCTGGGCCGAGTCCGAGTCGTTCTGGTCCTCCATGGCGGAGATGCCCTCGGGGCTAGTGTCCTGTCTCTCCTCCTGGGGAGCAGGGTGGAAAACCACATTAACAACGGAGCATTTAAGAAAGTTAGGGGTAGCGAGGTTTTTATTTTATTTTTATTTTTTACCTTTTTCGAAAGCTTGTTTCCACAAATTTGGCTACAATTTATTTTAAAATGCATCCTCGTTCTGCTGCAGTATCGTTTCTAAATGAAAACCCGCTCTTGGTTTAAGGTGGATATATGGCAAACTAGCCTAGCAGCAGCTGGAACATGATATGAGGGAGTTAGTCTATGGAATAATAATAAACATAAACCATAAAACCATTAACCACAAAAAGGTAGGGGGCGGGAGTGTTTTGTGTAATCCCTATGTGTACTGAATGGTGGTAGGTAAGAGCATTAATTTCCTTTTGGATGATTAGAATAAAGTGCGGCCTGAAAACCTCTGGAAGGCGCACCTTGGTACATTACATTATATGCTGCATTTGGCAGTCACCCTCATTCTCATCCTCTCCATCCACTACCATTTCATAACTCCACATTATGAATATTATATGCATAGCTTACAGCTGAACATGAACGAAACTCTTCATATTGAGCTTGCTTCTGAAGTGTATAATGGCAGCATCCCACCTGATCATCAAAACCGCAGCTTGACAGTTGACTTGTTGAAGGCGAAGCCAACTACTGTTCTCTATGTTCTTTATTATCCCACATTGGACTTTGGGCACCTAACTCCTCCTACAGTTTTTAAGCTATGCCGACAAAATTTCGCAATAATAAACTTTCCTATCTCATTACGTTGCATGTGCTTTGTTAGGCTACACTATTTTTACTTTTTAAACTTTTAAAAAGAGAGACTGCTAGTACTAACTAGCTAACTATAGTTAGCAATAGCATACACTATACTTGCTTATCAGTTAGCCAGATGAATACATGGCTAATAGTTAGCCGTATTAGCATGATAACATTATGTGGCTCTACAATGAACATTTTAAGCAATTTTTCCAGAGCAACTGATATTAGTCAATTAAAGTGTGTCCAAATTATTTTCTAGTTACCAAAGCAATTCCACATGCTGCCCTTTCCAGCCCCACACAAAGATATTGCACAATCCAAAGCCATGTGGAGTGCACTGTATGCAGGAGTGAAGTAGCTCCATTGTATAAAAAAAAACAATGGTGGCTGGACATCTGACGCCCCCGCCCCACCCCTTAATAAAAAAAACACTCCAGCCCTTCCTACTTCAGTTCATCGAAGAAATAATAATAATGCTGGGATAGGCTGTTCAGCACCACCAAGTGATTTGTAGCAATCAATCTAATTTCATATTGAAATCTAATTTAATTTATATTGTGTTCTTAATATAACCATTGAAGAGGGCTGCGCCGATAACACACTTAATTAATGAGATGTTCTACGGTCTTGCAGCAAGACATTTTATAAATAACTTTTTATCAACAGTATAAATGATTTGCTCTTGAGGGGACAAAATTGCGAAAAACACTCAAAGTCCTGGTGGCGACCGATGATAAATCAATTTGTCTGTATGATATATTTAAGCTCCAGGTGACACAAGGTTGCAAGGTAATTGAACAGTTTTCTGAATTATCAGGCAATAGTAACCGAAGCCTTGAAATGAGCTCTTAAACATCGTTACTGCATCCTGGGTCATTAAACATGAAAGCGGAATCAATGTCATGACAGCGTCAAGCATTAGAAAGGATCGCTTTACTCAAGTAAAATTTGATCTGCGATGTCATAACATATTGAATGTGGCTGTGAGGAATGCTCAACAGGTTGGATTTGACACCATTTTCATTTCATGGCACATCCTCTATACATGGTCCAAAGGGGGGGGGGGGGGTGCAAAAGACTCACTTTTGATCTCAGCATGGCCTGTTGATGATGACCTCACAATTGTCCTTTCAACAAAACATATCCTAGGTAATTTTCAATAAGAATACCACAAAAAAGTTATCAATCTTAAAAACTTATATAGCAATTTGGAGAGCAAATATAAAGTAAAGTTACTTTTCAATAACCCAACAATCCCAATAATCATAATAACCATATTGGCTTGAGATTCTCATTATGGAGTCACACATCAGTCAAAACAGAATATAGCAGACAGTGGTGTGTCTACACAGAAATGTCTCTTCAGATGTGTTGCTTAAACAGCAGTACTGCTCTATGAATTCAATAGAAGTTCATTTCTGTCTGGCAGTAACTTTTACTTTTAATGATGTAAAATGACTATAACAGCATATGCTGCACAATGACATGATTGTAATCAGTCAGACCCGACCCTGCAATCTGCTGGTGGGAACATTCTCGTGGGAAAACTCTGATATTTTCCAAAAATGGCTGAGCTGAGGGGTACAATTTGTGTACAGCCGGCACACAATTCACCAGAGGTATTGCTCTTTGCTAAATATTGCTACAATTACACCCTCCTTTCCCAGGCTACCCTATGGCCAATTATGCCAAATTGCAGGCCTACCACCCACAGTCAGTCTTCACATGATCAGAATTGAAAAGCAGATCTTGGGTTTCCACAGTGAAACCCAGTGTGTTAGCAGCACGATCTGAAAGCCTCCTACCGAAACCTTTTAAACAAGCAGGCTCTGGGGGATGGATTTAATAAAATGCACCTAGAATGTTTACGGGGCATATGCAATTTATTCAAACCCTTGATTAATCTGGGGCCTTATCTCAATAATGGCTACATTGCTCACAATATCTCAATACGGTGGCAGGAAGTAAGGGTTTCCAGACAAAGCTCATTTATTTTCATGGAGCGATTAACACCCATGGTTATGGTCAGACTCTTTTGCAAATACCTGCCCTTTCATGATAAAAGCTCAGTTTGGGCCACACATTTTCAAACATGCTAAATTTAGTCGAGTGTTCTGCATAACACAGGAACATATCAAATCATGGGAAATTAAGGCTGTTGGTACTTTAAGATGACTTTGTACCATCGTGGTCATATAATAAAATAGTTGCTCTTTAAAAGAAAAGCTCCTGTCTCCAGCCCAGGCACCAAGATTTTTCCTGTTTCAGTCTTAAAAAGCTCTAAGGTATATTTGATTGAATCGTAAATAGCTTGACACAAGTTTGATTTGGTTGAGATGCATTTGCCCTTAAACAGACTGAGTGATCGAATCTAGGGGTCTATTTCACACTTATTCACACTTAAGTACTGAGAGTAAAAAAAGGATTGTTAATAACATCCCCTTCAACAGCATTGGGGGGGGGGGGGGGGGAGAGCCAAACACATTATGTCTTCCAGTTCTCCACCTGGTCTCTGCACCATTATAAAATTTTTAAAGAACACAGTAATTGGGCCCTATCATCTGTTAAACTGTAAACATCGCAGACCTTTTGCAATTCGACTACACTCTGCTCTACAGCCAGATTGAGTCCCCAGATGCCTGGGATGACACACACAGCATTTGTTGGCAGAAACTCTCTCCTTGTGTGCGCTCAGCACGGGAACGAATTAGCCACGTCTTCAGCAGGAGGGATCAATCCCACTCCCTCTCGCTCTCCTCTCCAAGAGAGCTGTGGCTGGGGGAAAAGCCTGGAGCCGGTTCCACGCGCACACCCAGCCTCCAAGCACAACAGCTCGTCACCATCAGGGACGATGGCCAAACAGTTATGGGATACGCGAACTTCCCACGTATCCCATAACCGTTTTGGGGCCTCCGCCCTCATGCTGAAATGAGCGGGCGGCTCAGGGCTGAGCTCACCAGCAGCAGAGGTGACCTGGAGGGAGGCTCCAGCCAGCACATCTGGGCCAGGCTCTGAGATAGAACTGCATGAGGTTTCTGTTTCCTTTCAGCTTCGGTCACAACGTTGGGAGTTATGCACTGCTCTGCGACCAAATGGATGCATTTTTGATGTGTCACATGGTGACATAGTGAGTCAAAACTGAGGAAAGATCATTAACTCTCAGTGATTCTACATCACAGTCACATTGTCCATATCGTTTCTACAGTCAATGGTTCACAAGGAGGGAGAGGCTCTATTCCTCTCCTACTGCCTTGACTACTGTGACTCCGTCCTCGCTAGCCTCACTATCTCTGCCACCGAGCCTCTGCAGCTCATTCAGAACACTGCTGCCTGCCTGGTTTACAACCTCCCAAAGCACTCTCACATCACCCCCTTCCTTACTGCCCTCCACAGGCTATGCGTAACCACTTGCATCAAATTTAAAACCTTGGTGCTAGCCTACCAGCCTACGAAATATCATCAGACCCTATACACCAGCCAGTGCTCCTGTTAGCAACTTTGGGATGTCTGGCTCCCCTCCCTCTCTGCGAGCCTGCACTTCCTGCTCATATCTGCTGCGGTTCTGAATGTGGTAGGAGCTTTAAAAGTAGAGTACTTCAGACAAACCTGGTTGCTGCCGTTATCCTGTGCAAGCTTCTGCAGCAGCTCTGGCCCCGTCGGGCTGCCTCCCGGAGTGGCATAGCTGTACGCCAGCTGTGGGATCAGTATGGTCTGCTTGTTGGCGGTGATCGCCCGTAAACAGGAGATGCTGCTCTGGCCGGTGATGGCCAGGATAGTGGGCAGCTGAGTGGTGATAATGTTGATGGGGTTGGCACTTGGTTGGATGGCATAAAGGGGGTTGGGGCTGGCATCAGCCGCTCCGTTAGGCAGTGGCTCTTTCTTTATACAAGTCAAGTTCAGGGGCTCTTCCTGAATGGAGTAAACAGTGTTCTGGTAAACGCTGCCTCCGCCGACCCTCTCCGCCTCCTCTCGGGGAAGCTTTGGTAGTGATAGGTCCAGCGGCTCCTCTGTGTCCTTCTCGGACTTTGGGACAAGCCCACCCGCCGAAAGGTTTAGTGGTGAGGGGGAGGACGGGGCGCTCTCAGTCCCATTGATGGCAGGCTCGGTGGAAGCGGGCCGTAAGCTCGGTAGCGTCTCTGTGGCCTCGCTGTCCTGTCCAGAGGAACTGCCACATTCGGTCACCCGAGTTTCCTCTTGTTCTGGGTGGGGGTTGGGCTCCTCCACTACAACCTGTCCCATCTGCATCTTCTCAAACCACTTCTTGACCACGTCCAGAGGCAGGCTGACAGAGTCGGAGATCTTGGCAAGTTCATCCTGGTTGGGCTCAGCGTTCAGCGCGTAGTAGGCCTTGAGGAGTGACAAGAGGTTTTTGAGTGGGGGCTGACTGGGGGACAGGTTGGCGTCTGACAGGAGGGAAGAAATCAACAACTCCGCCCTTTCGGCATCGGTGCCATTGACCCTGAAGGTCTCCTTCTTACAGTGTTTCAGCTGGTGAAGTGCATCTAAGGTGCCGGGGCAGTCGTCGCAAAGGAGACACGTTCCGGTGCTCTTATCTGTCTCTTTTTCCGCCTCTTTCTCTGGCTCTTTCCCAACCTCCCGCTCCGCCTTCTTGCTTTTGTCCAGTTTGACTGTGAGGTCCTCTGGCAGCTTTTCCACCTTGTAAACCTCAGTTCCCCTGGTGGTGAACTCTTTCTTCAGGCCCGGTATTGTCAGCTGGGCCTGGCCTGCATCCAGGCTGTAGTTGATAATGATCTTGGTGGTGCCGTCCTGGTCGACAACAGGAAGACTGATGGTCGAGATGACAGAGTGGGCGCCTGACTGTCCCGCGCCTCCCCTTGCCGCGATGCCCCCGACTGCGCCCGGCTCTTTGGAGGCAGTGGCGTTGAGGTGGGCGTTCTCCAATACCTGGCGAAGCACGTTTCCATCCACCGCCACCTTGAGGACGTTCTGGATGTCACTCAGGTTGATACTGATGGGGGAGACCAGGCCCATTGTGGGCAGCACCACGGCCTGCACCATGCCCTGAGCGGAAGTCATCGCTTGCAAGGTGGAGCCCCCGTTGAACACCCCGTTCACCCCTGTCCCCACTGCCATGGGCTTGTACTCGTACTCCACAGGTTCGGATTTGATCTGGTGGAGGGGCAGCTGCTCCTGCAGGGGTTTGCCGTGTTCTGTCTTGTCGCGGAGCTGGGCCCTGGCTGGGGTGGGGGGCGGCGAGGGCAGGTTGGGGGAAGGACACTGGGGTGCTTTGCCCCCTGGGCGGGGCCGCCCATTCACAGGGGTCATGCCGATGCACTTCTTGCTGCTGATGTGGGAGCTGTATGAGCCGGAGTGGGAAAAGCGCTTCTTGCAGTTGGAGCATTCGTATGGCTTCTCTCCTGCAAACCACACACACATTTTGTTCTCCATTAAACAAACATTAAAAAAGAATAAAGCCAGCAGGATAGCCTGCACGCGTTTCGGTCATATCGAAACACTGACATAATGGAAGCAAACGCTCCCTAATTGCAGTCCGAATTGCCAATAGCAACACAATTTCGACACATTAAACAAGAACTCGAGCTCCATAACACAATCAAGAAATATAAATATGGTGCATTATGAAATCTAAACATGGAACAATGTGGAAATAAAACAACTGGGTTTGGAGCCAGGGCCAACAGTGTTTCTGTCAAAAAGCAACTGTGCTGGCCCTCCCCTTGGGTGCGCTGCCATGGCGACGAGTTTCGGTACTCACCGCTGTGGATGCGCAAGTGCTCCTTCAGGTGGTGCTTGTATTTAAATGCTTTTCCGCATTCAGTGCACTTGAATTTGCGATTGCCCCCAGTCTGTGTCACATGGGTCTTGTAGACAAAAAAAAAAGAGATTCGGAGAATCAGTGTACACCGTAACATGTCTAATACATACAAATCATCTTCTAAATTCAATTTAAATTTCAATTAAAAATTTAATTCTAGTTAAAAGGAAGTAGACTGAGGCCTGGATTAAAATGACGTTTATCTTTAAGTTTGACTTGCAAGAGAAAAGTTATGTCTTTACAAACCCTTTTAAAATTGTGAAGGGTATAAAATAACTGTGAGCTAAAGTTGATGACATGTTGATTGCTTTCAGGCCATTAGTATCATTAGAGTGTGATTACAAACAGAAAAATGATTTGGTTTTACAATTGGATACCATCAACAGATCTGAAAATACCATGTTAATTCAATTTAAACTACTTGCATCTACCGTATGGTGTGATCGATAAGAACCCAGCAAATACCAGCTGAAAAATTACTAGAAAGTGATGAGACGCTGAAAACACTGGGCAGGAAATGGCACCTTGAAAAAAAATGAATTGGCTAATGCTGAGGAAGAGATAAACATTCAGGTACTTAATGGCACAGTAATAGCACTAAGTGGGAATGGATGCCCGGCTCCTCTGCCAATCAATGAACCAGGAACTCTGAATGTGGATAAAGAGCAACCCATATAAATTGCAGGCCCTGACTGAAACAGAAACAAAATGTCTGCCTTTACTGTGGATGAGCTCTGCTAAAAGGAAAGGAATCCGAATAGTCTTGCATGCAGCACTGTATGCTCAATTGATACCCATCGTCTACACCCTGGGTTTTCAACAGGGGGTCCTTGAAGCTGCTATATCTGACCAGGCTTGATATGCAATGACTATATGGATTTTGGAAAATATTGAATTTTTTAAAATTTATTTAACTGGTGATGGGGTTCCCTTGGGTGCCTTTGAGCCAGGGCGGGGCCCCCTGGATCAGAAAAGGTTGAAACCCCTGGCCTACACCATAGTACCATTGATCCGCAATGGCTTTTGACCGCTGGCCCTGTCAGCGACCTGGGCACAGTACAAACCAAGGCGGCGGCGGGAGGCGGACGGCTCCGGTACCTGGTCCCGGCCGGACTTGTGCGCGGTCATGTGGCGGTCCAGCTGCGTGCGGTAGGCGAAGGTGTAGCTGCAGAGGGAGCAGCTGAAGTTGTCCTCGCTCTTCTCGTGGCGATACTTGATGTGCTCCTTCAGGGAGGTGTAGCGCTTGTAGCCGCGGGCGCAGTAGGGGCACGTGAGCAGCTGGGAGAAGGCGTCCGGGGTGCCTGGGAGAGGGGGGAGAGGGACACAAGGGCTGGGACCTTTGCGGGACGGTTGGCGCTGCTACTGAGGTCGTTAGCGCGGAGGAGACTGCCAATGGGGCTAGCGGCAGCACGAGGTTCACACTGGGACAGGAAGGGAACTCAACCGGACTGACGAAAAACTGACGAAAGATCACTCAACCGCATAGCTTACGAACCGGTGGGAGGTGATGATCCCTGGAGTGTCTTAAGAGGATCAGGAAACATTCGATAGGACGTGCAGAAATAGTACATCCAAATCAATGGAAAACTGTATTTATGGACTTGGCACACCCATCAAAGACGCTTCATGGACGTGTCTACTATATTTTGTGTCGTTTTTTAAAATTTAAATAAGCAAGCGTAACATTAAACCTTGTTGCCTATGGAGTTATTTCTGTTCCATTCGAAAGATATGAATATCTCAGAAATGTAACACTGCATAACAAGCTTTGTATTGCTGAATAAAACATGCCAAGACTGGTTCAGTTTGGCACACTAATAACCTATGCATTTTCCTTTTTGATCAATAATAACAAGGAGAGGCTTTGGATGCCTGAACTATTTATTACACCAAAGAAAGAAACTGGGGCAGGCAGATTACAGATTTCTCTAGGCGAGGCGGACGGTAAGCAGGGAAACATAATTAGTTATAAGCGGAGCACTACACACTACACACATCTGAGGAGAGAACACACAGGTGAGTTATTTAAATCAGTCCTGTGAACTGTAGCACAATAATCCAGAGACACAAGCTGGTCATGGATTTCACGAATGTGAGAGAACTTCTCAGGTGGTGTCATTTTTCTCACCACAGGTAAATAGGTGAGGCCATAAAAAGCCATAAGGATCTCTGCTGTGGTCGTTCACAGATGAACATGGCCTGATTTAAAGCTCAGTTTAGGGCACTCATGGTCTAGAGAGGATTATATATAAACAATGGCACCTCTGAAGGTGTGCTCAAGAAAGAAAAGTGCCACTGAACAGTGAAAAGAGGCCTCTGAAGTTAGTGTCAGACACACGTCTAACTCTCTGGATCTTATCTCCCATCATGCTCTCTTTCTTGGCATGTAACCCCAATGGCGGTGAGTGGGTTCAGGTGATGGGGGGTCAAATGACAAGGGAAATGTGAAGGGTGCTGGGTTGGGTGTAGAAGCTCTTGAAAGTTCAGAAATAGAGAGCGGTCCTGGGTAAAGGTGATGAGGAGGATTGGATTTCACACGGCAGTCACGTGCGCAGGGCTACGGTGACGATGTGTGAGGGCCGAGGGCCTTACCGTTCTCGTCGTGGATGCCGGCCTCGGGCGTGCCCTGCCGCGGCTCGTCCTCTGGCGCCTCGGGGTAGATGACGGCGGTGTCGCCCTGCTGCAGCATCTCCTCCACCATGGCGTCCGTGCTGCGCTCTTCATCCCCGTCTGAGCCACACTCATCCTTCACTGCAACGCACAGACACACACACACAAACTCGCTCAGGAAGGCCGCTGAGACACGACACTCCAACTTACTTTAACCGCATCAGTCAGCGGACGGTGCAGTGGTTAGAGACCTGTGCTGATAGCCGGAGGGCTGCTGGCTCTAATCCTAAAAAAAAGGAACTGCGGTTGTCCCCTTGAGCAGACTTGAGCTGCGACAATATAATATCCAGCTGTATAAAAAACCGCAAGCGATTTATCTTGCCTGAAGGGATGTGGGCATCTGCAAAGAAATAATGTGATGTACTGCCGTTTCTTTTATTTTTTGCAGAACCAGGAACTGAATGTGAAATTCATTGGAAACAGGTGTATGGGTTGAAAGGGCACCCGGCGGGGAAGTAGAATCATTTTCCCAAGTCATCATTCAAATAGAAGCAGCTTCATTTTATTCCTTCTGTCTTTCAATTTATTTGTGTATGGGCCAGAAATGTGTGAAAATGCAATCATGCTAGACCCTTGCTTGTGTGTGAGCGTGTATGTGTGTGCATGCTCGAACGTGTATGCGTGTGCATGAGTGTGCATGCGTATTTGCCTGGGCATATATTTGTGTGTGTATTTTGGGGATGCATGGCAGGGGACCTCCTTTAAAAACCAGTTCCTCCAACTGGCTTTGTGTAAAGATACCCTGATACTGAGACCCGTCTTTCACAAAAAGAGCCTGCAGCGCTCCTTCTGGGCCTCCATTTCCACACACTTTCCGTGCGCGTTTCTGTGGCTACAGACACCAGAGACTGCCTTTCAGCTATCATGGGAGCCAACATCAGAAAGGCCGAAGATGCGGCGTTTTCACGCCGCGACGTAACGAACAGCAGTGCAGAGGCCATTTTGTTTTACGGTCCCGCACACCGCTGCCACATCTCTGCCCATCTAGCCATTTCGCTTTCAAGCACTCAATGGGAAGAAATAACCTGAGCCTGTATTGCGTAACCCATTTATTGATGTCTGCGGTGACATTAAGGACTCTAATTCTGCTCTAAAATGGGAAATGGTTCACTGTTGTGAAATCATTAGCAATAGCGAAGGAAAACTAATTACTAAAAGACTATTACAAGAAGGACTATATGAATCCCCTCCTCTCTCTTCTACGAAGTGAACAGTACACGAGAGTAGCAACTTTATTTATTTATTTTTTCATTTTTTCGGAGGGTGGGCGGGGTTGTTTTCTTATATCATTATGAGCGAACAACGTTCAAACCATACCACGCTTCACATCCGGGTAAATAGAGTTTTATACCAGCACCAGAGCATGTGTTTCCCATCACCTTAATGAACACTGAAAGCCTCAACGAGGACTAATTTAAATAATACACCTTAGGATGTGCTTACATAAGTCCCCCTGTCTCACCACCTGCCCAGCAAAGTGCTGTAATGGCCTTAGGTATGCAAACACCTAAATGCAATGCAATTTTTTTAATGAATGAAATAAATAAATACACCTGGAAATATCTGACATAACACGTCAGTGTAACAACATACAAACTGTCTCAGCCTTTCATGTTTATTTTGATTTCAGCAGTTATTTCAATTCAGTCAAAATTAAACGACTAAAAACACAAAAAAAGGGTTCGATTCCCTGAAAGAAACCGGAAATTGTCCAAAGCAAGCTGCAGGCACAGCTTCTGTACTTCTGAAAGCGACGAGACGTGTGGAAACTGAAGTGCCTGGGAAGTAGTCACATGTCCTGAAAAATAGCCTTTTCGGAAACGATTCGCTTCTGGCATCATCCGGTCGGGCCCAGCCCACAGCAGCATGCCTTCTCTCACGCGCAACGTATCCGAGGCACAGCGCGGCAAACGCAGCGAAAGGGGGGCGTGGCTTCCCAGCTGAAGCCCAGGGGGAAAAAACAGAATCCGCTGTTGCCATGGGGATTAAACACTTTCAGCAGGACCAGAACCCGGGCCAGCGGACTCCGCCCCCCCCCCCTAACGGGGCCCAGAGAGAGCGCCAGGTGCTGCTTGAGAAAGTCCGATCTCGGGATTATATTCATCCTTGTAAAATGAGGAAAAAACAGACTCAAGTGCCTGCTAACCCTCGCGTTAAGCCCTGGGCTTTCTTCCCATGACCTCATAGGATCGCTCGCTTTTCTTCTCAAGAGCTTCGCGTTGTTGCGGAGGGGGAGAAAGCTTTTCGAGAAGCCTGGTCTTTGCTCGTTGATCATGCGTTGGAAACGGCTCTCACAAAAGCAGTCTGAAGAGCTGGAGTTTAATAACCCCATTAATTGGAAAAATGTGATTGAAACATCTTGACAGGCTTAAATTGTAAACAGTCAGCAGCATTAATTGAGCTGACAAACACACTAGTTAAATGGATAAATTATACTAATGGAAACCAATTACTTGAGTTTGTTTTGAAGCCCAAATCAGGTTTACACATATTTAATATGCGTTTGTTTCGCGTACATGTCAGCAAATTCATATTAATTAAAACCACTTAATAATTCTTCCCTACTCCAAGACATACATCTGTCACAGACTTCTCAAATGCTTCATGCTCTTTAAGTTTGTAACCATTAAATATGAATTCCACTTAACTGACGCTGGCATCACGCACATAGCACATTTAGCCTTACCACCGAAAACCACAACCCTAGAATTTATAAGGCCAAACAGGAATGTTCTAGAACTACAATTCATATGGTATGGTACAATGTCAATCAGACATGTTTTACAACTAGAACTCTTTAAAGCCAAGCAGAGAGGTTATGGAATCGGCAGAATGCATATAGTATAAAGTATATCAGAACTGCTCAAGAGCGGACTGTTGGGTGGCTCATTCGGTTACGGCACCACCCTGTGGTTCATAAATAAGCCCCATGGTCTCGGATTGAACCCGGACTGTGCCAGTGCTCATTGTGGCTAGTAGCTCCATAGACGACTCGAAACTGCCAATTGCCATGCCCAGGGTATGGGAGGGTTCATTCGGTTAGGGGTCTGCGTTTCATCTATCTATCCAACGACCCCCGCTGGTTGGTTGTGTGCCTGTGGACTGCATGTTAAAGCTGCATATGAAGGATCTTCTTCCAACTCCCCTCTATGCAAGCTTAGCTGCAATCTGCAGTGTGAAAAGAAGCAGGCTGGCAACACCACTTTTTTTGGAGGAGATCCGCAAATGTCTACACTCTCCAGAATCGGCAGTGGGGTTTGCCCATGAACGTGGCTGCGGTTTTGGACCATTCCAAATTAGGGTGGGAATTGGACATGCCCTGCCCCACTTTGGGCACCAAACTTATATAAACATTTAACTGTTCAAGATCATGAGGTCATATCAAGAATGCCAGTCAGAGCTGTTCTATAACTAGGACCCATATCTGTAAGGCTAGTAAAAAGCTGTTCTAGGCCTAGAACCTACGTCGGAAAGGTAAGTCACATTCATTCCTCAGGTTGTGTGTGAACTGAACTGGACTCACCTTTAAATCCCACTTTCTGTAACTGAGCATCTGGCCCCAGGATATCGTCTGTCGCGTCTGTCAAGAAGAGAGCAACACAAAAAAAGGTTATTTCATTCCTGTCTCCTTATACTTCATCTGTTCTTTGAATTCTGAAGCTGGTTCCCTCTGCATTACCAGATAAAAAAAAACATGAAAATACATCAAGGACAAAGAATATTTACGTTTTTCCTCCAGGCTTTAGATCAGGCTGCAGACGCTACAGACCATCTTAAAATATATCCATTCATAACATGTCTGGATTACCGAATGTTATCCAGAAGCTTTAAAAACATATACCCTACCGTACCCTACCATGATTCAAGTCTTTATGGATTTCACTGAACCAATATGTTCTGACTGTAAGAAAAACTAACAAACAAAAGAAACACGCACACATGCACACAACGGATTTAACGCGCTTATGTGGTTTATGACACTTTCCACACGGTTGCGAATCACAGTCAGTATCCTCACTGAATGAGGGATGGGCGGCAAGCAAGGGCCACTTCTATTGTGTAGACAAACTTTACAACAAGCGCCCTCGTTGCCAAACTCCCGAGCGGCATCCTCCACCGACGAAACGCGCTGAGTGGAGCGCGTGTGGCCAAACGCAAAATACATAAATATATAGATAAATAAACCTATTTGAATAGGTCTGCAATTACTCCGCTTATTCAGGATGCAAATGGTATTGTATTCCTGCTGGGCGGCAGACAGACACTTAAGAATGAATAAGAAATGACTGAGAGCGTGTGGCTGCTGATAGAGTATAATCATGAAGAATGAATCTGAGGAGGGGAGAAAACGGTGAGTTCAGAGCAGAGAGAAAGAGAGCTGGCAGAGACAGATAATAATAATAATTTAAAAAAATAAAAAACATGCTTTCTGCTCCTTAGCTGAAAGGACCTGCGATGACCTTAATTCTCTAGGAGACGCAGCGATAAACGGATGTTCTTCTCTGTGCGCGGCCGGCATTTTCAAGTTAAGCCAACAACTGGTTTGCAGCCAGCAGGAGAGAAACGAATGATGGGGACAGAGGAGAGAGAGAGGAGATGTACAGAGAGCCAGTACCGCGCATTACTTTTTATCAGTTCAATCGGCTTTACTGACAGGTGTGATTACGCCACCCATATATCTACGGTGGCAATTCTCTAAAGTACAAAAAAGCACTGGTGAGCTTAGCTGGAGGGCAGCCAACTCTAAAGAGCTCTTTTTCCAAGTTCTGCCTGAAGTGCTTAGCATTTAGAAACATAAGCCAATTATTATTACTATTTCCATTGTCTAATAAAAGAGATAAAAGAGGATGAACTAAAGTATAAATTATGATGTTGAAGGAGGATCTGCAGCTGATTGAAACACCAGGATGTGGGACATTGTGGGAAAGGAGCCATCGGTCGACGGTCATCTATGTTGCACAGTAGTCGCATACAAGCCACAAAATTCCTCATCTCGATTTTCCGTTTTCCAGCAACGGCAAGATGAGCATGGGAAACAAAGAGAACAATTATCACGTTTTATTCAAGCTACATTTTCAAAACTATTCGAGCTCAAATACCAAACAAGCAAAGCAGTCGGCGGTTGTATCTGACAGAAAGGCTGCAGGTAACGTTTAACAGCAGGTTAAGTGACACTCGCATCTTCGCGTCCTCAGCTTGATCATGACACATG
The DNA here is from genome assembly GCA_022702515.1 of Ilyophis sp. 1 JC-2022. Classification (NCBI taxonomy): domain Eukaryota; kingdom Metazoa; phylum Chordata; class Actinopteri; order Anguilliformes; family Synaphobranchidae; genus Ilyophis; species Ilyophis sp. 1 JC-2022. The sequence goes on along the minus strand of CM040403.1, from coordinate 89,115,867 downwards.
TCACGGCGAGATGTAAAAAATGAGCGCTCACTCTAAATAGATGAAACACAAAACATCTGGCACTTGAAGTGCCCGGCTCCCCAAGACGGAGAGAGAAAGGAGCTCATCTGACAGCGCTACTCGAAGACAAAGGCACTTTCCTAATCAATCAAGCACTCTGTGTGATTTGAGATCTCTGCCTAATCTGCACTACAGTTGACAGAGCTGCGCGGTTTCAGTAGGAAGCATAAAATGGAGATAGCTTCGACAAAACGGCTGTTGGAGGAGACCTTTCTGAGGGAGGGCATCTATGAACGCTCTTTTGTTCTCATCCTTTCAACTTACACGCGTGGCATTTTGTTTCACGGTGGAGAGACTTACTGTGTTAAAATGAACGTAAGAAACGTTCAACTCTTGTCTGCGTTGGTAGAGAGAAATGTGTGAAATTAAGACATCCATGCCCACACAACTCAGTTGATGAGAATACTGACATGTGTACCCTTTAATGGTTTTCTTTTTAAATGTTATAAAACATTACCTAAAATCTATGCACTGCAAAAAATGTCTGCCTTAACAAGTGTTTTAGTGTTTTAGACTTAAAATCTTATTTATTTGTCTCAAGTAGAAAATACTAGCTTGTTTTTGCTTGACAAGTGAAATTATCTTACCCCACTGGCAAATCTATCTATAGAACTATCTCACCTCATTTGAAACTTATTTAGCAAAAAAATTATAAAAATAAGATTTTAAGTCTAAATATAAGACTGAAATGCTTATTTTTAGTTTTTTGCAGTGTGTTACACTGCTTTGATGCATTCATTATTATTGTAATTTTTTATGGCAAACTAGTTTGTCAATTAATTTTACACAAGCACCCTATGTGAACCAAATCAAATCTGTCGCTATTTTGATGGGATTTTTCTCTGTTGAGAGCATAATTCTCACCTTGTAATTATTAAAAAACTTAGCAACACACCGAAACTATTACAATGTAAGCTCAGATACATTTTGCAGGTCTGGTGAATGGGCTGTCACCGTATATGATCCCTTCACCCCTTTGAGGGCGCATATTTGGTTCAACTTCATCAAAATGTTTTTGAATGGGCAAATTTTTCTCACAAATGGGGAACTTAAGATCTTTGGATGAAACCCTTATTTCCGGGGTTCTGTTGAGGGAATTTTGTAGCACACTCATTTCACTCACAATTTCAGAAAGTGAACCGAAAGAAAAAACTACAAATTGTTGTGCAATGCATACATAGGCTGTGTTCGAATCAGCATCCTTCCATACTATTAGGTAGGCTTGTTGAGTAGACAGGATGAGAAAGTCGTTAAGTAGGCAAAAAAATTTCTAAATATAGTAGGCCGTGACCAAATACGATCCCTGTTCCCTGCCCCCTGTCCCATGTCCACTCAGACCCCTGTCTACTATGTGCCCTGTCCCCTCACTTTGCAAGCAGTGTATGAAATAAATCCTGCAAAACTCTTTCCAAACTAGTGAGAAAGTATTTTGTAATATTTGTTTTATTTTTATTGAGAATATCAATCAGTTTACATATGATGATGGTTACAAAGTGTAGATTATGAATTAAGGAGTAATATGTCCCGCTCTTGTACTACAAGTTTTAGTTTTTACTTCCGGTTTACTTCCCAAAATTGTCAGATGAGTGCACAGTTCTGTGGATGAGTGTGCTCCTGAATCCCCTCAACAAAACCCCGGAAATAAGGGTTTCATCCTGGGATTTTAAGTGCCCCCATTTGTGAAAAAAGTTGGCCACTCAAAAGCTTTTTCACAAAGTTGACTGAAATATGCGCCCTCAAAGAGGTTAAGGGATCGTATTCAGTCACGGCCGTATACTTTAAACCCCGGGAGCACACTTTTCAAGAAGTACAGGAACATTTTGGTCGCATAAATTTGACGTGAGCTTCATTTTAAAAAATGAGGCGCAGCTTTGCTGACGTTTTCCTTCAAATACAACAAAAACAACATATGACATGTGCAAGGGTGGGACGTCTTACAACACTTCCACAGTACGGTTGGAAAATAGTACGGCGGATATTATTATTATTAGATAGGGCTCTGACTCAGATACAGCCATAGAGCGTATATGCATGTCTATGGTATGAAAGCGGGACATATTACAAACTACTTCCTCACTAGTTTGGAAAGAGTTTTGCAGGATTTATTTCGTACACTGCTTACAAAGTGAGGGGAGTGGGCACATAGATCATATTCAGACACAGCCAGGGTGACGCTTGAGGAAGTCACATGACATCGCCTCTTCCTGAAGAACAAGTGTGATGTCACTTCCAGGTGCCAGAAGATGGCGTGAACGTGAGGTGAAACTTGAGGCTCCTTCAGTTCATTTTTGATCAATACCGCAGATTCACTAATCTCAGCGTGCAGTACGTGCGCCAGCTGAAAGAGCTCGCTCGGTGAGTATGATGATCCAATTAAACGCTGCCCAAACGTTTTTCCAAATGCGTTTTACCTCTACCCCAGTAATGTCTCTTATCTTATGCCAATATTCTGCATTAAACATCCAGCTGTGCCTGTCTATTTCAAAAACAGCACCACATACCTGCTGACTCGGGCGATTATACAGAGAAATTCTTCCTTACACAATAATGAACATTTCAGAAACTGGCTAAGCAGGCAAAGATATACTGTGCCAACAGATACGAGAGCCCCCTCTATACCAAATTACATCTTTTTAAGGGGAAGTGAGGAGCACGAAAACGTAACCCAGAGCTGCCTTCAACGCCCCGTCCCTGTGTAACCTTGAGCACATGAGGACGTGTAGTGACAAGGGCCTCCGGCTGAAAACTCAACTTCCTGTGAGTTGCGCCAGGTGACACAAACCACTCCCCCCGCACTCTATAATCACAGTATGACTCATACTAGGACCTGAGAGCACTTTAGCAACTCCGTCCACCAGGGGGCCCCCACAGAGGATAGCTGCAGCCTCCTGCCAGCTCTACAAAAGCGTCTTTTTCTTTGAATGCCAAAGAGGAAAGGGACGGGATTTGGGTGCCACTCGGGTGTCGGTCGGATTACGGTGGCCGGAGGAGGTCACACTTGACCTGGTTTGGCAAACCGCAGGAGGGGAGCAGGAGCCCAGGCGGACAAGACAGGACTGCCGCTCGCGGATAAGAGACAAGATCTGCGGTCAAACCGGCATCCCGGCGTCGGTGCTTCAACTCGTAACCACCCGCAAATCTTTTATCTTTCAACAGGCCCACAAGTGTCTTTGAGCGAACCTCAAGACTTATTCCAAAACTCAGTGTGTATAACAGGCATCATTCGCTCATTGTACTTAAATCAGATGAGGACTCTTGAAGCTGTTGCACAATAAATAGCAGGGTGGCGGAAGTGGTTAAGGAACTGAACTAGAGTGTTGTAAGTTTAAGTCCTCATTAGGACACTACTGTAGCTCCATCTTTGTGCCAACTTCAGTAATATGCAGCTTTACAGCCCAAAGACACAGCTGTATCAACGGCTAATATGAATGTGAATATCTGTTGTTGCCAATGTTGAGACTCACAATGACACAGTTATGCAGAGGCCCAGAATGCTTTGTTAGCTGCTTAAACAAGGCAACTTCAACCACCTCAGCTCATTTCAACTTCAGCAAACAGCTGTAGGGGGAGGGGGATGTTTAGAGAAGGGACTGCCTTGTCTTCCTCACATGGTTCTGTGTGGCCTCTGGCCACAGGTTACGACAGCTTCCTGTTGCTTTGTGTGGCCCCCTGGGCATCCCACGGGTCACTTCCTGAACACGTGTTTCTGATTGGCCCCCTGTTACACGGGGATATCGCTTTCTCCTGTAGGCTGGCGCTAATAAACGTAAAAAAGATCCCATGTTTGGTGGGGGGTGGGGGGGGTGTGCTTCCATAGTGTGTTGCGAGACGACTTGTGCGGCTCTCAGCAGAGGTGCACTTCAGCAGATGGGAGACTTTAGGGGATGGGTTCAGGTTTGAAAAGGGATGGAAACAGCATGCCGCCTGTCTGCCCTGACAGCGTGCTAACATGGGGCTAGACAGCCACAGCCACAGTCATATTACCAACACATCGGAACTGTTTGTTTGCTATTTAAAGAACGTAACACATTAGGCTACAGGAAGTTTCTTACGAAGGACAAATAGCTGCTGTTTTATCTTACAACACAGACTGGGCCTCATCTGTACTTCAGAATGAATCCTCCGCTCCCTCTCTCACTCTCTCTTTCTCTCTCACTGCAGAAGCCACAGGATCTGCATCTCTCTGTTTGAGTCTATCCATCAATTTGTGGTTGGAGACACTGGAATGTCGTGCGGCTCACCCAGTCAAAATGAGAGAGAGAGAGAGGGGCAATGGGACAATTATAATAAATAATAAAAATAAGAGCGGGAGATATTGTTTAATATGTCTCATGTTGATTCATGTAAGGCTTTGGCAACACTTCAAAATATTCCATGCCAATAAGGCATTTTGAATTGAACTGCACTAAACATAATAAAAATAGGGGGAGGGATAAAAGAGAGTGACTCAGGGTGTTTAGCGGCACAAATGAACTATAAAAATACCAAAAACCCTGGAGGCGTCTCGATTTGCAGATTATCTCATGTCTACACGAGGGAGCACAGCTGATTATCCCTGTACTGTGCTGGAGTTCTGGGACACAGCTGACTATCCCTTTCATAGATATAGAACAATAGATGTGACATATGCCATAGTTTAGTGCCACAATTTTTGAGACCATATCCAGGTAAGATGGTGGCCAGTAACTGTGGTTTTATATCTATGAGCCAATCATCAGCTATCTGGCTTCTGAGACCTGATTATGACATCACAGTGGGTTAGAAAGTACATGACACTTTTGCCATAGGTTCCTATTATAGCTGTACCCAGGTAAGACGGCTGCCAAATTGTTCCATTCAGAATTCCAAATTACTATTACATGACAAGATATATCTATTGTTCTATATCTATGATCACTGTACTGCACTGGAGTTCTGGAGCACAGCTGATTATCCCTGTACTGCGCTGGAATTCTGGAGCACAGCTGATTATTCCTGTACTGCACTGGAGTTGCGGAGCACAGCTGATTATCCCTGTACTGCACTGGAGTTGCAGAGCACAGCTGATTATCCCTGTACTGTACTGGAGTTCTGGAACACAGCTGATTATCCCTGTACTGCACTGGAGTTCTGGAACACAGCTGATTATCCCTGTACTGCACTGGAGTTCTGGAACACAGCTGATTATCCCTGTACTGCACTGGAGTTCTGGAACACAGCTGATTATCCCTGTACTGCACTGGAGTTGCAGAGCACAGCTGATTATCCCTGTACTGCACTGGAGTTCTGGAACACAGCTGATTATCTCTGTACTGTGCTGGATTTACTGAGCACAGCTGATTATCCCTGTACTGCACTGGAGTTCTGGAACACAGCTGATTATATCTGTACTGTGCTGGATTTACTGAGCACAGCTGATTATCCCTGTACTGCACTGGAGTTCTGGAACACAGCTGATTATCCCTGTACTGCGCTGGAGTTATGAGGTGCAGCTGGGGAGTTGATCAGTCACAATAACAGCTCTGCTTCTTCATTCCCCATCACCATCATTTTCCAAGACACCACACACTCATTCTTCTGTCCTGTATTTAATCTCATTTGGTTTCCTCAACCAAGAGAGATAGAGAGAGAGAGAGAGAGAGAGATAGAGATAGAGAGAGAGAGAGAGAGAGCGAGATAGAGATAGAGAAAGAGAGAGAGAGAGAGAGAGAGAGAGAGAGAGAGAAAACAAGAGAAATAAAACAGCACGGGATGATCGGGGGACAGAGGGGGCCTCACCTTCCTCCCACCCATCCTCCAAGTCTCCAGGCCCATTGTGGCCCAGCACAGCGGGGTGGAGGGGCAGGTCGTCATCCGGCACGTTGCTGTCGCAGTCGCCCGTGTCCGGCAGACTCTCCTCCTCAACGATGTGCAGCTTGTCCTCATCGTCCGAGTCCGAATTTGCCTCCACCACATTGCTGTAATTGGTTACTGTGGGGGCAGAAAGGGGAGAGGGGGCGGGAGAGAGTAAATTCAGAGAAACGACAGCATTGCTCGTTTCAGCCAACGGAAGGTTAAAAAAAACAAATCACGAATGGAGGCGAGCGCTCACTTTGCGACCCGTTTATTGAAACACTGTTACATGGATGCCAGAGTAATGAAATGTAAACTTTGTGGTAAAGTGAATAAAGCTTTAAAGCGTTATGGGGGAATTTCACAGATTAACATCTAGTAGTGGTGGAATTATTCTTTGAGAAGCAAAAATCCATTTGAAACAATGTGAAAGAAAAAACATAATCCTATATAACAGAAATGCCTACAGGGATCAGCAGATTACATAACAAACAAGAGATAGACTTCCAATACCAATACCCCCTGGGCCTATAGATAGTGGAAGTACACTACACAGCAGGAGAGAAGATCACTTGTCACAGAGAGCCTGTTACTGTGTTTTCACTTAAAATTCAGCAACTAATTTAGACCCACAAAACCAGGTGAGGTGAGATAACTGTGCAATCATCTGGTTTCATTCCTCAATTAATTCCTGAGTGTTAATGTAAATGTAAACAGTATAACCTGCAGCCCAGGACAGTCGGCCACTCTTCATATACAAGCTGCACTGGGGTTAGGGTTAGGGTTAGCAGGTGGTTGCTAGTGTGATTCCAGGGAGGAATGTTTTTTTATTTAAAAAAATGTGTTTTCGGGAATTGGTTTGTCGTTCCGTTCCCAGATTATCTACAGACGTTGCTCTGCAAAATACATTGGTAGTTCAGTATGTGAAACACCTTGATTTGGCCCACACAGTGCAAAACGACGAGCGCTGTGTGCAGTACAGCTTAGTACACCCCTCACCCAGCACCTTAGTTGACCACCACATACTGCACCTCGTCAAATGGTTCCCTCGCCCGTTTTAAACCAGAGGACAAAACACACTAGCCAGTGCCACACACACACACACACACACACACACAAAGGGTTCAAACCTGCCGTCAAACCAAACACATCGGGTACATCTCAGAGTGGTTCATCTGCTATCAAGCCACGAGTCAAGCTTTAACTTCTTTTCCCCATGTGAAACCTCACAACCTTTCCTCAAAATGCATCTTTCTCTGTCTGTCGAGGTGGTGAAAACCAGCAGCTCTCCATTTTGCGCAATTTACACAGCGGCACGAGGGAAAGAGAGAACGGCATCGATTTTAGGTAGCGGCCCTGCAAGCTTAATTATCAGGTGCATGCTAAGGAGGAGCCAGCGCTGACATTCTATTAAAAATGCCAAAGACAGAATGGCCTCTCTGTCCGATAGGGCCCATCAGTTAAGGTGAGTGCAGAGAGGACGGGGGGGGTCTTAATGGCCTCTCCCTAATTATATTTACAGCAACTGGAGAGCCATTTTAATTTTTAAGAGCTCCTGCAGAAGGGGAACAAGATGGCCACGGTACACCTTGGCACCGCAGAATGGCCAAAACGGTCATTTTATAATTCCATTCGGCAGCAATAAATAACTGTGCGTAGCAGGAAATGACGGATGACCGGCCTTCAAAGCGGTCGTCTTTGTAATGGTCTCAACTTATTTTTCTATTAATTTTCTGTTTTACCCCAGAAAAAAAGTTACTTTTGAAAAAACGGCCAGCAAATCTGTTATAATCTGTGTGTCGGCTGTGTACGTGAATCAAAAGTATTACCTTTTTTCCCCCCCCATCAGATTACGTTTTCAATTCACTTATCGCTTATGTTCTGGATATGAAAAAACATCAGAGAAATGTATCATCTCATTTCTGTTTCACCCATCCCGGGTAAAAAAAACAAACAGCCGGAGCCGATCGGTGCCTCGAGCCGATCGGTCTGTCGGTCGAGCCTCGAGGCGGAACACGACGTCAAAGAGGGTGTCACCTCTGACTTGCTTCTGAGACCGTTTATGACGGAGTAATACCCTTAATCTGCTCTTGCCGCGAGGTCTGTCTCCTCTTAATCCAGCACGCTGGCGCGCACGTTTATTCACTCCATTGAAAGGTGTGCGGCTGTTATTAAGGGAGGCGAAGACTGAAAATGGGATATCGATTTGGGGCCTCTCCAGAGCTGCGAAAACCCCGCGTACCACAGAACGAGAGCGCGGGACGGAGGCTCCGGCGGGTTTTTGTCCACCCCCCTCCCTGACGGCTGACGCTGTGGGCAGGCTAAGCTAACAGGGGTTCGATTCTGCGCGACCGAGAGAGAGTCACGCTCCCACAATCGGGAGGGGGAGAGCATCTTGCAAATAGCGAGGTGTCGTTTGTCCAGAGCTGACGCGTCGTCGATTTATCCAGCGCGGCGAGGGCGTGTCTCACCCGCCAGTGCAGGCAGCACATGTGATGAACACAGCCAGCAGGGAACCAAGGGACAAATCATCCTTTCCTGGGTTCTCCTGTTCTCTCCGATTTAGGGGATTGGCCATTTTGATGGTTTCTGAATTCTCAACTGAGAATTCTGACACCCTACAAAATGGCTGATTCCCTAAACAGTGCACTATGCAGCGTATTGGAAGCCGTTCTGAACGCAGCCCTTTTCATACAGGTTGGCAGAGTAGGGTAGATTTACCACAAAAGGGCAGCCCCCCTCTAACAACAGACTTCTCTTTTATGTCTGGAACCAGCTTTTTCTTAAGCATTTCTCTGCCCTTCTTTACCCTCATCTTCATCCTCATCCTCACTTCCATTCAGTCTGTCAGCCAAGGGCATTGAGGGCATTGTTTTCAGCCTTAAATGCGATTTACACATTAATAAGTGTTTTTTACTCTGTGAGCCTTGGTGACTGCCACTCTCTACTCCTGAAATCACACGGGGCTCTAACAGGCTGTACAGGAGAGCACTGTGAGGGAGCAGCTGCGATGATCAAGACTAACGTCTTTCAGCTTCTCTCTACACCTGCTCTTTTTCTCTCTCACTTTCAGTCCTCCCCTTCTCCGTTTCTGAAGTACACACACACATTGTATATATTACATAATATAAAGTAAAAACTGTTAAAGGAAAATAAAGATAACTAGCAACTAGCTTTCTCTCTCTCTGCCTCTCTCTCTCTCCCCCATCCCTCTCTCTCTCTCTCTCCCTCCCTCTCTCTCTCTCTCCCCCATCCCTCTATCTCTCTCTCTCCCTCTCTATCCCCCATCCCTCTCTCCCCCTCCCCTCTCCCTCTCTCCCTCCCTCTCTCCCTCTCTCTCCCCCATCTCTCTCTCCCCCTCCCCTCTCCCTCCCTCTCTCCCTCTCTCCCTCTCTCTCCCTCTCTCCCTCTCTCTCCCCCTCTCCCTTTCTCTCCCTCTCTCTCCCTCTCTCTCTCCCCCCCTCTCCCTCTCTCTCAGGGACTGAACTTGTGAGGTTGTCTCCGCCTCACCTTTGGCTCCTAACAATCTAAATCTGCTTATGCTGAGGGAAGCGTTTCCAAGGCGCTGCGTACTTCTGCCACGAAGAATGACCCCATTTTTAAAATGCGCGACGGCCCTCCGGATCGAGGCGCCGCAGGTGATTAAGAGGGCGTAAATAATCGCGGCCGCACGCGTGCAGCAGGTGGGCGCGCCCGCGCTCCGCAGGCCGGGGGAGGGGAGGTTGGGGGGAGCGGCCTCTCCCTCGCTCGGACCCCTCTCTCTCTCCGCCCCGCGCCTTTTAAAGCAAATTAATTTGGTCCCGGAGTGCGCAGTCAGCGGACCGCTCGGCGGCTCTGAAACGTATTCCTGTCACACGGGCGCTCCGCTTCCCCCGCCGCTGGCCTTATCTACCCCATTTACATTAAGCTGATTTTGTGCTTTTCTTTTCTTTTTTTTTTGTCCTTCTCAGGCTCCACTCAGAAGTGCTTGACGATAATATTATTGTCATGAGCCAAGACCGGAGGCCGATCCCCTGTTTGAATCAATGAAAGCGGGGGGGGGGGGGGTGTCTGTTGCACCGCAGCAGGTGGAGATGGGCAGCTCTTCGTGTTGCTTAAATTCAATCTCCTGATTGGCAGGCCGGGCTCAGGTGGGGTTCGGGTGTAGGGGAGAGGCAGGGATGGAGGAGAGGGGGGGGGGGCGGGGGGTCGAGACGGAGGGCCTTTTTTCCCCCCCGAGTGGGACTCAGGGACCATGATGTGAGATCCTTCAGCCTGAGGCGAGAGGCAGCCCTTCAGACGTGCGAACGGCAGTTTGGGGGCGTGGATCGTAAAAGGATGAGAATGCAGGTTTAAACGAGATGCGTACGGTCAGCCGGGAGGGGGTGGGGGGGGGGGGGGTGGGGGGGGGTATCACAGCCAAGCATCCGCTGTTTATCCGCATCATCGCACCATTTAAAGGGCGAAAGAAACGCGTCCAGTCATACGATGTGAGCTCACGCTGACGTTACCTTAAATTAGCATTCCGGCATTACAGGAAGCCGTGAAAGTAGCCACATGAATGGGTACTGAAGCTAAGCTTAGTCATTGGATGGCATAATATACCGGCGGTGCGGGGGGAGCTGTCAGGAGTACAGTGGTCTGCTCTGAGTGCCATATATCTTGTTAGGATTTACAGCGGTATAATTGCCTTGAGAGCAGTAATGAGTCAACGTCTAGGGTAATGTTTATTATCTGCCATAGTTCAGTAACTGCCTAATTGACTGAATTTGACTTGCTCATGAATTATAGATTGGATATTTAATGGGGCGCATTTCAGAAATTGGGAGCGCACACACAGATGCTCAGTTGTTCAGTCTTACTTTTACAAGAAGGAGACAAAACGACGACAATAACAACAACACAAGCTGCCGCGCTGTTAACGCACAGTGATGTCACTAAAATTGTAAATGAAGGTTGATTGAATCCAGCTGAATTTAATTTGTTTTTGTACTTTGACAGCATTCCATCTTTACTAGAGCTGGGGTACACTATATGCACTATGTGAAGGTTTGAGAGGGTATTCAACACAACAAAAAAGTCTGAAATATAATTTGGTTGTACTTGTACTGCTATTTTTATCCCAACATAGGAAGGGTAGGTGCCTGTAGTCTGGGCTTCAGATGCCGTCAGTTGAGATAACCCAATGGTCGCGACTGCTTTTCTTTTTCTTTAGTTTTTGTGAAAAAAGAAGACTTTCTGGGTGTTCAAACTCATGCCCCCAACTGAAAATGACACGAGCCAAGCAGACCATCTTAAAATGGCACGTCAAAACAACAAACAGCCCGGCGACTGAATGATTTGCCATAAAGACCTCTATGTTCTGTGGCTCAGTTCCTGACAGATTTTTTTGCAGTGTTTCTAAGTTGTACGGTACTATAACACAGACTAATTAAAGGCTGCAATCTGCTTGGGTTTTTTTCCCCACTGCATTTATTCGGCAATAACATTAAACAAAATACACGCCCAAAATATTTACAGGTGCTGGATTGAGAGAGAAGTAATCAGCGGCCAAATAATAGGGGCCTGCATGCTATTAGCTCCCAAAGAATTTGAACAACACAAAAACATGATAATTCAATTTTTTGTTGCATGCGGATGAAAGACTCCTTTGGAAGCCAGCAGTGTAGGAGTTCCCATTATTTTGCTGCCCGCCAGATTAATTTGCTATGATTCATGGTACGCATTTTCATAATGAGATGGTGTTTCATAACAGGGTGCGGTATCTGAGCAAATCTGTCTAAGACTAACCATGGAAAAACACACAAATAAGCGTGGAAATCACTAAACAGGAACAAGGAACGTATTCCTCATACTAAATAAATGCACAGATGCAACACACAGAAACAGACAAGAGGCTATTAAATCGCACCTATTTCATTGGTGACACCTAGCGCAATGTCACTCTTTTGATGTAGGTAAATTAACCAATTAGCACGTTTCTGCATAACTCAGTAAGGGAGAGAGAGAGAGAGAGAGAGAGAGAGAGAGAGAGAGAGGGAGAGAGAGAGACTGAGCATGAGGGCGAGAAATATCAGATCATAACATACCAGATTATGTATGTCACGTTGATACATATTTAAGACTCACAGGGACTCTTCGTGTTTGCTGGCAGTGGTGTAACGTCGTCAGGTTTCATTTAACCCCGCTTAGAATCACTAATGGGAGGGGGGCGGGCTCTGTCATTTAGAGAGGAGGGGCTTGGACAGGAAGCAGAGCTGCGCACGGATCGTCTGGCAGATGGTAGCTACTGGAGGTGGGCCAGGGTTACGGTATGAAAGTAGACCACCCCCCTCCTCTTCTCCCCACCCATAAAAAGAGTCCTGTCAGTCCGTTGACCTGGTGAACATTTCAACAGCTGCCTTCATTAGCGCGTGCCTCCGACGGACGGAGAGTGCACACAAACACATCTAAATGGAATTAATTCACTCTGAATTACTACTTCCTTCTCCACGTCCCCGAGCGAGGCCCGCCATAAGCGGCTTTGAAACATATTTAAAGGGCCATTTAAATGACCCATCAAACAAACGCATTAAACGAGAAGTGTAATTTAAAATAATTTTGTGGCCCACACTTGCATGAGATACAGCTGTGATTTGAACGTCTGGCTTTTGCACACTACTGTTAGTGGAGTTCTACGATAGCTCTTTAACAGCTGCTATGGTATCCTCCCGGCTTGGGACTTTCCAAGGACTGGGGTTAACTCAGAGTACTAGTAAACAAGGCTGACCTCACACTGGGAGGCTGCGTTGCTTAGGGATTGTGGGTAATATGAGCTCAATGTGGCCCTGCTGGGCACTGGTAAGACCCAGGTCCACGCAATTGGAATCCAAGGTCAAATTTCCAAAAACGGATGATTCATTATGAAATTAGGCTGGTTACAAAAACAGAAAACAGTATAGAATTCTATAATTGGACAAAAAATGTAACAATTTAAACCTAAACATCCAAAATGTGTACACTGCAAAGGTTTACATGACAGCAAGGAAATATGTAGGCACAGTTGAATTGACTGGTGAATTTGCATGGCAACTTTTTAAAGATTGTTCCTCTACAGTCACCACAAAGTGTGCACGTTCCACCTGGACATAGCACTTATCCCCATGCAAACAGGCTTTGCTCACAACGTATTCTGCGCATGCGTTCACGGCGGTGGCCGACGGAGAGGTAAGTTGGCAGCATGGGGACCCATTCATCCTGATTTAACCAAGGCCCTCAGTTACAGAGACGCAATTCCATGCACTGTGTAATACCACTAGCTCTAATAAAGGCCCATAATGCAGTCTGGCTTATGTGAAACACCCCCAGCTTTCTGTGAACTGAGAAAAGCCATCAGCAGCCCAGGCTACAGATACCTGCTGGGTGCTTAGAAACAAACCGCGCTGTGTTCAGACACCTCTGACACCACATTAAAAAATGGGCCGCAAGTAGGAAAGGGGGTGCTCCCTTTATGATCCGGGATCGCCACGGCAACTCGGGGGCAGCTCTGTTACTTTAGAGCAACAGGCCTCTATTTCTCATGTTTTCCACGGTAGGGTAATATGCACTTAAAATTGACAGCCGCAGTGAAACAGCCGCAATGGCTGATCCCCTCAGGACCAACCATCAGCCACTGGTGAGTGGGTAGTGGTACGTGGCTTTATACGGTCTATGTTACGTGGCTTTATACGGTCTATGTTACGTGGACATGTCAGAAACTGTGAGTGCAAGTTTCCCTTGGAAACTTAAATCGAAGATATTTTGCCAATACAAAGAAGACGGCTTTCACCACACAGAAAAACCATCCGCGCTCTTCCTGCACATTTGTTGGCGTGCGCGTCTCGAAACATCCGAGCAGGCCAGCGGGGCGGGAGACGGGCGCGCTTACCCCGCACTCTCACCAAAGGATACGCCGCCATTTCCGCCTGCGGTTCGGAAGAGGCACAGCGAGACCCCGCTGAGACGGGCTCCGACGAATAGCGGCCGCTGCTCCACAGAAATAATTGCGCGAGGCCCGGTGATAAACGGCTCGCGCGTCTATTAAGAGAATTTACTGCGAATGAGAAATTCTTGACGGGGAGCGGAGCGGTAAATCGTAGGAGTTTTCCATTCGTCAGCGGCGGGGATGACGGGCGCTGCCTCCCCGCGTCGGCCCTTTCCTCCCGCGGCTCCGCGCCTCCGGGACGAGCCAGGCTTATTACTCAGATAGGTAGGCGGGCTCCCCCTTCTTCGGAAACAGCGCCAGAGTCGGAAAATTAGGCCCCCGTAAACTGCATCACACGCTGTTGATCGAGTCTTTGTGTTGGCATTTCTCAACATAGCTTTTATTCTTTCATGAACCGAAAGCAGTAGGCTAATAGCTACTACTAATTGCTTTCTTGACTGTACATGGGTATGCGCAATGGCAGTAGGGCAGCTTTCATGCAGAGACCGCATCTAAAACGTACTGTGAGGTAAACACCATCTGAATATGCCTGCATGACCACTCTAAAATATCACACAGCAACCCACAAATTGGTTCCATTGATTTTTTTTTTCTTCAGAAAATTAAGAAAGCCACGCTGAACCATAACAAAAGCCAAGATGTGGCTATCTGCGTAGCGGCCACGTCAATAAGACCCTGCTTGAGCTCAGAGCTGTAGCCCACTCGAGTGGAATTGACTGCAATGCCAGTCTCAGAAAATCTCAGAAATCTCACATTTGCCTGGTTTGAACAGGAGAAATATCAGGTAAAATATCCCCATCTAACCACCTCATTATCAACTAGAAATAACTGCCTTGCGGTTGTATGCCTCCACCAACAAGTCAAGTTGCAGTTAACATCCATGTCTGTCCAGACTCATAAAATATATGTAGTGAAGTAAACGATGTCACAGTGAAGTTGACCATTTAACTTTTGGATATAAAATGTCATCACTTCATCCTTTTATCCTATTAGACATTTGTGTGAAATTTTGTCATAATTAGCATAGGAATTCTTGAGTTATGGCCAAAAACGTTTTTTGTGAGGTCACAGTGACCTTGACCTTTGACCACCAAAATTGAATCATCCTTGAGTCCAAGTGGACGTTTACGCCAAATGTGAAGAAACTCCCTCAAGGCGTTCCTGAAATATGGCGTTCACGAGAATGGAATGGATGGACAACCCAAAAATATAATGCCTCTGGCCACGGCTGTCGCAGGTGCGGAGGCATAAAAACAGCCATGTGGACCCTCATTATCAGTTTCAATGGTTTCATGCTACAAGAAAAAGCTATTATTATTTATTTTGGAAATAATAATAATATAATAATAAACCGTATTTATATAGCACCTTCCACACATAAACGTAGCTCAAAATGCTTTACATAAAAATACTAAAATAAGAATACAGTTTGAAAAAAAACAAATAGAGCATAAAAAGAAAGCCCATAAAATTCAAAAATAAATTTTGATATCGGTACTGGTTCAATAGAACTACTGGTAGGTCTAGAACAATGACATGTTTGGACTAGAACAACTTTAATATCCCTGGTAGTGCTGCAGAAAGACTGACACCATTGGCAGTTGTATAACTGCATCAATGTTACAGGTTGGTCTTGAAAAGCATGAACTGGCGATTCTAGAACAGTACTGAGGTGGCTAACAGGGACTTCACTGGGAGCAGAGGGATTTTCTGGGCAGTACCCACATCACTGCTGTAATCCATGGGCTTCCTGTCTCCTGTAGAGGGCACCCTGATCCCTGACGATGGCCTAAACATTGACCTAAACAGTGATCTCATAAGTGCGACCGTGCAGTGAAGCTCCGCTCTGCCTCCCGGCTCTGCCGGCCTACACACAGTACGGTCAAGGGATACACCTATCGGAGAGAGCCATTATCCCGTTCAGCATCAAGGAGGACGACGGTTAGCGGAGGAAGAACAGACAGCAAATCATTCCACAATCACCAAGACGGAGAGCGCCACGGCTCGAAAGGCACTTCAGACTAATCGCGGAGCGCAAATGAGACAAATGCTGATGGGAAAAAAAAAAAAAAAGGAAAAGACAAAAAAAAAAAGATCCTTCATTTGAATAATGTCGGGAATGATACAGAGACACTTGTAATCCTGAAAGTGTCATTGGAAACGTGCATAATTTCAGTCTGAGTGAAGAAGCTAATTAAGTTTCTGAGGTCACCTCTCATCTCTTTTTAGGCAGCGTGTCAAGTGCTCTGCCGAGCATTTCGGATGCAAATAGGGCAATTCATTTTGTAAATTCATCTGGCATTAGCAAGTTTGGGGGGGGGAACGTTTTCAGTTACTTCAGAAAAACGATTTCACGCAGAAAACCTTTTAGAACTTAACGCAAGATGTTTAACCAAAGAATCAGTCTAAACCTCGTACATATATAAACAGTGTTGCTCTAATGTAACTACAACATTTTTAAATAAAAAAAGAAGCCATATTTTCTACCCACATGCATACACATGTATCTGTGCACACAATGCAGTACACATATTACTGTATTATGTTATTAATATACTAGTGAGACTAGTGGAAACTTACATAATTAGCTACTGTTTTAAACAGCTTTCCTATTTATGAATGAAGGGTTTAATGGGAGAAATGTTGTTCCTGTATCTTTTCAGAAATCATAAAGAACAGAATTACCCTACCAGGGATTTGTGCAGAAACCCTTTGGTTCTCTACCACAAACTATTTTACAAAAAACTCAAATGCTCACAACACAAACACACACACACACACACACACACACAGTTCACTTCACTCAAGTTAGTAGCTACCATATGACCTTTAGTTAGTTTACTTTACCGTTAGTAAAATGACCTTTCATTCCACGTAGCACTGACATTGCATTGACAATCTATGAGACTGAAGCCGTGCATTGTATCAAAAGCTACAATCATGGTACCTGTTCCACCGGCAGCTAGGCAGGCGTGCGCAGTGTGGTACTTTGCTTTGGGGCAGCATGGCTGTCCATTGACATGGGGAATGTCACATGACTTCATTATGTCAGCTGCGGTGGGGCGTGAGGCCAGAGTAGAGTAAATGTGGGAGGGGGGGAACTTTCCTCATCAATGACATCATCATCAACATAATCACAATTCTTCTTGCAGTGATTTGGTTCGTGAGTGTGCTTGCATTTTCAAAAGTGTGGCGTGGAGAGAGAGCACGGAAAAGCTGATTCGGTAAACATACCCTCGCCTATGTGTGGGGGGGGTTGGGGGCTGCAGTTGCTATGGAGAGTGGGCGTCCACGCAGGCCTTGTAATCCTGTCACACGAGCGGAGCTCCTGTCTAGGTCAATATGAGGGAGCGCGGTGTGGGCTGGGGGCTGGAGCATACTGCCAGCAATGCCTGGCCCTGGAAGCAGCAGGGGGTGTCAGAGGAGTCAAGAAGTGGTCATGTGACTCAGGCCGAGCCCCGCAGTTACGCAGCTGTCCAATAGAAACGTGGCAGGGTATCGGCGGGGTCCTTCCACATGGGGGCAGTGTGTGTGTCTGTGTGTGTTAGTGTGTGTGTGGTGTGGGGGGGGGCCCCATTCTCGTAACTACTGCTCTCGTTCAAGCACAGACTCCAGAGGTGTGAGGGTCACCACGACGACCATTGCTCGACACCTCTCACGCTCAACATCCCAACACAGAAACAGAACAGGTAATAAGGGCCTCTTGACAAGAGCTGAGCGTACAAGTCAGGCGTTGATTGCGACACAGGCCAGTATCAGACAGGGTATTAAATTAACTTTTTAGCCCACAAAAAGTGGCTTGTGGATTCTAAAAATCACCAGCTATTTTTAACTTTTTACCAGCCACATTACCTTTTACAATATAACACAACCTGGTTGGTTACCGGCCAAAGTGGCTGCTAGAGTAAAAATCTTACGAGCCACAATCAAAATTTGACCAGCATTTGGCTGGTGGCTGGTGTTAATTTCACAACCTGGTATCGGAGGAGAAGACGTTTTGTCCTTGGGACGTCGACAAAAGGGCTTCTTCTGGCGGAGTGCATTTGAAGAGACAGGCTGCGTTGCAGTTGATGCAAGAGGAAACATCTGGCCGCGCCCCTGGGGCCTACCTGTGTGCGCGACCGCAAGCCCTTCTGCTCCAGGTATTTAAGGACAGCTTTCGTGTTTCCCTGGCACGTCGCCGTCGCGCCACATACGAGAGAAAACACAGCGCGGGGATTTAGGCCGCCGCCGCCGCAGAGCACCTGGATAAGCACACAAAGGGGGATTTCACCCGGCCGAGAAGGACCGCCGACAACCTCGGCCTAGATGGGGGGGGGGATCCCCCCATGCCTCAGTACAGCCCAGGAGGGGGCCTACCGCTTTAACTAACCGCCGTAGATGTCAGAAGAGGTCGTTCTATAAATGCCTCGGACTGCGAGGCCGAGTCCACAGGAACAGACGGGGGGAAGCACAAAGTGGATCTTTGCAAGCCGACACTCGGCGCGGTAAGGAAATCTTCTCCGGTTATTTTTAGTTCAGCTTCCTGTAGCTTTCCTGGCTCGTTAATGTCTACGTCGTACGGCGGACCGTTAAGCCGCCGTCTTGACCGCTTTGAAGACGCGAAGAAAAAGACTAATCAAACGAGTCTAGACAAGAACATTCCTGCCTTTTGGCTGCCCGGCCGTTTCACTGCCCCGCTCATATAAGCTGACCCAACAAACCGCAGGCACCACGCACTTAATCGAGTCGTTTCGTGCCTCTCCATTGGACTGCACTAGACCCGGGGATCGATCTAGCTGCTGGTCAGTATGATCATTTTGTGCCTCTTTCAATTTTGTTTCAAAATCATTTTGGATTTTCAATCATAATATACTGTATTTTCATGTCTATATATATATACAGTGCCCTCCACTATTATTGGCACCCCTGGTAAAGATGAGTAAAAAAGGTTATAAAAAATTCACCGTTTGGTGAATTAGCTTCATCTCACACTGGAAAAAAAATAGAAGAATCCAACCTTTAATTGAAGTAATTGATTGATGTATTATGAGAAAACAAAATCCCTCATCAAGAAATAATTAGTTTTAACAAAACCACATTTTTTATATTTGGTCGCATATCATAACTTTCTGATGTCTGTGACCCAACAACAAGCCTTAAACCATCACTCTGCTGCCAGAAATACAGTAGATATGGATGGATAACTTGAAGGGTTTCTTCTCCTGACTTATTTTTCCATAGAGCTCAATAGAAAAAATTTGTCAGGAGAAACAACCCTTAAAGGGAAATTTCACCTTAGTGTGACATAAGTAATTTTGTGGAGCCTACCCCATTATATTTACATAGTGTGAATACTAGCAACATCAGCGATCCCTGCTGACCGTTAACGGCATCGCCGTTAGTCTGGTTGTCAGGGTCCCCATTCACTTCCATTCATTTTCGGGACCTCACCAAAATTCATTGTTTTAAAGCACACACTAACTACGGCGGATAATACATTGTACAAGAGAACACGACGGTGAAAAGGTACGTGTTTGTTTTGAGCTTATAAGATGTTGTCACGTTTAAATTATCTATAATAGTGGAACTAATTTTGGATATGCTACTGCGTAGAAATACAACAAGCCATAGTTAGATTTTTTGTTTTATTATGACGTAAACCTACAACTAATGGTAGCCTACTACAGTTGGTGAATTGACGTCAACTTTTATCGTAAACAAAGAATTCTTCACTGAGTTAAAAGAACAAAGGATCTTTTTTTTCTTTTAAAAGGTAATAAAACGTTGAAACGACATTAAATATCAAAACAAACACGTACCTTTTCACCGCCGTGTTCTCTTTTACAATGTATTATCCGCCGTAGTTAGTGTGTGCTTTAAAACTATTCATTTTGGTGAGGTCCCGAAAATGAATGGGAGTGAATGGGGACCCTGACAACCGCGACTACCGGGGATGCCGTTAACGGTCAGCAGGGACAGCTGATGTCGCTAATATTCACGCTATGCAAATATAATGGGGTAGGCTCCACAAAATGACTTATGTCACACTAAGGTGAAATATCCCTTTAAAGTGATCCATCCATATCTACTGCATATCTGGCAGCAGAGTGATGGTTTGAGGCTCGTTTGATACCACAGACCCTTGATGACTTACAGCCATTTTACCAACCATGTATTCCATACTGTTCCAGCATAATGTACAGCTAAATCTAGTCCCACCCCCCAATTCCCATACAGATCCATTCAAATGCAGAGATGTTATAGTATCGCTTATAAGAGTACCAGAAAATAAGATATCAAGAGTCTTTTGATGTTGTTGGGTAACAGACATTAGGAAGTCATGGCATGCCAAGAATATGTGACCAAATATTTTAAATGATTACTTTATTTTATATATAAATGCAGGGATGCCAATAATTGTGGCACATGCGGTTTTGTTAAAAATAATATTTTTACTTAAATATAAAAATTTACTTAAATTAAAGGTTGGATTTTTCTCATTTCTTCACTGTGAGATTAAGCTAATTCACCAAACGGTGAATTTATTATAACCCTTTTAACTCATCTTTACCAGGGGTACCAATAATAGTGGAGGGCACTGTATATATACATATACTGTATACTTGCTGTATATGCATTTATTTATATAAAAAAGGAATTTTCCCAGCTGTCCTCCACATTAAGAGAAGCCGTTCTGGGAAAACAATTCCCACTCCAAAAAAAACAATCACAGTCTGTATCAACTGTACTAATTATCACAGCGAATCAAGTAATTAAGCTGGCAACTGGCATAAATTAGACCACTTCGCAAATAATTAAGGCTTGTTCAAGAGAAAAAAATATATTCACATCCTCATGTGACGAGACTGCTCCTCCGATCCAACTGAGCCATGCGTGCCAAGAGGTCTACAGAAGACGTTAACAGTGCTAACAACGCAACATCCAACACGCCAAAATCTCTCAGGTGGACACACGTCGGAGAGGAAAAAATTCCCAGCAACGGCCCCGCGTGACATCTATCAGCACTGCGGTTGTGGTGTGACTGCCGGCGCTCATGCAGATTTACTTTAATTACTGCGACAGGTCACTCAGTGAGGAGAGCACCCGGGGCGCCGGAATTAACCGGTTCTCTCCACCTTGGACAGGGCCCCCGAGTCTCAGCTGTTGCATTCTGGGAAAAGGTGACCGGACGCTGCGGACCCTTTTTAAATTCTTGTTATGTGAAAACAGGACAGACCTGACTAATGGAGAGGGGGCGGGGGCTGGGGTGGAGTTTCCTCTGTGATTGGTGAAGAGTTTCCCCCCCCTCACCTCTCGGTTCCGCCCCCACCCTTGGAAATTCTGAATTCTGAAATGACTGGCAGTCTTATTATGGGGCTCATTTACTTAGGTGTGAAAGAATAAAAATAAAAGCTTGATTTTCACCCGCCAGTGCCAACACACCTCTCCTTCCACACCACCTTCACTCACAGCAAGGGCTGGGAGAACAGCAAGACACTATTTCTTCCCACTGAGCGCCTATCGAATGATTAAACCTTTGTCACTATGTGCAACTTGAGGCCTTGTCGACTCTCAGCTGTTTGATAAGGAGCGCCCGTGACAGCGCTGGGGCCTCTACACTGTATCACCGCCTCTCACTTGAAACCCGGGATGATAAAACGCTCCCCTTCAGCCTCGCCGCCTCGTTTTTCACAATGTGCCACGCAGCAGTTTCAAACAGGCCTCCGTCCTATGCAGGGCAACGCATTGTGCGCTGAACCGCGTCCGTAAAGCACAGATTGAAAGACTTACGGGCCGTCATTAGTTCTGTAGAGAGAAGAGATTTTGAACAATCGGCCTAGCTTGATCACGGTGAGTAATACCGCGCTCGACGAACCACGCCTAAAAGTGCCCAAATGGAAATGGCCTGTGTGAGTATGAGAGCAAATGTGGGCGTGTGTGTGAGTGTGTGTGCGTGTGTGTGAGAGAGAGAGAGAGTGAGAGATATTCCCCCTGCGCTCCCCCTGTCTCTGGGGCCAAGGCCACTGGGTACCAGGTGTGAAGTGAGCCTGCAGTAGTCTCAGCCTGTCAGGCGTGAAGCCTCAGCCCCGCCCCCCTCTCCTCTCCCTGCCCCCCACTCCCTGCTCTCTCTCTCTCTCTCTCTCTCTCACACGCCCACATAATGGGTCAGGGCTGAATCTCATTTCAGTCAAACCCACCAGTAACGGGAGAGCAAGCTGTGTGGTCAGACCGCTCACTTCAATGCGAGGGGCAAATAGCTGTTAACATTTAGCCTTCCTCTGAAAGTGACTGCATTGGAAAAGTGGAGAAAAAAAAACAGTTGGTGACCTCATTTGGGGTTTGTGTCAGGGGAACAGGCAGCAATCAGAAACACAACAGAGGTCCCATGTCAGGGCTTTGGCCTCGACCGTAGTCACCTTCATCCTGTCATTCTCCGCGAGAGAGCTCGATCTCTTTCTCTTTCTCTCTCGCACTCTCACTCGAGTGGTCCAACAACCATTTCACATCAACTACTTCTGTCAAAAAGGACAAAAACAGCCAGCCACACACGCACACTCTCTCTCTCAAACACGAAAATCCGCACACAGGCATACGTACACACCCACACGAGAATGCACATACAGTAAACGGAACAAAGATGAACACGCATGCACACGTACGCAAACACACAAACATACGTGCGCGTACCTACAGTCACGCAGTGCGCGCACAGGCGTTTTGTAAACTAAACGGGGACTGGAAACCTTTCTGTGCTACAAGAAACATGGTAGCTTTGATATACGAGTCTTGCGCTCTTTGTTGGACCTGACGCTGAGGTAGGATCGGTGTGGGTTCGTCTTCGGGGAGCGATTATTCAAATGGTAAAAACAGGCGCGCATGCTTTTGCATTTCATCCACTGCCAGCATCGTCTCAATTAAAAAGGAAATACAGTAAAGTCATACCGCGCTCGGCTAAAAATACGAAGCCAAATTTCCAGGCCGGCTGTTTGAGCAGTCGACCCCATCCCTTGTGGTACTGCTGAGACGAGGCCCAGTTCGGCTTTGGACCGAGTCTTAGACAAAGGCTTCCACCTGTATGCTTGCTAATGACCTGATAGGGACTGAAAAACCTTGAAAGAAAGAAAGGCTTTCGTTGTTTCGATTGCATTACGCATGGTTATAACCTCCATGGGAATCTGTAGAGTTGCATTCTGTGACATTTCTGGATGTTGGGGACGGCAGAGCTCTCTTACAACGCGCTCCGAGTCGAAGCTAACCCCGCGTGCGCTGCAAAGACAGGCACGCGTTCACTGGGGACTGACCGTAAAACTACGACCAAAGACCCTCCTTTTCACGCCCTGCACAGGTCTACATTCGCAGATGGGACTGTCGTGTGTGCGTGTGAGAGAGAGAAAGAGAGAGAGTGGGGGTGGGGGGGAATTTGGAGGGATGAAAAAAAAAGAAAGTGTCCACCAAGAAACTGCTAATGACTTTAAAAGACAAAGCTGGCCTGTCAGCCACAATACTTGTTTTGTGCAAGTTTTTGGCCGCAGGGCAAAGCATGTCATAGGCAGTCCAGTCCAAGTCTCCGGCCCTGCGAGGGGAGACTGGGGCGGCGGTAATCATGGGACCGCGCGGCTCCTGCTCCTCCGCGTGCGATAAAAGGTCAGGCCGTCATGAGAGAGCAGCCAGTGAGTGACAGGGCGGCAAAGTGAAGGAAAACGCCCCGGAGAAATTACGCTCTGTGGGAATACCCAGCACAATTACTGAATTTAGCATGCTAAGCATTTATTGAATGTACATATTTATACATATATATACATACATATATATGTAAATTAAATAAATGCGCAACATGCTAAATTGAGTATTTGTGCTTTTTACATATGCAGTATATCCTGTATGCATATTTAGAATGGTTTGTACGTAGGGTTGCAAAATTCCGGGAATATTCAAAAATTTTACAGGAATTAACAGGAAAAAACTGGAAATGTTGCCGTTATTTGCACTAGCTGTATTTACCTCGTCATATGCAGACATAAATATAAACATTTTGTTTTGTCATAAGCAGACAACCATGCAAAAATTTGTGAGTAGAACTTTAATGGATTCTTTCATTGAACAAAAAACATGAATGTTGAATAAAATAAATGTATTTCCTAACCCCGCCCCCCCCCCAAAAAAAGTCCCATTCAAGATGGATGTAGTCCTTGGGCTCAAAAAAAAAAGTAGTGTGGCCTCAATAGCCTTGCTGTAGTGTGCAAAATGCTGGGAATTATTTCTGCATGTGATGGAAGAATGCACTGCACATGTGATGGAAGAATGCACAGTGCATGCAGAGGGCCCTGCAGTAGTGTGCAGGATGCTAGGAATGATCTGTGCATGTGATAAAAGAATGCACTGCACATGTAATAGAGTACTCGAGTACGTCAGACGTGGGCGGAGTTTGGTTTCGGAAGTAAATTCCCTATGACAGATAGAACGGGCTTCGGAGACTATCGACAATTTCTTGAAATCTGATTTATAGAATGTTCCTGGATTAGCCTGTGTGGTATAAGGATATAGAGCATACATCGCATGTTCCAATTTACATTTTTTAAAGTAATGAGTAATGATTTGTAGTCCGATTTGTAGTCCACTTTAACGGACTACATATCCATTACTGCAATTCACAGGTGGTTCTTGACCAATCAGATATCATCATCTCGTCTGGACATTTTTGGCAGTGCATACCACCTTGCTAATTCGGCCATTTTACCAAAGAGTGTGATTTTACTTCATTGAACCATCCGGAGGGAATTATGGGACGTCGAGTTTTTAAACAGTGCCAGCGCTGGTATATTCAGAAAAAAATACTAAAACGTAAAATATACTTGAAACTGGTCCAGAAAAATTACACATTTTGCGAATGGGTGTTATATTGAACAATCCAGAAAATTGATGGTAAGACATAATCACTAGAAATTGTTTAAAAGTAAGTTTTAGTTAATGTCTATGGTCTAAATGAATGGGGAAGTCACTTCTGAAACCAGTGTGACATAGTCACCTGAGTACTCTATTGGAAGAAAGCACAGTGCAGGGTTAAAATTCAACTGAATTCGCATTAAATTGGGTTGTTTTAACCAAAACATGCTGCAAGATCTAGAATTGCAGTTGTTTATTTTCCAACTAAATTTAAGTTCCATGTTATAGGCTAACTTTTGCAATAAAAATTGGTCAAAATTCCCGAGCTTAATTTCCCATGGTAAATTTCCAGAAAGTTTCCACCCCTTCGCAACTCTATTTGTACGTAAGATTATTTACATAATTTTCTGTATTTGTGCACAAATGCAGGTAGGGCATGCTAAAACACCGTCATTACGTTTAGGCGCTTAGGTGCAGCTCAACGGCATTTAACTCATTACCATCTTCGGTAGAGCTTGAATAGAACGGCTGTGAAAATGCATTGTCATAATTTAAAGGCTTTGCAGTTATTTCAATTGTACCAAAGCATGAATTCAGCAAGACTGATGTAAAAGCCGTGTGAAAAATAGGCATGTAGCATTTTCAGTTAGCGTCCTTCAGAGACGCGTGACCAGCCTTGAACTTAAAGCCGCTGATTGACACCTTCACCTCTGCTGTGCGAGGGGCCTCATCCGTCGCCTCACGGCTGACAGGTGAAAAATATGGCCCCCCGGTTCAATCAGCACCAAATGGCAGGGTGCAAGGGACATAAGCTAACACGCTGCTGCCCGTAATTCACCACCGCTGCTCTGGTCACCCGGACCGCAGCTGTGCTTTATGGGTCTCTTATACCGGCTCTGCAGGGACCCGTGACACTGTGACAACCTGTGACACGCTGTGGTGGGGAGGTGTACGGTCACAGATAAAAGAGAGGGAAGGGAGGAGGAAACCCAGTGAACAAAAGTAGGAATGTAGACGTCTAGATAGGTGGAAATCTAGGTTAAGCAATGTGTTTTGACATACAGTTGTGTTAAAAAAAATAGCAGTACAACATCAGTAACCTGATGAACCACTGTTATTAGTAGTAGTGATATTTCTGCATGGCAAATAATTTACTTGTAGATGTAGTAGTGTAATAGAAAAACAACAGACCCAACTGTCATGACATGCACGCTGCTTGTTCTGAGTAATTGACTCATTCATTGAAAGGGGCGTGTTCAAAATAATAGCAGTGTGGAGTTTAATTAGAGAATTAATTCATTCTGTGAAAAAACAAGTGTCATTAATTGTCCTTTATTAAGAAAGAAAGGGAAGCAAATGTTTCACACATTGTTATAAAATATATTTGAATTGCTAAGTAAAATGGGCCGTTCCAAACATTGTTCGGAGGAACAACGTAATTTGATTAAAAAGTTGATTGGAGAGGGGAAAACGTATAAAGAAGTGCAGAAAATTATAGGATGCTC
Source organism: Ilyophis sp. 1 JC-2022 (assembly GCA_022702515.1). NCBI lineage: Eukaryota > Metazoa > Chordata > Actinopteri > Anguilliformes > Synaphobranchidae > Ilyophis > Ilyophis sp. 1 JC-2022. The sequence goes on along the minus strand of CM040403.1, from coordinate 89,089,683 downwards.
AGCTAAAAAAATCTCAAATGCTTTAAAATGGCAACAAAAACCCGAAACACGTGGAAGAAAATGAGCAACTACTGTTAAAACGGATCGAAGAATAGTCAGAATGGCAAATATTCAGCCAATCATCACCTCCAGAAAGATCAAAGATGATCTAAAATTACCTGTAAGTGCTGTTACAGTCAGAAGACGTTTGATTGAAGCTAAGCTATCAGCAAGAAGCCCCCATAAAGCACCATTGTTGAAAAAATGTAATGTGCAGAATCGGTTAAAATTAGCAATTTACACATTGATTGGCCCAAAGAGAAATGGCGTAACATTCTGTGGACTGATGAGAGTAAAATTGTTCTTTTCGGGTCTAGTGGTCGTCGACAGTACATCAGATGACCCCCGGGTACTGAATTCAATCCACAGTACACTGTGAAGGCAGTGAAGAATGGTGGCACAAAAATCATGGTATGGGGATGTTTTTCATACTACGGTGTTGGGCCTATTTATCGTATACCAGAGATCATGGATCAGTTTGAATACATCAAAATACTTGAAGAGATTATGTTGCCGTATGCCGAAGAGGAAATGCCCTTGAAATGGGTGTTTCAACAAGACAATGGCCCCAAACACATGAGTAAGCGAGCAACATCTTGGTTCCAGACAAAGAGGATTGAGGTAATGGAGTGGCCAGCTCAATCCCCCGACCTCAACCCCATTGAAAACTTGTGGGGTGACATTCAAAATGCAGTTTCTGAAGCAAAACCCAAAAATTCACAGGAACTGTGGAATGTAGTTTGTTCATCCTGGACTGAAATACCAGTTTCTAGGTGCCAGAAGTCAGTTGACTCGATGCAACACAGATGCGCAGCAGTTATCAAAAACAATGGTTATGCAACTAAATATTAGTTCAGTAATTTAAAGTGAAGTTAAATCTTGAAGAATTTCTTCAGTTTATACAGTAAGTGTTTGAGTTTGAAGAGAAAAATGTCCACACTGCAATTTTTTTGAACAGATTAATATTCCTTTTCTTTGCTTCCTGTAAAAGAATAACGCAGACTTGATAAAATTAGTTAATGCTTTGATTTGGAATTGAATGTGTAATGTTTGCACTACATTTGAAATATAGAACTAAAGGCTATTAAAAAATATTTGCACTTTATTCACTTTTTTTAATGCACTGCTATTTATTTGAACACCACTGTAAATGTATCAATTTAGCTCAATTTAGCCCGAATTTACCTCAGGTTTTACCCAGATATAGCCTGGCCACATCATAGCCAGATAAAAAAACGTTCACTTTTCACGGACACGGAATGACACGGAACTGCACCAAGTCTGTCGCGGCTAGGATAAGATTAGCCCTGTTCGTTCTGCAACTCATAGGTGTACGCTGAAACACAGTGGAGTGAGTGATGTGTTTTGATATGTGCACCAGGGTGAAAAATCACAGGATGACAGCTTCTGGCCACTGGGTTTTTAGTGATAGCTGGAATGATTCAACAGCAGAATTCCTGACATAAATCCTTCACTTTTTACACTCACATTAAACAAATAGCTAACAGGTGACACAAACTTTAAAATATATTAAAAAAGGCCTGAGGTACAGTAGTCTTTGTGTAGTAAATCATTTATGATAGCTAGTATCTGGTAGACGTGTGCGCGTACCATATGGCAACCGTTCAGGGACGAAGATATGGATAAGATGCGTGGTTTTACATGTTTTTTGAGACGCGACGCTTGTATCGCCTTCCGATTGGCCAAGCCTGTATCTTCCGTTTCATCCTTCATGGCAGAGGTCAGGGGCTGTGAGCGGACAGAAAGGGTTGATGGCGATGACTCCATTCATCACAGGATCTCTTAGGGCAGAGGGGCGAGGGGCGGGCAGGGGGAAGGGCGCGGCGTCTTATCCACCTCCCATAATGCAGCAGGAGAAGGAAGGAGGGGCTTTTTGAGGGAACGCGAGTGCAGTCACCCGTCCCCGTCCGGACCATTACGCCGCTAGTAAATTAGCGGCCGTGCGATCATTTAAGGCCCAACCGCTCGGGTAAATCTGTCTCGTTAAACCAGGCGACGGGAGCAGGGAGTAACGGATTACTTGAGGCAGAGGATTCAAAAAGGGGCTGAGCTCAGCTGGCCGCGCTGGGCCGGGCTAAGCGTTCCGACCGCATGACCGGAGACATGCTCTGCACAGCGGTCACGTCCGAGGAGTGGGGGAAAAATGATCCCGCCAAAAGTGGAATCACGCAGTCAATCACACCGGAAGGCCAGTAAACCAAAGAGGGAGTAACGCACCCAGCAAATACCAGTCCTACCTGCAGAGGCACTGTGAACAGATTTCTGAGAGCGTGTGTGTATGTATGTGTGTCTGTGAGTGTGTGTGTGTGTCTGTGTGTCTGTGAGTGTGTGTGTTTACGAGTGTGTGTGTTTGCGTGTGCGTGTGTGTGTGTGTGCGTGTGTGTGTGAGGGGGGTGGAGAGAAAGAGCCGATCTCACAGCTCTGTAATGTGTGAATTTGTATGAGGGTCCCAGTGAGAGGGGGGTATTGATGGAGTCGTTTTTGCTCGTTACGCCCAGCAGCTGCGCATCGATGCCGGCCAAAGGCTGAGAGACAATCAACCCCCTGTGCATGGGACTCAAAAGAGCATCCACGTGTCTAGGGCCAGGGCTCACAGATAACGCTAAATCTCTCTCTCTCTCTCTCTCTCTCTCTCTTTCTGTCTCTCTTTCTGTCTCTCACTCTCTGTCTCTCTCTCTCTTCTCCCCTGACTTATCATCAGCATAAACCGGAGACCTGGCACGGCTGCCCTCACAAGAGGAGATTACCCAGAGCGCAGCGCGACCATTTTTTTCCTCTATCTGTAACCGCTTTTAAACCGGCATGCCGTCATCTCGGAATTTACCGGTATTGTACAGGCATTACAGCTCAGCAGGCACTTCCTGAAGTCTAAGTCATACCGTGAGGCAAACTCAGACCGCACCACCTCTTCAGCCAGGAGAGTCAGAGCACACACACACACACACACACACAGGCGTGCCGTCTCTGGCACCCGAACTGTTTCCACCTCACACTCTGTGTGCTCATCCAACCCGCACAATCAACTGCGAGGGAAAGCCCCCAAAAACTATGCCTAAGACTCCCACCACCCGTACACTCACTGACCAGCAGGGCACAGCCTTAACACAAACCAGCAGAGCACAGCCTTAACACAAACCAGCAAGGCACAGCCTTAACACAAACCAGCAGGACACAGCCTTAACACAAACTATCAGGACACAGCCTTAACACAAACCAGCAGGACATAGCCTTAACACAAACTATCAGGACACAGCCTTAACACAAACCAGCAGGGCACAGCCTTAACACAAACCAGCAAGGCACAGCCTTAACACAAACCAGCAGGGTGGTCATAACCAGCGGAGTGTGTCCTTCATATATAACAGCAAGGTGGGGACCAGATATACACTACCAGGGTGTGGCTTCCGTGTAACCAGCAGGGTGGAATCTAATATACACCAGCAGAATGGGCCTAAGTGTCAGGAGTGTGAGTAAACAGTATGTCACCAACTCCTGATTAATACTGTATGTACAGGGAGGTAAAATATGTGGGTGGGCAGAGCAACCACACTCATGTCTTTTTTATTTCCTGAGAGCTGAGGGAGAAAGATTTGCAGGCTCACACTAAGAGGAGGGTAACTGGCGACATTTTACGCAACAGTGCGGCGTCATTAGACAAGGCCACTCAGGACCCGCGTCAGTCTGGTGCACAAACCAAGCAAGAGAAAGAAAGGCAGAAGAAGAAGAATGAGACGATGAAGATGCACCTGAAAAAGGACGTCTTTGTTTCTTTATTTTCTGCATAAAATAAGACGCGCCGCCTCTGCCAGAGATAGCTATCGTCACACAGGCGTGATGGCGCCTCGGTTTTTAATAAACAGAGAGGAAGAGACAAGACAGCGAAGTGCGCTGAAGGGCCCGTCTGTATGATGGATGACGGGTCGGACGTCGATTCCTCCTTACAGTAAACGGGCGAATCCCCGAGGGGCGCGACGAGGCTCTGTGTGAGGTCACCTTCTCCTGCGCCGGCCGGCCTTTTCTCAAATTGCGACGTTTGTTTACGGTTCCCTGAAAACGCAGACGCGCGGCAGGGGCGCAATTAAGGGGGAGGGAGCAGGGAGGGGGGGGGGAAATCCACTTCACAGGTACGACAGAGCGGCGTGCGGCCTTTAGCGTTTTCGCGTCTGGCTGCGTTATTTTCGGCTACTCCCGGGTTTATTTTTGGAGCTGTTGAAAAGGAGGACGCTGATGGGAGATATTTTAGGTAACCCGGACACTTGGAGTGGGGCCGGAGCAGCTCTGGGAGGGACGAGGGAGGAGGCATTCAGGATATGAGCGCAGAACAATGCGGCCGGAAAGAAGGACACAGAGAAAAGAGAGTGTGACGGGTCTGTGCGGGAGCCAATAGGGCATCTAATCTGTGCTTCCAGCTGCTTCCTGCTCAGGCCCAGGTGCCCCAATAGAGTTCCCTCTCCTAAGAGAGAACAAGAGAGGGTGAGAGAGAGCGAGAGGGAGGGAGTGTGTGCCTGTGTGTGTGTGTGTGTGCGTGTGTGAGAGAGAGAGAGAGAAAGTAGGAGAGAGAGAGAAAGAGAGAGAGAGAGTGGGAAAGAGAGGGAGAGAGAGGGAGGGAGTGTGTGAGAGAGAGAGTGGGAGGGAGGAAATGTGTGTGTGTGTGTGTGTGTGAGAAAGAGAGGGAGAGATAGTGGGGGAGACTGAGGGACCATGAACTGAGGGACACCGGCTGACAACCAAAAACATATTAATTTTATAAATGTATTTATGTATTATTAATGACCTTTATTTTTTCTTCTTCTTTTTTTCGGTTTATTATTCATGTTCTTGTTGTTGCTATTAATAATTATATAATAATATGTTTACTGTGGTATAGCAGTTGTTGTTACAGTTAGATATATCAATTATTCTGATTTATTTACATCCATGTTTTAGTGTACTTCCGCATTTCTGTATGTACGCTTTGGAAATATTTACAGGTGTATTTCATGCCAATAAAGCATTTTGAATTTTAATTTGGGAGGGGGTGTGTGTGAGAGAGAGAGAGGGAGGGAGAAAGAGGGAGGGAGACTGTGTGTGTGTGTGTGTGTGTGTGTGAGAGAGAGAGAGGGAGAGAGAGAGATAGAGAGAGAGGGTGAGGGAAATGGAGATGGAGACAGAGGGGGAGGGGCAGAGATAGGGGGAGGGGCAGAGAGAGATGGATAGGGGGGGAAGAAGAAGAGAGGCAAATATAGGTGGAGAGAGAGAGAGGGAGATAGGCAAGGGGAAGTAGAGAGAGAGGGAGCGGGACTGGGAGTGCTCACAGAGAATGGCAGGATGTATGTGTCTTTGGTCGAGGCCACTGTCATTGCACCTCTGTGTACAGCCTGTTCCCCCAACACCAATAAACCCAAAAACCCTGAGCACCACCTGTCTTTTATCTGTTCTTCCAATGCAGTCACTGTCAGAGGAAGGCTAAACTTACAGGGACATGAGTGGTCTGACCATTTGATTGCAGTCCAGACTGCACCAGTGGCCCTGGCTAAAAAGACACTCTCAGCCACAACCCAAAAGCTGGTTTGATTCAGCATCATGTGGGCGTGCATTACACGTGGGAGAGGCATCAAGTGGGGGTGCATTACACGTGGGAGTGGCATCATGTGGGGGTGCATTACACGTGGGAGGGCGATTCTGGTGAAACAGGCACACCCTGGAAGAGGGCCTGTCTGGTTCTGTGAGTCAGAGAGCTTGAGAGACAGACTACACAGTGCTCGGCGGGCTTGCAATCAGGGCAGGCCTAGGATTGTATAAATAAAGGCATCCTATTTGGCTGTGTCACGCTTTGTGTTCGTTACACCCTGTTCTGCATATGCAGTGGCTTTACAGACAATTATCAATTAAAACTAATTGAAATATTTGTTTTAGACAGACAGTCCTCAGCGAGTAACTTCCAAACTGACTTAACAGATGAAAAAATGTGAAATCTTAACAGAGAAGACCTTTGAAATTCATGTCAAATCTAACCTTTCCGGCTTGATGCCCTGAGCAAATTTGACAGCCAAACGTCATTAAATATAGGTCATTAACCCATTACACCCCCCTCCGAAACAAATACATTTTTATGGCCCATGTTCTTCAAACAACCTATTAAAATAATGTTAGGAAATGAAGAGGGCTAAATGCTTCCAGCAAACAGCATAAGAAACATGCCCGTCTCTTCAGATACGTTCAACAATCCTCACAAGTTAGAGCAATGAAACGTTTAGATTTTACCCGCTGTACACCGCAACTATCCAGTGTCAGTAACAATGCATTTCCCTTGCATCGACACCCCATATTTAATCCCATAGCCGCAACAAAAAAACAAACAAACAAAAAGCGCTGAGGCTGCCAAGAAATACACATTGTCATGAGTTTCCCAGCGCAGCGGCCCTCTCCCCGTTTAGCGCCAGCGCTAATGAAACCTGAATTTGTTTCCAGGCAACGCTCACGGATGTGACATTTACCTGCCAGTCGGTGTTACCGGAGGCCTGGAGACACAACGGAATGTCACAAAAATCGCGCGCCATTAATCAGAGCTGCCGGGGCATTTCGAAAAAAAGAGCGCCAATACCGCGGACAAGAAAAGAGAAACAAACCGCGGACGTACTGAGAGGCGCGGCCACACCCCCGCCGCCCTTTTAACGTCACCGTTGACAACCGGCATGGCTTAGTTTGGGTTCACTGCGACACGGGGTGATCTCCTGGGCTGGATATACTGACTGTGGGCACTGGCTTTACCTGCAGCTAATTATTGCCGCTTGTTTTATTGTTCTCTTTATTTGAGTGTCTTATGCAAACAGCTGTGCTCAAGCGTTTCCGAGACCTTTCCCTCTGGGAAGATAAAGCCTATCTTATTTTTATCCCTCTCTACATGTCAGAGACAGTCACTGCACTCTCAACAGCCACAGCATGGAAGAAAACCACAGTTTAACTGTCTAGCCTTTACGTCGTACAAAAAAAAAACGCATACAGTGAATAACCCTGTCCATTCCTGCAGCCGGATTTCAAAACGACGCAGGCCAAGCGGTCTCCTCACCTGGGATTAAAACCCATAATCTCGAGGTTACTCCAAACCGCCTGACCGCTATGTCACAAGGCCCCCCGGCTCGAGCGGGGGGGAGGGGGGGGGGGCACTCCGCGTCGGTCGGTAACAGCGCCACGGATCCTCCTGAAGGAAGTTTTTCCTGGGGAGGAGGACGGGGCTCAGATGCGCCGTGTTTACAGTTTAGCCCGAAGACGGCTTCGGAGAATGTACACACTGCCTTCCTGTTGCAGTGAGCTATGCCGTGCCACCCCCCTTTGATGACGTCTCCCATCTGGCTAAGAGGCTTTGCCGAAGACAGACCCAACCGTGCGTTGTGTGCGAATAAAATAGAGCCGTACATTTCTATGCCGCCGCTTATCCTCTTGCATTACCCACAGTCCTCTATGCCTGGGCTTGGACGAGCGCTTCCCGCCTCTGAGAAATGAACAAACGAGACTAATTACAGGCCATCAATCTCAATTAAGCGCCAGTGTAAAGAGGAGCCCGCCTGGCACCGCAGACAGAGCTATCTTGACGTGCCGGGGATCCAGATGTGTATTCAGGCCCTTGTGCGCGTGTGTGTGTGTGCGTGCGAGAGAGAGAGAGAGAGAGATAGCGTTGTGAGCCGTGACCCCGATTCCAGCCCTGTGCATCTGAAGACAAAACATCAGAGGCCAAACACACGTAACCCCTCCAGCTGCAAGCGATGCCTGGTTGCAAATCCCCCGCCCATCTCCACGGTCACTGTGGTAGGAGGAATTATCGCTCGCCGGGCCGAGGGGAAAAAAATGTAATCCTTCAAAGCCGGGTCACCCTTTCCATGGACGTCAAGCTGCCTGTCACAGAAAGGGGGCTCAACCCACAGCTGATGGGGGCGAACTGTTTGTGCACATCAGACAGCTGATACACAGCTCCCCTCTGGAAAGAGCTACCATCGCTACATTTACATTTAGCATTTAGAACATGCTATTATCCATTGTAGCTTATACAACATATAATAACATATTAAATGTAATCCATTTATGCATGTAGACATTTAGTGAAGCCATTCAGGTTAAGTACCTTGCCCAAGGGTACACCGGCAGAGCCCCTCCTGGGATTCGAACCTGCAACCTCCCAGGTCACAAGCCCAATTCTCTGTCCATTGTACTACACTGCCGGCAGCCCAGTAGAACACACAGCGTCATTTCTGAGGGGCAACAGCTGTGAAGCGCTGAGGCACAGCCCGCTTGGCTATATCTCCGGGACGCACCAGAGTTCTGCCGCAATCCCGCGGGGAGATAAAGCAACGCCCCCACGCGCCGTGAGCACACCCACATTCCCTGTGCTCTGTGGGTAGCTCCACCTGCACTGCACTGATAAGAGCGACGCCATTAAGGTACCCACACATACACATACTGTATATACACACACATACACACCCACACACACACACACATACGGTATATACACATGCACACTTACAAGCGCAGGCACACATGCACACAGACAGATGCATACACACACAGGTGCATGCATGCGCACTCAGTCACACATACAGACAGACGGACACAAGCACACACGGAAGCTGAACGGCGAGCACAACACAGACAAACCTGCGCCGTCACGCCGCAGGCTTTTGGTTAAAAAGCAAACGAGCAAACAGGAAAGGGCCGCTGATTAACATCCGCGGCACACCTATACGTTTCGGCTGAATAACCACCTTACAACTAGAGCGGCTGTGAGTGACTGTGAGCGACTGTGGCCTATCAGCGGGCCCGGTCAGGTCCGCGTCACGAAAAGAGAGAGAAGAGAGGAGAAAAAAGCACAAGCTCCGCAGGAGCTGCCATTACTCACCCCCTCTCTGAGCCCACGGGGTTCTGGGAGGCTGTTTGGGGCACCAGATCGCCTGTCACTCTGCAGACAAGCAGGTTGCCTAAATTTCTCCCAGTCAGTGCTGGAGAGAGAGTATGAAAAACTGATTACGTGTCACCAATTTAGCTGGTGGCAGGGGCCCAGGGCGAGTTACATTTTGATCTGCCGCCCGTTTATATGCTGTAGCTGGGTATTTTATGGAAGCGCCGGGAATCAAACCCCAGAAATCACACGACCCTTCAGGGAGGGAGATTGGTGACTGGTGATGGAAACGCAGCCCGTCGTAGTGTCTGTCAGGTCATGGCCGAGATAGGATCTGACGTGTGTGAGTGTGTGTGTGCCTGTGCGTGCATGTGTCTGTGTGTGTGCTTAGTCATCCATGTTTCCAGAAAGGGATGTGTTATCTTTCACATTGCTCACTGTTCCCCAGCTACCTGCTATCTGCAGTTTCCAACATACTCAGGTGGAGGTGCAAGGCTGAAAAATAGAGAAAATGGGCAATGCGCACACACACACACACACACACACACACACACAAGCACAGGCATAGATACACACACAGCGCATACAGACGGACACAAACACACACACCCACACTCACGCTCGCAAAAACACACTTTGCACATGCGCCCCAAACAGACGCGCTCGAATAAATCCCCCCAGCGGCGGGACGGCACCGTACGTCGCGCTAACTCATCCGCGGCGGCGTCCTATTATGGTCACATAAAGAACGGCTCCCAGCCTGCTCTCTGCTCTCTGCTCTCTCCGTTCGCGTCGGCCGCGGCGGGCTTTCGGCGCGATGCCGCAGCCACTAAATCTGCCGGGGCCCCGAGAAGCCGGGAGCCAGGCCGGCCGACGCGGCGTAAGTGGGCAGTACATCACCCCCGCCGCTCTGTCAACCGACACTCAGCGTGCGCGGGAGCAGAGGGGGGCTATCCACACTCTTATTGCCTTTATTATTTAATCTTCCGGGGGGGCCCGCCTTACTCAGGGTGACTTTCATTTCCTACATATGCGATTACGCACGTTTACACGGCTGGTTACATGCTAAATCAGTTCAGGGTAACTTGCTGGGGAGTACGACTGCGGAAGGTCCTCCTCCCCGGGAGACAGGCTAGTGCGATTCTGGTACTTTCACACGCTCCTCTGCCTTTCCCTCGTCTATCCACGCCTATAGCCGTCTCACCTGTACCCCTACCTCACTCTCATCTCTCCACAGCCAGTGTGTACCCTCTCCTACCTTACGCTGTCACCCCTACCTCAGGCGCCCCGCTCCTGCTGCTTGGCTCTGTTTTTAATGGCCGGGAGTCAGAAAGGCACAGAGCAATCTCTCGGGCCGCCACTGCGCCGGTGTGCTGTCTGTGTGCCAATACATTATGCATTAAAGTACTTCATCTTCTCAGACCTGAGCACACGTGCACGCACACACCTACACACACACACACACACACATACACTAAACCCGGGCACACACAACCACGTGTTAACTATGTACTCGCACACAAACACACACACACTAAACCCGGGCACACACAAGCATGTTAACACATGTACTCGCTTGCACACACACACACATACACACACACACACACACACACACACACACACTCTCTCTTTTGTATCTCGTTCAACAAAAAAACAACTCTGTGCTCAATCAGATTCTCTGAGCTGAAGGGGAGAGAGAGTGGCGGAGGGTGATCGTATTACCGCCATTACAGCACTGCACTCCCTCAATCTGGGAAATGTGGGCTGATAACTGGATCCCCCGCAGATTCAGGAGAGAGAGAGAGAGGGGGCGGGCAAAGAGAAGGGTGCCAGTGTGATTCTCTTACACATCCATAATATCCATAACACTGTTCACACCTGCTCTTACAAAGGATAAATTCACGCAGGTAAATCATTCCTTGGCTATATTCCCCCTGAGTAAATAAATGCACCCGCACGCTAACGTTAGATCATACTCGCCCCGGTAAAAGGTTTTACTCTAAACTGTATTTTTCTGTACTTCTGGTATGTTTGCACCTCATGTATCTGCTACATGAGAGAAGAACGCTAAAGACTTCAGAAGAGTCCCTGAGGCATACCCACAGCGCAATAGCAGCACCCACAGCTCGCTCCCACGCTCTGCTGGGATTTAACACGCAAGCTGTTATGCAACCCGAGCTCAAGGAGAGATCTTTTTGGTTCTAAAATGAACGTCTGCACAGATCCCCCCTCACTCCGTCCCCCCATTTCCTCGACACCCCCACCCCACCCACCCCACCCCCCACGCACATCACCAGCCTGTGTTTGCTTAGTGTTTGACAATATCTGACGGTAATCGCCACTCCAGCTCTAGGATTAATATCCTTCTGCCGCCGATGGGCCGCGGCAGGCTCTAATAAGACAGGATCCCTTGTGCACTGTTGAGTGAAGGTCCAACGTTAGCTCAAAAATAGAAACGGCTATGCCGCTTTGCCTAAAATAAGGGATTAAGGAAAAAAAGGTTGACCTCCTTTTCTTGTTTTAACGGTGTCTTAAATTAACTTGAGGCTAATGTGCTCAGGTGTTTCGCCGCCCACAACCCCCCCACCCAACTCTCCAAACCACATATCCCTGACCCTGAGAAATAAGTGTGCACGCGCATACAAGAGGCAGAGGTGGAGATTAAGAATGAAGGGAAGAAAGACAGAGAGGAGGTGAAAGAGACATGCAGAGAGAGAAAGTAGGATTGAAGTGAAGATGCAGAGGTTGGGACTTAGAAGGAAAGTAGGAAGTAGAGAAATGCTCACAAAGCTACATCTAGCGGCGGCAGGCCTTGCGGGTTAACCATGGCTTTAGAGTTACCTCAGGTCTCAAAGACCTGTACAATTAAACAAATGGTGTTCGAGGGGAGGGGAAAGAAAAAGCTAAATGTAAAAATCAATCAAATTTTGAAGCTACGCGGTTGATGCAGAGCCCTAACTGCAAGAAACACTGATTCAATTTGCCTAAGGAGCCCAGCTGTCAGGCCAAGGGAGAAACGCTGGCTTGGCACTTTCTTTCCGTCTACTCCTTATTCTTCCCCCACCCACCCTCTCCATCTCCTCTCTTTGAGTTGAGGGCAGGACTGAAAGGTGAATGCGATCAGTTACTGTCTGTGTGGCGGAGATGGCAGGCGGCCGCCTCCGGAGAACAGGCTGACACTCTTTGTGCTGCACGACGTGCCGCCGCTCTGACACCCCGACGCTCCCTCACGAGGCCCGCATTTTGTGGGCGGGGTTTGGACGGGGGCAGCGGCTACAGCCGGCCAAGACCGACCCCCTGCCAGGGACCACCGAGCAGAAGCCACTGGAGCTGGCAGCATATGGTCTCCCACTCCCAAACAAGACACTTCCTTACTGCGAGGACCACCATGCATATTTCATACCGGCAACTGCTACTCTGGACCTATGAATTATGCAGGATTTCTGTGTGGGCGTTTTTTTTTTATGGAAAGACAGCAGCGACCGGCAAAAGAAAATCTCATGCTCTTTTAATGTGAATGAATAAACCATACGCAGCCTCTGCCGCTTGATGTTCCTGATAACACAACATATGATCGTTCAGTGGCGGAAGAAACGTCAGCCGACGAGGAAGATGGGACGGGTTCTCCTTAAACGCCCCGCCTCTCTGTAATTAGAATTAGCAGAAGTGACGTGGATGCGGTAGGACAGTAAACTGTACCTCATCGAGTAGCCCACTCAGTTCGCTTTGCTTGGCCACGCCCCTAGAATCTGGAATGAATCCATCACTGAGTCCAGTTTGGTTTGAAGAATCCCAGAGTCTCTGACTCCACAACAAATCCTGGCAGGTTATTTCACGCGTGTAAAACTCTCAGCGTGAGTAAGTACTCGCAAGAGTTGGGGTGATATTTCCACCCGGGTCCTCTGGTTCTGCTCACGGAACATTAACAGGAAACAGCCTCAACATTCAGCCCTGGGCTACTGTTCCCGTTAAAACATCAAATTCCTCAGAATTGAACAGACCGTAAGAAGGCCGATCATAGAGGCCATTTTTTACATAAAGAACCGGAGTAGCTACAGGGACGCCGATGGAAATTAGTTTGAGTAAAAGTACATTTACGTGCCCGTGAAATACGCTGGCGTACAGCACTTTTGGTTTAATATGTTTGAGTGTTCAGGATTTACTGTAGGCCACGTGGAAGTAGAGTGATTGCTGCCGTAATATATTTTCAGTGTATCCGTGGCCTTCCGCTTGCCCACAAACAAGGCAGGACATGGCCAATAAAAAAGGAACATGAATAAGCGGGGGGGGTGCGCGATTCCGGGGCATGGCCGTATGATTACAATGAGCTGATTCGATCCACTCAGCTGGTTTTACTGCAATTCCAATCCAGGCAATTCACGACCCGTGCGGGTATGTTGCTTTTGGTGCCGTCCGGCTCCCTTTCAGGATATATTTATTTGCATGCTGTCAGTAAAACGGTCATTAAATGTATTTATTTATTTTGCGATAAAATTGAGCTCCACGTAACGCGCGCAGGACCCCGCTCTGCGCAGCGCGTCTGAAAAACACAACGCTTTTAACTGTAGTAGTAACCGTGAGCCGGAGGGGACGCAGAGGACTGGGGCTGAATGTTGTGTCGGCCACTCAGGGAGGAAAACAGGACACAAAAATTGTACCGATTCGGCCTTCTGAATACCGCGGCAAACTAAATTTGTCAACATCAGACGAGGCCGCTCCGCGTGACCTTCATCTATCTTAAGGCACTCGGTGTGTAAAGGGAAGGAGGGAAAAGTTTGAAAAAGAAGAGGGAAAACAGACCTCTCCCCTTCCATTTCAAGGTGGCTAGAATTCTCGCCGGCTGCTGAACATTGTAATAGGCAGTCAGCTGAGTCAATAGCTGCACTCCAGAACTAATTTTGTGAACTCAGTGAGAGCATGACAACGGTTGACAAGGATAGTGGAATTACCGCCGATCTGGACAGTATAATGGCCTCAGCCTTTCCTCAATTGACCGTGCCCGGTCCCAAAAAAACTTTCAGTGTCAACTCTGTCCCAGCTAACAAGGGACGCCCTGGAGACAGTAGGAAACGTCCCTGTTTGGTCCCCGTAAGGCTATTGGGCGGAGTTAAGCCTCCGGACATACTAAAAATGTTCTTAGAACCTTTATGAAGTCTTAGCTATAAGTCCCGGATTGCTTATGGGATCTGAACTTTTGGAAGACATTCAGGGACATTCCAGCATGGTCCCCGTTCGGTTATGACACAGTTTAGAACTTTCTGGAACATTTGGTTATGATGTTGATCTTCAGGACATACAAAGAAGCACAGAGTCTAGCAATCCTTTCTAGCAGAACTACTCATCTTGCATGTACAACAAGCAAGAAAAATCTATCTTTATCTGTGACTAAACTACAAAAATATGAACAGGAAGGATGTTGAAAGAATGGACGTGCAAAATTCTGTTAGTACAATCTTTAGAGACATATTTTATACATATCATAGGTTTTGTTTACATACAAAGAGGTTAAAGCTGTAAATGCATGGCACAATTCCTACTGAAATACCATAACTGCCCCAAATATGAGCAGTCAACAAAAGTCAATTAAAAGTCAACGTGGATGAATAAGAAGCCAGTTCTCTCTCTGGTTGTAGGCCAGGGAATACCAGAGCCCAGCGCTCAGTCCTTAGACATGGATCCATTATCCGCCCTTATTTACAGATTCTCTCCACTTCGGTTTTTTCCACTCGGTCATAAGGTGCAGCTGCACCTCCTTGCCTCAGCCCTGAAAGCTCGGGACAGAACACGTGCTGTGCACCACACGCCCATCCCACCCCGAGCCCCGTGCGTTCTGTGGGGGGGGTGTGTGTGTGTGAGAGGGCCGCCCTCCGCTCAGCCGTGAGGCTCGTCGAATTTCCGAGGCACGGGGTCTAGCGCTGTTATCGCCGTCAACACTACCACCGCTACCTTTCTGTGAGACCGCAGGCGAATGCAATCCCCATTTCACCCTGGGCGGGCACTGCCCACGTATTTATAGATGAAAGCTAAACATGGACTGCCTGGGTCCAGAGTCAGCACCGGCCTAAAGAGCTCGCTGGGTCCAGCAGCTGGTCCAGAGGAACATTCTCTCTCTCTCTGTCTCTCTCTCCCTACCTCTCTCTCTCTCTCTCTTTATCTCTGTCTATGTCTCTCTCTCTCTCTCTCCCTCCCTCTCCCCTGGGCCCTGTCAGCCCTCGAGCACGCTGCCTCACCCTGCAGTTTGTTTGGCTCGCATGTTTACATTCCGCAGGAGCCGATTTATCTCCAGGGACTAGAGTGCCCCGCTTTCCCCTCACTACCTGCGCGCCTAGAAGTCACACGCACACTCACTCACACACACGCACACTCACTCACACACACACACACACACACACACACACACACACACACACACACAAAGATGGACAGTATTTCAAATACATCGTCTGTTTGTAATAACAGCATGTGTATTCCATATGTAATATATGTTGCTCACCTCTTTTTTGTGTGTATCCCTGTGCCACCTGCAAATAAATCTACACTTCTTTGACTGTTTATAGATACTTTTTGGAAGGTATTTAGGATTTAGTGGCAAAATTTATCTTAGCATATTTTTGTCTATCCCTTCACATTCACACACACACAACACACACACACACACACACACACACACCTACAAGCTGGAGTACACACAGACAGGAATGCAAGTACATACACACCCACACCACACCAATCCATTTAATTTGACTTGCAGGTAAACTTGGAGCAGAAAGAAACATGCAGGCGTCCTCAACGCGACAGGCCCGGCGCCAGCCAGGCCTCACAGGTTAATAAACCCAAACACTTGTGACAAACCGGTGGCGCGAGAGGAGGAGAGGCGGCGAGCGCTAATTAGAGGCGCTACCGAGCGTCCTCCAAACGACAGCCGCGCAGCTCAGCTGACTGGGCTGATCGGAGTGACTGCTCTTCTCTCTAAGCTCGGAGCGCCAGTCAGGCACACGCCCGACCACCGACAGGGCGCTTGCACAAAAATAAGACCTCGCCACCAAGGCGTCAGCACCCCGAGCAGGCGTATGGCGTGGGGACAGAGCATCGATAGAAAGGTGTGATAACGAAACTAACAACCCTCCCCACCCGTGACAAAGCGCAGGCCTGTTCGTGCGGCGGGTCGTCCTGGCCAGATGACGATACGCACCCCGTGCCTCGCCCCCAAGCCCCACCCTCATCTGTAGCGAGCATGCGTGTTCTGCCGCCTCGTGTGATAAGCGCGGCCCCACAAGCCTGGCTGCGTGTGATGGAGTACCTCGTCTCCGGAGGACAGCACTTATCACAAGCGTACACAAGCAGACGCAGTCTCGCACACACTGCCCCGATTAGATATTGCTCGACCTCTACCTACATTCTGTCCTGAAGTGAACCGACGCTCACGAAATAACGGCCTGATTTCCGCTACACTGGCAGACTACTCCTGAAACCAAAATAAATTCTTCCAGAATTTGCAGTGATAAAGAGGACTGAGCAAATTAAATGAAGGGTACAGGGTACTTGACTGTGACATGGAATTAGAAGACATTATTTTGTAGATGTTAATCAAATTCGAGGGCTGAATCACGCAAATTAATTAACTATTGGAAAAAAACGACACTTTAAAAGCACTTGGAAACTGGCTGCGAACACTTCCTGCAGCATTAAAACCAATGTAGTACAACAAGGTGTAAATACCACTCCATACAAAGAAAGATTAGCCGATTTAATTGGCCTGAAATAGTATTTATTGTATGGCGTATTTCTTATCTAACGACCTGCTTTGTTACCATTTTGTACATGGTACCAGAAGAAGAAGAAAACACAACAACATTCAGGAGCCAAACTGAACCAAGCATCCCCTTCATGATAGGGTAGGAGGTGGTCAGAAAGTAAAAGTCCTACCATGTTTTTCTTCCACCCATGAACTCAGCCAGCTGATTTCACTAATTAGTTCTACCTCCCAGCTAAAGAACTGTGCTAATTAGCAAATCCAGGTGATTGGAACAAAACACTGGGGAGGACATTTACTGCCTGAACCTGGATTTTCCACCTCTGTATGGGGCAGAGCAGTGAGTAACCCCTATCTGTCTGAGGCCCACCAGGCCCCTGTGAGCCACTGTAGCCCCGCCCGGCCTGGCCCTGTGCTGGGGTGGGGCGAGGCTCTGGCGTCTGATTTTTCTGCGGGGGATTAACTGAAGGGCTGGTAATATACCACACGGTGAGTCACAGAGGGTTGCGGGAGTTGGGGGTTTTCGGTGGGCCAGTGTTCAAGTGGCTATCGTAAGGCACTTACACTGGACGGTATCCCGGGAGATGTAAGTAAAAAAAAGACTGAGGGCCCTGTGCTTCCTACCAATTCTGCTCCTCCTCAGGATAATTATGCCACTTTAAGACTTCCCTATTTCAGGGCTGGGAAAAAACGGGCCGGCTGAGTGGAGAGAGAGAGAGAGAAAGAGAGAGAGAGAGAGCCGAGAGCTGGCACCCGACTGCCAGTCTCGCGAAGCGTGACATTCCAGCTGCTCTTTAAGAGGTCATAAAAGTCAGAGTGCACATGTAAAGCAGTCACGCCTGCCTGGCGAACTCTTCATTATGCCAGCGGCGGAGTGTGGCACGGCCGCAGCTACCCTCTGGAGCAGCGCTCCGAGAAGAGAGACCGGGGTTTGAGGGGACTGCGAAAAGAGTGCCGCTGGCGAGAGCAGGGTGGAGCTCTAGAGAAAGCAGCGCTGGAGAGAAGAGCTCAGGATAGCAAAAATCTAATCTTAACAAGCATTTTAATCTTATATTTAGACTTTAGAATCTTATTTCTGTTACTTTTTTTGATAAATAAGACAAACTATCTGCCAATGGGGTAAGATAATTTCACTTAAACTAAGTAAAAAAGTAACTTAAACCAAGCTAATATTTTCCACTTTTGAGAATTTTTTAATTTTTTAAGTCTCATTACAAGAGTAAAACACATGTTAAGACAGACATTTTTTGCAGGATAGAGCAGCGCTGGAGAAAAGCGCTCAATATAGAGCAGCACTGGAGAGAAGAGCTCAGGATAGAGCAGCACTGGAGAAAAGCGCTCAATATAGAGCAGCACTGAAGAGAAGAGCTCAGGATAGAGCAGCACTGGAGAAAAGCGCTCAATATAGAGCAGCACTGAAGAGAAGAGCTCAGGATAGAGCAGCACTGGAGAGAAGAGCTCAGGATAGAGCAGCGCTGGAGAGAAGAGCTCAGGATAGAGCAGCGCTGGAGAGAAGAGCTCAGGATAGAGCAGCACTGGAGAGAAGAGCTCAGGATAGAGCAGCACTGGAGAGAAGAGCTCAGGATAGAGCAGCACTGGAGAGAAGAGCTCAGGATAGAGCAGCACTGGAGAGAAGAGCTCAGGATAGAGCAGCACTGGAGAGAAGAGCTCAGGATAGAGCAGCACTGGAGAGAAGAGCTCAGGATAGAGCAGCACTGGAGAGAAGAGCTCAGGATAGAGCAGCACTGGAGAAAAGCGCTCAATATAGAGCAGCACTGAAGAGAAGAGCTCAGGATAGAGCAGCACTGGAGAGAAGAGCTCAGGATAGAGCAGCACTGGAGAGAAGAGCTCAGGATAGAGCAGCACTGGAGAGAAGAGCTCAGGATAGAGCAGCACTGGAGAGAAGAGCTCAGGATAGAGCAGCAATGGAGAGAAGAGCTCAGGATAGAGCAGCACTGGAGAGAAGAGCTCAGGATAGAGCAGCACTGGAGAGAAGAGCTCAGGATAGAGCAGCGCTGGAGAGAATAGGAGAGCAGATCCCTGGAGAGAAGTTGTGCACATTCACAGAGACAGCCCCACCGCGGCCGTGTACAAAATGCACTCTCGTACCCACGGTCAGAGCCGCTGGCACCATGTGTGTGTTTCCTTCCCCCGGGGAAGAGATCATTAAGAGGGTCTGAGAAAGAGGCCGGGTCTCAGGCACCCACTCACCAGGCTTCCAGCTTAACCTGCAGTGTCCTCCAGCCTGCCAGAGCTTGTCTGTGAGAATATTCCATTACAAAGCGCCATTATTCCGCCATTAGCGGCTGAATGGGTACACTCATACTAGGGTCGAGCATGACTAAAACGAGAGTGAGAGGAACATCTGTTTGGGATTTGGGATTGGGCATGACCGCGGCCGAACCCACGCACCCTTTATCAGGACAGAGGGAGGCGCCGGAGTCAGGCAGGCAAGCGACGAGGGAGGAAGGAGAGGGACCGACCCGGAAGAAGAGCCGTGCGCAGCGGGATGCCAGGTGGCTATGCAGGTGAACCCAGGGACAGCTGACAGAAGTGACTGGACTGTCTCACGTTTAAACATGAGAAAGCAGAGCGCAGGCAGTTGAGCTGTTAAACGAGACATGGTATGACAGATACGGCTGTGGGATCCACCTGTTTCTGAGAGAGTGAGACAAAAACAGGTGGAAAGACACAGTGAAAAAGATGGGGGCGGCTGCGGGTGGGGTCGTCGAAAGTTAATCCACCTACTGAACAGCCCAGCTGCAGCTGAAATGGCTCTCAAAATCTTGTTCATAATTCATAAGCAGACCATCAGTTCTGCACCAAGACAGTGTTTATTTACCGATTTCACAAAGTTACTGAATTCTACGTTCAAAGTGAAGTTATTTGATAAAGACTCATTCAATCACATAAAAATTTTAAATGGTAGGGGTCTCACAACCAAGGCCCAAATCCTCATAGATTCATGAGCCTGAGTCAAGCTACCAAAGAAGGCAAGTTCAAAATACCGTCCACAGATCGTCCTCATCACCACATCCCGTTTCAAAATGTATCAATCTACGAGTAAGAATGTGCCTGACCCACACCCAGAATCAGTAATATCCAACAACAGTGTAAGACAGATGTAGTTACCCCACCCACAGGCTTTATGGGTCATTCACAGTGGATTATATAATCTGAGCCAAGCTTTCAGTAGATTTGCTCCTTTTAATAGTAAATCTGTAATTTGGCGGTGGCCTTCATCCCTTGCGTAGCCGGGGATTCAAAAGGGATTCGGCTTTAAGATGAAACTTACAACATTTATTAGGCACGTCCAGAGAATTATCTCTGGCTCAAATTATTATAAATATGTACCGTCCGATTCCTACTGATTTGACACTCTTTGCATTCAAGGAAATCTAATAAGGTACCATTTCCCTTCTTCATTGATATGCAAAACGATGTGGAAATGGCGGGCGCTCAATCCTCAGAATAACCCGAACTAGGTTAATGCGCTGCATATTTGCCATCGTCCCAGTGACATTTCCGAAGACATTCCGGGCAGTACAAGTCTCGGCGCATGTTTTCTATCGAGAGTATCAGTAATGTAAGAACCGGCTTCATAGACAGAAGGGCCTAATGCTTTCTTTCGGCCTCGCGAAATAACCCAGAAAACCACTTTCGGCTTCCACCGGGAGACACATCCACACAGAGATGACCACTTAATCAATAAGACCACGTTTCCACGACAACCTTTATTTCCTCTGCCGTTTCCCTGGATGTGATTGCGTCCGCTGTTCTGCACACCTGCCACATGTTTTCATATTTGTCTGACAGCCTATCCGTCACCTTATTGGCTCACCGCGGAGAAACCTCATTCGGGGGACCGTAATGAACAAACGCAATAAGGGAATCTTGGGACAAATGTTTGGGGCTGCATTTTATTTTTTTCTCGAAAAAGAAAAGGGGAAAAAAAGAAGCCAAAATGTTATTCCGTGAAGGCTCACTTCCTGTCAAACGGAGAGAGCAGAAGTGACAGCTGACCTCAGCATAATAAAGCGGCGGAGACGAGCCGACCTGAAGAGCCTGGAGTCCTGCTGCCACCACGGAACGCGCGGGACGAGACGCGCGGCTGTCGCTCGGCCGTTTAACCGGGGCGCTCGTTAACAGCGCTTCAAAAGAGAGGCAGTGAGTGACAGGGATGATTACGCCCTCTTTTTTCACGGCCTCCCCGTGGGGACGCAGCATAAACGGCTCTGGGACGGTTACATCATCCTCGCGAGACGCGCTAGCTTCATTCCGCCGAGCAGTAGGGGGAGGAGCGGGCTCTCAGAGAATGTACAAGGCAAATTCCATCCTGCTCACTCCAGTCTGAACTACTTACGCCTATTTTATAAGCAGTGTGGAAGTGGTGTCGTGTAGAAACAGCCCAGGTGTTTGTGTGTGTGTGTGTGGAGTAATTCAGAACAAAATTTTTCAGACAGGAAATGTTTCATTGTTTATATACTGGAATGGTTTGAGCAGCACTCCAAATGTGTCCTGAAAATTGTGTTCCTGTACCACACTGCATATTGTACTGCACAGTCCAATTCAGATTAATGAAGTGCATTGCTCTGCAGTACAGTTCACTACCAAACAGTATGTGAAACACACCTGTTTTTGAACACACACACACACACACTTTCCCTCTCTTACATAGAGACACACTCATATTTTCACACACACACAATCTGTTACACACAGATGTGCCCATACTTTCACACATACACACACTCACAGGTACAGGTACGTCTACTCCTCGCACATAAAGTTTATTTATGTCTTTCTGTTCTGAAGGGCAGCGTTCACACACAGCTCATCCCCAGCAGGGGGGGGGGGGGGGGCGCGGGGGTGTTTAAAGGAAATGTTCCCTGAGTTTTTTATCCTTTCTCTTTTGTACAGGAAACACGGATCATGACTCAGTGGCCGGGTCTTAGTGTAGCATCTTAGCCTGAACCTCCTCCTCAGCTGTGTGGAGCTTTTTCCTTAATCCTCACTTTTTGGGTCGTAAAGGTTCTGCTCCACTCGTGTGGATCTCTCCCCGACTCCATCCCAAGCCGGGAGAACAACTGCTTCTCGGAAACCGGCCGCACAATAACCGCAATTCCAGGATCTAGAATTTTTACACGTCCCGTATTCTTGTAATGGAAGCTATTACAAGGTTTCTTTGGCAACGAAGAAACGCTCGCATTCCGGCCGCGCACAGGCCGTGTCACACTGCGTCCGATGTTTAGGATTTTAAAACATAAATGAAGGAGCGCATAAACAAGCTGCCAGAGTTGGATGCTGCGAATTAGGAGGAGCAGTCATGCAGTCCAGGGAGACGATGACTCAAACAGGGGGGGGGCGGGGGTTCAGTCTAATCTCCACGGCAGTCTGAGTAATCGGTTCAAGCAACTTCTTACGTGTCGCTCCGAGTTTAGCTGTCACTGAAACGAATTAAGTTTATCTTGTTTATCTAAAAAAAGTCTACCGGACGTAAATACAACACGTTTCTAATACAGGTTTAAAATGGCTGCTGTGAACGCTAAGGGCTAACGACCACATAGTGGCAAAAAGAACCCAGATGAGGAGTAGATAAAATTAAGCACTTGGAGAAAGGACATTATTACTGTCATTCTTAATTTATCAACGATTAATAGAATCTGTGCCCCCCCATCCCCCCATCCCCCCCCTTCCAGCACCGTGTGACAGCACCTTTGACAAGTGTGTATGCGTGTTTAACAGCACTGGCGCGGCCGCTGTTTTACAACTTCCTCTCTGTCCACGTGATGTTTGTGGGTCGTCTGAGATATGCAAATGACAGCGAGGCTGCCTCAGCCTTCTCCCGGGGGCTGGGGGGCGGGGTCACACAGCAGGCAGACAGACTGGACTGTGCAGGGGGAGGGGCAGAGGAGGCTCTCGAAAAAGCTTGTGCCACACCGTGGCTCCGCACGACAGCAGTCGTTTAGTCGTATACATTAAATCCAATCTGTACGCTTTGCGTAATCCCCGCTGAACCTAGAAATGCAAGCGACCAGTAATCCCCTGGATCTGGTAGCCAGCATCAATCAGCATATCCTACAATGTATTACCATTGTGAGGTCATCAGTCTATGGGTGGATCACACTCGAGTGCTGTGGGTGGGACAAACATGGGCCGTGGATCTACTGCATTCCTTCTCATTTTTACATGCAAGGTATTTCTAATATAAAAATATAATTGGTCAGCAACATATACAGCAATCATTTTAAAACAGGAGCAGGGCATATACAAGAGAACATTTTTACCTGCGAGAGTTTGCCCAGTTTCATTTGTAAATGAGTAACTAACTGGTATACAGAATGCGATGATGTCACAGGAAATAAGGTGAACAGGTCGCGAAAAGCAAAAGGCGCAAATCGCCTGCGCAGTATGATGTCACCGTGATTCAGGCTTGATCAGCCTTGTGCGAGTGCTAATAAGAGCGAACAAAGCCAGTCTTTTTACCTCACACCTCCTCCTGCCCTGTCAGCTTGAATAAGCGAAACCAGGTAAGCTATAATCCATCCCAGGTAAGACTCCCCTGACTGAGGAAATAAAGGACTGTACGGCCATCTCAGAGGGAACTACCTTCCCGTTGAGTCCAGCAGGCACTATTTCACACAACGCACCTACTGATTTGTTTTTGAACGGTCTCCTTAGGCGAAGTCTACATTTAAACCGACGTATGTAAGCCAAACAACCATCTGTTATGTCTGTTTTGTGTCAGGTAATGATTTACAATCACGCTGATGTAGTACCCGTATATTGTAGCTGCTCAAGACTTTTGTTTCATATTGTCTGCATGAGGAATCTTTTATAGCCAGACTTGAGCTCCGCTTGACACCGCTAACAAGTGTCACACATTGTTCAGAAGAAAACCCATTTCCTTTGGGGATAAAAAAGCCTTTTTTCTTCTGAATCCCACCCTTATTATTTCCTGATAGAGCAGAGGTGTAGCATTTTCAACATGAGCTAGCATCCCTGCACATGCCTGGCCCTGGAGTCATCTTCTTTTTCCATGGCGTTGAGCTTGTGGGGGTGTGTAAAATCTTTGGTTTAACAGGCCCTGATACGGTACACTTGTATTCGTTCCCCCGTCCTCCCAACTGTGAACAGCTATTTTAAGCATGGCTCACTTTTTCAAATCTGTCCTCTGATTTAGTGACGATGTAACGCTAAAGAAATTCAGCTCGGATTAAGTCTGTACCAAGGACACTAAGATAAGACGCACTTGAATTCAGAAAAAATACAATCCGAGGACACCAGTGCAACGCTGAATCGTTATGTTTACCTGATGGCCAGCGTCAGGGTCAGACTTTTTAGCTTATATAACTTTGCTACATCTATGAGGAATGTATTTGATTTGAAAGGCATTGTATTAAATAATCTTTTTTGCAGAAGCCACAGATTTCGTCTTCCAGACAAAATAATGAAGAAAAGGGTACAACATTTATCCACATGGCCTTTTACTTGAGATGCTAATTCCCTCTTAGTCAACAACAGCCACAAGGTCAGCATATACAAAAACCCATGCAGTTTCCTCAGGTATGATAAACAAGTTTCCCAAGCAATATTTTTAATCACCTAACCCAAACCTTACTCTAGACCTTAAACTGAACCCTAACCAACTCCAAAAACAATCCAACACAAAAAAACACAAAATGATATTGGCAAAATATGTAGTTTGCCAAACTCAAAAATGAAATTTTTGAAAATCTACCCAATTCACCTCACCTCACCTTACAAACATTTTTTTGTTATATTCAAATGAATTCCTGACCACTCAACTTGCTTTTAAATCTTTAAATGAAATTTCTTAGAAATCTAGAAACAGACCTTCAAATCCCCCTTCACATTTACAAGAGGCACGTAACAAACGTGGTTCAGACACGAGTCACGACTCAGGTAGCAGCCGAAACGGCCTTACGGAGCCAATCGGACACAAGGGTTGAAGATGCCGGGGCCTCGGAGACAGAGAACAGAGCCGCGCCGTATCTCTGTTGGTCAGGGGACAGACGCGGACACAAAACAGCGATTATTTTCCTCCCCGAGGTTCTGCCCCCGCTTGCCGTGGCGCTCTTGTCACGTTTCGGAGGGATTAGTTAATCGATCGGCCACGGCTCGGGCCAGATCTGACCCGTTTGGAGAGACATAAGAAGGGCTCGTCCGCCTATTGTCTGAGCTGGCAGCGATGCCAAGCAGAATGCGCCATGCCCCCCCCCCCCCCCCCTTAAAGCCAAGAGATGGACAGATGCTTCACATGGATCTTATCTGTACACTCCTGGAAGTGGGGAAACTGTGGTGAATGAACACGCTGTCAGTCACGCACTGAGAGCGAAAGCATTTTCAACGCATTAGAGTGTTGTTTTGGTGTTACAACGCAGCGGAATATGGTAAAAAAAAAAAATGTCTCACTTTGGAGGTAGCCTATTAATAGACTGAACTGATCTCAGTTTTGAAAGTAAACTGGCGTTTCTATCACAGCGGGTCATACCAGTTACAACAGCAGCTAGACATGTTTTCATTGTCTGTAAGATTCCAGCCTGCCAGCTTGATTTTTGGCACAAGAAAGCACGCGCTCTCCTCTGATACACTCGAACAGTGAGCCTGTGACTTTTACACCATACAGACCACGCAGCACTGTAGAGGAACGGCCCTGTGACTTTTACACCATACAGACCACGCAGCACTGTAGAGGAACGGCCCTGTGACTTTTACACCATACAGACCACGCAGCACTGTAGAGGAACGGTCCTGTGACTTTTACACCATACAGACCACACAGCACTGTAGAGGAACGGCCCTGTGACTTTTACACCATACAGACCACGCAGCACTGTAGAGTAACGGCCCTGTGACTTTTACACCATACAGACCACACAGCACTGTAGATGAACGGTCCTGTGACTTTTACACCATACAGACCACGCAGCACTGTAGAGGAGAACTAGTACCTATTTGAGAACAACTAGTAACCTGCACAGTAAATGTTTAGTGTTAAATAAGCACTGACAAAGTTAATTGTACTCTAATAGAGTACATTTTGTCCCTTTCAGACTCACATAAATCTGTTAGAGCTGAATGAAAGTATAACCAGAAGAAACGTTGAAGAGACGAGGAGGCCGATCACGCCCTTCAAGCCTAGCCTGCACTCCCGAGGAGTGCCTTTACTGTGCACTAAATTTCGTACATTTTTAGGGGCAGAAAAATCTCAAAGCATAAGCTCCATCTGTGTTCTGCGTCATCAGTTTAACTGGCGTAGCTGAAACGGCTCTGTCTGACAAGCTAGCGCTACATCATCGGAGTGCAAAGATTTTCCCTCTGCATGCCATTCAGAAAACTTCATGCCATTTATTTATTTATTTATTTCCCGCACCAGGTGCTGCTTGAATGCCGCGCTTACACAGTTCCCTTTCTTTTCGCCTTCTTGAGCTGAAGAGATATGATCATTGCCATCATCTGCTTTTCTGGGCACGGAATATCACGCCGGATATTTCACCGGCTGTCTGCGTTAGCCCTTGGTTCCTGAGTAGCTTTCTTAAACACCTTTCACAAAACACGCGCGTCTAAAAACGTCGGTGCCGGTGAGAGTTTGGAGGTGAAATGCAGTTTATGCAGTTAATGCAGTTTTCGCAATCCCTCGCCTCACTAGTCAAGCCACGCCGACAGAGTGACTGCGGGTCAAAACTCTGACAACAGATCACCCAAACGTACAGTACAGCATACTGTTCTCCTTCTGTATACTGTTCTCTTTCTGTATACTGTTCTCTTTCTGTGTACTGTTCTCCTTCTGTATACTGTTCTCTTTCTTTATACTGTTCTCTTTCTGTATACTGTTCTCTTTCTGTATACTGTTCTCTTTCTGTTTACTGTTCTTTTTCTGTATACTGTTCTTTTTCTGTATACTGTTCTCTTTCTGTATACTGTTCTCTTTCTTTATACTGTTCTCTTTCTGTATACTGTTCTCTTTCTGTATACTGTTCTCTTTCTGTATACTGTTCTTTTTCTGTTTGCTGTTCTCTTTCTGTTTACTGTTATCTTTACTGTTCCCTTTCTGTATACTGTTATCTTTCTGTATACTGTTCTCTTTCTGTTTGCTGTTCTCTTTCTGTTTACTGTTCTCTTTCTGTTTACTGTTCCCTTTCTGTTTACTGTTATCTTTGTGTATACTGTTCTCTTTCTGTTTGCTGTTCTCTTTCTGTTTACTGTTATCTTTACTGTTCCCTTTCTGTATACTGTTATCTTTCTGTATACTGTTCTCTTTCTGTTTGCTGTTCTCTTTCTGTATACTGTTCTCTTTCTGTATACTGTTCTCTTTCTGTTTACTGTTCCCTTTCTGTTTACTGTTATCTTTCTGTATACTGTTCTCTTTCTGTTTGCTGTTCTCTTTCTGTTTACTGTTATCTTTACTGTTCCCTTTCTGTATACTGTTCTCTTTCTGTTTGCTGTTCTCTTTCTGTTTACTGTTCTCTTTCTGTATACTGTTCTCTTTCTGTATACTGTTCTCTTTCTGTTTACTGTTCTTTTTCTGTATACTGTTCTTTTTCTGTATACAGTTCTCTTTTCTGTTCTCTTTCTGTATACTGTTCTCTTTCTGTTTACTGTTCTCTTTCTGTATACTGTTCTCTTTCTGTGTACTGTTCTTTCTGTATACTGTTCTCTTTCTGTGTACTGTTCTCTTTCTGTATACTGTTCTCTTTCTGTGTACTGTTCTCTTTCTGTATACTGTTCTCTTTCTGTGTACTGTTCTCTTTCTGTATACTGTTCTCTTTCTGTGTACTGTTCTCTTTCTGTGTACTGTTCTCTTTCTGTATACTGTTCTCTTTCTGTTTACTGTTATCTTTCTGTTTACTGTTCCCTTTCTGTTTACTGTTATCTTTCTGTATACTGTTCTCTTTCTGTTTGTTGTTCTCTTTCTGTTTACTGTTATCTTTACTGTTCCCTTTCTGTATACTGTTATCTTTCTGTATACTGTTCTCTTTCTGTTTGCTGTTCTCTTTCTGTTTACTGTTATCTCTATGTTTACTGTTCTCTTTCTGTATACTGTTCCCTTTCTGTTTACTGTTCTCTTTCTGCATACAGTTCTCTTTTCTGTTTACTGTTCTCTTTCTGTATACTGTTCTCTTTTTCTGTTTTCTTTATTTTGAACTATTATTGCTGTATTCTATTTTTCTTTTGATTTCTTATGATAATTTTCATAACTTTTTTTATTAGCAGCCTATATATTTAGTATATTAGTAGCCAATATAAGGTTAGTGTTATATTGCCACTTCCATAGTGTTTTGGCAAAAACTGAATGCCTCCTGTCATGCTAATAATGCCTGCTTGAATCCTAGCATCCACCACCTGTTCTTCCACCACCTGTTTTCCAGTGTCTAAGCATGTTTTTCTGGGGTTCATCATAGATGAAGTTTGGGTTGCCGGCCAAGGCTCTGGGAACAGGTGGGACACCCTTAAACTAAAACTCTGGCTATCTGAAACCTTGTCAAAATGGGGAACGTCGAGTACAGCCAGCAGATAAAAACCGAATGAAACAAACAGCAGTGCCGTTTACAAGAGGCTCTTCTTTCTAAATGCTCGCGTCTTCCAGAAGCTCTTTATGAGCAGCGGGGGAGGAGGGAGAAGAGGACCAAGTTTAATAATGATGGCATTCATCATCTTCACCATCGGCATCGCAACGTATCCTGATCCACCTCCATTTACCAGCTCGTTTTTTTTTTAACCCTGCTCATTATCTGTTGGGTGTTTTATATTCAATTTAATCCCTGACCACTCCACTTGCTGTTAAACCTTTAATTAATATTGTTCAGCTGGCAGAGTTCCTTAATTACATGAAAGATAACTCACCGGAAAGCCCCGTTTTCTTATGTTCGGGTTTTTCATTTTGAGCGCCGTACCGAAAGCGCCGTTCTTGTTGTTTAGAAGGGGCCGCCGATACATTTTGGCAGGCATCCCTAATTATTCTGGGAATTTTGTAATTACGAGAAACAGAACAGACATTATTTGTTAAGATCTACTCAAACACCTTACAGGGGCAGGTACATTCAACAATAACTTGAAGAGCGATGAATGAAGAACGACGTGCGCGTCGGGCTCTAGGATCTTAGGAGAGAAGGACAGAGAGAGAGAGAGGGGGGAAAGAGAGAAGGAGGATGTAAGAGTGTGTGGAAGGGAGGGAAGGGAAGATATCCTCCTGTGTGAGAGAGCAGGAGAAAGAGGGGGAGGGAAAGAAAAGGAAAATGTGAAATCAGGACTTAGAAAGAGAGAGAGACTCATAGTGACCCTTGATGACTGGCTGCATATTATCATGCAGACACAGTGATTCCTCCTCTCCAAAGCCTGCATGCCCCCTGGGGAGGGGCCCTCAGTGACAGTGCTTTCTTCATGCATTTACTTACTCCATGAAAGCAGAGGGGAGCACAAGGACCTCACAACGCAGTTTGTCAAAATGTCAAACGCCTGTCACACAGCAATGCCCGTCCCCTGAAATGTCACAGTCGCTCTGAGGACCAGAGAGAGGGGTTGGGGTTACCTGCAGGAGAGAGACTACACTTTGGATGCCTGCCTCAAGGGCTCGGGGGGGTGGTCAGAGATCAGTCAAGGGTGCAGCTACACCTCGCAGCTTTTTAAAAATCCGTTTCGGCTGAGTGCTCAGGCAAATCTCTTTCCGCATATTATTTCCCATTAAGATTGCCAGGATTACCGTTCAATTAGCTTCCTGATGTATTCAGAAGGTGCCCCTAACTTTTTTGGCACGGCGTAGAAGGAACAGCCATGTATGGTCTGCGCACATGCTGTAGGAGGCCGCCCCTATTCTGAAACCAGTGTTTCAACAGTAAGTAAGTTAACCTCTCAAATGACTTTTATCTGCATGGAACTTACTTTGCCACTAGGTTTTAAAAGTCAAAATACATAGTTGCATATAGAAAGACATTAAAGTAAAAAAAAAACGAACAGATTTTGTACAGCGAAAGCCGAGGACTACACAAGTTCTCACTGTTTTGACTGGCAGTTCCTCAGCTTGCCAGGTGAACAGGGTGTGTTAGCCCCTATATGTTCAGCTCGTAAATTTATACCTTCAGCACGGAATACTAATCACCAATATAAATTTGTTTACAGAGCACAGGCAAATGGAACTTGATTGTTTTATACGCACAGATACAGCACACAACAACGCATTTTCTCTCATGAAGGAATTATTGAGCAGATAGCTGTCAAGCGACGTCAAGTCCAGACTGGTATTCAATAAACAGCTCAGCCGAAGCTAATTAATTAAGAGCTCGGCTGGGGGGCAGAGCCAGTGCGCTCTGTAGGTCTGCGGGACCAGGGTAGGGAGAACTCCGAGCCAAGTTTTGACTGTAAACAGCCCGGCACCTCCAGCGCGGTTAGCCTCGCCTCCTCTCAGTCTCCAGCAGAGCGCGTTTGACAGGTGGGGGTTGGGGGGGGGACTAGGGGTGTGGCGCGGACAGGTGAAAGGTCACTTTTCTGTTTCTGAGTTGATGGAGGCAGGCGGAGCGTGAGCGAAACGAGACACAGCTGTGGGCTTTAACCACCGCATTTTTAAAACCCTGACTGAGGCGGGGGCCCTTTTTTCATCTGACTCGCCTCTCCGTGCCGTGCCCACCTTGGAGGAGAGGACACCACAAGCAAGGGGGACAGGGGACGGGGGACAAAAAAACACCTCGCCCTCGTCTTTTTCCTGCTGGGGGAGAACGGCCTTCCCCTCCACAGCCAGAGTTTGAGCCTTCAGCAGAAAGGTATTCGGCCAACTGACGCACAGCACCAGGGGAAGTCCGGGGAGAGGTAAATATTGCGTGGCAAAATGTCTGGGGACTGAACTGTTAGTAAAGCCCAACACAAACATCGTCCATTAGGCAACCGCGTGAATCAGTCAAGTGCAACGAGCTTCCGCAAGGCACAGCGATCACAGATCACACAGGCACACAGTGTCACATCTGGAACAAAGCCCCAGAGAACAGAGACTAGTCTTGTTCTCCTCTGTTCCTTCCTGTTCTGTTCTGTCCATTCTCTAGCTGCACATCATTTACCTTCTCTGAATGTTTACGGCCACTGAATGTCTGCATCGCAGCCTTTCTGACTAATAAACCCGGTGACTAAGATTTCTACAAAGGCTGCCATTTCAATGGAAGCATGAGGTCGGTGCTCTTAGTCACCGTGGTGAAGATGAGCAAAGGGAGCTGGTGGCTTTTCGGGGCTTTGGAGGTTCCTGGCCAAAATGGCGGCTTTGGGTGTAATTTCAGGTGCGGATTCTACGTTCATCTGCGCATCACGCGTGATTGTTGAATCCAAAGCTGTCCGTGTGCGTACGTGCATGCGTGTGCACGTGTGCGTACGTGTGTGTTCTAAAAACACACTGAGTGGAATGATGTGGTCCGTACTCTGTCTGTGAGATGGACTATCATGGCCTTACATGCTGCTGGAGGATAACAAGGTCAGACTATTTGATTAAAATGCTGCGCGCATCCTGCAAATCCACTAATAAGATCTGCTCTCCCTCCTTCACCGGACGTACCTTAGCCCACTCTCTACTCAGGATAGAGTGACGAGAGAGAGAGAGAGAGAGAGAGAGAGAGAGAGAGAGAGAGAGAATGGGCAGAGACCTGTAAAAGCCAGACAGGAGGGTGACAAGGATTACCTTGCTGAATGGATCCTGGAATTGTGTGTATCGCAGAGAGCTGCAGAGGAAATTAAGTCTCTCTCTCTCTCTCTCTCCCCCTCTCTCCCCCTCTCTCTAACTGAGTTACCTGTAGAGACAGAGAATTAAATAGCAGTGTGTGCTGTCTGTGTCTTACATTGATAACAGGGGGGAGTGTGTTGTGTCCGTGTCCCATCGCCCCACCGGTCAAGGAGCCCTCACAGGGCCAGGAGCCTAGCCCAATGTGGACGGCTGTTTCCATTTACCGCTTCACTGAGGGGTTTTTACCTCAGAGGAAGGAGACGAGGCGACGGGGGCAGTCCGCGGGGACCCGGACGGAGACCCGCTTCCGCGCGGCGCGTTATTAAAAAAGCTTTATCAAGGCGGCCGCTCCACAGTGAACTGCTTCCAATTTACAGCACGGGCAATTACCCCCAGAGAAGGCAATTAAGTGGAGCCATCAACAGTGTACACACAAACACACACACACACACACATGCAGACAGACAGCGTACACTGTCATTTCATCCCCTGACTCCATAGAGAGTGCAAGCAGAGAAAACTTAATTTCCTGCCTCATATAGTTGTTCCCTGAGTCACACAAAAAGCGAGGGATCCGTTCAGCGAGGTAATTCACACAACCCATCTGCACAGCCCTAATGCATGTCAGCACAGAGAGAGAGGCTCACTTACTGAGAACACACTTAGGGGTCGATGCTACTGTCCAACTGCATTTACACTCACAGACAATATCTCACACACACACATGGGCTACATGTACACACATTACACATACCTGCACACATGCCCAGCAGTGCGTGCGCGTACAACACAACTACGCAGAGACACGCGTCGACACAAAAGTGAGCGACGTATCGCATGCTGGCGCAACAGGGGAAAGGCCACCCCTGTTACGCCGAACACGCGTTCGATGACTCACAGCGGCGCCCAGTCTTCATATCCAGCTCCGATTGGCTGATTGACGCGATCAACAGGTAACGTCGAGAGCCATTTTCCGCAAGCACTTAAGCCGACTCGATTTTCGCAGGAGCGAAAGTGGCTTTTTAATTGGATTTCTGTCTTCGCAATATTTCCTTACCAGACAGCCTCTCCATGGTGACCCATTACTTACTCGTTTATACAGCTGGATATTTACGGGTTAAGTTAAGCCTGAACCGCGGCTCGCTGATTTACGCTTCAGGACCGGTTAAGTGACGACACCGGGGAGTTTGAGACGACACTGAGGTTTTCGGTTTCCTTTCGTACACGGGGCACTCCCATTACACCATTAGGTTAAGCGCTTAACCTGGGTTGCTTCAGCAAATATCCAGATGTACAAATGGATAATAAGTAACATTTCAGCTATGCAAGTTTCCCTAGATAGGTGCGCATGTCAAGCAAATAGACAATAATAAAAATGTGAGAGCAAACAGAAATGATAATCACAGATGTTCATACGTGTATAAAATCATCAACGGGGCGAACCTTAATGTTTTAATGCACATACATGCTAAATCATATTGTCCACTTATGGCTAGACCGGGAATACTCACTTGGAGATGAGAAAATGGAGAACTAATGATGGAACAAACCAGCCATATTACTCCATTATTTCTTCAGTGCTTTCCCGTGATGATCTGATTTCTGGGCAGGTGTACCGGATATGTCTCAAAGGGACACATAGGCACAGGCTACTTTTTAGATTCTAAAAGTTTGTCTGAATTTTGTTCACTGGCCACATGATACACAATGTGTATGATCTCCAAAAACCTCTTAGCACCCCTTATGTTTCATCTCCCAATATAGCTAAACTGAACACGCCTCTCAGTCCATGTCTCTCCCCTGCTTACTTTTAACAAATGTTATTGCTTATAACCAATTGTATCAATTTTTCCCCCGTACACAAAACTCTTCCATCTGTACCCATAAAAAACAACTACCTCACTCACAGCTAAAAGCAACTGGCCTGCAGTGCTTTGCGTAACCAACTCGTTTTGCTTCTTCCCAGCCAGTATCAAATGACATAAGCCAGTTTAGCCCCGCTCTCGGGAACAAATCCCATGAACCAGTTTAGCTCAGACTCTGGACCACCTTAGCCAAGTGTTCCAGAATTCTAGCCTAGACTGACATATGTCAGATAACACAAAATAACTTGTCAGATGCTTTATAGTACACAGTCAACTCAGACAGGTGAAGAAAGCATCCTTAATTTAGACATCAGGTGTAAGTGATGTCATAATGCAGGTGCCAGTGATGTCACAATATGGTAGACTTCCAAAGCTCATAGTGTGGAGTCCATGCAGACAGCTCTGACACTTGGGCCGGACTATGAACGGGCCCAGAGCCTATTTAAGGTCAGCAAAGAGCTCATAGCCACAGTAATGTGTATGTGGTTAGTTCTCCCCCCCCCCCCCCCCCCCCCCAACACTCCCCATCACCACCTGCTCTGGTGATCCTTCACTACCCCATCCATCCCCAAAAAAATCCCATAAAAACACTGTCAACACTACTATTTCATCAGCTTCACTCATTCCTATATTCTATCCCATTAGTCTCCTGCCAATTTCCCCAATTTATTTCTGCCAACAAATGCCAACCCTTTGTCAATCCTGTATACATAATGTGTTTATTCTGATTCCTGCCAGACAAACTAGGACTCCTTCATACTTGGAGAGGGGGGGTGTGTGTATATAAAATGTCTCAGAATTTGATGTGGACATAACCATTCAGGATAGTGATACAAACATGCACCCTTTCACACACACAAACACACACACACACGCACATGCACACACACACACACACACAAACACGCACACGCACATACACACAAACACGCACGCACGCACACACATGCTCAAGGAAAAAAATTTAATAGGAACACCATAACCAAACAGGCCGTAAGAATGAGATTTCATAAATTCTTGGAATGTTCCACAGATTCCTCAGTCTGGAGGCCTTTTTTCTAAAGAGAATAGGCATATGCAAATAACATGCACAGTATGGGAAGAAGTTTCCCACAAGCAGAGTGTGAAAAGACTGCTCCCTCCCTATACAGAGGCCAGTGAAAGGCCCCTTTCTTCTGCAGGAGAAAGTGTCTGAGGTGGAGCGAGCAAACTGCAAAGGTAACTAGGTCCTTTCTCCTCCAGCTCTCTCTCTCGCCCTCTCAAAGCCGTAACACACAATAGCTCGTTTAAGCATTCAGCCTGACCAACCCCAATGAAGCACGTCCAACTGCAGTTCAGAGGGTAAGTGAAACTGACTTGGGAGAGGGGGGGTGTTATGCTTAACTTTCTTAAAGACGAAGGTTTCCTTCCGAGCAAAAAACAAAAAACCAACAACAAAAAACAGCCTAATTGCCAACCTCCACCGGCAGTTGTTTTAGGAATTCATGTCCGGCTAATTATTTTCACGGCAAGAAATGTAAGAAAACGGTGAAAAAAGTAGGACTGTTG
Organism: Ilyophis sp. 1 JC-2022; assembly: GCA_022702515.1. Lineage (NCBI taxonomy): Eukaryota > Metazoa > Chordata > Actinopteri > Anguilliformes > Synaphobranchidae > Ilyophis > Ilyophis sp. 1 JC-2022. Next base: position 89,054,863 of record CM040403.1, on the reverse strand, counting down.
TTGTTTTCATGCTGACAGAACTTTAGGTGGACGCTGTGCTCTTTTTCATCCTTAAATCAACTGCACCTGCAGGTAAATATAATATAATAAAGTGATGTTTGCTCATCAGCACAGTTCACTCCGGCCTTGGTATGGAAACAATGGCTAAAATTAAAGTCTTCGCTGTAGTATTTGTGTTTTATCATGTTATATTTTATATGCCCTAGAAAATATAAATACTTTGAGTTAGGAATCCTTCTCTCTCCCTCACTCAACTGGTAACCTTTCGGAATTGTTTTTGAACCATCACAGACACATGCAGCAAATATGTACCAAACTTATAAAGATTAACAATACAAGAAAATGGACGATTATGCCTGCAACTCTAACTACACAGTTAACATACAATGACAAAACTCAGGACACAAAAACACATATGTGTTATGTAATGTCCAGCTGTGGGCTTCATTCAGAGTCTGCAAAATGAAAAAAACAAAACAAACAATCCAGTTTAAGTTTAAAATGCGGAACGACGCGTCATCTGTCCTGACAGCAGTCGGTAAAAAGGTGCGGTAAAAGCATTTTTATGCAATGCTACGTACGGCTAATCAGCTATCTCTCAAACGCGAAAGCCTTGTGACAACAAGACCCGCCCACTGTTTTAAAATCTCTCCGGAAGGGAAGCGCTGCTAGTGCATTTTTCACACAACCATTTTTAAGGCTGGGCAGTCTGAGCCCGCAAGGAGAATCACTGGGAAAAAATGCTTCTGTGACTGCTTTCACCGATTATTAAAAAAGAAGGAGAAAAATGGCTGTAGGCTCCCCCGCATGGATGTAACGGCACCCCCGTGTAACATGCATTAGCGAGAGGACTAAAGAAGCCACTCAAATAAGAGAAGTGTTTTTTTGTGCAGGCGATACATCCTGAACGATACTGCGCAGTGCACGCGCGTTGCTTGTCCTGCACACTGTTGCAGGGCCTAATCGTGATGCGAATGCCTCTTTTCCTGGCGGCCGGAGTCTCCCCTGCCCCTTCTCTCTGCTCTCTTTAATAATTACACGACAAAAGAGTTTGTCCTGCTATATGGGTACTTAGGGATGCAGAGTAAACAGTTATGGTAAGGAACGAGAGTCTCTCCCGGGCCGGGGCGACCACGCATTAATTCATGCAAATCTCAAGAGAGCGGACGCGTTGTTATGCAAAGCCCCCCTGAAGAAAAAGAGTGATCACCTTCCCACGTATTGGCTACTGCGGCACCTCCGACAGGCTCTGCCGGCCCCTCCCCCTCCCCGCCACACAACATAACGGGATAAAAGCGGAGAAGAAGGGGGGCTGTGCCTGGGACAACCACGGCGCTTTGTTATTCTTTTGAGTCCCTTTCTTTAAAGGGACCTAAACACACACACGATTCGACACGCTCTCGGGCTCACAAAGACACGGGGAGAAAGTGAAATCATACTCGAGGCGCGCATGGGTACCTAGGTCAAAGTTCAAGCAACAGTATCCCTGGCTACTGTGTCTTACCAGGCTGAAAGATGGATGAATAGAAAAGGATGGGGGGTAGGGAGGATTTGATGGGGGGGGGGGTGTTTTTCCCCTGACTTGGCACTTTCAAATGAGGCAAAGGAAGTTGCTCTCAAGAAGTCAGATAAATGAAAATTTCCTCTTTTACTAAACTCCACACACCAGGAGTAGACCTTTTAAATGTTAACAGATGGCCTTTTAAGAACTGCACCAGTAGACTGCAGAAATTCCGCTCTCTGTTGCTTTGTTATGGCCATTGCTTCTAAAAATGCCAGCTAACCACATTTTTTTTATTGTTTTCATGCAGGTTTACTGCGTGTGGTTACATTCAGTATTAGTCGAAAAGAATATACTAGTACACTTATTAAAATTTTATCAGCCACGTAAACATGCCATTCTGTCACTGTTGAGCAAAACTGGCTGTCAGTAGCAAGTAAATCTTTACTTTTCTCTCTTTCAAAAAATGTTTATAAAGGTAGCACAGATTTAAAACGGCAGAAAATTCAGCATGCGGTAGCCAAGAGGGAGCTGGTTTGACAATCTTCAAAAGTTGGAATCCTTTCCTTAAATATGATATTGCATTTACCTTTAAAACAAAGGTCCAATGCGCCCTGTTTTCAACCAGCTACAAAGCTGGACCAGCCGGGGTTTGTTTATTTTGTTAGGAATGTTAACATGGGCTACATTCCTCTATTCCCAAATTGCCGTTTTAAATTACCATTCTGCAGTGCTATTCCTAAAGGGAGCGGATGAGGGAAACGTGACAAAGAGCTGCAGTATCCCCGCCGATTGCAAACACCTGTCATCCTGCCAGCTGTTAACACCTTGATGTTTACAGCTGTGACTTGATCTCACCTTCGTCCCTGTGGATGGGAGGTGCTGTGGTTATCGAACGGAGACTTTCCGCGGATATGGTGGTCACCTCCGGGTCTAGTAAAGACACACCTCAAAAATCCACACTCTTAACTTTTCAATTTGTAAAAAATGTATAATGGCATCAATTGTTTGTCATTGTGCTTCTTGATGATGGCTTGCATCTCTGAAGAGAACGACACTTGAGATTAAACCAAAAGCCTTCAACAATGAAAAAGAGTCAAGTGCCCTTTTTTTCACACCAAGAGGTCCAGGGTCCTCACCATGTGGTATGTGTTTTGGCCACCTGTAGCTTATAGCTGAGATGGGAATTCTACAGTTCTTTCCAACAAAATATATGTCTGCTAGTTTCAGGTCGCTAATATGGAGAGCATGCTTCACACCAGACTCACTAGCTTAGGATGATTCTCAGATGGAAGCAATCCACCAAGACTGCTCTACCAAAAGATATACAGGCTAATTTCTCTGGAGACCATGATCTGAAGAACCCCACCCATCTGTACAACAACATCTATCATGTAAATGGACACACTCTGGTTCATCCAAAGGGTCACGTTTGATTTCAGAACAGCCTGACCAACACTGACAGAAAGAAGGCAAACTGCTGCTGCGCATAGCTGCCAGCTGGAAAAGAGACAAGTTGGGGAACTTATAGGCAGGAAGCGCATCCTACTGCGCATGCCAAATCTTCTGATTCCAAAGGGCTGTCTCGGAATTCTTCAACGCCAAATATCACGTAGCACCATCACGCGAAACAGTTATATCTTTGCCGCGTTAAACATGTTCAAATTAGAAATAAAGTCAATATTCTTTCGTTATGCAGTAGACTGTCTTACGGGACATTACACTCGTTTGACGAATGCACTCTGAAATTAACTTCGGTACAAAAAAAGACTGGAACAGGTGTAAAATAACAGCAAGCGATTTATTTTTTACACAGATTTTGGTTCATATTAATAGAACAGAATGGAATGAAAACAAAAATAAAGTGGAATAAAGTAATTATACAATGAGGCAAAACTGAACGTATGAATGATCATGTATTAAAATGCCTGAAATTGTGACGTAGCCTATGCAATAGACTACCCCACAGACATAAACAAAATATCTCACAAGTTCGCCGTTAAATTAAGTACACATAAATTAAAGCAGATTGTCATCTTTACATCAGCAATATAAATAGCATTTTATAACCTTTTATTCCTCCACCTTTATAGGTGTTCTATCACCTTGCTTACCTGGTAGTCTCCTACATAAATGCAGCCCCGCCTGTAGGCTACTGCAGTAACGGTCGACCGCCATTCTTCCTTGATTCACTCAGGAAATGACACACACGTAACAAATGGAACGTAAAAAGGGAAACATTTCAAAGCATGATGCAGAGAACTCACTGATACACAGAGCGAAATGGAAACAACGTGTAATTTACATCCACCTTAAGCGCCTCTTGATTTTCGACAAACGTCTTATATACAGCCCAGACAAGGCGGCACGGACGCGTACAATCACACACACAAACTCCGTCGGGAAAGCAACAAATACATACCACCTAAAACACAATGGGATGGGGGGAAAATGACAACACGCGTAGTAAATAAATCCCTCCCATAAGAATGAAGCCACTTGACAGGAGGGAGCTGGCAGCATGCAGGAGATAACTAAACACCATCTTTTTTTCTACCTGCACAAGTTGCCATTTGCTGCAGCGTTTAGGAATCTCTTTCCCTTCTGTTAGAAATAGATCGGTTTTCACGAAACGACGCCTTTTCACAGTCTGTGGATTTAGTTGTCCAGAAATTAGATTCGCAGATTTGTTTTTACGGAGGACATTTGAAAGACCAAAGCCCATTTCCCCCGATCAGGTAAACATGTTTACAGCTCCTGAGCAGAGACACTGGGTGGCTCACCACCTCGCTGTGTGTCACACACACGTCGTCAGCGGCAGAGGGAAAATCCTTATCTTTTGCTTTTGAACATTCACTAAACATCTCAGAGCTTTACAAACACTTTTACGATCAATTAAAATAGAAAATAACTGTAAAACAAATTAAGAGGTGCTAATAGGATACTCTTTCATGTCAATAACAAAATAATAATAACAATAATAAAAACATTCCACCCACGGAGCAAATTAATAAATAATAAGTATAACCAGGAATCACCAAAGTAGAAATATACAGAATATAAAACACAAGACAGCTCAAAAATCCAAAACGAAATATTCAAATACACTACGTACATTCATAAACTGTAACATTTCATTTATTCTAATAGAAAAAGTAAACTTATGATTCGTATAGCCAAATGATTTAGGTTACAGTAGCCTAGGCGACCACTTTATTTCACACGCGCATGTTCGAACCTAAAATCGACACGAGATGCAATTTAATAGTAAAACCTCAAATGACGGTACGCTAAATGGATAAAATTACACAAAAAATTACGAACTCCCAACTCAATCTTTAGTTCAGTTTAATTTAGTTTCAGTCATTTTACCAGTCGCAACTATTGCGCCTCTAACAGCGCGTTTAGATACGATAAGATAAACAGAATGCCAAACTCGAGGTTGTGCATGTATTGTACATGCATTCCTTATATAGACTGCAGCAGTTGTTCTTCATGCAGACAGAGCTAGTGAGGCCCCTCTCTTTCCTAACCCTTACCACCCAACACGCATTGTACAAAACAGGTAGAAAGCTAGCAGGCTAGTTATTCATGTAATCCCGAAAATGTGTGGGCTTTTCAATTTGTCCAACTTGTTTTATTTTAACTCTATGTCAAGTCGAAGATCTATTAAACATTGGTCTGGACAATAAAACAAAAAGTGTTCTTGTAGCTATAGCCTATATTTCTATTTTAACTGCTAAATAATAATATTAATTCTGGCATGTTTCATGTTTACTTAAATGGGAAACATGCAAATCTCTTTAAAGAAAAACCATTCCAACCACGATAAAGAGTAAAACGCATTTCTGGAGAAATTTCGCAGAAATACCTTATAAAACCATTGTCATGAGCACGCGCTTAAACTCAATGCAGCAACAGTGTTTCGTTCACTACCTGTGATCACGCTGGGAAATGGGATCGAGCAAAAATATCCCAGTACTTCCTCGTTAAATGTTTTACATAAAATACACAGACTGTCTACGTTGAAAGTAATGATTGAACAACTTGTCTTATTTTAAAATAGCTCGATACGGTGAAGCTGTTCCGCTGGGTAGCCTATGCTACCAAGCTATTTATTTGCTCGACTGAAACCCCACCAGGTAGCCGGCAAGCAAGCAAATAAGTTTCAGTTCAGTAAAGAAAAAGAAAAAAAATATATGCGAAACTGTAGGGCGACTCGAATGGAGTTCAAACTTCAACGTTACAAGTAAAACAACTGAGAAAATAAATTCAGAGTAAAAGAAGAAGAGAGAAACATGAATAGGGAAACAAAAGCGAGTCCCAGCAGTGCGGGATTAGGTGCGTATAACGGTTCAGAGAGCACTGAACCGCTAGGCGGAGAGAGAGACGCGAACCAGGTATAACGGTACACCACATAGGCATATAATACAGAGCTTACTTACTACTTTCCAGCACTTTGGCTCACTAAACACGAGGTTCAAGAAGTCCCAAAGCCATCGGAGGGTTGAGAATGTAAAAAAGACCTTATACTCCACTTCAGCGAAAGGTAGCCCAGCAGATCGGAGTAGTTTTACTCACCGTTATTCCTCCTCGGATTCGCCTGTTTTCTGCGCTTACACCTGGGGCCATCCGCCATGATCCTTTCGCTGTGTCTAAATGCTGCTGGAGAGTCACCTCCTCTCTCGCCCCCCATACCCCCTCCTCCCTCCACTCCACCTCCCTTCCCTGCACCTGGTTTACGACACTGCTTTACGACATCACCTTCTAACTGCTACACCTCTCGATGCCCTCGCCACCTCCTTCCCCTCGCGCTCGTGTACTCCTGCCTCTCCGCCTGTCCGCCTGCGCTGCTCGCGAGCTGTCCCATACTCACACAACTAGCTTACTGTAGCATGGAGGGGATACGGGACCCGTCCATTCCCGTGACTAAAGTTAATTTGTTACATATCGGACACTGGGTGGGGACAGTGGTTGGTGCCACAGGTGGAAAACCATGTTAACAGGTAATTCCATTCGCCCGTGTGCTGCCAATGAGCAAAGCCAATTAAATTCAATTCGAAATACTTTACTGGCATGAAAAACGACAAAAGTGAAGTAGATGATGCAGCAGTACTAATAATGGCAATAATGATTTGTGTCGTTTAGTTTACTGTTTATAACGCATTATAATGATTGTTTAAAGTAAGGTATTGTAATAATAATAGTAATAGTAGCCTAATAATAATAACATTATTATTATTATTATTATTATTATAGATTAAATTACGTTCTCCCCATTTCTGATAAACGCACTGAAGAAATGTTCGTCCGGTTGTTTCAGTTGGACCCCTGACGTGACATCGTCCTGCGCTTTTCTGTTTCACAGCGCAGTAAAATCTCACCTTTTCAAATGCCCATTTTAAAAACAAAGAAACATTACGTCACGGATAGACATTTCCGACCAACCCAAGCGAGCGAAAGTTATACTGCCCCGTCCATTTAAACACTTGCATATTGTATAAAGAGAGGCAAAATTGAACGCACTATGATTTTTGTGGATGAATTTATATTCTTTAGATGCTTGTATTCCCTCCACATGGAGGGTGTTTAGTTAAGCAAAATACGTTTTGCTCCCACTACACATGTGCTTTTTGGCCGCCTATTAAGGTGTTGCACATGGTTAAACAATTGGTTTGCTCAGTGATGTAAAACATAGCTATTAGGCTAGTATTTACAATCTAGACTATATCTTCCCCATTGTTTGCATATATAGTGTTGCATAAGCATGCTCTCTCTTTGGTTTCTCTGAATCAATAATGTAAACACAACCTGACATTTCAAAGATACATTTAAATGATTCCATTAGATTTCAACAGGATTAAAAATATTCTATATTTCTGTGTTAACTATTTTAAATGAAACATTATTAACGTATTATAATGTGTGCATCAATGTATACGGCGAGTGGAATTGCTTTAAAAGGCAAATTCAATCAGACAATAAAACAGTTTGTCCTTGACTTTGAATAACTAACTGAATAACTGCTGTTTTACTTAGTAATTTCAGCGTCTCCCTTTGTCATGCGGCATAAATGGCAAAACCAACCACATGATTTTGTTTCATTAAACATAATAAAAACATAAGCGTATTGAACATAAAGTAGACACAGCTTTTTAAGTAGATTAATAGATTCAGTCAGGCTCATTTACCTGTATAAGCCTTTACCTGTAATGGGGCACCTTTTTTTTTTTCCAACATTTTATGTTTCTTATTGCAGCCTTGTAAATATTTTGAGTTTGCCCTAACATATCTTTTTTTAATAGATTAAATGAGCCGCAAGAATGTTATGCACAGGGATGGTCATGGGACCATACGCAGTGATTCAATACTCTATCCAAAGAATGGCCTGGCTGTTCTCTGAAACGAGGGAAGTGTTTATCAGAACATCAGGAGGAAGGGAGAAAACAGAAAAGAGAGAGAGCGAGAGAGATAGAGGGGGGTGGACCCACTGCAGGTTTGTGGCCAATTAGCTGCTTCTAATCTCTTATCACAGATTTTCTAGATCAATCACAGAGTGGTCACATGTGGTGAATGCCTCCACAGATGCGAAGGGGAGAAACATTCATATTATTCAAGAACTATGGCTTTTTTATGTTTCTAGGTCTGGTGGTAGCGAATACAAGCACAACCTTTGGAGCTCTCATAAGCTAGTCTTGTACCTGGACATGTTCAAGTTTTGTGTGGAGTTGATGTCGCTGTCTCTTGGTTAGTTGTCTTTGAGCAGGGTCAGTCATTCAAATCTTCAATCCCCTTCACATGCCATGGTCAAGGCATTACATAGGCTCAAAGACAAATATGGATGTGTATTATACTGGGACAGTCAGCCTTATTGTGTCTGTTAAGGAATAACAAAAGTGTATGACATACAGGTATGTAACTATCTATATATTAAGGTCATTAAACATGTACTGTTCCACTCTTTGCGCTTTTCCAGAAGCAATATGAAATACAATATGTCAGAATATGCCTCAGTACTATAAACCATCACTTTGAACAACACACAGTCCCTGTAATTTGGAGTTATATGTGCAAATTACATGTAATCACAGAACCGAAAGTACTTTTATTGTTTGAGTACTTTTTGTTTTGAAAACATTAGTATCTCCTGATGCACCGATACATTGTTTTTTTTTTGCACGCTAGAAAGCAAATCAAATCTGAGCAAAATTATCTTGCAGAAGGCCTCTTTATTTGTGGTTAAATGGAATTTAATTAAATATTTGTTTCTCAACACAAACTGGTAACAACCTCTGGAAATGTGCAGTGTGCTGTCATTTTAGCCAAATTACATACTCGGGGGCTTCACGTGTACAAATATTGAATATTGCCATTTAAGGCATGGGCAGTCTTTATAATGGGAATTACCACAAATCTAGATTTAAAGACACTAGCATATAATGTACTGCTTTCCATATAATAATGCAATGCACAAAAAAAACAGAATTATTATTTGATTTATTATGGAAGTGAAATCAGTGTTGTTTCAATCCCATTTGCAGTTTCTTAATAAGCACTTCAACAAATTCATGGCAAATGAAATGATGCAGAAAAGTTTTGAAATATGAAAACATATATAGCCATTTTCACATGCTGTTCATCTGATCGCTATGTTCACCTGCTGTCCGTAGCTTGCATCGAAACCCTACCACCCAACTGCCATTGGCATGATACGCTCTCATAAAGTGCAGTGGAGGTACATTTTTGCTCTTTAAGGAACACATTTCCCAAATGTACCCTGAAATGTATAATAATATTTTTTTGGGTTCTAATATGTAGGGCCTACCTTTTACAAGCAAAAAAAAGGAACACATGAATTATTAAACCCATGGCTAGGGGTACAATTGTATGTACCTATTGGTGAAAAGTGCTGTACCCTCTTAGGCACTATTGTATCTTTTTTTCTGGGAGTGTACCTATGTTTATTTAGCAAATACAAAGCTTTATAGTGATATGTGAAAGTCAAAGGTTACTTTTCAGTAGAACCCCCCCCCCCCCCAAAAAAAAAAGAAAAAAAAGAACCTGAAACAGGCTTGTCAGTGATTGAATCACAGTTCTCATGTGTCAGCATGTCTACATTAAGAACAAACTCTATGGGGGCCATATATTACCATTTGTGATTTGGGTTTTCTGCACACTCAAGCTCAGGTTAATCCCCCCCCCCCCTTTCCCTTACACAAGGTGCACAGCCCCCTGTGAATGACCTGTTATATTTTGATACTAACAGCAGACTGTGAATTATTCAGGGAGAAGCAGTCTGTTGCCGAGCTTTGAAATGACACAGAATAATAGCTTTTACAGCCCGCTGTATTTGAACCTGCTCCAGGTGCCACACTGGACCAAACGGCAGTGCCGTTAAAGTAATGTGTGTGTGTGTGTGTGTGTGTGTGTGTGTCCCTGGGTGGAAAGCACTAGAAAGAGCCACATCAGCAAAGATCAATGATGAGGCTTTTCAAAAAAACCACACGCACAGACTGGAAAAAGAACTGCTTATTATTCAGTGGAAACAAAAATCTTTCCCATTTTCCTTGGATGCTGCCTTTAGCATGAAGTCATTTTTTCAGTCTTTGGAAAACATAGAATAACAATAATAATAACAGAGCAAGGAAGACATCTCTGAAATGTATAAAAAAGACCTGTGGCATGACACACTACATTTCTCCCTCCATGGCACCGGACCACCCATACATATTAAAACATGGAAAACAGCACCAGCTCCATACAGAGTGTGCTAATCTGCCTGTGCTTTCTCTGGAGTGTCAATGTAAGATTAGCAGAACCAAAATATGTATGTGAGTTTTGTACTGTGAGAATCCAGGTCTGAATGAGAGGCCTAATATCTTTAGACTGCTTTTACAAAAACCTACCTGTTAAATATAATAGTGACTCGTGAATAGTGCACAGCAAAACAGTTGGTGTAAATCTAACACTGTTGATGCAACTTTAACACCCTAGAGTGTTTATATGAGACCACGGTCTCAAATGTTCACCAAGATTTTTGCTGTGCGGATGGACTATTGTTAGCCAAACCAGAGCGTCGTTCCTTCATTGTAGTTTCAATAATAACTTCCCTCTCCCCACCAAAACAAAAAATAAATCACTCAATAAAAATACAGTTAAGCATAAATGTGTAGTTACAGATAGAAGTAGATTAAGATGTGGAGTTCAATGGGTTGCATCAGAACAACAATATCAACAAAATAAAATTAGGTATAGTTCATTGGCTAAAAATCTGAAAAAGGAAAAGGCAAAAAACCTAGTTAGCTCATACCACGTAGTTGAGTACAGCATAACAAGAAGCCATTCTCTACATTAAGGGATCACACTGTTCACTGAAAATGTGTATTGATTTCTGCGCTGCCTGGATCATTAGGGAGATTAATGCTAACAGTGTGAGCTTCAAATGTCTCATCAGGGCTATTGGAGGGGCCTGGGGACACATGTTGGGGAGGGGAGGCCTGATGTGGGGAGGTGGAGACAGGCTATACACAATGCCATGTGGGGAGGGGTGGGGGGTAAAATAAATAATTATTATTGAATTAAATGTATTGGCAATGGTGCTGGAGCAGTGGTCCCAGGCATGGTCTCACTTTATGCAATGCCAACTTATTACTCTGCGCCGATAACCCGGAACCTCCCGTCTCAGAACTATACTGTCAGAAATAAGCAGCGAGAATCAATCTGGACCGATCTCAGTCAAACACCCATCACTTTATAGCATGGAGTCAAGTGTTAGAGTGCTGCCCCAGCTAGAAATACGTTACCTTGGTGTAGAAATCACTGCACCGGAAAGTTCTAGTCTTCTGTACAAAAATAAAAGGTTACCAAGGGGGTTGTTATTCTATAAAAAGTAGCCTATATTCTGAAAAACTACCTACGCCCTAACAAACCTTGGTTTCAATAACTGAGACAGAAGTAAAACAGAAACCCTACAATTAGTACTTTGTACAAACATTCAGAACATCCACAGACATTCCCCCAATAACACCCGACAGCCTGAATAGGCATTGCTTCCCCTTCACGTCCAAATTATTTAAAAAACAGCAGCCAAGATTTGGTGCCATTTTGTCCAGTCAGGCCAGAACCTCCATAAACACGAGGCCTTATTGAGCAATCGTGGCTCTCCAGAGAAGCACTCCCTCCCGGGCCAGTTGGTTCTGAGGCATATGGACCCAAGCCAAACTGGAACCAGAACTCACCCCGTGTCTGCTCTTTATGTTTTCATTTATGTATCAACTTCATTTCTGCATTTCATTTTCCCAGTTCACCTGCTTGGCTGATTATTACTCCATTAATATTTATTTTATTTCGTAAAATTATTCTGCCAATTAGTCTTGTGTCAATGTATTATATATTCCACGTTTGTTACCCTGCTGTGGCAATAGTGTTTATGATGAATTTGTGCCAAAAACCCCCCATTTAAACTTGAGTGTGTGTTTCAGGAAGCCAATTGCTTTCCCAAATATATCCAGAGTTCCCAATCTGAAGGACACTGAAAAATTGATGAGAACGAGGGCCGCAGCGCTGTCTGCTGTGGCCTGCGATAGCCAGCGTATGATGCAACGCACCCTAAACCCCTTAGGTTTCAACACCATTACTGTATCGCAGATGTCTTAAAATGATATGTGTTGCCTATTATTACCGTCAAGTGTGATGTTTTTTTCTTTAGTGATGTTGTATTGTTTCTCTAGTACGCGTAAACGTTTTCTAATTTGTACATCTTTTTCCGTGTTAAAAAAAGCACATTCAAATTGAAAAATGTAAGCGTAAGCTTTATCGTGCTTTGCGACAAGCCTATTTGCTGACCGTGCACACGCACAAATAAAGACCTTCAGTGTCTCGTGCTTATTCAGGGAGTTAATTTACCTGATCTAAATGACTATTTATGGAGTTTCCCTCTCATCAAAGGGGAACTCCATGGATAGTACTGAAGCTACCAAACACGTACGTACTGTATGCAGAGTAAGAAATCCAACAATGCAAAAAATATTTGAGGGCATGATGTTGCTCTTTGTCAGTTTCCCTGATCAAAGCCAGGCCTTTGTCAACTCACTTCCTCAGTTTTCCATGAAGGGGCTCTCACGGCACAGCCTTGACCATACAGTAATGCTTCAGTAAGGGGGAAAAATATCCACAACAAAAAACTTTGATAAGATTGTGATTTACAGTGTTTTCACATTGTTTCGTGTGGTTAGCTAATGCATGCGTATACCTCTGAGACAGAAGCAGTCGATGAGTGATCAAATCAAATCAATATTTAGTTATATAGCGCATTTCACAACTAGTTGTCACAATTCGCTTCACAGAAAAACCCAGCCTAAACCCCCACAAGAGCAGGCCAGAGGCAACAGTGGCAAGGAAAAACTCCCTGGTGTAACTAGGAAGAAACTTGAGAAACCAGACTCAAGGGGGGAACCCATCCTCCTCTGGTCGGCTCAGGGTCTAGATCTTAATGACCAGCATGGTCAAAACTGACTGCCAATATCCATGATAGTAGAAATTGCAGCAGCTAGATGACAGTCCAGATGTGGCGGCAATAATGGTGGGGAACCGGGTGCCGATGGCGGCAGGAGCAGCTGGCAGCGGTGGTGGGGAGGGAGGGGCAAGCGGCGACGGACAGGAAGCTGGACAGGAACTCTCGAGATACGGGGCATGATCCGGGAACTTCTGTAGATTGCAATTTATTTTTCAGGTTGGAACCCCTGGGGGTGTTCAGAAGTGGAAGGGGCATTGCGACATTAAAGTCTGTTTTCCTCTCCCCCTGTAGATGAACTTGCTCTGTGATCATATATGCTGCCTGTTGACCTGGGTCAGTTAAGTTCAGGGACCACATTCATAACAAGTCTCGCCTCTCTTCTCTTCTTGTCTGATGAATGCTTATGTGGGGGTGTGGCAGTGCATGTGTCACGGATGCTTAGGTCCTTATATCGTTAGCAAGTATTTGTGAACCCCAACACGAGTGGGGTTATCAGGTCTCATTGGTGACCCTCTGATTTGAACCAATCGTAGTGCTTTGCTATGGACACAGCAAAGTTTTTTTATTTGTTCAAACAAGTCCAAGATTGACAGTTCACAGCGGCTCCGCCCATCATGGGGTTTATAAAGCCACAACTGTCCCAATATTGCAGTGCCTATGTTAGTCTGAAGAGTGGCCTATATGTGACTCTCAAAGGCAGCCACCATTACCTTGAAACCACGGTTAAATTTACGATGTATTTGTTGGACTGCCTGGCGTATTCACGGCACCTTTTTTGTTATAGCTGGCAGAAAAAAAACACACCATCTGCAAATCGCTTGATTTGAGTACACCACGGTATTGTTGTTGGAGGTTCCATCTTCTGAAGTCAGACTGGTCTCTCAGGCCCAGTGCCCTTGATGTGAGATACATAAAGAAGGAAAGTATTACTATGGTGTTTCAAGGGACTTCCCAAAAAAACACAACCATTAGATGTCTATACATGAAGAACCACTCAGCATTTTCCAGTCCTAATAATATGTGCCTATTGTCCAAATCTTAAGAAAAGAAAGGAAAAGTGTGGAACCAAACATAAAAGGCGTGCATATCTGTAACTATGATTGAATGTGTGTGTGTGTGTCTTTTGGAGTGGGGTTTGGATATCATCCTGATTTTAGCTGATGCCACTGGATGGAAAACATATGAAATGTTTTGGGATAACCTTCAGATGTAGATGACTTACCTCAAAAAGAAACTTTCATTATGTTAATGTATGTACAGTACAATAGATGAATGAAAATGAAAAAGAAATAGCTAAAAATAAGGAAGTGCCAAAATGACATAAATGCAGCCATCTTAGCCATGGTTCCTGTAAATTACATTTGAGGTGAAGGTGTACAGCGCAGTGTGTTCATATACAAGTTCTGTAAATTACATTAGAGGTGAAGGTGTACAGCGCAGTGTGTTCATATACAAGTTCTGTACATTACATTAGAGGTGAAGGTGTACAGCGCAGTGTGTTCATATACAAGTTCTGTACATTACATTAGAGGTGAAGGTGTACAGCGCAGTGTGTTCATATACAAGTTCTGTAAATTACATTAGAGGTGAAGGTGTACAGCGCAGTGTGTTCATATACAAGTTCTGTACATTACATTAGAGGTGAAGGTGTACAGCGCAGTGTGTTCATATACAAGTTCTGTAAATTACATTAGAGGTGAAGGTGTACAGCGCAGTGTGTTCATATACAAGTTCTGTAAATTACATTAGAGGTGAAGGTGTACAGCGCAGTGTGTTCATATACAAGTTCTGTACATTACATTAGAGGTGAAGGTGTACAGCGCAGTGTGTTCATATACAAGTTCCTGCATCAGGAAATAAATACCCCACTACTACTATATATCACTGAAATTTGGCTCCAGAAAATGGAAAGGTAATGAAATGTTGATAAAAAAATGTTATAAAATGCCTCCAGTGTGAAAAGGCCTTAAATTAGTTGTGGGTGAACCCGTGGTCCAACGACCCTTGTGTGTGGCCGAATGGCATTCAAAATATATTGTAGAATAAATACATTAAAATATTGCACACATACTTTCTGTTTTACAGTAGCTCATTTTCAGTAAACAGTATAAACTAATGGGATGTGTAACTTCACGCATTATCGATATATTATTTTGTTCCATTGGTAATTTGAGTTTAAAGACAAAGTGAATGTGCATATCCATTCATTACATGACAACCATAAGATACTGTTTCAATCGGCGGTGTAGTTTAATTGTTATGGAGCGGGATTTATAACTCAGATGTTGCAAGCTCAATAGTGGGGCAATAAAATGAGGGCATCTGCCAAATAAATAATGAAATAGCCGCATGTCCTATTCAGTTTGCATTGTATTATTACCTGTCAAAAGTACTGAGGTCTCTTTTTGTCAACTAAACATACAGACCACATGTCTCAATTTAGGCTGTCTGTGTACCTCAGCTCCACACACAATACAAATGGATCATTATTAGTCAATTACTTATGACTGCCACCCACTGCCTATTGGAATATTACTTGGGCAGAAGTAATTTCACAGCACACTCTGCACTCGGGGTTTGATAATAATAACTTGTTTATGTGCCAAAAATAGAAAAGTTCACCAAAATGTTTTTTTTTGTTGTTGTAATTTTCTGTGATTCTGTTTGCAGTTTTGAATTCCAGTCAAACAATAACAATGCTTTTGTCTGAGATACTGGACACAAAGCATGCATGCTGATAGTTACATTTTGCACGTACAATAGCATAAAGCTATGGAGAAAACTATTAAATGCCTAACGGTTGTCTGGCTCACAAGATACTCAGCTCATATGTGGAACAGAAATGTACACAGTCAGATTGTGGAGGTCACAGTTAGGACACAGATTGTCGTAGTAGTAGTGTGGACACAGTAGGTGGACAAGGGTACGTTTGGGTATCAAAAATCAATTAGGCAGTGTACTGTGGTAGCTGAAAAATTGCCGTAAACCAACAGAGCTAGTAGTAAGGCCTACAGATAAAGATATGCCTGTGGATTATGACTATGAAATGGCAATTTGCTATTGATATAACTATAATGCAAAGATTTCTGATGCATAATGATTTCTGTGGTGGGATGGAAAGGCTTAAGACTGTGCAGGAGCTCTGCTTACAGAAATACATACATTTGCAAATTGTGATCCTTTGGGTCAGATTCACCTTCCTGACCAAGAAACCAAACGAAACGCTTTCCTCCGGGAGCCGCATTGTTGCGGCTCAGAAAACCATTGAGCGCAGAGCATATCCTGACATCTGGAGGAAACTAAGCTCAGATAGTCAAGAGTTTCATTTTTAGGTTTTACAGCCCTGGAATAAAGAAAGCCTAGACTTCACAGTTGTAAGTGAACCTTCTTTTCAACAAAAGAAAAACACTAGGCAAATGTGAGCTGTGATCTTTGACTGAAACCTTCTAAAGCGAACCTTACAGCAATCCATTAAAACACACACGAGCACGCACGTACACACAAACACAAAATTATGCTTTTTCCCCCAGATTCCAAATGTGTTCATCCAAATTCCTGTGTTGGAATAAGTTACTGAAAATTGCTTGTCAGCACATAAGCTGAGTTTGGCAAGTGCAAGTATAAATCTCATTATCACAAAATGCATTATGTCCGTCACTATATGATAAATATTGTATTTCTGTACAATTTTCCATTTCCTAAATGTGTAGCTATAATTAAAATGTATCTTGACAAATGGCACAGCATATGAGTAAAAATTCTAAGAGGTTGAAAAGTGCTTTTCAACTGGCCACAGTAACAGTCTACGTAACTACTTATCAGTCTATTTTCTATGTGGTCAGGTAACCCTTATGGAAATGTAATATACTGCAGTATATTTTTTATATATTGTGAAGATAATTTTGATATATTTACAATATACTGCAGTATATTCTTTTTCCATAAGGTAAGCTTTAAACAGAGTTACATGTAGGGGCTGGATAGTTGCTTACTATCAGGAGTTTGATGTATTTTACCTATAGCCTCTTGTATGAATAAACAGGTGACTCCTATATATATATTTGATTTCAGGAAACCGGAACTAATAAGTGCAAGATGGACATCCGTGATGTGCTACACTGAAACTATTCAGCAATTTCTGAAATATTCTCAATTTGGAAAAACACAAAAAATGTGACCTGAAGGGCAGCAAATAATTTTTTGTGCTATAATTGAATATTTCCACGAGGTTGCATTTGAGCTTCCACTGAGGACGAGTAACAAAAATAACTACAAAAAAAATTACGTTTGTTGCGTGTGATTAAGCTTTGAAAAACTCTGTTTGCCTGGACCATCATGAAACAGCCTTTGTTTCAGTGAATCACCTTCAGGGGTTTTCACGAGGCAGGAAATGCATATTCAATTATCCAATGTCAAGTAAATAAAACACATTAAAACAAGTACACACTACGCCCTCCAGTATTATTTGATAAAGCAAACCTTTTTTTAGGCAAAGAGGCAAAATTTTAAAATGGACTCCATAATACTAAAGGGGATCAAAAAAGTGTGCGAAATGGAAGAGATGAGATGACATTAAATCAACAACTGATCAAAATAATGCTTCGTATGACAGTGTATAAAGCTACTTTGCTGTATAATTCATCATAAAAATAAACAAGTGCATAAATATATATCACAACAGAAGTATGTAGTAGTAGATCATTTTGGATGCTACTACATTATCCCCCACCCCCCACACACCACACACACACACACACACACACACACTGCAGTTGACTGGTAATGTCAGGGGAAATGGAAAGACCCCCACCTCCTTCTTTCCAGAGTCCATTCTGACCTGTGACATGGCAGATCAGCCATTCAGGATAGTTGACAAACAGCAATCCTTTGAGAGCACCCGTTTTTCTTTTTTTCCATTACAAAGCAGACTGCAAGAGAGACGAGTGATACATTTTGGGACATCGACCAGGTAGCCAGACAAACTTGACTCAATGTTTGCTGAACCTTAACAATCCTCTTCCTATCACAACACCCAGGGCAACAAAAAAAAGAGCATTGTGTTGTTGCTTGTTATTCCTGCCTTCATTTGAAAAGTATAAACAAGTTCCGTGAGCAAACAAAACACGTACATACGTGTGATGACATTCATTAAACATAGGCATACAATACAAACAGATAACTGCGCTAATTGGAATGACTATTTCGCTCTTTGGCGTACACTTTAATAGAACTCACGGAGCACAGCGGCTACACGCAGCGAAAGACTTAAATAGAACAGTGACAACCGTTCCACATATCCGACAGAGCTTCTGCAAGTAGTGCAATAGTGACTGTACATCAGTCTATAAACGCCTGTGATGATCATTCCTGTTTATTATCCGCCTCTATCCCTCAGTCATCCCTGTCCTTGCCGAGCGCCTATTCCATCGAATCTCCTCTAGCTCGTATGGATAGGCAAGTCTATAAGCCGTGACTGGAACTGACCCAGTTGGCCCCTGCGAGGTTATTGTACGGTGCCAATCACTGTACGAAGAACAACAACCGAAAAGGACACGTCCCGATGTGCAGGTTTTGTGACGAAAGAGAATGCCTCTCAGGAGGGCCATTCTGCAGTCACGACAGTGAAGAGTGCATCGCTGACTCATCGCACAGCTCAATGTGTTGTAGCAGCTGAGGTCATCTGTCTAAATAATGACCTGAAACAGTCCACCATTTACCTCCCCGCCCTGCCACTGGGAGTGAGATATGAAGCAAAAAAAACCCAGTAAGATGCCATTTCTGGAATCTGAAACACATTTTTTGTGCAGCGCGCCAAGCCACTCGTTTCACCATAGTTCATAATGTGAACATAACCTAGCTCGAGATTTCCTTAAAAAAGCTTCTTTTTATGGTTCCACGTGAGCTACGGATCTCATTTACATTATAATAGTCTTTTCCGTGTGGTTGCGACTGGACCGTGGCCACAGGTCCGGCCTCGCCATCATACAAATGTGAAAGGAATATACCTACATTATATAAAAAATATTACACTCAAAGGGCAGAACTGATTATGTTCATGATGCGAAATAACACAATTTCACTGATAAAGGCAGTATGCCAAAGCATTTACATCTTTAGCCTTATCTTCAATAAAAATATAACTGTTGAAATAATAACACAATTCATGAGTAAAATGCATATGCCAATTTAGGATGAAGTCACACAAACAGTAAATCTGAAGATAAATTAACAATAATAAAAAAAGGATTCTGAATTAACTACACACATATTTTTTCAATTTGTCAGTTGGTATGTCTGACAGACGAAAGGGGTATTAATGTGCATTGGACTATTCCGTCACATGCAGATGGCCCGGGCCATTGCCTCGCCTCAGTGTTCTCTGTGCGCAAATTACCAAGCCTGGATCAATTATTAAAACCGTGTCTTGGCGCACACCCTACTTACCTGTCAAAGGACTGTTGCAGAGCGGCAAAACACTCATTACTGCCTCCTCGTGTGGTTGTGTGTGTGTGTGTGTGTGTGTATGTGTAGTGGGGGTGGGGTGGTGGGTGCCGCTCCACCTGAGCATGATGCCTGGCAGGCAGAAAACGCAGCGGTGGACTCTTTGCCTCAACGCTGCTGCAGAAAGCAACACCTGCAAGGGAGGACTGTGGTTTGCGGGGACTGTTAACTGAACAGGACGCCCGTACCCTGGAGCGGCTCAGATCGCAAACTGACAACGGCACGCCTGGCTGCATCGTGACATTAATGCAAGAGACTCTGGAAAACGGGGGACCCAGAAGCGGTGTGTGCAGGTACCGGTGGTCGCCGGTGGCAGAAGGGCTTCCATTACAATGCAGAAAATACTTCACATGGCATTCCTGTTTCATTGACTCTACGGTATACATCCTTGTGGATTTGCTTACTGTCCTCATAAATATACAGGTACAGTATGCAAGCTGCTTCACAAACTGCATATAGGTAACATGCAATTCAAATCCAACTTCATTTCAGGCAGCCACATGGACACTGTGCACATCTGACATGAAGAAGAAAAAAAAAAGCACTGGCAGTCCAAATGGCAGGGTTCCCAGACTCATAATTCTGAAGTGTTTTTGGCCTGTTTCAGAAACCTCACATTCAACTTTATTCATTTCGGCAAAAAAAAACAAAAAAAAAACACCAAAACACTGGCTTTTCTATCTCCTTTTCTAGCGTAAACAACATCTAATCTGATCCACTTCCTGCAAATTCCTCAGAGGGTGTGAGCATGTGTTTTCTCAACCCCGCCAGACCCCTGCTAGATATCTGACTTTGATAACAAAGGCAGATAGCACTGGGCTGTGATCGTCTGGCAGTGCTGCGTCTCGCTGGAACATGGTTGAATACCACGGGGACATACTGTAGATGCTGGCTTGTCCACGCTGGGATGCGTCAGAAATTTGCGGGTCCAATTATGGGTTTTTTAAATTGCCTCCACCGGTAAGACAGAGAGAGAGAGTGAGCGAGTATGTGCTGTGGCTGTTGGACATGTGAGGTAAGCGGGAGGTCGAGAACCTGTGCAAAATCAGAGAAAGACTGTAGCCTCCTGCATCCGTTTCAGCGTTAGGCCCTCGCACACAACCACACACTGGAGTGCCCTGCGGACTGTTCTGCCTGTGATGTCACTGTCTCTGCCAGATTAAACCATTGGGTATTGGGAGTCAAACAGCAAAAAGATCCCTCAAAAAAGCACCCACAACACAGAAAACACAACACACATCCACCGTTGCTATGAGGGCTGACCTGGGGCTCATTTCATAGCTCTGTTTGTGCCACTTTCAAGTGAATGTAAAGCATGAGAAAACTGAGAAAAGAAACTGCAACCAAAAAAAACAACTCCAGTTCCCGGATACAGCTATTTTTTAAAAAAGCCAGAGAGGGGGTAAAAACAAAAAAAGAACATATTACTATGGCATGTATACTTTGCATCGTACAGGACTTCATTAAACAAAGTGCTTTCAATTCTGCCCCTCTACAATAACATGCCACACATAAAAGCGCTGTGACAATTCTGCCCCAACAACAGCATGCCACACATAAAAGCACTGTGACAATTCTGCCCCAACAACAGCATGCCACACATAAAAGCACTGTGACAATTCTGCCCCTCTACAACAGCATGCCACACATAAAAGCACTGTGACAATTCTGCCCCAACAACAGCATGCCACACATAAAAGCACTGTGACAATTCTGCCCCAACAACAGCATGCCACACATAAAAGCACTGTGACAATTCTGCCCCAACAACAGCATGCCACACATAAAAGCACTGTGACAATTCTGCCCCAACAACAGCATGCCACACATAAAAGCACTGTGACAATTCTGCCCCTCTACAACAGCATGCCACACATAAAAGCACTGTGACAATTCTGCCCCTCTCCAACAGCATGCCACACATAAAAGCACTGTGACAATTCTGCCCCAACAGCATGCCACACATAAAAGCACTGTGACAATTCTGCCCCTCTCCAACAGCATGCCACACATAAAAGCACTGTGACAATTCTGCCCCTCTACAACAGCATGCCACACATAAAAGCACTGTGACAATTCTGCCCCTCTCCAACAGCATGCCACACATAAAAGCACTGTGACAATTCTGCCCCAACAACAGCATGCCACACATAAAAGCACTGTGACAATTCTGCCCCTCTCCAACAGCATGCCACACATAAAAGCACTGTGACAATTCTGCCCCAACAACAGCATGCCACACATAAAAGCACTGTGACAATTCTGCCCCAACAACAGCATGCCACACATAAAAGCACTGTGACAATTCTGCCCCTCTACAACAGCATGCCACACATAAAAGCACTGTGACAATTCTGCCCCTCTCCAACAGCATGCCACACATAAAAGCACTGTGACAATTCTGCCCCAACAACAGCATGCCACACATAAAAGCACTGTGACAATTCTGCCCCTCTCCAACAGCATGCCACACATAAAAGCACTGTGACAATTCTGCCCCTCTACAACAGCATGCCACACATAAAAGCACTGTGACAATTCTGCCCCAACAACAGCATGCCACACATAAAAGCACTGTGACAATTCTGCCCCAACAACAGCATGCCACACATAAAAGCACTGTGACAATTCTGCCCCAACAACAGCATGCCACACATAAAAGCACTGTGACAATTCTGCCCCTCTCCAACAGCATGCCACACATAAAAGCACTGTGACAATTCTGCCCCAACAACAGCATGCCACACATAAAAGCACTGTGACAATTCTGCCCCTCTCCAACAGCATGCCACACATAAAAGCACTGTGACATGAAATGTGCAGACACTCCGCAAGGTTGGAACACTTGCAGGTAACTTTTTGCGACGGTGGATTTCACCAGATAAAATCAGATTACATCAGTAATGCAGCTAGAGTAAGGGAAACAGGACAACAGGGAGCCATGAAACCTTCCCCCACCCCACAGCTCTCATTTAGAAGGCCTGCTGGAGTTTTGAGCACTAGACTACCACTATTCACTACCCATTTTCTGTCCTATGCTGGGGCTGAATTTGAATACTTAAAAAATTTATTCTTTGTGTTTTCCTTCCTTGTGACCTGGAATGGGCTAACTGGCAGCCATGACAGTGAATGTTCAAATTATTTAATACAAGAAAGAAGGAAACATGATTCATCCTGGTTTGCCTCCTTAGGTGAAGGATACAATGATGATGCATCCTTTGGGGAAGAGATTTGCCTATATGACTGCAAGCCCCACAATGCTTTGCTTCGAACAAGTAGTTGAAATGATATAAAATGTTGATGAAAAATTATAGCTAAGGAAGTAAGGAATGTAGGAAGGATCATCATCATCATCATCCATCAACCATCAACCCGCTTATTCCTTATTCAGGGTCACGGGGGGGTGCTGGAGCCTATCCCAGCATGCATTGGACGAGAGGCAGGAATACACCCTGGACAGGACGCCAATCCATCACAGAGCACTCACACCATTCATACCTATGGGCAATTTAGAGTCTCCAATTAGCCTAACCTGCATGTTTTTGGACTGTGGGAGGAAACCGGAGTACCCGGAGGAAACCCACACTGACACAGAAAGGCCCTCGGCCGGGATTCGAACTCGGTACCTTCATGCTGTAAGGCGACAGTGCTAACCACTGCACCACTGTGCCGCCTGTAGGAAGGATACATTTTGTAAATGTATGTAAATCATGGCAGGTCACAAAGCTATATGAAATGTGTGATGAAAAGATAATAGCAATTAACTAAATAAAAAAGACCAATTTTATTAAATCAATAATTTAACAATTGTATTTGTAATATACTTTTAAATAGTATACATATACATACACACACTCGTATATGGGTGACTGATGTGACGTCAAATTTGTGTCCGAGGGAAATTCATAATATTACATTTTTCAAAATTAAAACTACAAAAGTCTAATATCTCCTCCATTTATTGATTTAAAAGAGTATTTATAATGAGTAATTGAAATTTAAAGAGATATTGAGCTGAAAATAATCTCATGGGATAACTGTCCCTAAAATCAAAATGCAAAATGATGAAAAAACATATCCAAAACATTCAATAAAACCTTAAATCTACCCTTTGGGCATAGTTGTGTGTTTGATTCGATATATAAAACTATTGCAATGCTTGACAGACTTTGGTGTGCACATTGAGATTGTAGTCAGTGTCATCTTGGATAACCCATTCGGTAGCAGTCTTGCACCAGTCATACCAGCCAGCATTTAGAGAATTATTTTGATTACGACTTTCACTTCTCTCCTCGAAATGTTCTTCTCCCGCCTAGCTACCACAGACGTAAAGATCGATGTTCTGAAATGTTATTTTTGCTAAATTCTACATTACTTTTTACAATGGCATACGTGCCAGACAAATGTAATTTATTGCCTATGAAACGGTTCGCATGCAGAAAATGATTAAGCTTGTTTTTCCATGTTAAAATGTTTTATTGCCGTCACCTAAATGTGTACTCATTACAGAGTACTTAAACTTTCCAGTGTCACTCACTTTTATTAAATATAGAATGACTGTTTTAGTACATCTTTGTTGCCTAGTCCATCTGAAGACATCATCCGACATGGAACCATTTTCATTGAGTTGAGGATGCAACAATTATCTCATCCCATTTACTGGATTGCATTTTCAGACATATTTCAGCTCCACCCCCTTCCCCCTCCACTTTTCAGCAACAAGTGCTAAACGTCAACAGACAGGCCTGTGCCAGTAGAAAAATCCAAATTTGCTCAATTGCCATACAAACTTGATTTCCTGGCATATTTGTTAAGGTCAAACCATGGGTATTTATGAAATGTTTTTATGATGAAATAAAACATCAATTTGCTAAATTCATCACCGTTCTCATTTTGGTCAAATAAACCATACAGGACTCAAAATGAAAGTGAATAAATTACATTTTTAAAGAACATAATTGTACATCAATGGAAGTAAAAAGTATTTAATTAGCCATTTTAACTCACCCCCACCCCCATTTTTACAGTCACTGTTAACCAATCATGTGCCATTCGGCGCACAACAGCAGCGAATAAAATGTCAAAGGTTTGTCACCCCAGGCCAGCCTGAATCAGTCAAACCATGAGGCAACTCTTGTTGTGAATTCATGGTTCAGTGATTACATGGCTCAGCCAGTTATAAGACGAGCATCGCCTCTAACCCCTCCCGCATCCCCTGCAATTTCAGTCGGGTCCAAGTCTCCCTTAAATGTTATTTCGAGCAGAAGCCAATATGATAAGCAGGCATACCGAATCAGTGCCCGTTTCTAACAAGAACGTCTTGTCAACTTCACATGCTTAGTTTACAAAGAATAACGTATTCCATACGGTTGGAGCGTTGCATCACAAGAACACATCTTCAATTAAGCAATGTGTTTCCGGTTGGTGAACAGCAATTCCTGTTCACGTTATACCATCGTTAGAGAATGTTGCAATGGGCAAGATGTGGGCAAAAGTTACAGGCAACTCATATTATGCAAAGCTTCGATACAGATGAAGAAGTTACGCAACGACTTTGAGTAAGATCAAATGCAAGCATCCATTAACCGCACAAGTGTGGTTAACCAACTTCAGCGAGAGATGATTAGGCAGCACTACAACAACCTCACCTACTTTAGCTAACTAGGCACAAGAACTCTAGCCAAGGTTAGATCCAGCCATGTCATCTATGCCTTTGCAGCTTTATTAGTGACTGCTGTACAAAACTAGCTTGCTTGATGTATGCCACAGAACAGCGGCAAAGGTGGAAAACAAGCATTCAAGCGAATCGGGTTCCAAACTTTCTAAGAAGCAGCCTGTCACTGCCTAACGTTACCTAGATAAACTCTCGTCGAAAAGAAGCAAGAACTTGTAGCGCGAGATTCAAAATTGATACCACAATTCGCATTTCTTTAAAAGAAAACTATTTTAAACTTGGCACTGCACGTGGAACGCTCTCTCAAACGATAGCTAACTAGCGAGTCATTTCATAAAATAAAAAAACACACAAAATAAATTCATAGCTCCATTTCCACCCAGAAACTTCCAATCGCTCGACTGACTGACATAGAGAAGTAGGAGGAAACTATTTATTGACAACCTCCTCATATGATTGGACGTACACATTTACTTGTAGTTGATTGGACACATTTCTCAAGATGACCCAGTGTTATCCGAACTGTACCATTTTGCATGAAAAGGGAGTACTAGCCAAAATGTGCGACACCATAGTTTTTAGAGCCCATCTAACAGAACGTTCACTCATTTTTTTACTAATTTAATTATAATATTAATCTGTACTAAAAACACAAGGCGCACGTTGATATACAATAATAAAAATAAACAACCAGCGTGTTAGAAAAGTTTCCCCTACGGTCTAGTTACAAGGTATAGCTCAAAATGGCTGTAATGAAACAGTTATGCAGAGCTGCTGTTCATCATGAGAATTAATGTGTTGCGTTTGTTTTATGAATGAAGAAACCTATATGCGATCCGGACGAAATACCGGAAAGGTGAGGTTTAATGTGTTCCGATTGTTTTGAAACGGTTTTCGCGTTTGCTGTTGAAAACAAAACCCAATAGGGTTCCGGGATAATAGTACTACGATTGCGATTTCAGCCAATAGGAGTGTACAGAGCAATTGCAGGCTGTGGCCTCTCGAAGTAAGCAGGCAAAACAGTAACGCAGCTAGCACGCTAGCTGGTTAGTTTGACTGTGTAATGCGCTATATCAACTACAGCTAAATGTTTTATGTAGTTGCCCACGCATTATTGGACGAAATACGTAATCATCTGGCGACTGTCAGACGGTTTATGAATTTGGCTCGCAAACTAGCTTGCAGCCATATCCAAACATAGCCGTGTTCAATTTAGCACTAGCTAGCAGTAAGTGGTATTTTGTATGTGGCTAGCTGTCGTAACGCACTTTGAGTGTAATCGTATAACTTTCATCTGAATTCAAGGTGGCTTGTGTTAGATGTGAAGCTCTCCCTTTTATCTCACCAGTGCCCCCCAAATCGTGGAATCTCTTGCTTGGGTACCTAACGTTACTGCACGAGTGCACGATACATCTAGATCATGATCCCTTCAAGTTAAGATCATGTAACTTGGCAGGAACTTTTCCGTTGTATAATATGCCAGTCGATGTCCTTTATAAACGAAGTCAAAGAAGATGCCAAACATTTGATAACTTATATGTAGGATGTCATCGTTCAGTAATGCATTTTCACTTTAACTAGATCCACTCATATTCTCCCTCTGCTCCAGAACGCTGTCCTAACACACGTCTGTCGGTCTGGAGTGCTTTCTACGAAGACCCTCTTCGACTCCCCAGTGAGTTACACGGGAAATTGTTGCCAACTTTCCAGCAAGTAATTTAGGTAGGCTGTTCTTGTCTGGTAATATGGTTTCCTCAACACTGATCGTCGTTTAAGTATCCCGTGAAAAAGAATTGATTAGTGCCCAGACTGGACAAAGTTTTTAATTTCAGATAGAAAAATCCAAGTCCCATACTTTATTCGCGAATTATAGGCCAGTGGTTCCCACACTCGGTCCTGGAGTACCCATGTGGTATTCGTTCCAGCCACAATTGCAACCCCGGAATTTTAACAAGCAGTTAATTTTTCGTAATTAGGTGCTTTTCATGTGTAGAGTAATTATTTGCCCTCTTAGGCCACATTATTTCAGAAATAGCTAGGCATGCCATGTAGAATAACAGTCTCATGTTTACATTGTGCTTATTGTGATATATTGCAAACAATTAAATAAAAAGAGGTAAGAATTTTTTAACGGATAAAATTAAAGACTGAGATGAATAAATATGCTCCTTATTAGTTTGTTGAACTCATGTGGGTAAACTTTCCCCTTAAAATGTATTGATACAATGCAGGTTTGGCTCATCATTTGCTTTGTTTTTGAAATTTTTAAAATTATTTACCAAAATAGTTCGTTTTATTGGCTATGTGTCTACACTTTCACCAATTAAGAGCATATTGATTTTTGATAAATTACAAAATGTTGTTACCTCTTTTTGTGTAATTGTTTGCAATATAGCACAATGTGAACATGGGACTTTTATTCTTCATGCATTATCCCTCTAAACACGAAAAGCACATAATTAATAAAAAATAACAGCTTGGTAAAATTCTGGGATGGCCATTGTTAATCACACATAAAACTGTAAATGTGTAGTATCTAAAATGGATACATTTGAGGTTCAAAGTATGGGTAAGGAAATTAATTTTATTTCAAAAGATGAGTAGTTAGTGATTAATCTATAATTTCCAAAAAAGGAGGAACTTTGAAACATCATAATAAAATGCCAATGGGGTTTATCTCATTCTCCTTCATTGTACTACAGTTTTGCATTGCATACAGTTGCAGCAGCAGTTTTATTCTTTGCCAGTGATGGGACAACAGAAGACATCCAATCCTGTGAATTTCATATCCATTTTATTTAAGCAAGCCTCCAAAAATCTAGTCTCTGTGTGGTGGATAATTAACCTGATTTGTGACAGACACAATCAAATCCAGAGGACGATTTCCTCATTAGTGACCAGTGGCTCCACTACAATATGCCCTTTCCGCTCTGCATATGTGTAGAAATAATGTTCTGGCAGTTACTTTACGCATTCAGTGACCGCGTGGAATGAATTACCTGCACGGAAACCAACTATGAGCAGGGTCACAAGTTTTTCTCGACCTCCTCAACATGAACTCTGCCTTTCCATAGCTTTTTTTCTCTATGTATTATTCTCTTGAATTATAAATCAGACTGAATGAAAATTCATTTTGGTCCGCGCTGCGCAGACGGAGGACGATAATGCATGAGAGAAAAGCTCATGACCCTAACTCTAGACTTACACCAAAGACATAATTCCTGCTGGGAATATCGCTCCCTCTACCGCTAGCTTAAGTGTTGTATTCATCTAAAACTAGCTTGGGAGTTGGGAGCATGCTTCTGATGAGGCTACATAATGAAACAAAAACAATTGTACAGTCTATTTAAAATAACACACACATAACACAAGTCATTCATGCAAATGATGAACGAATGACTTCAGCTCAAGGTGAAAGTCATTCATAGCATTGGAAAGAGGGCTGCAAGGCACAATACTGTAGCCAACTTGTGTGTGGCGCTAACCTCAAGATAAATACCATGCGCTCAAGTTTAAAAAAAACAATAGAACCTTGGAGATAGGAACTGTTCGAGAATGCAGGTCATTCAGTTCTGTTGAGTTGTTAGTAACTTTAAAAGTTAAGTTCAAAGCAAGTGAGGGACGATGAATAAATCAAATGATAAAATAGCCTTCATGGCATCAGTGAGGGAACATTAAAAGGGGAACAGCAGTCTGCCGAAGACCAGCACTACTTAAACTTCTAACACATTGAATTAATAAATGGACCTCTTTATGTGTCGAGCAACACATTAATATGCATGTCTTATTTTATACAAAAGACACGTTTCTGTTTAATTACGCAGCTCCTTCAGAAACTTGCTGCCAACTTGCTGATTTTAAATAAGCACCTGTTTTGTCAAATGTTCCCATTTAAGGCTCACTTTTTTTTGCAGCAGTAGCAATAGCAACGAGAGTCTATGTGTTCTGTAATAACAAGATTGAAAAGCAGATATTGCATATTCATATTCATATTTGTTGACCAGTCAGTTTGTAACTGATGTTCCTGTCTATTTGGTTCTGCTGCATTTTAACTTCTCACCAATTTTGGTGAACACATTAAAAATTTTAAAGGAAGAGGGAAAATGTCACACCTATACACAACCTTAAGATCTTGTGGGGGGTAATAAAAAACACATTTTATCAAGATGAATTATTTAATTTTATTTCATTATTAATTAAGGGGCAATCACACTGCAGTTATATTGATTTTCTGTCTAAGCTGCCCAATAGAAAAATATAAGAAAAAATATAATGTCTGTTAAGATAGACCTACATGCAGAATGTTGTAAAATAACTGAAATGCCTTAATTGGAACATGCTTTTTCTTTTGAAATATATTTAAAATAATAAACCATTAGAAATGTAAAGCGTTAATCTTTACATGGTGGCTGCCCAAGTGGTGGTGGTCTCCCTTTCTTTTGATGTATAAGTATGTTTCTTTTTTTGGAAATACATAGGGTAGGGCCATCTTCAGAGTTCAGTGTGGCTTCAAAATGAAAGTCACTCATGGTATTCCAAATGTACACCCGTCATGTACATTCATTGTGTTTACTAAGTGTTCTGGAACTGAAGCAGAAATAAATATTAGGAGGTCTTCCTGATTTAGATGGACAAGAGATCAGTCTGTATTCCTTGTACTTTAGACCATGGTAATATTGTAGATGCATGAGGCAAAGTCTTGCTTGGCTGCACCTCAAAACTACTGTATTGATATCAAACATTTGGGAACAGGAAAGATGTGTGCAAGATTTTCTTAATTTTGAATCTGCGTAGTATGTATTTTGTTGAGGCTACTCGGGAGATACTGCTACTTCTTTTGACTAACACAGAGAAAAAGGGAAATTCCATTATTTTCAGAGGCTTTTTAAAATTTAGTTTAACCTCTTCAGTGTCAGATGGACAGTCAGAGATACAGACAGACAGACAGACAGACACAGCAGCTGAGCTTGTCTTAAGAGCCATGCATTTAGGGGAATGAATGTAGCATTAGCAGTCTTTGTGTGGACACTCACTGGACTTTGGCACAATCAAACAGACCTGCTGCGTTCAGTTTTCTCGCAGACTTCAGACAAACATTTTACAGGTAAAGCAAATGCAGCAATGTTTGAGAAAACGTGAGTGAAAATGAAATGTAAAACATGTAGCCTAAATCAAATGCAATATTAATGCCCCCCCCCCCCCAAACCAAGGTGATAAATAATGCATTGTCTTCCTTATTTGTTTTGTACGGCTTGTATTTGAGAAGCGATTGCTTCCAATAGATTTGTGGTAATAATGGATGTTGTATCGGAGAATACTTAGGCATACTGTGTTTCTGTATATTCTAATTGAAATGTGGACTGCAGTTCCCCGGGACTGGATTTACAGTAAACACACTCTTTTTGGAAGACGTGAGGGTTTACTTTGGCCTGGGAGTTGGTGCAGTGTGGTTTCACATGTGGTAAGAGACAGGGTAAAGTAGGAGTCAAGGAAGGTTCTTCAAAACAGAGCTGCTTATTTAACATTTCCGGTCAATCACAACCAAGTCAACATCACACGTTTGTTACAGGAGATGGAGAGAGATTATTTGCTTGAACTTGTGTTCAACCCACAGTTGGTCTCTTTGAAGCGATGGCCAGTCATTTTGCTCAACATTCTGATACGTGTTGTACCGAGGTATATAATTGCCACCATACTAATAGGAGGTGCTATCAGTGGGGAGAGCTGGATTTAGCAGATTGCTGAAATTTTCCACTTATACACTGATCATGCCCCAAATGGATCAGAGCTTTGACCGCACGTACAAAATGCAGCAATCATATATCTGTGTGCACATTCATGCACTTGCAACTAATAGGTAGCCAGTCTGTTTTGGGATGGGGAAGTTAGATGTTTACGGTCAAACTTAAAAAAACAAATTTCTGCTTTATTACGTTGTCAGCTTTTTAAGAATGTCAGCCTTCGGAAAAGTATGTTCATTTCTATGCACTCAATACTTGGTTGGGGCTCCTTTTGCATGAATTACTGCATCAATGCGGCGTGGCATGGAGGCGATCAGCCTGTGGCACTGCTGAGGTGTAATGGAAGCCCAGGTTGCTCAACATGTTGCTAGATTCTCTATGGCAGTGGTTCTTAACCTTATTGGAGGTACTGAACCCTGCAAGCTTCATCAGTGCATTCACCGAACCCTTCCGACAAAAACGGCTCGACATTGCTAGTGTGAACCGTATACTGTGTGTGTCTTGACCCCTGCCGAACCCCTGAGACTGACTCAACGAACCCCTGGGGTTCGATCGAACCCAGGTTAAGAACCACTGCTCTATGGGGTTCAGGTCAGGCGAGTTTGCTGGCCAATCAAGCACAGTAATACCATAGTCATTGAACCAGCTTTTGGTACTTTTGGCAGTGTGGGCAGGTGCCAAGTCCTGCTGGAAAATGAAATCAGCATCTCCATAAAGCTTGTCAGCAGAAGGAAGCATGAAGTGCTCTAAAATTTCCTGGTAGATGGCTGCGTTGACTGTGGACTTCAGAAAACACAGTGGACATGGCACCCCAAATCATCACTGACTGTGGAAACGTCACACTGGACTTCAAGCAACGTGGATTCTGTGCCTCTCCACTCTTCCTCCAGACTCTGGGACCTTGACTTCCAAATGAAATGCAAAATTTACTTTAATCTGAAAAGAGGACTTTGGACCACTGAGCAACAGTCCAGTTCTTTTTCTCCTTAGCCCAGGTAAGACGCTTCTGACGTTGTCTCTGGTTCAAGAGTGGCTTGACACGAGGAATGCGACATTTGTAACCCATGTCCTGGATTCGTCTGTGCGTGGTGGCTCTTGATGCACTGACTCCAGCCTCAGTCCAATCCTTGTGAAGCTCCCCCAAATTCTTGAATGGATTTTGCTTGACAATCCTCTCAAGGCTGCGGTTATCCCTGTTGCTTGTGCACCTTTTCCTACCACACTTTTTCCTTCCACTCAACTTTCTATGAATATGCTTGGATACAGCAATCTGTGAACAACCAGCTTCTTTAGCAATGACCTTTTGTGGCTTACCCTCCTTGTGGAGGGTGTCAAT
Organism: Ilyophis sp. 1 JC-2022; assembly: GCA_022702515.1. NCBI lineage: Eukaryota > Metazoa > Chordata > Actinopteri > Anguilliformes > Synaphobranchidae > Ilyophis > Ilyophis sp. 1 JC-2022. The sequence goes on along the minus strand of CM040403.1, from coordinate 89,022,595 downwards.
GATTGTCTTCTGGACATCTGTCAAGTCAGCAGTCTTCACCATGATTGTGTAGCCTACTGAACCAGACTGAGAGACCATTTAAAGGCTCAGGAAACCTTTGCAGGTGTTTTGAGTTAATTAGCTGATTAGAGTGTGACACCATGAGTTTCCAATATAAAACTCAAATTTTCTGTGACACTGAATTTGGGTTTTCATTAGCTGTAAGCCATAATCATCAAAATTACAAGAAATAAAGGCTTGAAATATTTCACTCTGTGTAATGAATCTATATAATATATGAGTTTCACTTTCTGAAATGAGTGACAAAAAATATTGAACTTTTTCACGATATTCTAATTTTTTGAGCTGCACCTGTATAATAAAGTAATCATTTTTAATATTTGGTTGCATATATTTTGCATGCCATGACTTCCTGATGTCTGTGACCCAACAACATCAAAAGACTCTTGATATATTATTTTCTGGTACTCTTACAAGCGATACTATAACGTCTCTGCATTTGAATGGATCCCTATGGGAATTGGGGGGTGGGACTAGATTTAGCTGTAAATTATGCTGGAACAGTATGGAACACATGGTTGGTAAAATGGCTGTAAGTCATCAAGGGTCTGACGTATCAAACGAGCCTCAAACCATCACTCCGCTGCCAGATGTGCAGTAGATATGGATGGATCACTTCAAGGGTTGTTTCTCCTGACAAATTTTCATATTGAACTCTATGGAAAAATAAGTCAGGAGAAGAAACCCTTCAAGTTATCCATCCATATCTACTATATTTCCGGCAGCAGAGTGATGGTTTAAGGCTTGTTTGATACGTCAGACCCTTGATGACTTAGAGCCATTTAGACAACCTTGTGTTCCATACTGTTCCAGTGTAATTTACAGCTAAATCTAGTCCCACCCCCAAATTCCCATAGAGATCCATTCAAATGCATCCAGCATTTCATTTTAATGAGAATATACTCGCCCTGGTTTTTCCCTGTTTGGTTTATGGGACAGAGCGCTGCCATATTTTAAGAAATGTAAACAAACGGTCATAAGTCGTCTCGTTACCATAGAGACAACCGAACCCTCATTGCACACCTTCGGCCGAAGTATAAATGCCAAACGCTGTGCGACACCTTAATATTTGTCGCTCGACACTCAAAAGGGGCGTGTGATGAAGTATAAACCAGGCTTTACTGTACTGTAGTACAGTACAGTACCCAATACTACTTTTTAGTTTAGTAGAAAAAAAAAAAATTTTTTTTTTTTTTTATTAAAAAATTGTATTTTACCTGGTTATGAAGTTTTTTTTGTGTTTTGACCCTGAAGAGTTTATTTTTATTTTTTTTTTTTGCAGTAGCCAGCACCTAGCCACACTTACTATGTGGCTGTGTTGTTTGCTTGCTGTTATGTAAAACACAATTTTTTTTTATTTATTTTGCTTTTTTTTTTTTTTTTAAAAAAAAATTTTTGTGTATTTTATTTATATATATTTATATTATACCGTATGTTTTCTGTCTGACATGTATTCTGTTGCAAATTTCCTAACGATAAAACTTCTTTTCAACAAAAAACTTAAAACCATGGGTGTGTGAATTTTTTTTTTTTTGAATTTTATACACTACTATACTTAAGGTAGTTAAAGTTAATAGGGTTTAAACCATGGCAGGCTGAGTTGGCTAATTCAACTAACTAATATCATGTAAGGTAACATTAGACAGAATTATGTCTTAATGTTTTTCTGTCCACATTATCATCATTTGGTGACGGTCTCTTCTTTTTATGTGGTGTTTTTCAGTATTTCTGCTATGCTACTATAGTTAAGTCAGAAAGCCAGCTACGCACAAAGTGTATGAACTCTAACTCAAGTGATAAATAAGCTACGGTGTCTCTACTCTCTAGAGGACCCAACAATTTCATCCGATTTTGTTTTCAGCAACCCAAAATTTACGGCGATTTTACCTAAAAATAAAATTGTGGGCTTTACCCGCTAGAGAGAATATTTACCCGTATTTGGCGGGTGTTAATTTTGGACCCTGACTGTATCCTACATTAAGAATCAGGGCAATACTATATGAAATATTAAGCCCATTCACTTTTTAAATTTGACAGAATAGATATTGTGTAATTATTTATTTATTTTAGAAATACTTCACCTGGTATAAGCAGAAGACAAGAGAGGCTGTCAAAACGTTGTACATGGAAAGTGCATAAAGATTTAATTATTAATGGAAGTCACTACGTGGGAGAAAATGTATGTGGTAATAGTCTTGTGAATTTTTAATCTGTGGGCAATTGCACTCCCAGGGTATTCCTTGGGTTTGAGAAGGTGTGCATGTGTGCATAAGCGCCTACTACATAGGGCAAATGGGGCTCTTGTCCACACACTTTTAATTCTGTGACTGCCCCCCCCCCCACACACACTTTTATCACAGACAACTATGATTTTTGGCAACAATAACTCAGAATATAGTCTCATAAATAACATAATTATTTAAGAAGAAGCATACAGTAAGCCATTGACACCCCTGTGGTTTACATTAATCATTAATAGTATGACCCACCTGAAGGCTATCTACCACATTAAAGAGCTTTGCAGAGAATTGTCATAAAACTAAATAAAACATAAAAACCTGGAAGCCCCCAACTCTTTGTCTGAATTCTGCTCCCCCCACACACACTTTCATCTAAAGTTAGGCGCCTGTGTGTGTGTGTGTGTGTGTGTGTGTGTGTGTGTGTGTGTGTGTGTGTGTGTGTGTGTGTGTGTGTGTGTGAGAGAGAGTGAGAGAGAGAGAGAGAGAGAGAGAGAGAAGGGTCTTTTTTTTGGGCCTCAACTGTAGACAACACTAATACTCAGTATTCATTCCAGGTCTTAAAGTAGGCTAGTTGTTAACAGGATGGCAGTGTGAATGTATTGGCCATTCACTTAGAATGATCAACAAGCATCTCTTTTTGCTGTTGCATCTGAAAAAAGCATTGTTTTGATCTAATCAACATTGTACAGCACGTGCTGCCGTGTTTTGAAAAGCTGTCTAAAGGGGGTGTTACGTGATTTAAAATAACCTTTATTACACACGATGCCTTATATTCACTTGTGGTCTTACTGAAATGTGATCCTTATCAGGGCAATGGCAACCTAACATCAGCAAGCACAGGCACATGTATACATGGCCTTTTTCTTTATCCCCTCAGGCTTGTGGAAGTTACACCAAGATCTATAATAATAGAATAATAATCTTGAACACGTCCAGTGACGTTTGGGTAGTTAAGCAAACTTCCGTCTTACGTAAGGATGTTATTGGATGACTCAGAATGCGAACTTACAAGATGAGCTGTGTCATTTTTTGTTTATGAGATCAAAACCGCGGCTCTCAACATACTTGCGCTCTTGTACGCACTGTATCTTTAACATGGTCTGGAAGAAAATGAGTCCAACAGTCTGCCTCTCCTTTGCTATTTCTAAGGGGCATCGTTGGCCCTGGTCTTATGCTTACTTTTTGGAGAATTTTTAAAACCTGGAAAGTCAGCACATCTGTTTGTATATTAGCAGGAGCTAACCGTTACACGCGCGTTTGTTTCAGGCGAGTCTCCGGCTCTCGCTGGAATAAGTGTCTGTTGCATTCACCTGACTGGACTAGGATCTGCAGACATCGGGCGCGTTTTGGCGGCGACGCGTTCGATCGAGCCGCGTCGCTGGCCGTGAACGGGAGGTGAGGCCGCGTGCGAGTGAAATGTGACCCTCACCATCCTCTCTCTATCCACACGGGTTTTTAAAAAAGCCAACGCCAGCTCGTCCCGCTTTGACCTCCCTTACCGTGTAGTATGTTCGTATCGCACGTCAGATACGTTTCCGTGTCTCTGTGAAAGACGTGCTTTCAGTCCCTTACTATTGTCGTACTGTGCATGATTTTTTGCTCGACCCAGGCGCCATTCCTTGGGCCACAACACTTGTGCACTGTTCCTGCACCCACCCTCAAACAAAATTGTAATTTTGTCCCCAAAGAGTAAATTGACATTGTGGCTGCCTGTTGTTCTTAGTCAATTAATGAATAAAATGTGCAAAAAATCTGATAAACCTGATAAACTGAAAGCCCCAGTTGAGGAGGTTCTGGGTGATCCAGTTTTACCAACACATCCCCCAGTGAGTGATATTGAATTACACTGCATTTTGTTTTACTTTTTGATTGATACGAGGTTCAGTTGTATGTTCGATCTTTTTCGCCATTCGGATTAAAAGCCTCAGATTAGAATGTCTAACATAAAGGTAACTCTTACTATTTACTGTTTTTGAAATGTATTCACACAACTAGTCCACAGTCATAACCAACTGATTCCACACATACACTGCACCACCACCGTCCATCAGTAATAAATGTAATTTAAAAAAAATCTGTTATTATTTGTAAATGTAATATATTCACCGCTTTTGGGGGACTTGTTTTCCCAGCAGGGGGAAAGAAAGGACACCCCGAGGGTCCCAGACACAGAAGAAAGCCAGATAAACCTCTTGGTTCCTCAGCTGGGAACACAGAGAATCTGCATGCTGATTGAGTAACACAGTTTCCTTTGAAGGAAATGATACAATAAGAGCCATTGTTGCGGGTGACTTAAAGCAGTATTTTAAGAAGTTCCATTAAGCACTTGATACACAACACATACAACTGATCTTTGGATTTCACCCAGGGGCTCTTAAGAACAAATACTGGACAAATAGACAATTGCACATGTAAATCCCTCTGCAGTAACTGTTATACATATGTAACATTTCCAAAGAGCTCTGGTCCGTGTGTATCCCCGTCTTTACACTGTTGAAAAGATTAAGGAATACTCTACATGTGTCTCTGTGGAGCAGCACCAGACATCGCATGCTACAGTGGGAAGTGTATTATTGTTATTGGCTATGGGAGGACAAAGACAATATTTTAACATCCCAAAATTGAATTTGGCATTCAGAATGATAGTCTGCTGTTGTTTCAGAGACATTATGGAACTATAAAGACTTTCTGTTATGGCTAGATATTCAGCATCGAATCTTCAAATGGCCAATGAAGTGAGCCAATGCATTAAATGAAGTGGGGTTTTATGTTTAAGAATCTGATGTAGATGAGACTTTGAATGCCAAGAGATGACATAATGAGTCAATTCAATAACAGCAGAACAGCTTGCAGAAGTGCTTGATGCTCCTTGGAGGCTAAACTAATCATATTTTGCTAGAAGATATCTGTAGAAAGTAAATAGCGTTGTGTGGTGATGTTTCATTAGAGAATGTCTTATTTGTGCTTGAAATTATTTCTGAAATTAGCATTCCGGTAGCCTATACGACAAACTAATTTATAAGTGCACTATTGAGCCTCGATGTTTCTGTGATGTTTTTAGCAAAGGTCAATGAAAATATTATGCATTTTGCATCTAAAGATAGCAGTGATTAGAAAAGGGAAAGAAGGAAAACGTGGTGTTCTGTAGGGAGGTAAACAATGTGAGTAATGTGCGGTTCGAGGAGTCTTAAAAGTCACCTGGTCTGCGCAGCTGAAAGTTGAACCCACACTTTGCGTAAACAGGAAGCTTTGTTTAGTTGGGAGATGCTTGGTGTGTTTTACTAGTCACCGGGTCACAGGAGAGGGGAAATGGGTGGCAACTCGGAAATAGCTCAACGAGGATGAACCACGCTACTTGCCGCTCTTATGGGGTTGCAGTCGGCCTTCCCAGCGTGTAGCTGCGGAGGTGGGAGGGAAACGGAAACGGAGACGGTTACGATGACGTTTCTCCAGGCAAGCCGAGCTTCTCTTTGCCCCGCGCCTTTGATTTAACGCTGACCATCAGCACTGTGACTACTGAATGCGCCGGATCACGTTTCACCACTATTACGCAAATCCTGCCTGGGAAATTTTGGGTCGTTAACGCAGAGGTTCTGTGACCAGTCTTCAGTGGGCTGGATTTAAAACCGTTCCAGTAACTATACATAATACTGTCTGATTGATATTTTGAATGGTTTGTTATAGCCTAGACTGTAATGTGAGCGTGACTTTTCTAATTAATGAAATGGAATGAAAACCCACTAGTGCTGCTTAGCTTGTTTCAATATTGTTTATTTTATTGTAATTCTAAAGGATTTTTACCCTCAAATTTATCACCTCGGAGCTGTACTGTGAATATATTATTGACACTTAACACATCATGTGGTAGCGATATGTAGTCTACTTAATTATCTGTAGTGGTAGAGGAGGATTACATTGCAGTTTGATATTATAGCAGTTTGTGGCTTAGTTTTGTTCCAAGAATCTTTTCATTTTTCATTCTGTCACCGACAAGAAGCCTACAGGTCTTATGCTAACTGAAAAGAAGATGGCTGTTTAAGTCACTTGTCTGAGATTTATAGCACTTATCATTTTATGGTTACAGAATGGCTGTGCCCTGAAAAGTGGCTAGAAATGTCCAGGAAAGCACTACGCTGTCTCCCTCTCTCATAAAGGAGAATAATAGAAGCTGTTGACTAGGGAGCTAGCCTTGCCTCTGTTAGCCTAAGTATTCTCCTGGTTACAAGTGGCTGTGTTGCACGCCCAATCAGAATTCAGAATACTGTAACCCCCCCCCCCGGTCCACGATTGCCATCTCCCAGACACATCCACCCCCACCATATATGTATGTATGTGTGAATGCTGTATTTGTGCAGGTGTACATATACAGACATACACACGTGTGTGCATATGAGCCAGCTGTGTTTGTGTGTGCGTGTGTGGCACACATCCTCTTCACTCTTCCCAGCTTAGGTAATTTCCAGGTCAAGGCAGGGCAGTGCAGTGCAGGCCTGTGGTATTTCAGCCCATGTGAGAGGGTTTTTGTCTCCCATTTTGTGGTCCCGTTGAAACACAGCTTTGAAAAGCGTTTGAGGCGCAGAAGCTCAGGCGGAAACGCCCCATGTTGTGCTGGACCTTAACAGCCCGTTTGAAAACATATGCAGCTTTTCGACTCATGGGCATTACAGGGTTTATTTCCAAAGCGCTGGCTCTCCCTTTACAGTGAGCTTTTGATACTGCTATTCAAAATGGTGTTGAGACACAATAATGATAGCATCCCCCCCTCCCCAGAATTATTATTCCACATAAATAAATATAGACACAAAGGCTATTTGAAAGGTAGACATGTCAGAGATTGTGACCAATGAGTTCTATATTCCAGTCGTTTGCACAGATTAAACGTCCGTGTTTTCAAATGTTTGCATACGGATTGGAAGGCATTCTGCCTGGGGCACTGTGCTAGCAAGCGTTATAGAGGGATGCAGTGATTGTTTATTAGTGTGCTGGGCATTTGGCGCCCTCTCTCAATGCCTCTCAGCGCATCTATTTCTGCTTTTGGTTGTTTATCATATTTGGAATTAAATATTTACAACAACAACAAAAAATTATATGGGGCCTACTTTTGACTTGAAGTAAAAAAAATAAAAAAATACAAATAAATAAGTAATTTAATTTTCTATTTTGTGTGCATGTATTTGTACTGTGCTTTATTATAATTTTTTTGCTTGCCTCCCTGATCTGTCTGAATCATCTCCCTGGCTAATGTCCTCAGTTATGCTGAGCAGACCCTGCAAACATTCATATGGTGTAGCTACTTGTTGTCTGCTCCTTTCCCTGTGGCTTTGGAAAGAAATGGTACTTATCTCATATGTGCACTGCAGTTCAAATCGTGTTCAGGGCATGTTTGCTTTAGAAATGGTGTTTTGTTTTGTTTTTTAACAGTGAAACCACACTGAACTAATAGGGTTACGGCTTGGCCTTGCTGCAAAGCTGAGAGGAATGCTGATGGCTTGGCGCTTGGTTCCGATCCGACGCCGCCGCGCGAGCGTAAAGCTGTACCGCGGCCCAACGTCGGGACGTGACCGAGGCGTATCCGGTGTCTAAGAAGGGAAACGCCGGATCGCTTTCACATGCGCTTTGTTTTTAAAAACCGAGCCCGGGCCTAGAATTCACAGCCCACTGCCGTCTCCGCGGTGTGAGGAGCTGGCGGTCCATTAAGGCAGGCTTTCAGCTACGGCCCAGTTGGAGCTGAACACGCTGCACCGCCCACAGCTCACCGGGGAACTTTAAATTACGACTTTTCACAACCAGAAAAGAGCTTCAAATGTTTTTTTTCTTTTTTTCCTTTCCTTTTTTTTTTTTTGATATCATGTTTTTTTTGGTCTCAATGGCAACCTTTTTTAAGGGAGCGGGGAGGGCGATTCGGGGATGAAAGGGGGTGATCCTTATTTGATCTTCTATCCCGTTGAATAAAAGCAAAAAAAAGTAGACCTTAGTGCAAAAAAGGTATTAGGTTGACCTTGGCACAAAAAAAAAAAGTTAAAGAAAAAAAGCCTCAAGGTTAATGCTAAACTGCTGTAATACATTATTTGGTTGGTTTCAGAGAAGAGATAGTGAGGTTCAACGTGTACCTGTCAGTACTAAATGATTGTTCATTTCCTGTGGAGTGGGGATGGAGTAATAGCATGCAGCTGGAAGCCTGGATCGGGCCCTACTTTCCCCCCTTTTGTCTTTATCAGCCTGGCCTCAGCCCGCCGCTGCCTCCCCGGACCTCTCCACGGACGCTTTTATGTTCCGCGCCGCGAAGGCTGGCGCACGCACGCCATCTCAACACCCGGCTTCCCCGGAGATTAAACTCTCTGGTTTCTGGGGGTGGGGGGGGGGCTGGGTGGATCGGGGTGGGGGGGGTTAGGGGGGTCATCAGAGCGGTGGGGTCGTGTTCCATTGTCCCACTCGATGCCGCCGTGTCACTCAGTCCAGTGTCGGAGTGCACGGGCTCCGCTTGTATAAGCCTACATTACGTTAGTGATAAAAATATGCTGCGGCCAACGTGCACCTGATGGGGGAGGGAGACTCTCATCTGAATGGAGGGTGGGGGAGCAGGGCGGCGGGGGTAGTTCAGGTTAATAAGTATACACATTAAAAAAGAATGGGGAGGGGGGGTCACTTTTATCGATACCTTTTCCATCGGTCTGAGATTTCTCCATTTGCATTGTGGGCTTAGTGCGGAATTGATCCGCTGTGAGAAATGCCTTGTAGAGGCATGACTTCTGATTAGCCGTATTTATCAAAGGGGCAGCGGTGGCGATGTTGCCTCTCGACGCCCCTGCCTCCTTGCATCGAAAAACAATGACCATAAATCCATTCAGTGCATTACCCTCGGCCCATACCGAACAAGGAAAAAACAAATACGTTCACATCTCTCAGGCGCAAGGCATTGACGTGCATTAAAGATCCGAAGCCTGGGTTTGCTAAACATAATCTTTTATTTTAAACAACAAAAAAAAACAATAGGCTAAATAGGGAAAAAAACCGACAGCGCTGCTTAAAATATGGAACTACAAAGCACGTCCATATGTACCTATCGTGAACGCTCATCTGTTTTTCATGAGTCGGCCTGAAAATATTGCGCTGTCCCATAGAATCACAGCTAATTACCAGTGTAATTAAGATTGAAATCTTTGCAGGGAGAGCAAAGCTGCATTGTCTCGATATTCAAATCAGACGCGAGGAAGAGATGGCGATTTCAGATGAGAGTTTAATCTGTTACTGCGAGACGCATGGTTCTGTTCTGTTCTGACCGTTTCCAGTAAAGCCAAACTATTTCAGAAAAGGTTAAGAGGTTAGTGCCATCGGTTTAGGCTTCGTGAGAACTGCCCAGTGTTGGACTGAACGATGTCGGTCCAAACAATTGCACGTAACGCAGTATAATGTATGTATGTATGTAAGTCTTCGGGATTTATTCCCAGGAATGATATCACTCCAAGGACATACTTGGATATATATCTCTTGTATATTTAATGTCTTCAGGGTGGATAATATTTTCATGTCATATCTCATGTGCAGGAAGATGGAATGTCAAATATGTTTTCTGGCTCTGCGTTGAGTTTGCCCTTTGCTGTACTGCTATCATATGGCAGACTGTGTAGAAATAACTCTTTCCTCTGCAAGGTGTCTTTCATTGTTATTTATTTTGTACATGACAGTTTTGTGTTTTTATAGCTTCATCTAATTGGTTTAAAGGTTTTTTTTTTCCCCCTCAGACCTATAGGATTTTTTTTATCAGCTAGCTGTCAATGGAATCTTTCTTTCGCGTGTAACGGGCATCTACCATTAGCCGTCGCTAACTTTCTTGCAACTGCTTTCGTATTGTTACGTAAAGTTGTTCTGTTTTAAAATATATTTTTGTCCATTCTTTTTTTATTCCCGAATTCACCTCGCATGCACCCGCATGGGCGCAGCGTCCTATTTCCTGCGCCGCAGGCCGTGCCACGCTACAGGAGACCCGACGGCAGTCCGACGAGAGCCTCGCTGTATCTCTCACTGACGATAGCTGATGGTCTGTGGGTACCTGGCGTGTCATTGGGAGGAGCTAATGCAGCGCTGAACAATGAATCCCGGCTGTCTGAAACCTCCAACCTTATCCTGGCACCGCCCTTACCGACGAAGCCACGTACTTGCCACGTTTTCTCACATTTGAATTTCCTTCCTCTTTTGACAGTTTCTGTCAGATTTGAAAGCCGTTAGTCCCTTTACTCTGCGTCCAGCCCCAGACACAAATGCGAGAATTCATTCATTGTACCGTGACACACTTCCTCTGGGCAGTTGCTGGTATGTGTCAAGGTAAAGGAGGTTGTGGCCAAACCACCCCGCCCCCCCCCCAAACCCCCACACCCGCCAAAAAAAAAGAAAAACAAGCACCATTTGCTTTTGCGATGGTACCCTTAGTTTAGTTCTCTGTGTAGAACACCCTGCATGCTTGGTGTGCTCTGCACTCCAAACTGGCCTGACGAATGAACAGGGAGGCGTGCTTAGGAATACTTATCGCTGGAATTTCCGGTGATAATTGTATAGAGCCTGCGCCACAATAGGAAGCCCTGTATCTGTTGTGTTATCATGGCGGCCTTAATTTGTGGTATTGCTAGTGTTGGCCGGGGTTGTGTCATGACAGTGAATCTATAACGGCAAGAAATGGAACGTTCTGTACAGCACAGATGAAAAAAGAGGTGTCGTGGGCTGTATCCTAGCTGTTCTGTAGCGTGAAGCGGAAAGGGTTCTGTGCAGAGCCAACAAAAGTTGTGGGACGTAGTTCAGCTTCCCTGACAATAAAAGTAGGAAAGTACAGAGCGTCTTCCAAGAAGGATGTCTCAACACAGTGCTGACCCGTTAACGCATTGCGTGATGAGATCCCTGTACCCTCAAGCAGGTGAAATGTTCAACGTGTGCTATATACACGCATGGCCTATGTGCTTGTTTTTCCTTCCTCTAATCAATGGCGGTTCACGTCTGAAAGGGATCACTCGGCACGCTGGTGTGGAAATTGATCAGATGCTTTGAATGCGTGCGTGCGTGCGTGCGTGCACGTGTGTGAAGAAAGCAGGAAAGGGGTACTTTTCACATTTCCTGCTCAATTCCCCTGCTTTGTCTTGCGTTATGATTGCTTTCTTGATGTTAAACATTCCCAGGCTCTCCTATAACCTTCTGGCTTGCCTGAACCGGCCAAGAAGGATCCCAGGTGAATGTGTGGGCGGACCTCCTGTTTTTAAGGATAAAAATCTCTCCCTTACTCTTATGTTTTTGCTTTTTTAACATCTCCCATCAAAGTAGAGTAGAGTGCTGTTTTCTTAAGAATGTGCCAGTTATGAGGCTTTCGGTTATAAAAGGTCGATCTTTAAGTGCTCAAATGAATACCACAGCAGTTCTTTTCTATCAGTGTGCTGTGCTGTATAGTGCTGCCAGGGTTCAGTTTTATGTATATATGTGCAAGTTGACACCAGTATAGCAGTGTTGTAACTATGTTATGTTATGTTTACAGCCAGATTAATAGGTAATGCAGCTGTGATGTATGTTCAATTACTCTGCGGACAACGCAAGTCGATGTAACTAAGTGGTTGTTATGCACCAGTGTTATTACACACTCCTCCCCCAACTTCATTGCGGTGTTGTTACACCTTAACCTCACGTTAACGTGAAGTGTCAACAAAAGGAAGGTCAGTGGATCATGTAGGTAGGACAAGTTAGGCAAGAGGCTTTTTTGTAAAGCTTCTGTTCGGTATTGTATGTTAAGTAGAGAGATTGTGGTGTGGTGACTGCAGTTACAGAATTATGGTCCTATTCCGGTAGGGTGTGTCACTTTCACCCAAAGGAAATCAGGACCGTTAGTCTTGACCCATATCCGTTCTGTGTTCAAGGCAGGTGAACTGTAAAGACGATTCAACTCAACACAACAAGGGTAGTTATGTGAGAACATAAAACAAAGGAAAAGTAATTTGTGTGTACAGTAGAGTAGTGGGCATTTGAAGATACGCTGGTACTTCCTTGTTGCCTCTAAATAAACATGTTCCTTTGTTTTCCAATTGTTATAGATTTTCAGATCTCTTAAGTGGCCAGCCTTGGGAAAATATATCTGTATGAACATGGACACATGTGCATTTAAACTGGAAAGCTTTACAGTAAAAGGTTATGTCTGTTCTCAACAGCTTGATAGTCGTCGGGCAGAGTCGAAACTCTAAAGCTAAACGTATTTAGCTGAGCCGTAGGAAACAGCATTACAACTGTTACTGACCTCAAATGGCATATTTTATGATTTTGTTTTAACGGAGCAAGCTTTTCGACCCCCCCCCGTGAAACGGGACGTTTCCCCGTCCAAGTTTACGAAAGCCAGCATTTCCCTCTCGCTGGCTTTCCCATACCTCTTCTCCTCATTCGAGGGTCACCTGATGATTGATTGATGGATTTGTTTACGACGCATTGTCCAGTTTGGCAAGAAGCGGAACGGAATGCTCGCATCGGTTCAAATCAGCTCCAGATTGCAGAAATATGACGGCGCTGCTTAGCGCCGACCCTGTAACAGACCCGCCAATGTGGACTAAATTTAGCCATGTGATGCTCTCTGACTAATTGCCCTCCGCGCCCTAATCACTTCCAGGCTTTGCAGCTGGGAACAAAACACTGGCCATCATGTAAACAACCCTGTATGTCAGCCCTCGGCACAGACAGGAAAAGCAGCCCGTAAACACAGCTTTTTCTACTGCTTGTGCTCATCTTTTCATACAACTTAGGCACCATGCTATATAGTACAGTTGATCCCTCTGTGTCGGGGGAGGAGACAGTTTTAACTTTACAAAAGCAGTATAAACCTGGGGTCTCTGAGGTGTAGAGGCACTTCCTTTGAGCACAGGCTGAGCCCTATAGATATGGTTATTTTTAGTTTAGGTCACTCAGGCCAGGGTTCCTCTGTTGAACACTACATATGCACCAACTAGGTACTCACTAGTCCCCTACGGGTCAAGTGAGACCTACGCCTCCCCTCTGATTGTCACTAGCTACTGAACAGAAGTAGTCATCATTTTGTGTTGCTTTTGTCACGACAGCACTGATTCTGAATGAGAATTCTGGAATACAGTTGAGTTGAAACTTCACAGATGGGAGGTGAGGCTGATTGACGCACTTCTCCTTGTGCACGGAGGTGAAAACTTGGGGGCGGAGTCTCACACAGGCACTGTTCCATCCTAAACTAAGTTAACCATTACTTTTTGTAACTGTAATTGCTATCATTGAGATTTTTACGTTTCATTTTCACGAGTAGGTTTTTGCAGAATATTGCCAGATTAAGATAAGAGTAGCGTTTGATGTGCGAGGCCCCTTGCCTTCCCACGTCTTTTACTTTCTTGATGGGTTGCAACCACTTCCACGTATCAAACTGCTTTTATGCATGCCGCGTAAAATATCTTTGGTTTCCTAAGGCCATCTATGATGTGGTGAAGTCTTTCAAATGTAACCTTTAACTTTCTGTTGATCTGCTGTTTGATAGGAGAGCGGGTCGTTTCAAAGTTTGAAAGGGTGGCGTCTTCATGGATACACCTGAATAGCACACAAACCAGTCGAATCTCAAGGGTTTTTCCCTTGTTGCTTTACTGTCAGTAGTTTAACAAAAATAGATACTGAGCATCAAATGCATCTAATGCAATGTGTAATGTTCTGAAAATGAAGCATTCAAGGGGCCTCTGGGTAGCTTGTCCTATTAAGGCACTGTTCTAGTGCATGGATGGACTGCACTGTCTAGTTTTAAATCTGGACCTTGTCAGTGCCAACTGTGGACGGCAGCCCTGCAGGGCAATGCACAATTGCCACTAGTGTCTCTCAGGGAAGAGAGGATTTCAGTCAGCTCGGATTGCATCGTCTCATCGCTCGATTACGACCCCCTGACCGATTGGCCGCCTACTGTCCTCCTCTTGAGCCTCACGTGAAGGCTCTTCCTCTGACTCATGTCTGTGCGACGCTACTTGGCAGACTGGGATGTGAAAAGACGTCACATGCTTTGGAGAAGAGCGCAAGCTTGCTTGCGCTCCCCTGGTTTGATAGCGACGGTTGCAACAATGAGCGCTGCTGATGAATACAACTGGGTATTCCAAAGAGGGGAACAAGCATTTAAACATAGTACATTTTTTTTTTTTAAATGGATTCAGTCGTTCTTAGTGTGAGTGTATTTTATTAATCATTCACGACTGTCGTCATATGCTCCGATGGGACGGCTGACTGCATAAGCACTACCTCACCCCGTACTCACCACCTCCATTCAGACGGGTGACTGGGCGTTGCGGATGAGCTCATTTATAACCTGTTGATTTTTTCAGCCTTGACATTATTCCAAAGAGAAGCAGAACGGAACCAACATGCCCCCACTTATCAAGAGGACAGCGATGTAGTGGCATTGGTCATGTTGGAGATGGGACAAAATCAGCATTTTTGTCACTTGCTATCTTTGGTGCTAACAGCTTGCAATTTCATTTGTCGCCGGTTCTCCAGGTTGTTATCAGAACGTTTCCAAATTGCCCGGGCTGGCGGGTCTTGCCAGGTTAAAAGATTCTGGCTGCTGAAAAGCTCAGATGGCATCACTGTGCTCTGATTTAGTCCAGCCTCTGACACACTTAATACTTCGAAGGCGTTGTTCTCTTGATAAGGAAGTCCTGGCCTTTGCTAACTGCATTTTTATTTCTCGATTTTTGTCCCGGTCACAGTCATCTCCTGAACTGCGTACTTCTTTTTCATTTCTCTGACTAAACGAGGGGACGCCCGCGCTCATGAACAGTCACATGAATAAAAGCAACAACAACTCTAGTTGACAATACTGAGCCGACGTGAAAAATCGGTCCACTGCTTTAGTAAACGCTTGTGTTCTCGGTTCTTAGGGCGAGGAGGTGCTTGAGATGCTCAGTAGGAAATCGGGAGAAGCTGCATGACCGTGCGGAAAATACTATTTTAGGCCAAGTGCACTCGGAGCTCTGCGGCGTAAGCCTTCAGAGAAGGAGAACGATGCTTTTACGGAAAAGGGTAAGCTGGCTGTGGCGCTGTGTAGTGACATTTGAGCGTGCTGCCATTTTGGTCTGAACAGGCAGCAGGTAAGAGACCTGCAGGTAGTGCTGCCTCCCACTCCTCCTCCGGTGCGGAGACATCGTATTCCGGCACCCGCCGGAAATCCACTCCGGATTGTCGCTCTTTATTTAGACCGAGGCAGTTGCCCCTCTGCACACCCCCACGCGCATTTTAGCCTCGGGTCGCAAATGGCCTGCCGGCCGTTTTGTTTTGCCGGAGTGGGTGAACCCTCAAGGGTTTTCGCCTTCGATTTCGCCCACCCCCTCCCTCCCTTCCCCGCGTATAAGATTACAGAGTTTCCTGTAGGGCTCTGGTCTCCCGCTGCCACCGAGGGCGGAGTGGACATACGATCGCGGGGCAGTGGGAGATTGAGTGGGGTGGGAGGTGGCGGGAAGAGAGGAGGGCATTCAGTCCAACGGCTCAAGCCCAAGGAAGGAGAGTTTCCTTCCTGACCGACACCCTGCGGCCCCTTGACCGATTCATTGCCGCCGCCGCCGCCACAGATTTTTTAAATCACCCCAAGATCTGAGAAGTGTTACTGGATTTCTATGAAGGTGTGCGGTCTACAAGGGCCACATTCTCTTTGAGCATAAGGTCTGAAAATCCTACTGAAAATCCCAATATCCAGATGGCAGCAGTTGTGGTAATGGACACGTTTGTAAGTGAAACATTTCAGGTTCACATCTGGGGCACTCTCATCTCAGCCTTGAGCAGGATGCTTCACCTGAATTTCTTGAGGCAAAATCCAGATGTATTAATGGATTAAAAAGCTTTTGACAAAATCTACAATAGTTTATGTAAACAGTTTTGTTTGAGGGCACCTGCAAAAGCAAATAAAGAAACAGCAAAGGTAGGAGAGTAGGCAGCTGGTATTGAATCGTTTTAAAGGTAGCTGTGGTACTAGTACACTAGTAGACTGGGCCTCCCTTGACCCATGCCGAGAGAGCAACCACCTAACGTTGCACAACCAAACCATTTTGCCCTTTCTGAGATGGGTGTTCATGCACAAGATTCGCTCTCCACCTCCCCGCTACTCTTGGGGCTTTATGAAGTGGATAACATTCAATCGGGGGAAAACCGAAAACGCAAATGTGTTGTGTATTTGTGTTTTGTGGTGTTCGAGGGGAGCTTTCCCCAGTTCTCTGTAAAACCCTTTGAGGTCAGGAGATGAAAGGCACCGTATAAACGCAGTACATTATCGTTATTGAAGTGTGTCTGCGACTTTGAAGGCGGTTGACAGTTGTGTGCATGAATCTTCAGGCGTGTCTCACTCCCCTTGCACCGCGGGTCAGTCTGATTCCCTGTGTGTTGTCCTTCAGCGCTTCAAAGACGCCCGGCGAAAGAAGGGGGGGGATCAATGGTGTCGTCAGCTTTTTTCGAAAGAGGGACTGATCCTACGCTTGCTTAATTGCACAAGAGTGACAAATCCTCCTCCCTCACACTCCCCTCTCTGTTATAAATAGAGACTCTTCTTTTTTTTACCTTGTGGAGAAAATTAGCCTGAATGATGGAGTCTCTTCTTGTAGCAATCAGTTTGTCACAATGAGTCCCTCAAAAAAGGTCACCGGTGGCTAATTGTGAATCAGTCATGTAACAGCGGGTTTCCCTTTCCTGTCGCTTAACATTTGTCAGATTTGTTACAAGCGGCTTAATCTGGCAACCTGGATGACTAAAACCGCCGAAGACTTTTATTATTACCTCGGTGATCTGTCTGAGACTTATTTATTAATTTTGGACGGACGACTGGAGTGGCCCACTCCTCTGTTGAAAGGAGACATCCTCGCCAGTTAGCGGTTAGACTCTTGAAGCAGATTAGTAGTGACTGGATTATTTATGAAGCTGCGATGTATTAATGCTCCACTCTCGCTGTCTGTCACAGTTTTTGCTCTCACGTGGCCAACTGAAGATGCTAATCATCAATCTGGATAGCAAACCGCTAATTACGTGTAAGCCTTCACACCCGCTATATGCTCAGGCTGTTTTTCGTTCCCGCTTCCCTGTTTGACTTACGTGCGTTTTGCAATAGGCCTGCGGTATTAGTTAGCGAATGTGCCCTTACATAACAGCAACGAACGGAAAGCCTTCGATCAGTAGGGGTAATTTCACCACAACGGCAACCGCAATTACAGCTAACGCTTAATGCAATTCCGTGGGAAAAGCAACCTGATTAAAGCGGCGATGGCTCCTCATTACAGCACTTAGCGCTGGCCAGCGCCGTCTGACTGCTAATCGCCCACCATATGTTAAAATCAGAACCAAGGACGATCGGAGACGAGCGCCCGCTGCCCAATGCATGTCTCCTCTCCACAGACAATATCTCTCCCTTTCCCTCTCGTTTTCTCTCTGGCTTTTTCTGGTTTCCACATGGTCCTCTCGCCCTCTCACCCTCACTTTGTCACATTGAGTCTCTCGGCCTGTCTCCAGTCTTTTCCCTTCCCCGGTCCTCTCTCTCTCTCGATCTCTCTTTGTCTTTTCTGTCCCTCTGCCCTCCCTGTCCCCTCTCTCCTTTTCCTTCCCTTCAGCACGTTCACATTGTCTCAGTTGCAGGTTTAGGGCGTGGCTTTGTGTTCTCCTCTCCCCAGTGTCAAGCGGCACCCCCCCCCCCCCTCCAGTCCCCCCTTGCTGCCAAACTTAGCACTGCTTGAGGTGCACTGGAATTCAAAGGATCCCGTGACGTAACCACTTCATGTGGCGCCCGTCGTGACCACCGGCTCCACTTTAAAGAGATCCCACACTCTAGCTGCCTGAACTAAAAGAGGACCTTTTTTTTTTTCCTGTGGGCCAGGGGTGGTGCGGGTTTGGGGTTTTAAACCTCCCCCCAAACCCTCTGAAGGTAGACTTCAAAAATGTTCAAAAATAAATAAATAAAAATTATTCTTTTCTCCAGTGTGCACTTTCTAAACATTGGGTGTGGAGGATCAGGAGGGGGATGTATTTTCAATCTGATCACTCAGAAAACCAGAGAGTGAGGACACTTGCCTTTAGCACAAGCTACTTTATCGATTCTGTTTGAGCGCAACTCTTTATCTCAAAGGCATCTGTGTAATTGCACAAGGATAGTTCTTCCCCGACCGGCTTCAGGAGTGACCGGTTCACACTGTGCCACAGTATCCGTGACCCTTTCAGATGTATGACATAATTTCCTGTCAGTCCATGTTTTTCTCCCCTCAGCCGTTTGTCTTATGTTATGGACAACAATGAACACAGTGATGACGTACACCAGCAGATTCAGTTTCACAAAACGAATGTGCTGGTTTACATTGTTTTAAGGCCCTGGGCTGCTGCGAGCCTTCAGATTTCCACCGGCATTGGCCTCCTACTTAGATTGAAGCACCTGTCTTTATGGAGCAGCTGAGATCATTACAGCCACAACATTAGCGATGTCTTCCACAACCCCCCTTCTCTCATAGTCAGGCTCAGTCCAGCACGACCACTGCGGGCCCAAACATCTGCTGGGTTTCTGGAAGGCGTGTGTTTGCGATGCTGGCAGTGGTTACAGCCAAGGGCTTCTGGGCTGAGCTGATATGCCCGCAAACTCTGTGCCCAAGGGCTGAACTGAGGCCAGTTCTTAATGAGCGGACACTGGAGACGACAAACATATGCTGCATGTGGCTCGCACTCTGCGCCATGCATTACGGAAAATAAAATGTGCCATCAATAATATCAGCTTTGTGAATATTTTTAAAAATCTTTAGTCTGGTAATACTTCACAAGTTATGTCAGATTATCCGGGTAAAATACGCTGTAAGGCACTTCGGAATTAATTTTACAAATGGCGCACTGCCAATCCGGAGTTGCAGTGTCTGATTGAATATTGGGGAGTTTAGAGCATCAGAATTAAGGGCTGAGGGGAAGGCCTGCCACTTTACATGCAGGCCTTGATGGCTGTTTCCATCAGGGGAGGCGCGGTGGGCTGGGCTGGGCTGGCGATTGTTCATGTGGAAAGTCGATGCGATAAACCCAGTGGAAATGGGTGTTGCTGGGGCTCGCATTTAATGGTGAGAGCATCCGCTTCCCCGATTCCACCCGCGGAGAGAAAACATTCACAGTGGACACGCTGAATGCGTGCACATTTACATGCCTTTAGGTGCAGTTTACCAGCCAGCGCAACTGAGCGAGATGGTATCGGAGCGACCTTCGCTCACACCTGCCACCGCTGGTCACAGTAGCTTTACTGTTGACCGGCTTTTGTCATAGTAGCAGCTGCACGTCAGGCCAGGCCCCAGTGCTCCATCTCTCTCTCTCTCTCTCTCTCTCCATCTCCCCCCCCCTCTCTTTCTCTCCATCTTTCTCTCTCTCGCTCTCTCTCTCTCCCCCCCTCTCTCGCTCTCCTACCTTAAAGCCCTTAAAGTGATCAGATTTCACTTTGCATGGCTGTAGCCCATGAATCCTTGAAGGTCTCCCTGGGATGAGTTTTAAGGGAGATGCTGATCCATTTCCCCAGTATCGCAGGCTTTGATCTCCTCTTTTCAGAGCTCAGACTTCACAGTTTATGTCCCAATAGGGCCTCCGCGCTCTTCTCCTCCCAACGCCCATCTAGTTTCTCTCTGGTTGCGGGTGCAGAGACGGCACTGGGATTTTCAGATTTTAAAAAAATAAATAAAAAATGCTTCATGCCGTTTCATGACTGTAGGCATATTTCAAGCACAGCATCCTTATGTACGGCCTGTAGGAAAACGTTTCACACGTAAGTTTTTTTTTCTTCCCACGGCATGATGAAAAATGGAACTGATAAATGCAAGGAAGGGCCACGCTTGTGCTGGTGGCACAGGTTTAACTAACATGTACACACGCTGGAAACAGCCGAAGCTTAATGCATTATTCAGCGAGGCGTATCGTTTTCTTCCATTTATGGAGAGGTCATAAAAGCTGTCGGTTTATAAAGGCCTCCAGACTACAGCGCTTAAAGTGTCTTGCTTTTGTTAAGATCCGCATTACACGCAAAGTATATAATATCGACGCCATGAGTGCAAAGGGGCGCGACAGCTGACCGGGAGAAGGGCTGTTTCTCTGCTTGTTAAGGAATGTGTGGGTGATATCAAGGGAGTAGAAATGAAGGTGTGTGTATAGAGGAGGAGAAAGGGCATTAGTTTGCGTTGTCATTGCTGGAAGGGAGCCAGAGTGGTGCATATTAAAGGTCGGAGAAGGTCACACAGAGCTGTTCACGACACCTCAAAGATTGCTTCCTTCTTATTATTATTAGTATTATTCTTATTATATTTTTAAAATTTGTATTATTATTGGAAAGTCTCCTTTCTGTATAATGCTATTTTTTCTTTTCTGTAGTAACAAGGGGTTTCCACTACATTTACAGTGCATATACAGTCAGGTCCATAAGTATTTGGACAGTGACACAATTTTTGTTGTTTTGACTCTGTACTCCAGCACATTGGATTTGAAATGGAACAGTGACTATGAGGTTAAAGTGCAGACTTTCAGCATTAATTGGAGGGTTTTTACGTTGGGTGAATATTGTAGCAATTGAAGCCATTTTTATGCATAGTCCCCCCATTTTAGGGGACCAAAAGTAATTGGACAAATTTACATAAACTTTAATAAAGTTATCATATTTAATATTTGGTTGCACAACATTTGCATGTCATGACTTCCTGATGTGACCCAACAACATCAAAAGACTCTTGATAGCTTTGCAGGTACTCTTACAAGTGATACTACAATCTCTCTGCATTTGAATGGATCTCTATGGGAACTTGGGGGTGGGACTAGATTAAGATGTAAATAACACAGGAACAGTATGGAACACATGGTTGGGTAAATGTCTGTAAGTCATCAAATGTATGAGGTATCAAACTAGCCTCAAACCATCACTATGCTATCAGATATGCAGTAGATATGGATGGATCACTTTAAGGGTTGTTTCTACTGACCTATTTTCCTATTGAACTCTATGGAAAAATGAGTCAGGAGAAACAACCCTTAAAGTGATCCATCCATATCTACTGCATGACTGGCAGCAGAGTGATGGTTTGAGGCTTGTTTGATACCTCAGGCCCTTGGTGACTCAGCCATTTAACCAACCATGTATTCCATACTGTTCGTGTAATTTACAGCTAAATCTAGTCCCACCCCAAATTCCCATAGAGATCCATTCAAATGCAGAGAGATTATAGTATCGCTTGTAAGAGTACCTGCAAATAAGATATGAAGAGTCTTTTGATGTTGTTGGGTCACAGACATCAGGAAGTCATGACATGCAAAGGATATGCAACCAAATATTAAATATGATAACTTTATTAAAGTTTATGTTAATTTGTCCAATTAATACATAGCCCCCCCTAAAATTGGGGGCTATGTATAAAAATGGCTACAATTGCTACACTGTTCACCCGATATGGACGTAAAAACCCTGAAATTAAAGCTGAAAGTCTGCACTTTAATCTGATAGTCACTGTTCCATTTAAAATCCAATGGGCTGGAGTCCAGAGCCAAAACAACAAAAATTGTGTCACTGTCCAAATACTTATGGACCTGACTGTATATGTGACGATCTAGTGCTACAGTGGTTATTGGAAACTAAGCCCTGATCAATATTAGGCCTATTCTTCCAAGGCATAGACCCTTGATTCATCAGGAAATTCAGTTAGGATGTTCACATCATATCATATGTCCAAGTTTTACAAAACGTGTATGACACAAGGGGAGTCCTGCACACCTTGTTATTTAACGAAGCCTTTTCCATTCGACCAGGATAAATACATATTTATGTAGAAAACTCACTGGATGTTCCATGAAAAAAATGCCCTTTACAAAATGCCCTTTACTAAATGTATTTTCAAAATACAAAACGGTAAATACTGTATTTTATTTACAGCATGTTTAGTTTATTTTGACACATTTACTTCTTGGGTATTTTGTACCATAATACTTTTTGTTACAAAGGGAAAAACAGAGACAATTTTATAGGGTAGGATACACATGAGGCATTGTCTGCGACTGAGTTTGTTGGTACAATGGATTGTGGAAATTAGATATTAAAGGAGTGTTACTAAAGCCAAATGTCTGTACTGTGGAACCTAATGTTTTAGTAGGGGAGGTGGTAAGAAATTCATACAGGAAATTATTCTGGAAAAAATATACCCCAGAGCCTTTGTTTTTGAACAGGTGTTCCATATCAACTTGTCTGCAAAAGTTGAATTTGAGTGCGCGATGTCATGATGACTTGCCAGAAAAAACCTCTCTGTGTGGGTATTTTTAAGACGTGTGACTATAAAGCAGGCTAAGAAATGTATTGATCACATTTCAACCCAGCTGAACAAATACATTTTCACATTGATTAATGAAATCTCACACCTGCCATGGACCACATAGGAGTAGGTGTGTGGTATTTTTACCATCTCATTTTCATTTTGTGAATCACCATAATGACCTGCAAATGTGAGTTCTTCTTAGTTCTTGATAATGTTAACACTAAAGTAACCAGGGTTTATATATAACAGGGCCTTTAACAGGATGATGCCAGTCCCTAATGTCGCAATAACCTTCATGAACAACCCCTTGATTATGAAAATGAACCCCAGGGAAAAGCCTTTAGTTAAACCTGCAAACCGAGTACACAACTAGCAACGGCTGTCACGTCCAATCAAACAGCTTCCCTGAGTTTGCGTTTCTCATAGAGTCGCACTATTTTATCAGTGGAGAGTTTGTGCTGGTGAACTGTGATAATGGAGACCTAGGGCACGAGATGGGTACATAATGCATACCAGCTGATCCTCTGTTAGCTTCAGTACCCCTCACTCATGACATCACCATGCCACGCTAATTACAGCCTAATCCTAGATAAAGGGGGGAAGAGGTGTAATTTTCTTACCTCCTAAAATAGAGCTAACGCTTTTCATGTGGTTGAAGTTAATTCTGGCTCCAGAGCAGCTGGGAGATATAAAACCTAACACTTCAAAACCTAACAAAATCTTTTTTTTTTACTCACTTTATCTGAAAAGTGCTTGAAAAAAACATATTTCTATCGTTTTGCTGTGCGGATGTGTTTTTGTCTTTGTAAGGCTAAAAGTGGTAGGCTGTGTCTGAGAATAGTCTTTTGAGGTGGACCTCACAGCGCATGTTATGTGCACATTGTGACACTCGGCCCCTCTCTGCTGAAGAGTGTCATCGGCTCAGCCAAAGCACGGGAGCTCTGATTATTAAGTTTGAAGGATATGAGCCGAGACTGCATGCCCGCTGGGTGGGTCTGCAGAGCAAGACTGGAACAAGAGGCCGACAGCCTCTTCTGAGACTAGATTACACTTTCTGCAGTTGTAGTTGTTGCGGGACATTTGTCCAAAAAAATGGCTGACCACACAATGAGAAAGGTCACTGTCTGGCAGAGAGAAGGCCTCAGCAATGACACCTAAGGACACGACAGGTCCCATTTGTCCCTCACACTCCTGACCACATGACTCGTCCCGCCCCCCCATGGTTCCCCGCTAAGCACCTATCTGTTTTCAGGTCTAATGTTATCTCTCAAAAAAGTGCAGATGGGAAAAACAAGAGCAGGGAACATCCTATGGCAGAGCCAAACTGTCTCTGTGTCTGTGTACAGTGGAAGAGATTCAAAAATGTAAAAAATTTAAAACGTAAAAAATAAAGTGAATATGAAATCCAATCACTCACATTATTCCACTTAGCTTTGCACAATCGTTTTATGTAAATTTCTTTTTACATTTTGAATCGCCTCAATAAGGCTGTTTTAATCTAACATCTCAAAGGGTGTGTCCATTTGTGTTGATCTCTGTTCGTATATCGTTTCTCTAGGATTTAATTTCGATTCCGTCTTGCAGCAGTAGCAGACAGGCAACGTTTTTCTTTCCGCTCCATCTGAAAAAAATCATACCTTTTATGTACAATCTGACGTTTACTTTTCCACCTGGGGCTAAAGCTTTCTGGGTTTATAGGGAAACAAGATGAATAGCCTGTCACGTGTGGCATGACATTTGTTCTTAATTATAAATGTAGGCTATGGTAAAGGACAAAAATGAATATATACACAAAGATCGGCATAATAATGTTTACCGCCCAGAAAAATATATACAGCGGTACCCCAGTCCCGCTTGTTGTATTCCATTAAATCTGGATTGTGTAAACGCTGGAGCCTTTTGAAGAAGAAATCTTTAATCATAAGTGTAATCGTTTATATTGCAAGGTGTTTACCATGTGGTGACAGCGAAAATGAAAGGTGGCTCCCGGCACAAATAAATAATAGCAGCTCGATGTGTCTGCGGTGCTGAGATGAGGAGATAGGACCACGTGATCTGGGTTTGAAACGTGAGGCAGAGGAAGAAAGAAACCTTAAATTTAGTTTTCTGCCGTTACATTTGATTTTATTACCCAGCAGTCTGTTACCTGCCGCCACCGAGAGCCCTTACTTATCTTGGGTGAAACAGCCACCAATAGCGATTAAGCCGCGCTAAAAAAAAAATTTAACCAAGTAATAATCTAGGTTATCCCATCCATGTAATACAAATGTTTATGTTGCAGGCATATTGTATTATTTTACACAGCATACCAGTTCGCAATGTCCAGGTACTCCGTCGTCTCAGCTCAGCATTACGAGACGGGCTTATCTTAATATGCTTTGCGTAAATAGGACGAGCCGTTAGGGAGGATGCATTTATCATTTCTGAACGTGAGGACCTGACTTGAATCAATCTATAGTCAGGGCTTCGCAACTTTGTAAGGCCGGGAGCATCACGGTTATGAAACCGATTTCCGTGTGTCCTTTAGACTATCGCTCTGCGTGCAGAAGGCTAATCCCATTTTAAGACACAGGCTCATTTGTCTCTCCCTCGGTGAAAGTCTGTTAGGTCGTACTCAGGCCTCATCCATTAATAACGAGGCTTATTGGACAGTTCATAGCGAGGGCTTCAGCACCAAGATTTCTCACGTTTAAGAGGAATATTTCTGCCCCCCTTCCCCCTCCTTAGTTTTTTTAATAACTATTTTTGGTTCACGTATGTCACTCATAGTCATGAGTCACAGTGGCCATACATTTCCAATATACAGTATAGTTCCAATTTATGCATTTCTTTAACCGCTCAGTCTTCCAGATCTAAGTGATAATTAAAGGGGACATTTTATTGACGGGCATTTGGTGAGATCCCATTAACTGATCAACATGATCTCAGTTACAACACAGATGGTGCAGAGCAGTATATCTGACGCTGTCTATTTACTTAAAACCCTTATTATCCACGCCATGCTCATTATTAATGACATAGATTATTATTCCCCCTTTCTCCTTAAAAGAATCAACCCATATTGCCTTCTGTAACAGTAATAATACGCTTTTTAGTGACTGAATTGGATAGATCTGAGCAGCTAGGTGTACTAGGACATTAGGTGTGTAAAGAGGTTTCCTGGCGCTTACAGAAAGATGAGAGAACGGGGAGCGCTTTCCCAGTAGCCTACTGCTTTTTCCTATTTTTCTTTTCTATAATTCAAAGAATGCTAGATCCTGGGGTGATTACAGACTCTGCAGAAATTCCGTTTGAAAGCTCTGTGTCGGAAGAGCATTGCTCTGAAACAGTGAAGGTGTCGAGGTGCATTATCTCCCAGCTTGCCAGACAATTCAAAGAGGCAGAAGATGTAGCGGTGGTTTTCGCTGAGTTGCAGATGAACGATTTTTGCTCCCCCCCCCCCCCCAACCTTCCCCTTCCCCTCTATTGCCCCTCATGTTCAACCGCTTTTTTCTTTCTTTATTTATTTTTTTTTACTTTTCACTCATGAGGTGCTCTAACAAGGCTGTTCTTTTAAGGATGATGTTAAATTAATAATTTATGGAAATTCCTCGTTATTTATTTAATATTGAACTGCCAGCCTCTGCCTCGTTATGCTAACACCGCAGAGCTCCAGCTAATGGGGAGCCGAATTTGAGGGAGGGGCGTTGTGTTGATTGAGAGGAATACACTGCGAAGCCAGCCGAGCTGGCTCAAAAAGAAATTTGGTATTTGTGGTATTTGTGTTATACTATACAGTCCTGTACATTTTGTCTCATATGGCCAAATTTGTACAAATACAGAAGCGTGGTCATATATTTCTCTTGAGGAAAATCCCATCCTGAGCCAATAGTAAAAAGGAAATGAAAGGTTACATTGATGACAAAAGAACACACAAAGGTATTTTTCAGAGACCTCAGTCTTCTGCCAGGTCAGGATTGGAGCAAAATGAGAACATTATGACTTTCTCAGTATATTCTTACTCTTCATTATGCATGCATGGCCTTCAATAATGCTTACACTGGCCTTCTAGACTGTCTCTCTTGAGTTGCCTACCGAGGGGAACCAGCCATCCCTGTTTGGTAATTTATTGTTGCGAGTCTGCGACGGCACCCTGAGGGCATCCTGCAGTCTTATTAAAGAATTGTGCATTTTTCTGAATTTCCAAGTGGCTTTGGTGGATCTCCAGTAGAGTGAGTCTTCATACTCGCCAACCAAAGCGCTCTCATGCCACTGCCTTGGCACAGTGTCTTTTCAGGTCTCTTCCTGTCCTTCTTCTCACTCATAGGCTGACTGAGGCAGTCCACCTGTCACTCATAGGCTGACTGAGGCAGTCCACCTCTCACCCAAAAAAGCTCAAATTTCATCCGTCATCGTCATGGGTTTGTGAGGGTGAGGTCCCAGAACTAAGAGCGAACTGATTGTAAAAATATAAGATTGGGAAATTTAGTTGCAGTTTTCTCCATTTTCTGACTGCACTCCCTCCGCCATCTTACAAGTTTATTGTATAATTTAATATCCATATTAGTATACACATGATGAAGTAAGAGTCTGTTTTTAATATGCATATTAGTATACTCCTGATGGAATAAGAGTGTTTTTAATATGCATATTAGTATACTCATGATGAAGAGTGTTTTTAATATGCATATTAGTATACACATGATGAAGTATGATTGTGTTTTTAATATGCATATTAGTATACTCATGATGAAGTAAGAGTGTTTTTATTATGCATATTAGTATACTCATGATGAAGTAAGTGTTTTTAATATGCATATTAGTATACACATGATGAAGTAAGAGAGTGTTTTTAATATGCATATTAGTATACACATGATGAAGTAAGGGTGTTTTTAATATGCATATTAGTATACACATGATGAAGTAAGAGTGTGTTTTTAATATGCATATTAGTATACACATGATGAAGTAAGATTGTGTTTTTAATATGCATATTAGTATACTCATGATGAAGTAAGTGTTTTTAATATGCATATTAGTATACACATGATGAAGTAAGAGTGTTTTTAATATGCATATTAGTATACTCATGATGAAGTAAGAGTGTGTTTTTAATATGCATATTAGTATACACATGATGAAGTAAGAGTGTTTTTAATATGCATATTAGTATACACATGATGAAGTAAGAGTGTTTTTAATATGCATATTAGTATACACATGATGAAGTAAGAGTGTTTTTAATATGCATATTAGTATACACATGATGAAGTAAGAGTGTTTTTAATATGCATATTAGTATACTCATGATGAAGTAAGAGTCTGTTTTTAATATGCATATTAGTATACTCATGATGAAGAGTGTGTTTTTAATATGCATATTAGTATACACATGATGAAGTAAGAGTCTGTTTTTAATATGCATATTAGTATACACATGATGAAGTAAGAGTGTTTTTAATATGCATATTAGTATACTCATGATGAAGAGTCTGTTTTTAATATGCATATTAGTATACACATGATGAAGTAAGAGTGTTTTTAATATGCATATTACTATACACATGATGAAGTAAGAGTGTTTTTAATATGCATATTAGTATACACATGATGAAGTAAGAGTGTTTTTAATATGCATATTACTATACACATGATGAAGTAAGAGTGTTTTTAATATGCATATTAGTATACACATGATGAAGTAAGAGTGTTTTTAATATGCATATTAGTACGTGATGAAGTAAGAGTGTGTTTTTAATATGCATATTAGTATACACATGATGAAGTAAGAGTGTTTTTAATATGCATATTAGTATACACATGATTAAGTAAGAGTGTGTTTTTAATATGCATATTAGTATACACATGATGAAGTAAGAGTGTTTTTAATATGCATATTAGTATACTCATGATGAAGTAAGAGTCTGTTTTTAATATGCATATTAGTATACTCATGATGAAGAGTGTGTTTTTAATATGCATATTAGTATACACATGATGAAGTAAGAGTCTGTTTTTAATATGCATATTAGTATACACATGATGAAGTAAGAGTCTGTTTTTAATATGCATATTAGTATACACATGATGAAGTAAGAGTGTTTTTAATATGCATATTAGTATACTCATGATGAAGAGTCTGTTTTTAATATGCATATTAGTATACACATGATGAAGTAAGAGTCTGTTTTTAATATGCATATTAGTATACTCATGATGAAGTAAGAGTGTTTTTAATATGCATATTAGTATACACATGATGAAGTAAGAGTGTGTTTTTAATATGCATATTAGTATACTCATGATGAAGTAAGAGTGTTTTTAATATGCATATTAGTATACACATGATGAAGTAAGAGTGTGTTTTTAATATGCATATTAGTATACACATGATGAAGTAAGAGTGTTTTTAATATGCATATTAGTATACACATGATGAAGTAAGAGTGTGTTTTTAATATGCATATTAGTATACACATGATGAAGTAAGAGTGTGTTTTTAATATGCATGTTAGTATACTCATGATGAAGAGTGTTTTTAATATGCATATTAGTATACACATGATGAAGTAAGAGTCTGTTTTTAATATGCATATTAGTATACACATGATGAAGTAAGAGTGTGTTTTTAATATGCATATTAGTATACTCATGATGAAGTAAGAGTGTTTTTAATATGCATATTAGTATACACATGATGAAGTAAGAGTCTGTTTTTAATATGCATATTAGTATACTCCTGATGGAATAAGAGTGTTTTTAATATGCATATTAGTATACACATGATGAAGTAAGAGTGTTTTTAATATGCATATTAGTATACACATGATGAAGTAAGAGTGTGTTTTTAATATGCATATTAGTATACACATGATGAAGTAAGAGTGTTTTTAATATGCATATTAGTATACTCATGATGAAGTAAGAGTGTGTTTTTAATATGCATATTAGTATACACATGATGAAGTAAGAGTGTGTTTTTAATATGCATATTAGTATACTCATGATGAAGTAAGAGTGTTTTTAATATGCATATTAGTATACACATTATGAAGTAAGAGTGTTTTTAATATGCATATTAGTATACACATTATGAAGTAAGAGTGTTTTTAATATGTATATTAGTATACTCATGATGAAGTAAGTGTTTTTAATATGCATATTAGTATACACATGATGAAGTAAGAGTGTGTTTTTAATATGCATATTAGTATACTCATGATGAAGTAAGAGTGTTTTTAATATGCATATTAGTATACTCATGATGAAGTATGTGTTTTTAATATGCATATTAGTATACACATGATGAAGTAAGAGTGTTTTTAATATGCATATTAGTATACACATTATGAAGTAAGAGTGTTTTTAATATGCATATTAGTATACACATTATGAAGTAAGGGTGTTTTTAATATGCATATTAGTATACTCATGATGAAGTAAGAGTGTGTTTTTAATATGCATATTAGTATACACATGATGAAGTAAGAGTGTTTTTAATATGCATATTAGTATACACATGATCAAGTAAGAGTGTTTTTAATATGCATATTAGTATACACATTATGAAGTAAGAGTGTTTTTAATATGCATATTAGTATACACATTATGAAGTAAGAGTGTTTTTAATATGTATATTAGTATACTCATGATGAAGTAAGAGTCTGTTTTTAATATGTATATTAGTATACTCATGATGAAGTAAGAGTCTGTTTTTAATATGCATATTAGTATACACATGATGAAGAGTGTTTTTAATATGCATATTAGTATACACATGATGAAGAGTGTGTTTTTAATATGCATATTAGTATACACATGATGAAGTAAGAGTGTGTTTTTAATATGCATATTAGTATACACATGATGAAGTAAGAGTGTGTTTTTAATATGCATATTAGTATACTCATGATGAAGTAAGAGTGTTTTTTATATGCATATTAGTATACACATGATGAAGTAAGAGTCTGTTTTTAATATGCATATTAGTATACACATGATGAAGTAAGAGTGTGTTTTTAATATGCATATTAGTATACTCATGATGAAGTAAGAGTGTTTTTAATATGCATATTAGTATACACATGATGAAGAGTGTGTTTTTAATATGCATATTAGTATACACATGATGAAGTAAGAGTGTTTTTAATATGCATATTAGTATACACATGATGAAGTAAGGGTGTTTTTAATATGCATATTAGTATACACATGATGAAGTAAGAGTGTTTTTAATATGCATATTAGTATACACATGATGAAGTAAGAGTGTTTTTAATATGCATATTAGTATACACGTGATGAAGTAAGAGTGTTTTTAATATGCATATTAGTATACACATGATGAAGTAAGGGTGTTTTTAATATGCATATTAGTATACACATGATGAAGTAAGAGTGTTTTTAATATGCATATTAGTATACACATGATGAAGAGTGTGTTTTTAATATGCATATTAGTATACACATGATGAAGTAAGAGTGTGTTTTTAATATGCATATTAGTATACACATGATGAAGTAAGAGTGTGTTTTTAATATGCATATTAGTATACTCATGATGAAGTAAGAGTGTTTTTTATATGCATATTAGTATACACATGATGAAGTAAGAGTCTGTTTTTAATATGCATATTAGTATACACATGATGAAGTAAGAGTGTGTTTTTAATATGCATATTAGTATACTCATGATGAAGTAAGAGTGTTTTTAATATGCATATTAGTATACACATGATGAAGAGTGTGTTTTTAATATGCATATTAGTATACACATGATGAAGTAAGAGTGTTTTTAATATGCATATTAGTATACACATGATGAAGTAAGGGTGTTTTTAATATGCATATTAGTATACACATGATGAAGTAAGAGTGTTTTTAATATGCATATTAGTATACACATGATGAAGTAAGAGTGTTTTTAATATGCATATTAGTATACACGTGATGAAGTAAGAGTGTTTTTAATATGCATATTAGTATACACATGATGAAGTAAGGGTGTTTTTAATATGCATATTAGTATACACATGATGAAGTAAGAGTGTTTTTAATATGCATATTAGTATACACATGATGAAGTAAGAGTGTTTTTAATATGCATATTAGTATACACATGATGAAGTAAGAGCGTGTTTTTAATATGCATATTAGTATACACATGATGAAGTAAGAGTGTGTTTTTAATATGCATATTAGTATACACGTGATGAAGTAAGAGTGTTTTTAATATGCATATTAGTATACTCATGATGAAGTAAGAGTGTGTTTTTAATGTGAATTCCAGGCTAAGTTCAAATATAGGCCTAGCTATTCTCTCACCCTCCTCTCCCTTACCAACCCCAGTGCATGCAGGCATTTCTTTACACTGTTGTTAGTATCTATAATTACAGTGATTAAACGCTGTATCATTTCTTGTTCTGGCAGTAGTTGCTCTGTGCTCAATTACTATAAGTCACTGGATGCTTGTTTGAATTTTAAAGTGCACAGCACAATGTTCAGTGTAAAATAAACTCTAATAGAGTACTTTTAACTGCTGTAGAGTACAATGAGTTCCGATTGGACTTGTATATGCTTGTATGGTTGGATTGGCTATGAGATTTTGGCGTGTGTGTGAGTGTGTGTAAAGCTGCCACACATTTTGTCTACTCGGCTCAAATCAAGCTGCATTTTATCTGTTGCTTTCCAGTCTTTTATATATCCTGCTGAGATGGCAGCTTGTCCAAGTTGTTCAACGGCCAGCAGTTCAGCTTTAACAACAACAAAAACTAGGAAACGGACCAAACAAAATCTCAAGGTTCATTTTTGTAAGAGCAAACCCCAGCCAACGTTTACATTTTTACAGGCATCGTGTCCGTTGAAAGGTTACAGGCAAGACGTTTTCACTTTTTCTCTGTTCACCGGTTAAAAAAACTTTTTTATTCCCCTGCTGAATAAGGTCTTTGAGAGAGAGACAGGGACAAGGACAGAGACAGAGACACGCATAGACCTGCTTACACATGGTTACACACAGGCCCTTCGCACAATGGCACCCCTCCGCTGACACCTTCTCTCCCACTGAGCTGCATTTGGACAGCTAGGTCGAAGGTGTGTCCTGGAAAAAATATATTCACTTACCCACGGTAGCATAATACTATCTTAGAACACATGACCATCATGTTTTGTTCTTTACCAGTCCTGTTTAAAATTCTAATCTACGGTTATCACTTGAGTAGAGTAGTCTAACCTGCCACATGCACACTCTTTCATGTGGGTTGTCAAATTATTTTCTTATTTTTCCCCCAATGCCCTGCTATAAATTCTGCATTTCTTCCTACCCATATCAGGGAGAGTCCGCAAACCCTGAATAAAAGCAAGTAATCCATTCAATTAATGATTTTCTTGCCTGAATATAGATGTATTTTAATTTTTATTTTTTTGTTGTTGCAAAGAATGAAGACTTTCACACAGTGTTGTGGCCGACCGGGAAGACCAATCAGGATCTAAATGCTAGAAATTTTAGTGTCAGGTTCTGTGGGATATTTTATTATCAGACTAACTGGCACAGTGTGGTCCTCGTTCCCCAGGCACAGAAACCGAAAGGGTGTTAATTTTACTCAGGTTATTTTCACAACTTTACTGCAGGTTACTATGGTAATTGCTCTCAGGATTCCGTTTGATCCTGCGTGGCGATATTTCCCAGGGTTCCGCTGCCCGTCAAAGACCCCAGGAGCAGCTGCCACATTACTGCCCTGACCTTTCTGCTCTGATCACAGGCTCCACTTTGAAAAAATGAGAGCTATTATTCCACTGCTTCAATCAATTTAGGAAATGTGTTGCCAGTGAGGGAATTTCCGCACGGACCAAGCCCACCCGTTTGTTTTCACACGTGTTACCCACATTGTTTCCGCATCACGTGCTATGGTCCGCTAATCTGCATAGACGGAGCGGCAGAAATGTTCTCTCAACTAAATGCATTATGCATGATTCACTGGGAGCCATTTTTTCTTCCATGAGTCCACCTGACTATTGCCAGCTTGCCTGGCTGTTGGCGGTTTTGTGAGGAAGAGGGAAAGTTCACTTGACTTAAGTCTAAGACAGCTAGAGAGGAAGTGGATAAGGTGACTAGCGCAGCACCCCTGCTGGTGAAGGGGACGTTCCACAATTGCTATTATGGGGTGCATGGAGGATGGGGCGGTTTAGACCACTTATCATTCACACTGTAATATCCTGTCCGAGCTGCCTGGGAATAAAGCCTGAAAGCTTGGATATAGGGGATGTGGGGGTGAGGCCTGGTCTTTGTTTCAAATCGAATCAATATTTAGTTACGTAGCGCATTTCACAACCAGTTGTCACAATACGCTTCACAGAAAAACCCAGCCTAAACCCCCACAAGAGCAAGCCAAAGCTCATCAAAGCCAAGGTTTCCACAGTTCGTCTGCAGTCAGGAGCCTCTGACACCAAAGCCTGGTGTGACTGCTGTGACCGAGGATCGTCACAACCCTGTCCGCCCCCCCCGCTTCCCAAAAATAAACCTTCGCCCCACCAGGGACAAATGTACTGCTTAAATCTCCCTTTTTCCAGTCCAACAGTCTCTGTGGAAGGCTGTTCGCTTTCGTGCGCTCTTTAGACATTTATGCCTTTAACGCTGACTTTTCAGGAAAAGTGACTGTGTCACAGGGCTGAATAGAACTAACGCCAGACCTGTTAGACAGCGCGGAACGCCTATTGATGGTGGCGTGAGACTTCACGGGTAGAGCCATCATGTGCTGTCAGTGGCTCACCTGATTTGGCACGGCGCTCTTCCAATTAAAGCCATTTTAATGGCGGGTCAGTCAGCAATTGGTCGCTCACAGTGACTCCACCCGCTATGAGTTTGTGGCCGTCCTGTCATGGAAGATGAGCCCAACAACGCAGGCCTGGAGAAGCTTGACCTCACCGGCAGCCTCGCACGTCAGACAGAAACTCTCACACTGCACTTCAGCTCTGCTTTCTTCCCGCTTGCTGTTTACCCACTGAAGTTGATGCTGCTTCGCAAAGTGTAGCCTTGAACTCGGTCAATTAGCAGCAATGAGTCTTGCTTACGTACTCAGCTACTGTTAGAGTGAGAGCAAGAAAGAGGGGGAGAAAAAGTGAGCTGAACTGAGCGCCCCCAACGTTTCACCCTCTCGTAGCGCCTAAAATAGAAAAATTTATAATTCTTCTTCCTTCCAGTGGCCTGTTAAAATGTTCTTCTGTCGTATGTATCAAAGTGGAGCTGAAAGAGCAGAGGTGTGGTGTGAGGCCCCAGTCAAGGTTGCGGTTCGTTTCGAATGCCTCCGCCGGAATGGCTAATTAGACTATAGTAATAATGGAAGATTGAGGGGGACGGCACCCCTTTATTCCTCATTTACAGCTCTGTGCAAAGGCCCGTGGTACCTTCTAGAAAGGTGCAAGGTAGAATCTACTTTTTGTGAAGAAAGGTGACAGACATCTCCACTTTGCCACAGTGTTTTTCGGCTGCAGCAGGTTGTGATCTTATTTTGCTTCTTTTTGGTCTGTTCTTCTGTAAGCTGCTGCTGCTTGTAACCACACTCAGACCTACGATACAGGCACTCATTAAAAACCCACAGCAGGTAACCCACACTTGTCACAAGGACAAAAACAAAACAAAACAAAATAAAATCTGTTTCATGGTAAATGTATTTCAGTTACAGTGTACCCTTTTATAATATAAGCTGTATAAAAGCATAGTTTCACATTACTGGAACACACTGTGTGTCGCATGCCGTGTAAGTCCTACTGGTCAAGAACAGGCTCGGTAAAAGTGAGGAAATGATTCAGTCCGTAATAATTTATTTTTGCTTTTTTTGAGGGGAGGAATTATGACACTTGCATATTTGGACAAATACTCTTTGTTTTTCACCATGATGATGAACAGATCCCCACCTTCCTGGTGCTTGGAACACTTGGAGGAAGGAAATGGCGTTGCATTTTTCTCCTGGATTTCCCCAAATCTCCATTTATCTGAGAAACACTTGGGGATTCCGATGGGTACTTTGGAATTCAGAACACACACACACACACACACACACAGACATACACACCAAAAATTTGTGAGGTTTACTCATTGATTACTTTGTGTCCGAGGCCAGGAAAGAGCCACTGCATTTGAAATCGCAAACAGGTGACAGGTCATGGCTCACGGGCACTGCACGCTTCCTTTCAGGAGTGGCATCGCCCCCGCCCCCCTCTTTCTCTCCTCCCCACCCCTTCCCCTCGCGTCCAACCATTTCAGCGTAAGGGCGTCACTACTTGAATCCCCACCCCGCGAGCGTCTCCTCGCCTTTCGCAGCCCAAGCGATAAAACAGAATCCCGCGAAACGGTGATTTCATTTTCCCCCTGACCGCCTCCTGTCCTCCGAGAGGCGTCAGACCTCATTCCGCATCCCTCCCAGGTCAGCCCCTGCCCGGGAGCGCGCTCACAACCGCTCTGCAGGAGAGAGGACTCTTTAATATGCGAGCAGGAAAAAGCAATGGAAAACCGATAAATCCGCACTCAGTCGAGCGGAAAAAAAGAATTATCCGATCTCTCTCCTGCGGAGAATAACATAAAAAAATAATGCGTTTTTCCGCGCGGCGCTACACCAGTATACGCCGTTCAGAAAGTTCCAGAATTTCCCTCCCTCCTTCGCTTCCTCCCGTATTTGCGTTTTTAGCACGCGGGGAATTGGGCAGACTATTATCAGAGGGCGCAACCGTCCTTGATGCGTTGAGCGCAATTTTAAAAAGGCGCATCGATCAGGCCACGCCGATGCACTCTCCGGGGAATTGTGCGGTTTAGGGCAGGCCCGAAACGCACACCTCCGCACAACGCACAGCTTGAGGGATGGTTACCTGAATTTGGAAACGGGGGGCTTGACAGCCTGCTTGCTGGGCATGGAAGCAGAGGCCAGCCCAGACCCCCTGTGTCTCCTGCCCTGGCCCTGCTTATCTCCTACTCCCTCAGGGGCTCTCCATCTCCTTAAACCTGCATGGTATCTGCGCTCCAAAGCAACTGCTCTATATCCAAGCCCTCCCCTGCCTGCCTGTACTCTTTCCCCTAGTGAATAATTTCCTGTATCTGAAGACCACAGATGAGTACTCTCACCGAAAGCCCAGATAAGGGGACGTGGATCGATGGGCCAGATTTACATTTTTAGGGGGTTTTTTATAATTTTTTTAATACGTTTACTTTTCGTTTTCGCTTGAGTTTTCACAACGTGTTCCGTCACAGCCGCCCCGTGCGATTGCTGTATGGCGGCAAGAACGGGAACGGCAGATGGCGGAACGGCAGAAACGGTTATCTGTGCACGTTGTGCCGGGCGGTTTCACGCGCCAAATAAATGTCCCTCTTTTGCAGGAAATCTGCGGCCACAGAACTGGATAAAGCCATGAAGAGCCAGGAGCAGAAGATGAACCAGAGCGCATTGAAAGGCCAAATACAAAGTAAGGATCAAACCCTCGGAGGTCAAGAGACCAATAAGTATTCTAGTGTGTAGAGCAAAAATAATTACTTTTTCTTTTGTTTGATCAATCAAATGGAAATGGATAACTCGTGGAACACAGTGGAAAAAAGGCGTACTCTAAGGGACTGGGGGGACTCCATGGTGCTTTGTTTTCTGTAATGTATTCATTTTTTAGGACACAATGCCCCCGAACAATTTTGCAGCAAGAGTGGTGAACAGACATCTGCCATTTTGTGTTATATGCTCCACCCCTCCTCGTACACT
Source organism: Ilyophis sp. 1 JC-2022 (assembly GCA_022702515.1). NCBI lineage: Eukaryota > Metazoa > Chordata > Actinopteri > Anguilliformes > Synaphobranchidae > Ilyophis > Ilyophis sp. 1 JC-2022. Next base: position 88,985,299 of record CM040403.1, on the reverse strand, counting down.
GACTACTGACAACCACAAATACGGCGTTACCTGCATCAGCACACGTCTCACGTCATCTTTTTCTAAAGGTGCAGATTAAAGCTGTAAAATCATAAATGTGCAACGGAAATATTTCCTCGTTGCAAAGGTATACTGGCACGGACCTGACCACAGGCGGTGCAAGATCTCAAATCTCAAACGACAGTCACCGCTGTGATTATGAACCTATTTCGGTGCGCGGCATGTGACCCACGTGACCCTGCCTCACCGGCAGCCAGCTTGACAGCGCCCCCTAGAGTGCACTCCATTCCACACAAAAGCCGCTCCACCGTATCCCCAACGCCTGAGCGGGCCTCACCTGCGCCAACCTCACCCGCTAATCTGACCGCGGCCAACATCTTAGAAAGCTGGCACGTACATTTTCCCCCACGGCAACCAAAAATAACCCCTCGGCCACCACAAAAAAACAAAAAAACAACCCCAGCAAACACTGATTCCGTGGGATTAAGGTGCCGCTCATATGAACCCCAGTCACAGGCTTTGTCCTGACTATGACCTGACATACCTCGCTCCTCAAGCCCAGCGGCTCCTTCAAGTATGTGAACGTTTAAACATCACAGGCCGTAAAGACCCTTTTCCAGGTAATGCCTTTAAATTTACAAAGGTACCACAGTATCGACTCTCATGTGCTGAAAGCCGTGAAGAGGATCAAGGGAACACAGGCCATTGATACGAGTTCAGTTTTGACCTAATTGGATCATAAACGTGCATTTATGGAGTGTTATGTGGAACACAGCCCATCTGGTGTGAAAGTTGTTGCATGTATACGAGCAGACAGTAAATTCACACACAAACGTAGTGAGAACGTAATGGTAATAGAGTAATAACTAGTCAGGGCAGAAAAAAAGCTATTTTGATAACTTGCTTCTGATGGTTTTTTCCCTTCTGTTCTGCAATTGCAGCCAATGAACATCACTCCCCCTTAAACAAATACGCTCTGTCTGTCTTCCTGCTTTCCTTTCTCTGCATGTGATTGGTTAGAGCTGACAAATCAGACTTCTTTGTTTATGAAAACAATGGCAACAAACTAACTGATTTCAGTTGTTCAGTTGTAGAAAAGGAAGCCTTCATTTAACCATTTCACAGCGTTCCATTTTGCATAACCGATTTCCTAAGAGAAGTTTTTGCCCTGCCATGGACGAGCCTGTGTGCGGGCGATAAATGAGGCACTGTGGGAGATGTAGTTCTTATAAATCCCAAACTGTGGTTAGACTGCGAAGCTCTGGGGTCAGATTATCCCTGAAAAGCCCCTGTGTGGAGGGAGGTCTCGCTCTCTCACTCCAATTAGCCTTTCCAGTTCAGCATGAGGAGAAAGCCCCCCCCCCCCCCCCCCTCTTTGTGCCTTTGCCGAGCTCCCCGCTGCTCTTGTATCATTATCATCAAACGCAGGTGTGGGGGAACAGCTCCTGCCCCCTTCTCCTCCCCCCCCTCCAAGCACCACAATGCCCCAGGAAACGTCATCACCTCAGATAGCCGACATCTGTTTCCATAATGCACCGGGGCTGATTGACACCGGGGGCACCAAAGGTCCTACCCCTAGGACCAGTCCCTAAGCAGCAGATGGTAACATCTTCATTGTGCGGAAAACCCTAAAGCAGGAGAGATAGAATGAAAGGAGAGAGAAAAAAGGATTCCAGCCAGTAATAATAATAAAATGCAAAAAATTATTAATAATGCGTTCAGATATATCATGATATAATAAAATGTAATGTTGAAATGATTCATAAAATTATTCCCAGTTCATCTGTTCTCCACTGGAATTTAACTGTTTTTTTTATTCAGAATATTATTTGACAACATAAGTGTGTACTTGTTTTGAAATAGAGATTTGGCAGTACATTCCGTAGCTAACTTCTACAGCCTGAGAGACCATTTTGACCTCTAATGCCCTGTTAATTTGAATCGTTTTTGCTGTTATTATTTTTTAGTTCCAACTATTTTGTAATGTTAGCGTTATCGCTGTGTTATGTCTTGTTATTGGTATTTTCTTTTGACTGTCATGACAATATACTTTGTTATGACAACGATATAAGCTTTGGAAACATGTATTGTAAAATATGCTTAGCCGATAAATCATTTAAATCGGAGAGTGAGAGGGAGGCTTGAGTTAAAGAGATAGGGATTGATGAAGTCTGGCTAAAGACAGTGCCGTGGCACAATGCTGGTACACGGAGCTGCCCAGGGCTGCACTCATTAATACCACTGTGTGATTAGCGCTGTCCATACCTCAGGACACCATTGAAGATAACGCCGTGTGTTTTACAACAACAATTCACACTCTGTGAGACAAGAATGAGCTCCGCCTCAATAATTTAACAACAACAGCCCAACATTGATCTTCATTTAGCTTCAGGAGCTCTTGGTCCAATTCTCTCTTTTCTCTTACCGTCTCGATCTCTTGCTTTCTCTCTCTTAGTCTCTCTCTCTCCTTCATTCCTTCCCCCTCTCTTCCTGTCTCTCTCCTATGATACATTCCTCTGACCGGGCCGGGAAACGTCGTTCCTGCCCAGGTGCGGACATCTGCTTCACTCGGATGAAGCGATCGACCTTTTGTGTTTTATAGCGAGTGGGAAAGACACGCTACTCTTCCTCTGTGAGGGAATTGTTTAGCCTGACAGGAGCAGCTGTACCTGACAAATGTGTGTCCAGATACTGTTCACCACATTAGATAATTCAAGGCTGGTTGGAAGAAACTACACATTCTTCGTCAGAATTCAAGTCAAATGAGCCCTCTGCTTTTTCCAGTCATTAAGCTAATCTATTTCTTTCCTTTTATGTTTATTTTTTGTTACTACCTGATTTTTTCCTGCGCTATAGATGAGGCTGGGGAGGCACATTCTGTCCCAGTGGTTAGAAAACAGAAGCAACATGTCACGAGTAAGATAATATCGTGATTTGGGGCATCCTCAAGATTAAACGCAATCTCTTATCATTTACATTTGTATAATAACAAACATTATAAATATAGATTATTTCAAATAAAGTGTTTACATGTAAAAAATTAATCGGAGCACCGTATATTTTTCAGAACATTTATATTTGTGTGTCTGAGTAAAGCATTATTCACCATGGGCTGGTGAATAGCTTTCCAGCATGCAAAAAAAACGTTTGGGTACAGCAGTGTATGTAAGAGCAACCATGAAGATGCCTTTTACCTGAAAGTGCACTGCAAAACTCTTCAAAGACTGGCAGCTGTGGTTCTACTTTGCAAGCAGTTAAGATGTATGAATTTAGGTCTTTCCTGTTTAGTTAATGGAATTCTGTGTGGCACTTCCTAATGCAGGTAGTCACCGTTTATAGTCTAATGCAGGAGTACTGTTTATTTTTTCATTTTTGCCTGATGACAAGCCCAAATATTCGATTTTCATTACCCAAATTCACAGACTTTGCAGTGAATCGTGTTCTCGAGACATTAGTAGAACTATCATGCATTCTCAGGACATTAGTGTTAGAGCACAGTGCAGCCATTCACCCACAGCTGTTCTCAGAGTCAATAAGAATGACTGTAAAGGTAACTCTAATGCGGTAAACTTCCTGGCCTAAGGCAGTTTCATGCTTCAGCAGCATATTCTTTCAGGAAACGTTGTTGCGAGGAGACCCCATTGAGAGATAGCATGGGTCTAGCAGCAGGCTTAGAGGGGAAATCAGGTGTGTGCGTGTATGTGCGTGTGTCCGTGTGCATGCACATGACTGCATTGGGAGCTGTTCGGTACAGTACGGTCTTTCTTTCTCTCTTTGTCCGCTAAGATTCAGTCTGATGAATATCTATGCAATGTTCTTTATCACAGAACCATAAATACAACAAAATGCCTGTGCAGCTGCTCAGACACTATGCATTTTGAGATTTAGAGACTGCCAGTCAGGCTGTTTATTGCTGGAGATTTTATATTCTTCCTGCTCTCTTTATGGATATTAACCACCCTCCGCATTGTCCTGACAGATGAAACCAGACCTCAGTGCCAGACCAAGAGCCTCCAGTTCAGGAGCATCGCCCCCAAAGCTCCCCCGGCGGTGTCCGCTCCACCCGCCGTCCTGTCCTGCCAGACCCCCTCCACTCTGCCAGAGGCGACGGCAGCAGTCAGCCCAAAGTCCATTATTGTCCCCGCCCAAAACTATGCCCTCATGCAGGTGGCCGGCCAGGAAGGGACCTTCTCCCTGGTGGCCCTCCCACCATCACTGTCCCCTCAGTCACCCCAGCCAATCCAAAAGGGACTACCCATCCCCAAAAACCTGAAGCTGCCCATCCCCAGGTACCAGCCGATGAGAAGCAAGAGCACCCCGGAAAAGGCCTCGCCGGCTAGGGCGTCCCGCGTGCAGAGCCCCACCAAATCACCCCTGCCGAGGCGGAGGGCCACAGCGGTGCAGGCCCAGCCCTCCGAGTGCCCGGAGAGCGGGTCTGCGGTGGAGCCCCTTGAGCAGGTCATCGTGATTGACCCTGGCTCCTCTGAAATGGCGGTCACAACCCTGCTGGCAGATAACACAGGGTCCCAGGTGGAGAAGTCCATCATCCCAGACAAGGTGGAGGGCGAGCAGCCCACCTCCAGTTTCTTGCAGAACATGCACTGCCCCTCCAACGCCGGGTCGAGTGAGATGCTGATCCCCACCTCATTGACGGCTGTCGACAGCTCTCCTACTAAGCCCCTGGAGGATGGGAAGAGGTTCAGGCCATGCCTCTCAAAACCTGCCAGCCAGCCACCCAACAGCATCACCGTACTCTCTCCAGCTGTCTTCAGCAAGGCGGTCCAAATCATCCCCTCACCGCCCAAAGGAAAGCTTCCCATCCTGCCCTACTCAAAGATGAAAAGCACCCTCATACCGGTGGCTAAATCCAGCCCAAAATGGCCCAATTTTCCCTTGGGGACTGCTGAAGTGGTTCATCAAAAGCAGCTGCTAAACTTGGGACGGCAAAACCAGCCGCTGGCTAAGAGTGGCGGCTTGCTGGGAGCTGGGCCATCCGCCTCGCCGAAGCCAGCTGGGAAAAAGAGGGGAAGGAAGAGGAAGACCATGGAGGACATACTGGCCTTTGAGGCCAAGAAGAAGAGGTCCTTGTCCTTCTTTAGGAGGAGGGTGCCAGAAAAATCTGCCCCAGCCTCTGCCACCGCTGTTGCGTCCAGCACGGGGCCTAAGGACAAGGCGGTGGACATCTCAAAGAAGTACCGAAGCATCAGACCCAAGCCTGTGCTGGTGATGGAAACTCTGCCGCGGCTGGTGGGCCTGCCTGCCCTCCCAGCACCCGAATGCCTGGATCAGGAGATTCTGGTTGCCCGCCAGCTCCCAGGAAAGCCCCAGGACTGTCAGCGTCCAGATCACGTGACCGTCAGGCAGGGGCCACAGAGGGCGGCGGGGGCCGGGTCTGGGGTGGGGTTCGGAGGGTACGCCTTCCTGGGGAGCCGGCAGGCACACCGCTGCCCCACCTGCAGCCGCTGCTTCCAGTTCAAGCACCACCTCCAGAGCCACATGAACAGCCACACCAACAGCCGACCCTACGTCTGCCCCATGTGCCGCAAGACCTACGCCCACTCGGGCAGCCTCAGCACCCACATGAAGCTGCACCACGCCGAGGGGCGGCCCCGCCGGACCCTGCGCTGCGAGTTCTGCGAGAAGGCCTTCGGCTACGTGGGTGTGTACTTCAGCCATCTGAAGGAGGTACACAAGGTCATCCTGACGGTGGAGCCATCCATCAGCCAACATGAGGAGGACGTACCAGTTCTGAGGTTATCATTCCCTTATTATACATGCCCTCATTCTCTTATTGCTTTGTATTATTAACGTGGGTATATCTGCTACACACTGTAATTACTTCTCCCTTAATCAAAGATTTAGTACTCACCGCAACATGACCAAAATTTCAACCCAAGTCATTTTCATGACCTTTTGCCTTTCACGTGTTGTTTTTGTGTCCTCCAACAGCTTAAGCTTTTGAATGTGCATGTATTGCTTTTGGTTAGCTTGAACTGTAATATTAGTATTAATTAGTATTTATTAGCCATAAGAAAACTTTAGCCCAGGGGTTACCAGCCCTGCTCCTGGAGAACCACAGGGTATGCAGGGTTGTTTTCACCTTAAAAAAATTGATTGCCACTATACTAGCCATTGTAGAGCCAGCAGGGCCCCATTCTTCATACGTTGATTGCGCAGTTAGCTGGCTAACTGTGCTGAGTAAAACCCGCTACGAGGAATAGGGCCCAGGTTTTTTAGAAACTTGGTCTAACACAAATTGCCTGGGAAAATGAAAAATATACACTAAAGCAAAAATAATATCAGAAAACCCAGAAAGTGAACTCACATGCTGACTAACCGATCCTGGACTGGACACTTTTTAGGACTAGGTTTGACCACTCCTGGTACACAGTATCTTTTCTTATTACATCGTGTTGTTCATTATTAAAAGATTCTTACTGTCCTGTGGTGCTTCTGTATAGAAATATCTGTGCTAGCATAAAAAGCTATAATTATTAGTGTTGTGCAAACAATAACAACAATTTAAATTATATTACACAGATGGATGAGAAGTGATTGAATTGAACTGATTAATGATGGAAAAAACTAAATGGGAAAAGACTGATGATACACTGTATAAGCAGCTAGCTAGCAATCTCTATAGACTATAAGAAAATTATTTAGTTTAAATAATGTTTTCATTTATCTACTGGCCATTTTTAATAAATTTTTTTTACAAGGCAGAGTTTTCTGGTGGCACCCTTTCCCTCTCCTGTGCGTCACACACACATTTTTCTTGCAGCTCGGCACCGGCAGACGTGGAAGAGCAAGCCCAGGAGGAGGAGGACCCTGTGGAGCTGCAGATCAAGTGCGGGCGCTGCCAGGCCATCACGCCCACTTTTGCCGACATGAAGCTACACCTGCTGTACGTGCACGGCGAGGAGGTGCAGGTGCGTCTGAAGGAGGGGGCGCTGCAAGGGGGCCGCGAGGCCGAGGACGAGCTGGTCAAGCACGCCGCCCACTACTGGAGGCAGCTGAACGAGAAGCGCAACATGGTCAAGTGCGGCAGCTGCGAGGAGGAGTTCTTCTCCTTCTCCAAGCTCAAGAGACACGTCCACTCCCACCACCAGGGGGAGCCGGGGATCGCCGCGCAGGGCGGCACCACAGAAGGGGGCGGGAGTCCCGCCAGCGAGGAGTCCGAATTGTCCGTCAGGGGCGTCCTGGCTCAGGGGCTCAGGACTGGCTCCGCCTTCAACTGTGTCCTGTGCAAAGAGCTCCTGGACAGCAAGGCAGAGCTTCTGGAGCACTGGAGAGGTCAGCACAACTGCGAGGACCCGTCTATGCTGTGGACCATCTTTAGCGCTTTCGCAGAGCATGAGGAGCTCCAGCAGGGGGCGCCAGTCTGACCTTTTTCTCCCCGCAGGCCTCCTGAACACACCCACAACCTGTCACATTATTATTTTTTTTGTTGGAAACCTTTTTGTATTGTTTTGTATGCTTTTGTTTTAGGGTACTTTGTTTTGAACTGCCTTCACTATTTAATTTTATTTGAGCTCACTTTGTTTGCACTGTTTTAATGTAGTTTAGAGATTAGTGAGAAGAAAACACATTGATAGCATAGCAGTGAAGGAATATTTATAAAAAGCTTTTTGGCATATAATATTTTTGTCAACTGAAACTGGTAAGACATTTTTTTAGCAAATACAGTAGGTTTCCAGGTTACTTTATTTATGAGATGCATTAGTACATTAATTAGGACCCAAATCTTCAACATGAATTTTTCTGGTGTTTCATTTGGCATAGATGAAAAATATCAGTGGAGTAAAGATAAATATGAATTTAACATAGCATTTTTTTTGTTTGTGACAATCTTTGTTTTGTATAATTCAAGGCCATTAACCTCAACTGACAACCAGTTACTAGACACTGTGAACAGTGACAACCTTTTTTATGCAAAGCTGAGGCGTCCACCTGTTACAAAGTTACAAGCAGATCAGTTCTTGAAATCCACACACTCCAAATTCATCTTCAGTTTGAGAGAAAATATTTGATTTTAAGAATATGTCAGATAGATATTTTCAGAGATCATTTAATTGTACTTATAATAATGTTATAGATAATCTGTATGGCATTACAAGCTATGTAGGAGAACTTGTAACTTTGTTGATCTCAATTTTACAGTGCTAATTCCTCTATAAAGCAGACATTGCTCAATGGTTATGTAGATGCTTTGCAGCTAAATATGTTTCATTTGAGATTTGTGAAGTTACATGGTCCTTTACTATGTACAAATTATCGCTGTGTTCAGTAACACTGTACACCACTAGCATGAGTTTGTTTTAGTGTTCAGCAGTGTGTGGATAATGCGTCTTCTATTTTAACTAAAGTTACATGCTTCTCTGTAAACCTGTGAATTCTGCTTCAATCTCCGTTTATGGGAATCATGTGTTGCAGGTGTGCAGTTGTAAAGCATAACAGGGTTTTTAAACAGGTTTTTTGACTCTGGTTTTCTTTCGTATGGCCTCATTAGAAAATATAAATATATAGTAGCAAAGGCTTACTCTCTGAAATATACTAGTT